>CM033619.1:22124811-22737311 GCA_019453435.1 Rhinogobius similis | reverse complement strand
ACTCATTACTGAGTCTGTGTAATGAGTGGTCCTAAACCTGGTTTAGACCTGGTTTAGCCCTGGAATAGAGCTGGTTTTGTCCTGGTTTAGTGTTTTTATTTATTTATTTTTATTTGGTTTAATTAACAGGGACAGTGCACATTAATCAACATTTCTGTAAATGTACCAGAGTTAACCAGAGGGCTATTTTTCATCTGTAGTCCCTGGACCACAGAGTGCATGTTGGACTCCGCCAGGGCTGCCCTTTGTCACCGGTTCTGTTCATAATTTTTATGGACAGAATTTCTAGGGCGTCCAGTTTGGGAACCACAGGATCTCATCTCTGCTGTTTGCGGACGATGTCGTCCTGATGGCTTCCTCAAATCAGGACCTGCAACATGCACTGGGACGGTTTGCAGCCAAGTGTGAAGCAGCTGGGATGAAGATCAGCACCTCCAAATCCGAGGCCATGGTTCTCGACCGGAAAAGGGTGGCTTGCCCTCTCCGGGTGGGTGGAGAGTCCTTGCCTCAAGTGGAGGAGTTCAAGTATCTCGGGGTCTTGTTCACGAGTGAGGGAAGGATGGAGCGTGAGATTGACAGGCGGATCGGTGCAGCGTCTGCAGTGATGCGGGCGCTGTATCGGACCGTTGTGGAGAAGAAAGAGCTGAGTCGAAAGACAAAGCTCTCGATTTACCGGTCAATCTACGTTCCTCCCTCACCTGGTCATGAGCTCTGGGTAATGACCGAAAGGACGAGATCGCGGATACAAGCATCGAAATGAGCTGTTCCGGAGCCTCCTGGACGCCTCCCTCAGGAGGTGTTCTGGGTATGTCCCACCGGGATGGGGGCCCCGGGGTAGACCCAGGACACGCTGGAGGGACTATGTCTCTCGGCTGGCCTGGGGACACCTCGGGATCCCCCCGGAGGAGCTAGAGGAAGTCTGGGAGTCCCTGCTTAGACTGTGCCCCCGCGACCCGGCCCCGGATAAGCGGAAGAAGATGGATGGATGGATGGATGGAGAGATAGTCCTTGGACCAATGGTAAATGGTCATCCTAAAACACAAAAAGAATTTATACAAACAGTGCAGTTAAGAGGAGAATATACATACAATAAAGCACATTGAGATAATAAAACAAGACACACAAGACACACACAAGACACACACAAGACACACAAACAGGAGAGACAGGAGCTCACAGTGAGCACTGGTCTGATGTGTTATTGGCCAGTTCTCAACATGTTTTTTGAACAAACTTCATGAGGTCAGTTCTCTGATGATCTGATATTGAGTTCCGTTCCTGAGAAGCTGTAACTGAAAACCTTTTTTATTTGAGTTTTAAATGTGAGTTTTGAGTCTATTATTACACCAGGATATTTGAATTCTGAAACCGTTTGAAATTTTTGGCCAGCTCCCCAGACATCTGCAGGAGAATGTTTAGTGACGGGTTTGGAAAAGAACCTGGGGACTGTTTTTAGCCATTCAGAGATATGAATCATGGAGTGCGTTAATGTCTGCTACTTGGGTGGAGTTATTAGCGTGTGTGAAGAACTGTCGTCTGCACACATTTGGATAAAGACACTGGGACAGACATGAGGTCAGGTCCTTTATGTAGACAGAGAACAGACTTGATAAGCGTCCCTTTCTCGTCGCGTCCTGTTTGTGCTGGCTCCTCCTGCTCCTGCTCCAGTGCCGCTGTCTGGCACCAACACCATCCCAAAGCCTCTGGTCCTCAGGGTGCCACGGCGTCATGTGAGCCCTCTGCGGCGACAGGTGATGAAGCCACGAGGTCGGTCTGTTTGTAATTTTGTACCAGTTCTTACGAGGTTTGTGTTTCTAGTTCTGTGCATCCTGACCTCCTCCTGTCTGTCCTTCTCCCATTCATAACTTTGCAAACTCTAACGCATGTGTTTGTCGTAGTTGGACGCTTGGTTGTACATTCTCCCGTGTCATCATCACTGTGTTGTGTTCCATTCACAGCAGGTAAATGTATCTCAGAGTAATTATTGGTTCATGCCTCATGCAGACTAAAAGGCTCTTTTATTTTAGTTTGCCAGATTTTCATCTCCAGTGGTCAGCAGCGGCACGAGACCCGCCCTCTGGTGTTTAGTTCTTCGCCTTTTTTGTTTTGTTGTTTGTTTGTTTTGTTTTTGCCTCTTTTTGTTCTAGTTCTAATTCGTTCTGACTGTTCTGTTTCATTTCCTGTTTTGTCTTGTTCTTTTGCCTCACCTGTTTTACATTTGCGATCGATTTTAACATGTTAGTGTGTATGTGAGAGTGGGTGGGATCCATGGTTTTAAACTATTGTAGTTATTGTAAATTAAATGAATCATGTTTTTTGTTTTTAATGTGAAGGAATAAAGACAATGTAACTGGAGCCTGGTTTCTTAGTTCTTCATTGCTGTTTATTTAACTCTGGGCCCCAGAGCCCTCTCTCTGGGTGGCTTGTTGGGTTTCTTTAATTTTATTTAGTTACAATAAAGGTCAAATTTAATTTACAGCACTTTCACCCACACCTCTCGGTTACATAAATACTTTTTTGACATTGTGTCTTTTATTTGCATGTTTTAATGCACAATCCCTCTCCTTCATTAGTTTTCAAATGTTTGAGTTCTTCCAGGGTAATGCATTTTTGTCGTGTTTATTGCTGATTTTGCAGCTGAAGTTTTTAATAACATTTTCAATTGTAGAGAAAACATACTAGTAACTGTTCCCATTCAAGATGTTTTCTGCATGTTTTATCCTCCCAGTTGAAGTTGAAGTCGCCAAAAATGATAGTCTCTTTGTTTGTGTCACATTCTTTATGTAATGTCTCAAACTACAATCTGTAACAATTAGGGGTGAAAGTGTGAGATTTAGGCGTTCCAATTCATGACCACTCAGGCACTGCATTTCATGACACTGAATATTGTCTTTTTATCCCATTACAGCCGGGGATGGGACGTGCTGCAGATGGAGCATTTTTGTTGAGCCAAGTCTCAGACAGGCAGAGCTGGTCCAAGTCTGACTGCACTAACAGGTATTGTTTTAGAAATGAAGTCCTGGTTTAGTCCTGGTTTAGTCCTGGTTCAGTCCTGGTTTAGACTTTATTTAGTCCTAGTTTAGACCTGGTTTAGATCTGGTTTATACCTTGTTTAGTCCTGGTTTAGACCTGGTTTAAAGCAGCTTTAGTCCTAGTTTAGTCTTGGTTTAGTCCTGGTTTCGTTCTAGTTTAGTCCTGGTTTAGTCCTGGTTTAGACCTGGTTTAGACCTTGTTCAGTCCTGGTTTAGACCTTGTTCAGTCCTGGTTCAGACCTGGTTTAGACCTTGTTTAGTCCTGGTTTATACCTGGTATACAGTTGGTTTAGTCCTGGTTTAGTCCTGGTTTAGACCTGGTTTAGTCCTAGTTTCGTCCTGGTTCAGTCCTGGTTCAGTCCTGGTTTAGTCCTGGTTCAGTCCTGGTTTAGTCCTGGTTTAGTCCTGGTTCAGTCCTGGTTTAGTCCTGGTTCAGTCCTGGTTTACTCCTGGTTCAGTCCTGGTTCAGTCCTGGTTTAGATCTGGTTCAGTCCTGGTTCAGTCCTGGTTTTGTCCTAGTTTAGTCCTAGTTTAGTCCTGGTTTCGTCCTAGTTTAGTCCTGGTTCAGTCCTGGTTTAGTTCTGGTTTAGTCCTGGTTCAGTCCTGGTTTAGACCTGTGTAACCCAGTAGAGAAAACGTGACTTATTTCTCTCCTTATTTTTATGTACTCGTTTTATTTTGAAAACTATTATTTTGGTAAGAGGAAGTGTGTCTCTTCTCTCTTTGAGTTTACTTCCTGTTTGGTCAGTCACGTTGTGTGATAATGACTTTCTTATTTGTCAAACGCGAGTAAGTCCCGCCTTCTGAAGACGCGATCTCAGTTTTACATTAGTTTTTCGTTCTTTTACGCTCTGGACACACGAGAGAAGTTGTGTGGATGATTCTTGATGTGTTAAGCTAATATATCATCTTGGTGAGTGTATGCTCATGTGAATCAATGAAAATATGGTCAAATACTCTAATGGTAATTGTGTATATTATTTTAAAGTGTACTCTGAGTGTGAACCGGAGAGTCAGCGACGGTGTTTGTTACCGTGCTCATGCTAAAACATCGTCTTGGTGAGTTGACACGTGCTTGCTACTGTAACATGTGGAAAACAAGAACATGCTAATCGCGAAGCTAATGCTAACCGCGAAGCTAATGCTAATTAGCGTGAGTGGTAAACTACTACTTAAAATCCATGTGAAAATTATTTCTACTTGTTTTATGGGTTTCTAAAGCAAGATTTACGTTGACAGCATATGTCACCACATTGTTATTTTGTTCTGGACGGTTTATGATCGATTGTTATGTGTATTTGGCAACATTTTTATGCAAAGTAATGCTGATCTATCTAGAAGTTTAAAGGTGTACCATTGTATTCATTGTTTTATTACCTGCTTGGTAGTGAAAATAATTTCATTTCATTTCATGATTTACAAAGCTTAAAAAAGGGTTAAAAGTTAATTATTTGATTGTTTAAAAATATTAATCACAAAGTAAATGGTTATATAAGGAAGGATATAAAAAGAGTAATTCATATTATTGTTATTACATGGATTAAAACCAATTTCATGTGCAACAATGATATTTTGAGTTTAAAACATGCATGTATATTATTGATTCTAAAAACTAATACAATAATTGATACTTGATAAGAACTAAAGCTATAGCAACTGTGAGAATTAGAGGTTGATACCAGATTTGCTAGCTGTATACTATAATATTGGTTATTGTTATGCAGGCTAGGTTTTTTTTTGGTCTGTTAAGAAGACTCCGGATTGGAAACTGGATTCTCCCTCATCGGAGATGGCGAGCCTGTGCCCAGATCCCAGATTCCAGAACCCAGAACCACATCAAACTTGTGTTTCTTCTCGTTGAATCTTCATTGTGGTAACCACACGAACTGCCACAACTCAAACGGAGCCCTTTTCGAACCTAACTAAAGAACATTGACTCTGACTGAAGGACTTAATTATTGAGCTCAATTGGACTTGGGATTATTCAAATGGTGTGATCAAACTACTTGTAAACTATAGAGTGCCGGCTGATAAGTTGTAATTGTTCTGTTTTCATTTTATTGTTTTATTTCAATACAACTCTAGTTGTTGCTCATCTCTGTCTCCAGCCCTTTCATTTTCTCACTCACCATAGTATTCCTATTGTAGCCCTTGAGAACCTAGTGCATGGTCCAACATACTAGATTACTAATTTCACTATTCTTGAGTCGGGGGTTACAGTAAGCTTTGGCGAGCCAGCCAGGAGTCTATTTCTATTGTTACTCAAGTTTTTACATACTCAAAAAAAATGGATGTAATTGAACGACAATCAGTGAAAATCCCAAATTCAGTGATAGTGAGTGGAATGGCTGGAGATGAGCAATATGATGAGGTTGTTGAGTTCCTAAAACATTACGGGTCAATTTCAAGAGCTATAAAAGTAGATGACAGTACTTCTAAATTCCACCAGAGTGTCATTGTTGAGTACAACTCAGGAGCTTCGGTATATGCTATTGATTTTTTGCCATTTGATCATGTATCTGATAGCGGTGTTAGCTTTAAGATACAGTCTCTTGCTAGTGTTTACACACAAAGTGTTGGGAATGACACAACAAGATCCTACCTCACTGATATTCAAAACCTAGCTAAGATGAGTGGAAGAGATTACGCAGATATTCTGAAAGACATGATGTCACAGATTAATGACTCAATCAAAGAACTCATAACCGAATCAGATGAACCAACAAACTTACCCGACAACCCACCTGTGTCTCCAATGGTTGAACCTCAACCGTCTTTGGTTGAGCCCAGTATAGCAGCTGCACAACAAAACATGGCAACCCCAACGTTTAACGCTCCAAATATGCCTGTCATTTCAGCACATGATTTAAATCCTCCAGAAGTGCAACGAGTGGTGGTCGAGCACATCGTTAAAAGAGATGATTACTCAGGGCAACCTTTCTCTCAAAAACTCAGACCTTTTTCAGGCAAAGAACCTCGCCCTGCTTATGAGCCTGACTATGATGCTTGGCGCTCCAGTGTAGAGCTAGTCATAACAGATACATCTATATCGCAACTGCAGAAGTCAAGAAAAATTATTGAGAGTCTCTTACCCCCTGCCGCTGATGTTGTAAGACACCTGAACCCAAATAGCTCACCTGCTGAATATCTTCAATTGTTGGATTCAGCTTATGGAACAGTTCAGGACGGTGGAGAGCTGTTTGCAAAGTTTCTTGACACATTCCAAAATATAGGTGAGAAACCATCAATGTATTTGCAACGCCTTCAAGTAACTTTAACTCTCACTGTAAAACAAGGTGGTGCATAAGCAATGACTTTGACAGACTGCTCCTAACACAGTTCTGCAGAGGTTGTTGGGACGATTCCCTGCTAACTGAGCTCCAGTTAAAACAAAAACGAACAAGTCCTCTCACCTTTCCCGACTTTCTATTGCTATTACGCACTGTAGAAGATCAACATGCAGCAAAAACAATGCGCATGAGACAACATTTGGGCAGTGCAAAGCAAAAAGTGACCGCTCACATGCAAACCGCCACAGGTGTCACAGAAGGCGATGACAATATTGCCACCTTGAGCAACATCACAAAAGAACTCTCAAAACAAGTTGCCGAAATCCAAAGTCAGCTGGTAAAACTAACTGCCAAACCACCAAAACTGAAAACCCAAAACTCAAAGAAGGCACCCAATGCAAACCCCAAGGAAAAACGAAAGTCAGAAAAAGAACCCACAGAACAAATCAACAAAACTCAAAGTTCGCCACCCAAACCATGGTATTGTTTCCAATGTGGAGAAGATGGCCACATAAAGCCGAACTGTGAAAATGAACCAAATCCAGCTTTAGTTACAGAAAAGCGGAAACTGCTTAAAGAGAAACAAAGAAAGTGGGAAGCTGAAAACCCCACTGCTGCTAGCGAACCGTTAAACTAAAAACAGTCTCTATTAGGGGGCAAATGGGGACTGTAGCCAGCCAAACATGTCCCACTAAAGCAAAGTACAAGGCTTACCTTAAACAGTCGTTTACAAAACAGCAACAGTGTAGCCTGCCAAAAGGGCTAGTTGGTTCTAAATGCACAGCTGTAGTTAGCATTTCTGGTGTTAATGTAAATTGTCTTCTTGATTCGGGTCACAAGTGACTACGGTCAGTGAGTCATTTTACAAACAGAACTTTCCTGAACAGGATCTTAAACCACTCTATGACCTTTTTAGAGGTAGAGGGCGCTGCAGGACAGCCAGTCCCTTATTTAGGTTATATAGAGGTGTGTATTACTTTTCCAAAAGACTTTTTAGACACAGATATTGACATCCCAACCTTGGCTCTGGTTGTTCCAGATGCTCACCCTAACAGTCAAACACCAGTGTTAGTGGGGACAAATACACTTGATGTTCTTTATGAGAAATATTTAGACATTAAGACACCCGAGCACTTACCCGGTCCTTATGGGTTTAGAGCACTTTTGAAGACTCTTGAAGTTAGACATTCACAGCATAAAGATGGAAACATTGGGTTAGTTACGTTAATAGGTAAGGCAACAGTTGTCGTTCCATCGGGCCAAACTGTAGTCTTAGAAGGGTCTGCTAATGTTCGCTGTATCTCACCTGATACCTGTGCAATAGTTGAACATCCCACTCAGTCTTCGTTGCCAGGTGGTCTTTGTGTAAAAAGCTGTTTGATAACTCTTCCTTCTCGAGCTCCCCACAAAGTGCCTGTAGTGATAACGAATGAAACAGAACAAGATATTATCATTCCCTCCACCTGTGTTATTGCAGAGCTTGGAGCATTCCATTGTGTTTTGTCCCAACACAATGTCACAAATGCAAAAGAGTCAAATACAAATAAAGAGACAAACCTAACTTTCAATTTCGGAGATTCACCAATACCCCAGGAATGGAAAGAGAGGATAACCGAGCAACTCAACAGCATGCCGGAGGTATTCGCTCACCACGACCTCGACTTTGGGTGCACGGGTAATGTGAAACACTCCATCAAACTTCACGATCCAACTCCTTTTAAGCACCGAGCACGCCCCATACACCCTCAAGACCTGGAGGCCGTGCGAAAACACCTTCAAGAGCTGCTCACAGCAGGTGTTATAAGGGAGTCTCAGTCGCCCTACTCGTCTCCGATTGTTGTGGTGAGAAAGCGAAACAATGATGTACGTCTGTGTATAGACTTCCGCAAACTTAACTTGCAAACAGTTAAAGACTCGTATGCCCTCCCAAATCTGGAGGAAACATTCTCGGCACTATCAGGATCCAAGTGGTTTACGGTCCTCGATCTTAAATCTGGATATTACCAGATTGAGGTCGAGGAAGCAGACAAAGAAAAGACCGCGTTTGTAACACCACTTGGATTCTGGGAGTTCAATCGCATGCCTCAGGGTATAACCAACGCCCCGAGCACTTTTCAAAGGTTGATGGAGCGTTGTGTTGGCGATATGAACCTAAAAGAGGTGCTCGTCTTTTTAGATGATCTTATCATCTTTTCAAGCAGTCTCGAGGAACACGAGCAACGACTCATGCGGGTACTTCATCGTCTCAAAGAATACGGGCTAAAATTATCGCCGAAAATGTAGATTTTGCCAAACAACAGTCCGGTACCTTGGTCATGTAATATCAGAGAACGGGGTTGAGACAGATCCCGAAAAGATTCAGGCCCTTAAGACCTGGCCAAGACCCACAAACCTCAAGGAACTGAGGTCATTTTTAGGATTCTCGGGCTACTATAGACGCTTCATTAAAGGTTACTCATCCATAGTACGCCCACTCAATGACCTTACGTGCGGGTATCCACCGCTCCGCAAAAAGTCCAAGTCAAAAGAGCCAGCTCAGACTTATTATGATCCCAAACTGCCATTTGAAAGCCGATGGACCCCTGACTGTCAGATAGCTTTGATTCCATCATCGAAAAGCTAACAACAGCCCCTATCTTAGGCTTCGCAGACCCAAAGCTACCCTACTTAGTCCACACCGACGCCAGTACCACCGCTTAGGCGCAGCACTCTATCAAGAGCAGGAGGGTCAGCTCAGGGCCATTGCTTTTGCCAGTCGTGGGTTATCCAAGAGTGAAGCACGTTATCCAGCTCATAAATTAGAGTTTTTAGCACTCAAATGGTCAGTTACGGAAAAGTTTCATGACTATTTGTATGGTGGTCACTTTACTGTTGTAACAGACAGTAACCCGCTTACATACATACTGACTACGGCTAAGTTAGACGCCACAGGGTATCGGTGGCTTGCAGCTTTGTCTAACTACAACTTTAAGCTGCAGTATAGAGCGGGTAAGCAGAATCTAGATGCAGACGGGCTTTCTAGACGCCCTCATGGTGAACTTGTTAATGATGTACAGTCAAGGAAAGAGCAGGAACGAGTGAACCGATTTGTAGAACGTCATCTAGCTGACAATGACTCCACAGAGCTTGTAGATAGAGACGTTATCCAAGCAATCTGTCAAAACCATCTTGTTAAAATCAGAGATGACAGTAATGACAGTGGTGTTACACTCATAGAGTCACTTTCCATTTCAGCCCATGCGATTCCAGACACTTACCTTTCAGAAGAGCAGCATGGCTTACCAACAATTCCTGCTTTGTCCAACACAGAACTAAAAGACAAACAAAGGATGGATCCAACAATCAGTCAAGTGATTGCTCAGATTGAACTCGGTCTGACACCTCCACCTACCTCCAGAAAAGAGCTTCCAGATCTCCCTCTCTTACTCCGGGAACTCAGTCGATTGGAGATGCACCATGAGGTGTTGTACAGAAAAAGACAAGACGGAGACCAAGTAACCTATCAGTTAGTTCTTCCTGAGGAGCTCAGAGCTTCTGTTCTCCAAAGTTTGCACAATGATATGGGTCACTTAGGTATTGACAGAACCCTTGATCTGCTCAGAGCCCGATTCTATTGGCCTCGAATGGCAACATCAGTTGAGCAAAAGATAAAAACATGTGACCGCTGTATCCGTAGAAAGAGTCCTCCTGAGAAAGCAGCTAGCCTTGTCAACATAACCACCACACGACCGCTAGAGCTAGTCTGCATGGACTTTCTCAGTTTAGAGCCGGACAGCAGTAACACCAGTAATATCCTAGTAATGACAGATCATTTTACTAAATTTGCTCTTGCCATGCCCACCCCAAATCAAAAGTCCAAAACTGTCGCCAGGTGCCTGTGGGACCAGTTCATCGTCCACTATGGTATACCTGAGCGCCTTCATAGCGATCAGGGTCCTGATTTTGAAGCAAAACTGATCAAAGACTTGTGTGAGATTTCAGGAATAAAGAAAATACGGACTACCCCCTACCAACCACGGGGTAACCCCGTAGAAAGATTTAACAGAACGTTACTCAGCATGTTAGGAACGCTTGAAAACAAACAAAAATCCCACTGGAAAGAGTATGTTATGCCTTTAGTACACGCATACAATTGCACGCGTAGTGATGTGACAGGGTTTAGTCCTTATGAATTAATGTTCGGCAGAAAACCCAGATTGCCAGTTGATCTTGCTTTCGGACTTCCCTTAAACAGAGATCAAAAAGTGTCGCATTCACAATACGTTCAAAATCTCAAAACTCGTCTGGAGGAAAGCTATAAGTTAGCTTCGAGAAATGCACAAAAAGTGGCAGACAAGAACAAGGCCAGGTTTGATCGTAAAATCACAGTCTCTGAACTTGAACCCGGGGACAGGGTTTTAGTCAGAAATGTGCGACTGCGAGGCAAGAATAAACTAGCAGATAAATGGGAGGCAGACATCCATGTTGTCGTAACACGAGCAGGCAACCTGCCAGTTTACACCGTAAAACCTGAGTCAAAGCAAGGTCCCTCACGAACTCTACACAGAGACCTTTTGCTCCCCTGCAGTTTTCTCCCTGTTGCCACAGACGTACCTGAGCCAGTGCTTGTTAGTCGTCCTAAGACTCGTCAAACTACTGCCACAGAAATCACTGATCTTGACGAATCTGTTGAAACTGACAATGTCAATGACTTTTTCCTCCCATGGGTTGAGGAATCCCCATGTCAAGAGATAGCCAGATTTACCACTGTACATGAATTTTCAAAACCGCCGGACATGACAAAAACATTGGATTGGAGAGTACCTGATTGTGACTTACCTGGAACTGTTACTAATGCAGATATGGATATGGACAGAGATGAAAATGAGAGAAATGCAAATGAGGATGAACCTTTGGAAAACTTACCAGACCAAACTAAAGTTGAGAGTGGAAATCCACCCCAAACACCTGACAAATCTGAGGAAAATGAAGCAATGAGAATACCTGAAAGTACTCCTGAGGATTCAGTTGAGGACCGAGGAAATGACTTACCTGAGGAAATGGAGAACAACGATCCTATAACCAATCAACCATTGAGGCGATCAGAGAGAAACAGACAACCACCCATGAGATTGGACTATCCTAATCTTGGAAACCCATTGGTAACTGTTGTGAAGTCTCTGTTTCAAGGCTTGAGTACAGCTTTCTCAGACTCACTCAGTACTAGAGATGGACAGTATTGGTTAAACATGCAACGAGACGTGCATGATATTTAACGGGGGAGGGTGTAACCCAGTAGAGAAAACGTGACTTATTTCTCTCCTTATTTTTATGTACTCGTTTTATTTTGAAAACTATTATTTTGGTAAGAGGAAGTGTGTCTCTTCTCTCTTTGAGTTTACTTCCTGTTTGGTCAGTCACGTTGTGTGATAATGACTTTCTTATTTGTCAAACGCGAGTAAGTCCCGCCTTCTGAAGACGCGATCTCAGTTTTACATTAGTTTTTCGTTCTTTTACGCTCTGGACACACGAGAGAAGTTGTGTGGATGATTCTTGATGTGTTAAGCTAATATATCATCTTGGTGAGTGTATGCTCATGTGAATCAATGAAAATATGGTCAAATACTCTAATGGTAATTGTGTATATTATTTTAAAGTGTACTCTGAGTGTGAACCGGAGAGTCAGCGACGGTGTTTGTTACCGTGCTCATGCTAAAACATCGTCTTGGTGAGTTGACACGTGTTTGCTACTGTAACATGTGGAAAACAAGAACATGCTAATCGCGAAGCTAATGCTAACCGCGAAGCTAATGCTAATTAGCGTGAGTGGTAAACTACTACTTAAAATCCATGTGAAAATTATTTCTACTTGTTTTATGGGTTTCTAAAGCAAGATTTACGTTGACAGCATATGTCACCACATTGTTATTTTGTTCTGGACGGTTTATGATCGATTGTTATGTGTATTTGGCAACATTTTTATGCAAAGCAATGCTGATCTATCTAGAAGTTTAAAGGTGTACCATTGTATTCATAGTTTTATTACCTGCTTGGTAGTGAAAATAATTTCATTTCATTTCATGATTTACAAAGCTTAAAAAAGGGTTAAAAGTTAATTATTTGATTGTTTAAAAATATTAATCACAAAGTAAATGGTTATATAAGGAAGGATATAAAAAGAGTAATTCATATTATTGTTATTACATGGATTAAAACCAATTTCATGTGCAACAATGATATTTTGAGTTTAAAACATGCATGTATATTATTGATTCTAAAAACTAATACAATAATTGATACTTGATAAGAACTAAAGCTATAGCAACTGTGAGAATTAGAGGTTGATACCAGATTTGCTAGCTGTATACTATAATATTGGTTATTGTTATGCAGGCTAGGTTTTTTTTTGGTCTGTTAAGAAGACTCCGGATTGGAAACTGGATTCTCCCTCATCGGAGATGGCGAGCCTGTGCCCAGATCCCAGATTCCAGAACCCAGAACCACATCAAACTTGTGTTTCTTCTCGTTGAATCTTCATTGTGGTAACCACACGAACTGCCACAACTCAAACGGAGCCCTTTTCGAACCTAACTAAAGAACATTGACTCTGACTGAAGGACTTAATTATTGAGCTCAATTGGACTTGGGATTATTCAAATGGTGTGATCAAACTACTTGTAAACTATAGAGTGCCGGCTGATAAGTTGTAATTGTTCTGTTTTCATTTTATTGTTTTATTTCAATACAACTCTAGTTGTTGCTCATCTCTGTCTCCAGCCCTTTCATTTTCTCACTCACCATAGTATTCCTATTGTAGCCCTTGAGAACCTAGTGCATGGTCCAACATACTAGATTACTAATTTCACTATTCTTGAGTCGGGGGTTACACCTGGTTTAGTCCTAGTTTCGTCCTGGTTCAGTCCTGGTTTAGTCCTGGTTCAGTCCTGGTTTAGCCCTGGTTCAGTCCTGGTTCAGTCCTGGTTTTGTCCTAGTTTAGTCCTGGTTTCGTCCTGGTTCAGTCCTGGTTTTGTCCTAGTTTAGTCCTGGTTTCGTCCTGGTTCAGTCCTGGTTCAGTCCTGGTTTAGTCCTGGTTTTGTCCTGGTTTCGTCCTGGTTCAGTCCTGGTTCAGTCCTGGTTTAGATCTGGTTCAGTCCTGGTTTAGATCTGGTTCAGTCCTGGTTCAGTCCTGGTTTTGTCCTAGTTTAGTCCTAGTTTAGTCCTGGTTTCGTCCTAGTTTAGTCCTGGTTCAGTCCTGGTTTAGTTCTGGTTTAGTCCTGGTTGTGTCCTGGTTCAGTCCTGGTTTCGTCCTGGTTCAGTCCTGGTTCAGTCCTGGTTTAGTTCTGGTTTAGTCCTGGTTTAGTCCTGGTTCAGTCCTGGTTCAGTCCTGGTTCAGTCCTGGTTTAGTCCTGGTTCAGTCCTGGTTTAGTCCTGGTTTAGTCCTTGTTTAGTCCTGGTTCAGTCCTGGTTTAGTCCTGGTTCAGTCCTGGTTTAGTCCTGGTTCAGTCCTGGTTTAGATCTGGTTTAGTCCTGGTTCAGTCCTGGTTCAGTCCTGGTTCAGTCCTGGTTCAGTCCTGGTTTCGTCCTGGTTCAGTCCTGGTTTAGACCTGGTTTAGTCCTAGTTTCGTCCTGGTTCAGTCCTGGTTTAGTCCTGGTTCAGTCCTGGTTTAGTCCTGGTTCAGTCCTGGTTTAGACCTGGTTTAGTCCTGGTTCAGTCCTGGTTTAGATCTGGTTTAGTCCTGGTTCAGTCCTGGTTCAGTCCTGGTTCAGTCCTGGTTTAGATCTGGTTTCGTCCTGGTTCAGTGCTGGTTTTGTCCTAGTTTAGTCCTGGTTCAGTCCTGGTTTAGATCTGGTTTAGTCCTGGTTCAGTCCTGGTTTTGTCCTAGTTTAGTCCTGGTTTCGTCCTGGTTCAGTCCTGGTTCAGTCCTGGTTTAGACCTGGTTTAGACCTGGTTTAGCCCTAGTTTCGTCCTGGTTCAGTCCTGGTTCAGTCCTGGTTTAGTCCTGGTTCAGTCCTGGTTTAGACCTTGTTCAGTCCTGGTTTAGACCTTGTTCAGTCCTGGTTTAGACCTGGTTTAGACCTTGTTTAGTCCTGGTTTATACCTGGTATACAGTTGGTTTAGTCCTGGTTTAGTCCTGGTTTAGACCTGGTTTAGTCCTAGTTTCGTCCTGGTTTTGTCCTGGTTCAGTCCTGGTTTAGTCCTGGTTCAGTCCTGGTTTAGTCCTGGTTTAGTCCTGGTTCAGTCCTGGTTTAGTCCTGGTTCAGTCCTGGTTTACTCCTGGTTCAGTCCTGGTTCAGTCCTGGTTTAGATCTGGTTCAGTCCTGGTTCAGTCCTGGTTTTGTCCTAGTTTAGTCCTAGTTTAGTCCTGGTTTCGTCCTAGTTTAGTCCTGGTTCAGTCCTGGTTTAGTTCTGGTTTAGTCCTGGTTGTGTCCTGGTTCAGTCCTGGTTTCGTCCTGGTTCAGTCCTGGTTCAGTCCTGGTTCAGTCCTGGTTTAGTTCTGGTTTAGTCCTGGTTTAGTCCTGGTTCAGTCCTGGTTCAGTCCTGGTTCAGTCCTGGTTCAGTCCTGGTTTCGTCCTGGTTCAGTCCTGGTTTAGACCTGGTTTAGTCCTAGTTTCGTCCTGGTTCAGTCCTGGTTTAGTCCTGGTTCAGTCCTGGTTTAGTCCTGGTTCAGTCCTGGTTCAGTCCTGGTTTAGATCTGGTTTAGTCCTGGTTCAGTCCTGGTTTTGTCCTAGTTTAGTCCTGGTTTCGTCCTGGTTCAGTCCTGGTTTTGTCCTAGTTTAGTCCTGGTTTCGTCCTGGTTCAGTGCTGGTTCAGTCCTGGTTTAGTCCTGGTTTTGTCCTGGTTTCGTCCTGGTTCAGTCCTGGTTCAATCCTGGTTTAGATCTGGTTTAGTCCTGGTTCAGTCCTGGTTTTGTCCTAGTTTAGTCCTGGTTTCGTCCTGGTTCAGTCCTGGTTCAGTCCTGGTTTAGACCTGGTTTAGACCTGGTTTAGCCCTAGTTTCGTCCTGGTTCAGTCCTGGTTCAGTCCTGGTTCAGTCCTGGTTCAGTCCTGGTTCAGTCCTGGTTCAGTCCTGGTTTAGTCCTGGTTTAGTCCTGGTTCAGTCCTGGTTTAGTCCTGGTTCAGTCCTGGTTTACTCCTGGTTCAGTCCTGGTTCAGTCCTGGTTTAGATCTGGTTTAGTCCTGGTTCAGTCCTGGTTTTGTCCTAGTTTAGTCCTAGTTTAGTCCTGGTTTCGTCCTAGTTTAGTCCTGGTTCAGTCCTGGTTTAGTCCTGGTTTCGTCCTAGTTTAGTCCTGGTTCAGTCCTGGTTTAGTTCTGGTTTAGTCCTGGTTGTGTCCAGGTTCAGTCCTGGTTTCGTCCTGGTTCAGTCCTGGTTCAGTCCTGGTTCAGTCTTGGTTTCGTCCTGGTTCAGTCCTGGTTTTGTCCTGGTTCAGTCCTGGTTTCGTCCTGGTTCAGTCCTGGTTTAGTCCTGGTTTAGTTCTAGTTTAGTCCTGGTTTAGTCCTGGTTTAGTCCTGGTTTAGATCTGGTTCAGTCCTGGTTCAGTCCTGGTTCAGTCCTGGTTCAGTTCTGGTTTCATCCTGGTTTTGTCCTGGTTCAGTCCTGGTTCAGTCCTGGTTTAGTCCTGGTTTAGTCCTGGTTTTGTCCTGGTTTCATCCTGGTTCAGTCCTGGTTTAAATCTGGTTTAGTCCTGGTTCAGTCCTGGTTTTGTCCTAGTTTAGTCCTGGTTCAGTCCTGGTTTCGTCCTGGTTTAGTCCTGGTTTCGTCCTGGTTCAGTCCTGGTTCAGTCCTGGTTTAGACCTGGTTTAGACCTGGTTTTGTCCTGGTTTCATCCTGGTTCAGTCCTGGTTCAGTCCTGGTTTAGTCCTGGTTTTGTCCTGGTTTCATCCTGGTTCAGTCCTGGTTCAGTCCTGGTTTAAATCTGGTTTAGTCCTGGTTCAGTCCTGGTTTTGTCCTAGTTTAGCCCTAGTTTCGTCCTGGTTCAGTCCTGGTTCAGTCCTGGTTCAGTCCTGGTTCAGTTCTGGTTCAGTCCTGGTTCAGTCCTGGTTCAGTCCTGGTTTCGTCCTGGTTCAGTCCTGGTTTAGTCCTGGTTCAGTCCTGGTTTCGTCCTGGTTCAGTCCTGGTTCAGTCCTGGTTCAGTCCTGGTTTAGTCCTGGTTCAGTCCTGGTTCAGTCCTGGTTCAGTCCTGGTTCAGTCCTGGTTCAGTCCTGGTTTAGTCCTGGTTCAGTCCTGGTTTCGTCCTGGTTCAGTCCTGGTTCAGTCCTGGTTCAGTCCTGGTTTAGTCCTGGTTCAGTCCTGGTTTCGTCCTGGTTCAGTCCTGGTTCAGTCCTGGTTCAGTCCTGGTTCAGTCCTGGTTCAGTCCTGGTTCCGTCCTGGTTCAGTCCTGGTTTAGTCCTGGTTCAGTCCTGGTTTCGTCCTGGTTCAGTCCTGGTTCAGTCCTGGTTCAGTCCTGGTTCAGTCCTGGTTTAGTCCTGGTTTAGTCCTGGTTCAGTCCTGGTTTCGTCCTGGTTTCGTCCTGGTTCAGTCCTGGTTCAGTCCTGGTTCAGTCCTGGTTCAGTCCTGGTTCAGTCCTGGTTTAGTGCTGGTTTAGTGCTGGTTCAGTCCTGGTTCAGTCCTGGTTCAGTCCTGGTTCAGTCCTGGTTCAGTCCTGGTTTAGTCCTGGTTCAGTCCTGGTTTCGTCCTGGTTCAGTCCTGGTTCAGTCCTGGTTCAGTCCTGGTTCAGTCCTGGTTCAGTCCTGGTTCAGTCCTGGTTTCGTCCTGGTTCAGTCCTGGTTTAGTCCTGGTTCAGTCCTGGTTTCGTCCTGGTTTAGTCCTGGTTCAGTCCTGGTTCAGTCCTGGTTCAGTCCTGCAGATGTTGTTAAAGCCTGTTCCATGTTGTTCATATTTCTAAAGTGTCGTGCACCACGAGGACATGAGACCATCAGGGTTCATGTTACAGTAGTGGCTTCACTCTGCAGAGCTCAGGCCAAATCTCTGCTCATTCTGATGAAGAACATTCGCTCTCTGTTCCAGGGACACGTGGGAGTCGTGGAACGGCATCTGCTCAGAGCCAGGCGTGGACAGCTGTTCCACATTTATTCTGCATAAACGCACCCAAATGCACTTTATTACCCTAAATATGTTTACAACCAGGTTTGTCTCAATATGTCCCTGATTTAGACTATTATCTCAATGTTCTACTCAGATGTGTCCACAACCAATCCTCCTCTTCATCCTCTTCTCCTCTCCTCTTCCTCCTCTGCTCCTCTGCTCCTCTCCTCTTCCTCCTCTGCTCCTCTGACCCTCTCCTCTTCATCCTCTGCTCCTCTCCACATCATCCTCTGACCCTCTCCTCTTCATCCTCTGCTCCTCTGCTCCTCTCCTCTTCATCCTCTGTCCCTCTCCACTTCATCCTCTGACCCTCTGACCCTCTGTCCCTCTCCTCTTCATCCTCTGACCTTCTCCTCTTCATCCTCTGCTCCGATTGACGCTCTCCTCTTCGTCCTCTGTGCCGTCTGACCCTCTCCTCTTCATCCTCTGCTCCTCTCCTCTTCATCCTCTGCTCCTCTCCTCTTCATCCTCTGCTCCTCTGCTCCTCTCCTCTTCATCCTCTAACCCTCTCCTCTTCATCCTCTGCTCCTCTGCTCCTCTCCTCTTCATCCTCTGCTCCTCTTACCCTCTCCTCTTCATCCTCTGCTCCTCTCCTCTTCATCTTCTGCTCCTCTGACCCTCTCCTCTTTATCCTCTGACCTTCTCCTCTTCATCCTCTGCTCTTCATCCTCTCCTCCTCTGACCTTCTCCTCTTCATCCTCTGCTCCTCTGCTCTTCATCCTCTCCTCCTCTGACCCTCTCCTCTTCATCCTCTGCTCTTCATCCTCTCCTCCTCTGACCCTCTCCTCTTCATCCTCTGCTCCTCTTACCCTCTCCTCTTCATCCTCTGACCCTCTCCTCTTCATCCTCTGCTCCTCTCCTCTTCATCCTCTGCTCCTCCACTCTTCATCCTCTGCTCCTCTGACCCTCTCCTCTTCATCCTCTGCTCCTCTTCATCCTCTGCTCCTCTCCTCTTCATCCTCTGCTCCTCTCCTCTTCATCCTCTGACCCTCTCCTCTTCATCCTCTGCTCCTCTGACCCCCTCCTCTTCATCCTCTGCTCCTCTCCTCTTCATCCTCTGTTCCTCTGACCCTCTCCTCTTCATCCTCTGCTCCTCTTCATCCTCTGCTCCTCTCCTCTTCATCCTCTGCTCCTCTGCTCCTCTCCTCTTCATCCTCTGACCCTCTCCTCTTCATCCTCTGCTCCTCTGCTCCTCTCCTCTTCATCCTCTGCTCCTCTTACCCTCTCCTCTTCATCCTCTGCTCCTCTCCTCTTCATCTTCTGCTCCTCTGACCCTCTCCTCTTCATCCTCTGCTCCTCTCCTCTTCATCTTCTGCTCCTCTGACCCTCTCCTCTTCATCCTCTGCTCCTCTTACCCTCTCCTCTTCATCCTCTGCTCCTCTCCTCTTCATCTTCTGCTCCTCTGACCTTCTCCTCTTCATCCTCTGCTCCTCTGCTCTTCATCCTCTCCTCCTCTGACCCTCTCCTCTTCATCCTCTGCTCTTCATCCTCTCCTCCTCTGACCCTCTCCTCTTCATCCTCTGCTCCACTTACCCTCTCCTCTTCATCCTCTGACCCTCTCCTCTTCATCCTCTGCTCCTCTCCTCTTCATCCTCTGCTCCTCCACTCTTCATCCTCTGCTCCTCTGACCCTCTCCTCTTCATCCTCTGCTCCTCTGACCCTCTCCTCTTCATCCTCTGCTCCTCTGACCCCTCCCTCTTCATCCTCTGCTCCTCTCTTCATCCTCTGCTCCTCTGACCCTCTCCTCTTCATCCTCTGCTCCTCTTCATCCTCTGCTCCTCTCCTCTTCATCCTCTGCTCCTCTTACCCTCTCCTCTTCATCCTCTGCTCCTCTCCTCTTCATCCTCTGACCCTCTCCTCTTCATCCTCTGCTCTCTACTCTTCATCCTCTGCTCCTCTGACCCTCTCCTCTTCATCCTCTTCTCCTCTGACCCTCTCCTCTTCATCCTCTGCTCCTCTGACCCTCTCCTCTTCATCCTCTGCTCCTCTGACCCTCTCCTTTTTATCCTCTGCTCCTCATCCTCTGCTCCTCTGACCCTCTTCATCCTCTGCTCCTCTCCTCTTCATCCTCTGTTCCTCTGACCCTCTCCTCTTCATCCTCTGCTCCTCTCCTCTTCATCTTCTGTTCCTCTGACCCTCTCCTCTTCATCCTCTGCCCCTCTGACCCTCTCCTCTTCATCCTCTTCTCCTCTCCTCTTCATCCTCTGCTCCTCTCCTCTTCATCCTTTGTGCACGCTCGCTCATCCTCGCCTGATGCAAACACAACAAAAATTATTTTTGTTTCTAAATTTGAAAATTATAGCTTCGTGTGATGCAAAGCAATAAACGCCACTCCAAATCAGCCAATTAAATTTGCATAGAGCGACGCCGGTATTTGAATAATTTCTCATTTCTATGCTTTCACTCACTGTCAGATCTCTGTATTCACACCACGACGAGAGAATTCTATAACAACAGCCAAATATACACTTATGGCTACTTTATTTGTTTGCTTTGTTGAGGGAGAGGAGACGCTTTGAGGAGGAGTTGGTTATCACGGAGCTCCACGCCTTTTAGGAGATATCAGTCAGACTTTATTGGTTTTCTTAAAGGCTGCAGCTGCAATATCCCCCTGACACGAGCAGGTCAGAGGAGACAACACAGATATGAGCTCAGTTTTCACAGTTATTTGAGGGGCAATAAAGGTTAAAAACGGTTAAAAAGTGAATCAATATTCAGCTTTTTCTGTAAAGGACACATATAGTGCAAAATTGACTTTTTTGAGCAGTTATAACCATGTTGTAATGTTGTTCTCTCGGCAAAAACATACCTGCAGTTGGATTTAGCTTCATTCACACTTCAACACTCTTTCTATAAACATTTTCACAACCAGATATTCTTTTGTGTTTTTTCAGAGAGCCATCTTAAACAAGCCCAATTTGTATATTGTTACATAGAGCTCTCAAATCTGCACACGCATCAAAAGATGATGGTGATGTGTGAGTTTTTAATTCCCACTGCTGAGCTCCCATTGGCCTCATGTAAATGGACTTTTGAGGGGGCACCACTGAGCTCACAAAACTCAATTTTCTTCCACCAATTTGCGTATTCATTATCGTTTTTGCGGGTTTAAGTGTATCTATATCTGTATCTATCTATCCATCTCTATATCTATATCTACATATTTGCCATTTAAAATTAAACCACACAGTGCACCTTTAAATATTTCAAAAAAAGCAACCATCCATCCTACAATTTGTACAGACTTTAGAAACAACTCCAAATCTCCACATCCCTCTGAATGACTATTGTTTAGATATCCACGTTCCACTCTTTTGTATTTCATAACAGGTGAATAAATAAATGTAATGTAAAGCGTTGTTGTGAGCGGGACAGCAGGCAGATGTGGAGGCCCGGGGCTGCTTATGGTAATAACGCTTTACCGGGCACTTTCCCTCTGCACGCTCCAGGCTCAGGGCTGTGCTGGTCTGTCAAAACGCATCTCCGGAAACCCACCACGAGCCACAACAACAAGGAGAGCTCTACTGTGTGGAGAGTCAGACAGAGAGGAGAGGGAGAGAGACGGGAACAGAGAGGAGAGGGAGGGAGAGAGAGAGGAACAGAGAGGAGAGGGAGGGAGAGAGGAACAGAGAGGAGAGGGAGGGAGACGGGAACAGAGGGGACAGGGAGGGAGAGTCAGACAGAGAGGAAAGGGAGGGAGACAGAGAGAGAGAGGAGAGGGAGGGAGAGAGACAGGAACCGAGAGGACAGGGAGGGAGAGAGAGAGGAACAGAGAGGAGAGGGAGGGAGACAGAGAGAGAGAGGAGAGGGAGGGAGAGAGACAGGAACCGAGAGGACAGGGAGGGAGAGTCAGACAGAGAGGAAAGGGAGGGAGACAGAGAGAGAGAGGAGAGGGAGGGAGAGAGACAGGAACCGAGAGGACAGGGAGGGAGAGTCAGACAGAGAGGAGAGGGAGAGAGACAGGAACAGAGAGGAGAGGGAGGGAGAGAGAGAGGAACAGAGAGGAGAGGGAGGGAGACAGGAGAGAGAAGAGAGGCAGGGAGAGAGGAGAGGGAGGGAGACAGAGAGAGAGAGAGGAGAGGGAGGGAGAGAGACAGGAACAGAGAGGAGAGGGAGGGAGAGAGAGAGAGAGAGAGAGAGGAGGAGGGAGAGAGGAGAGGGAGGGAGAGAGACATGAACAGAGAGGAGAGGGAGGGAGAGAGGAACAGAGAGGAGAGGGAGGGAGGAGAGCAAGGGAGAGAGAGAGAGAAAGGAGAGGGAGGGAGAGAGAGAGGAACAGAGAGGAGAGGGAGGAAGAGAGAGGAACAGAGAGGAGAGGGAAGGAGAGAGAGAGAGAGGAGAGGGAGGGAGGGAGAGAGAGACGAACAGAGAGGAGAGGGAGGGAGACAGAGAGAGAGAGGAGAGGGAGGGAGAGAGAGAGGAGAGGGAGGGAGAGAGACAGGAGCAGAGAGGAGAGAGAGAGAGGAGAGGGAGAGAGAGAGGAGAGGGAGGGAGAGAGACAGGAGCAGAGAGGAGAGGGAGGGAGACAGAGAGAGAGAGGAGAGGGAGGGAAAGAGAGAGGAACAGAGAGGAGAGGGAGAGAGACAGAGAGAGAGAGGTAAGGGAGAGAGGAATAGAGAGGAGAGGGAGGGAGACAGAGAGAGAGAGGAGAGGGAGAGAGGAACAGAGAGGAGAGGGAGGGAGACAGAGAGAGAGGAGAGGGAGGGAGAGAGAGAGGAACAGAGGGGAGAGGGAGGGAGACAGGAACAGAGAGGACAGGGAAGGAGACTGGGTGAGAGAGGGAGGGAGAGAGACAGGAAAGAGAGAGGAGAGGGAGGGAGACAGAGAGAGAGGAGAGGGAGGGAGAGAGACAGGAACAGAGAGGAGAGGGAGGGAGACAGAGAGGAACAGACAGGAGAGGGAGGGAGAGAGACAGGAAAGAGAGAGGAGAGGGAGGGAGAGAGAGAGAGAGGGAGGGAGAGAGACAGGAACAGAGAAGAGAGGGAGGGAGAGAGACAGGAACCGAGAGGAGAGAGAGGGAGACAGGAACAGAGAGGACAGAGAGGGAGACAGAGAGAGGAGAGGTAGGGAGAGAGGAGAGGGAGGGAGAGAGACAGGAAAGAGAGAGGAGAGGTAGAGAGACAGAGAGAGAGAGAGAGGAGAGGGAGGGAGAGAGACAGGAACAGAGAGAGGAGAGAGAGGGCGACAGAGAGAGAGGAGAGTCAGAGAGAGACAGAGGAGAGGCAGAGAGACAGGAACAGAGAGGACAGGGAAAGAGACAGAGAGAGAGGGAGGGAGAGAGGAGAGGGGGGAGAGACAGAGAGAGAGGAGAGAGAGACAGAGAGAAGAGAGGGAGAGAGAGACAGGAAAGAGAGAGGAGAGGGAGGGAGAATCAGAGAGAAAGAGAGGAGAGAGACAGGTACAGAGAGAGGAGGGGGAGAGAGACAGGGAAAGAGAGGAGAGGGAGGGAGACAGAGAGAGAGGAGAGTCAGAGAGAGAGAGGAGAGGGAGAGAGGCAGAGAGGGTGAGACAGAGAGAGAGGAGAGGGAGGGAGAGTCAGAGAGAGAGAGGAGAGTGAGAGAGAGAGAGGAGAGGGAGAGAGGCAGAGAGGAGAGTCAGAGAGAGAGGAGAGGGAGGGAGAGAGAAAAGAAAGAGAGAGTAGAGGGAGGGAGAGTCAGAGAAAGAGAGACAGGAACAGAGAGAGAGAGAGAGGAGAGGGAGAGAGAGTCAGAGAGACAGGGGGAAGACAGAGGAGAGAGAGAGAGGGAAGAGCGTGAGAGAGGGGGGAGAGGGGGAGTCAGAGAGAGGGAGGAGAGAGAGTGACAGGGAAATAGAGAGAGAGTCAAAAAGAGGGAGGAGAGACACAGATGAGAGAGGGAGAGTCAGAGAGAGGGAGGAGAGAGAAAGCGAGAGGAGAGAGAGAGCGACAGTCAGAGAGTCAGAGGAAAGAGAGGGAGAGGCGGAAGCATGCATTTAGACTAATTCCACACCAACTAATAATTTGTCATTAAAAACATGTTAAAACACATTCAAATATTTTAAGTATGTATTTTATTTTTCTTCACTTTGCCACACTAAGCCATGTTCCCCTGGCCCTGGTCCCTCAGACTGCTTCACTGTGGAGGGTCTCAGGACACCTCTGTTATTAGCGGTCCTCTTCTGTGACAAGGCCTGGCTCACAGGGGCCCACAGAGTGAGCTGCTGTAGTTAATGTTTTCTTCCATCCATCTTCTTCTGCTTATTCAGGGCCAGGTGCAGAGGCAGCAGTCTAAACAAAGGACTCCCAGACACTTCCTCCAGCTCCTCGGCGGGGGTCCCGAGGCGTCCCCAGGCCAGCTGAGGGACGTAGTCCATCCAGTTTGTCCTGGGTCTTCCCCAAGGCCGCCTCCCGGTGAGACATACCCAGAACACCTCCTGAGGGAGGCGTCCAGGAGGCATCCGGAACAGATGCCCGAGCCACCTCAGCTGTTCTGCTCGACATTGAGGAGCAGCGGCTCTACTCCGAGCTCCTCCCGTGTGACTGAGCTCCTCTCTATCTCTAAGGGAGCGCCCAGCCACCCGGCAGAGGAAGCTCATTTCGACCGCTTGTATCCGCGATCTTGTCCTTTCGATCATTACCCAGAGCTCATGACCATAGGTGAGGGTAGAACGTAGATTGACCGGTAAATCGAGAGCTTTGTCTTTCGACTCAGCTCTTTCTTCACCACAACGGTCCGATACAGCGCCCACATCACTGCAGACGCTGCACTGATCCGCCTGTCAATCTCACGCTCCATCCTTCCCTCACTCGTGAACAAGACCCCGAGATACTTGAACTCCTCCACTTCAGATTAATGTTTTCTTAATAAATATAATCTACATTGTACTTTTATTTTATCTAGCCACCATTTTTCTAAAAGAAGTTTGGTAATTCCACATTTGTGTTGCTGTGAGATGTGGCTAAAGCTAGAGTTATTAAGATATAACTTCTGGTTTATGGTCAGCTCTTTCTGCATGTATTTCACCTCTCTGTGCCTCTATCATCTCTCTCTGGTTTGGGTTATGTTGGATACATTATGCACCGGAAATATCATATTTAGGGTCTTTGTGTAAGTGCCGTGCAGTGATAAACAGAACACAGCTGATGCTTGTTATACGTGTGCTAACTTTATTTTGCTAAGTCTGTTGGCTCAATAAATAAAGTTATCATCACTGGAAATACAGCAGTTAAACTGTTAAAGACCAAGTCAGTGTTTATTGAGAAATATTTATTATCTGTCTATATCTGCTTTTTGTAGAGTCTGCATTCTCTTTTATTCTATCTTATGCAATCATCATTATAATTACATGATATAAGAGTGTAACATTAAGGGTTATTGTGCATGGGTTATGCTAAAACTTTCGATATCAAAGGCTTGTATGGTTATCATTTTGTTTATGAGTGTTTCTTTGACTTTACTAACTATAAAAATCCTCTGTGAGGTCTGAAAGTTGGAGTGCTACAGGTTAGTAGGGGCGGGGCAGAGCTTTTTGCAAATAATTATCTTTGTTTTAAAGAACACTTTCTGCTACAGTGACTTTATGAGCTTTTAACCATGTTCTAACAATGTTCTGTCATCAAAAACATACCTGGAGTTGCAATTCGCATTATTCACGGTATTTTGAGGAATGTAGGTTAGAAAATCCTCTCCCTCAGTGGCAGACCTAGGAATATGGGGGCCCAAGGCAAAACGAAGTAGAGGGCCTTCCTAATCAAGCGTGATTGTGTGACTGTTGTGTCTCTTGAACAGTCTTGAACTGTACATTTGGGATGGTAAGTGAACGTTTGGAAAATTCTAATGCATTTGTGCAATAGCTTTCATGTTCTGCACAGCTTTAAACTGGGGGGGTTTGGGGTTCCTTCCCAGAAGAATATTTCAGATAAGAAGAACCATATTTCCTGTTCCATGTTCATTCATTCATTCATTTTCTACCGCTTATTCCCGTTAGGGGTCGCGGGTGACTGGAGCCTATCCCAGTGACTTTGGGCCTTAGGCGGGGTACACCCTGGACAGTGGCCAACTCGTCGCAGGGCTAACACAGAGAGACAGAGACAAGGACATACAACCATTCACTCTCACATTCATTCACTAGGAACAATTTAGAGTTGTCAATTAACCTACACAGTCATGTCTTTGGACGGTGGGAGGAAGCCGGAGAACCCGGAGAGAACCCACGGTAACACGGGGAGGACATGCAGACTCCACCCAGAGAGATCGTGTGATGTTAGGGTGGTCCGGAATTCGAAACCACGATGTTGGGGTGGTGCGGGATTCGAACCCACGATCTCCTTATTGAGAGGCAGAAGCTCTAGCCGCTCTGCCACCGTGCACCCCTGTTCCATGTTCAGCCTATTTATTTAAATAGGTTCAGCCTATTTAAATAATGTATGTGACATTAATTTGTAATTGTATTAAGTTATTTTGTATTTGCTATTTAGCTTCATAAGGGGCTTGGTCAGAATAAATACCTTTGCAAATCCAAGACTAGTTTGTCCATCTTTTTAATGTTTAAACGTTCACTGCACAACTTTACTGTGATATTGAGAGAATAGCAACGGTTTCAGAACTTTTTTTAATTTTTTATGATGATTGAGGGGCATCTTATTGTCTTATTGGGGGCCCCTTCAGGTTGGGGGCCCAAGGTAATTGTGACCTGTCGCCTAATGGTAAGTCCGCCACTGCTTCCGACCATCAAAAACGCTCCCTGCTGAACTTCCTCGATCTATCATTTTTCAGATTTTAGACGTCACTTATCCCAGAATCTTCTGCTGTTTTAGGTCCTTAAATAATTGCTAGACTCATTCTGAGCATTTCTGCCTCTCAACACGATCACTGGAACTACTAACTATGCACTACTTCTCAAAGGCTCGAGTAATAACATGTTCAGCTTGTGCTATGCAGCAAAAGATGGCGCCTTAACTCAAGAGCATGTCTAAAGGCTAATGACAATATAAAAAAAAAGCGTAATATATTTTTCCCATAAGGATTGTATGGCACATGCCCAAAAGTAAACTATTGGCCATGCACCATGATCTGGAACACTGGTTGGCAGAGCTTTGAGTGGTCTGTGAACCAGTCCGATCTTACATTCTACCATGGATGAAGTTTGAATCTGAACATTAGTTTCGTCTTCCTCATTGTATCGAAAATGCAAGCATTTTCCAGAAGAAATTATGACACAACATTACGAGGAGAAAGAGAGAAGGAAGATATAAAAGAGGATGAGAGCGAAGCAGGGGCGTAGCAACAAATTCTGGGCCCCGGGTACAAACCTTCTTGACGGTGGACCCCTTAATTTTGTGTATGATTTATTTATCTCAGGGAATTTGGTTATTATTGTTGTTGTTTTTTCTCTCACCTTTGCAAGAATATACCTCCTATGTTTTTTGCACACCTAAAATAACTAGCTAATTTATAGACATCTTGTTTAGGTACCAGCTTATATTATAATACAGTACTGTTTGTTTTTGCAGTAACTACCAGACCAATTTTACAAACATCTCAAATTGTATTATTACAATAAGAAAATGAACTAGCAGCAAATAATACACTAGTTTTATTTGTTAACAATTTGGCTGTGAGCAATGAAAGGGTGATGGGGCCCTCAGATCTCATGCACAATTGTATATAGCCTCTCAACGACTTTACTCACTCACAAAACATTTTATTACAACAAAAATGCAACTGACAAAAATACCCTCACATTTTTTGAGGGCCCTTTCCTGCCCTGGGCCCCGGGAAACCTGTACCCTTTACCCCCCCCAGTCTGACGCCCCTCGAAGGAAGAGAAAGAGAAGAGGAGGATAGGGCTGTATACCTTTAGCTGTTTAGTCGATTAATCGGTCGATAGTGTCTTAGTCTTAGTGTCTTAGTGGACCAACATTTTTATTCGTCGACTAATTATTTTATTTAGATTTAAAGGATTTATATGGCAAAAACCACAAAAACAACAAGATATGGAGTGATTTTGCAGACAATTTTGGAGTCCAACATATAAATACAATTTCTTAGTACATACCTGTAAAAATAGTTGTTTTTGCATGAATTCCTAAGCAGTTGTGGTATTTTGAGTGCAGTCTGGGTCAGATTTAGAGCTGTAAATGATTATTAAGATTATTTTGTTAATTGTTTAGTCTAGTGATTATTCCTTCGATTAATCGATTAGATGTTTAGAACGTGAAAGACCCTTGAATATGAAAATTAAACTCAATTTTACCCAGACAAAGCTGAAGTGAAGGTGAAGGGACTCGCTGAAGGGGGAGGAGAAATACGAGAGAGGAGGAGGTGCAGTCAGACCAGCCAAAGCAGAGCAGATGAGAGGTGAGTGAGATTTGATAAAACGCCTCAGAAGTCTGTCTTCAATTAACACGTTAAGTTCAGCACGACCTTGACTTTTAAAAGCCAGGATGGAGGATCTCAGTTTTATTTTCACGTTGGCCTATAAGAACCACAGCGTTTAATTAGCTTTTATTTGTCAGATATCTAATCCCTCTTGGGCTTGCATCATTTACGGAGTGTTTTCCAAAGCTGTACAGTGAGAATGAGCTTCGTTTGGGGGATTGTTGTATTGTACTGTACACAGGAGGAAAGGGCTGAGGAGGATTACAGAGCTGAGGAGCATTTGGCAGAACACTACTGTAACATGAAGACTACTGCGGCTGTGGGACAGTCACGGCTGTTGGGTTGGATCCACGGTGAAATAATCTGCAGCAGATTATAGACTGACTAAACAGAAGAGGTATAATGGACTTTATTTATTTGCACATGTCCCTCATGCATAATCGACTTTTAAAGGAAACGTATTTTACATATTGCTGTTAGCCTTAACATGCTCTTGAGTGCCTTCAATTTGCACTCTCATGTAAAAAAAAAGTTTCTTATTCATTCTGTGACCTGTGTTGTCAGTCACTACGAAATTACATTTACTGAGTGCATCCAGCCAGCAGATGGCACCAGCGCTTTATATACAATCTAGTGAAGTTAGTGCTGAAACGATTTTTTGAGCGGATTTGCTGCAGCAGAAATGCTCAGAACGAGTCTGGCGATGATTTAAGGGCTAAAAACAGTGGAAGATTCTCTGATAAATGACATATGAAGTCTAAAAATATGTCTGAAAATCCTGGAAGTTCAATAGGACGTTTGTTTGACACTCAGAGGGAGAGGATTTTCTAATAAACATTCCTCAAAACAGTGTCAATGCAACTGAATGCTACTTCAGGTGTGTTTTTGATGATGGAACATTGTTAGAACATGGTTTAAAGCTCAAATAAGTCACTGTAGCAGAACATGTGCCCTTTAAAAGCTTTAAAGGTGAGATATTACAGGCACTTTTTTTTAGATTTTTGGTCAGTTTGTTCTCTCAGCATATCAGCTTTCGTGTGAATGTGTCCAATCTGTTCCTGAAGTTAGTAAAGACAGAAGCGAGTACCCAGGTGCTCTTCAAAGATCAGACCGACAAAGTAAGAAAAAAGTAAATAGCTGAAGACTTACCGTGGTGAAGCTGAAAGAGGATCTGACGCACCCATGTTTAAAAGTCCTCTCTTCAGACACAGGCGCCAGAAGGTGCTGACTGGGTGGGGGAGGTGGTTTGTTGCTCCTCGCTGGTTGTGGTGCAGTGAATGAAACAGTACGGTCCGCCTTGAGAATGTCCGGGGCTGATGGTTGCCAAGAATATGCTGTTCCTTCACTGTAATTTTTTTGGTCCCTTTGAAACGTATCCATTCTGGTTCGTGTTTTCATGACCTCTATAATCTCATTGTATCTTTCCTGTTGTTTTATTACATCATTGAATCCACTTCATCCATATTTCCTCACAGACAGACATAACGATGAGCCTTTAAAGGAGCTCCTACACACACCAAACTGCACAAGATTTGATTTGATTTACTTTATTTTTATTTATTTATTTAAAACAAGGACAGTGCAAAGGTAACAATAATCTCAAAGAAAAGATGTTCTGTACCAGATTTAGCTACATTCTGACAGAATGTGCAGAAGGATTTGTTCGTATCTAATCTTTGGCCTGATTTATTAAAGTGTTAAGTTAAAAAATGAGACGCACTTTGAATTTTTAGGCCAATTTTCAATCAGTTCACTCAAAAACTAAATAAGAAATCCAAAATTTGTATGACTAATATGAGTACAAAATGAACCAAAAAATGTAAACCTGGGTCTGTCCATTTTTCAGATTGAAATGTCTGCAATATGTGACATTTTGGCCATTTTTCTACATAAAATATTCTACATGAAAACATTACGCAATGAAAAATGTATTTCTTATATTTATGTGATCTGAGTGTTTAAATTTAAGATTTTATTCCTATTCACCTGCAGCGTCTCACATTAACCATTTCACATTCCACACTCAAAGCTGTATTTAGGATGATTCATGCGTATTTGAGTCGTCTTTATTCTGCTTCCTCTATCCTATCAGTCAGTCAGTATCCTATCATCTCTATCAGTTTACTCATTACTTATATTTAGTGCTCCAATGCTTTGTGTTGTTTTGATGTCATCCACATAGGATTCAGCAGCGTTCTGTGGCCATTTTGGCTCAAATTTAAATACATATCCGCTGCTCTTAATTCACTTGCCAGATTTTCAGAGAGAAACAAGTGACCAAACCTTTGAAAAACAGGCCAAAACAAGAGACCCAAGAGCCATAAAAATAAGACAAAAAAACCCACCACTAGTTTAATGTTGCTTATCACAGCTGAACCAGCATTAATGAGATGCACATCATGTTTATTTGGATATTCTACATAAATAATGACTTTGAAACATTAACAGCCTGTAGTTCAGTCAACATTGGGTCTATTAACGATAAACTTTCTAAATTCGCAAGCAACTTTCCAAAAATAGACACCCAAAGTTGTTATAAAGAACAACTGTGTCCCTATCATGACGTGCCGCTCTCCACAGCACGTCATCGCGCTCCTGTTTGTGGTGACCTGCCGTAAAGGGGCGGCCAGCTCCTTGGGGCAGACGTAGTTTAGTTGGTGGAGTGATCCTCCTCTGGTCCGAAGGTTGGTGGTTCACATCCCAGTTGGGCCTCGTTGGTGGAGCGGTCAGATCCACTGGCCCATGGGTTAGCGGTTCAATCACAGCTCCCTCGGTGACCTGACCTGCCTCGCCCCAGTGTGTGTGTGTGTGTGTGTGCACCGGTTTGTGAATGGATGAGGGGTTCCTTGATGTGAAACGTCTTTGATCAGTATTGCAATTTAAAATATCCAAAATAAGGATCCAGGGGTGTCTAAGATTACTATTAACTACATCAGCTGACAAAGGCCTAATACAGTATGTCGTCTTTAATGCTGTTTTGCCTTACATCTGTATTGAGTCATACATTTTGTACAAGCAAGTGCTGCACTGTGAAAAACCTGCATTCAGGGATGCCTTTTCACAGACCTGACCTGTAACTTGGCCTGGTAGCATCATCTGTTGGTCTCCATGGAGATATGTAATGTGTATGTACTCTAAGAGATTCATTTTCAGAGTTTGTTTGTCAGAGCTGACAGTTTCCACTGCCGGTGAGCAGCGTTTAAAAAAAGAATCTCCTAGAATAAATTATCAATGGACCAAATGAACCTCACTGGACTATTTACTCTTAATACGGTGCATATGAAATTAATTGCAGACTGCCTTCCACCCTCTCTATGGTGTTCTGTGCTGCATTTAAACAACACAGTGCAGGTTCACATGATAAAACAAGTGCTCATAACTGAAAACCACTCCAGACCACCACAGTGTCCAGGAAATATTGACTCTTGTTGTTTCCATAGACCCGCACCTCTGGACCAGCTCCTGCAGTGCTCCGAGGTCAGTGAAACAGGATGCATTGATTTGAATCACTTGTAAGTCTTGCAGGACTCGAGCGGGTGTTGAGCCTGACCCAACTTTCATTTGGAATGAACCCAGTGTTCATGCCTTTCTGTGGAAGTTTCCATGAACAGGTGCCGGGCCCCAACTAGTAAAAGTAAACTGCACCGTGCTTTAAAAACAGCAGTACAATCGCCACTGAACCTGGGAGCCATTATCTGTCATGCACTGAGGACACACCGTACAGTATCAAACAGCAGTTGTTCTGTCTCGAGTGCCCCGTGATCTTTGTCTCACGCTTTGAGTACCCCATTACTCACGTACTGGGCAAATTAAGGAGCTCCATATTACCAGCTACTGATAGTTGTTCAGTAGACACAGGTCCAATATGGATGTGGAGTGACCAAGAAAGAGACTGAGGCAAAGCAAAGTTTAATTAAATTTATTACAAAAATATAATTAAATGACAGACAAAAACTAATTGAAAATAAATGTCCACAAATAATCAAATTCAAATAAATAAACAGGAATAAACCTATACCCTTTCTTTACTAAAGGAAATAAAGTAAAAATAAATAGACTCAAACAAAAGTGAACAATTTTCGCTCCAAGGTGTGAAAAAAAGACATACGATGATCAATATGACCCCAAACATTTCCATGTGGCGCCTCAGGCTGACTGTCCCAAACAGCCCAGCAGCGTCCTTCAGAGGCCAGTGTCCAGCGGCGGAGCATGACCTTACCACACCCCTCACAGGTCACACATGCAGGGCTGTAGAGCTCAGAGGCAGGAGCAGCTAACCTGCAGCACCTGGATGCTGCTTTTACGTTCGCAAAGTATGTTCACAATAATTGTATGCTATGAATTATTACTATCTATTTTCTTGTTTTAATGGAATTGTACAAAATACTCCAAAACATACTTCAGGATGTAAAGTTTTTTTTTCCTCATTCCAAGTACTCTCTGGTAAGTGGTTGCGAGCCCCAGGGGTCCCCATCCCACAAGGGCTTTGTTAGAGTACTCATCCTCTGATCCCAAGGTCAGCGGTTTGAATACCACCCTCGACATAAACATTCTTGGTAAAGGCCTTATCGCAGCTCCATCAGGGAGTGATGTCCTTGGGCAAGACACTTAACCCTCAGCCAGTGTCTGCGTGCACTGGTGTGTGAATGTGTGTGTGAATGAGCCGGTGAGTCTTTCATGTAAAGCACTTTGAGTGTCTTGAGGTAGAAAAACGTTATATAAATGTGACTGTTTGCCCTTTAAAGTGAGGAGAGTCTGTCTTGTGTATGTTCATGACATCAATACTGAAAACCAGAATAATGAATTTTATATATATTTGTTAAAAAAGATCAAATTGATATGAATATCGAGATGGAACAATATAAAGGGAACAAATCTGATTCTTTTATTTATTTATTTTTTTTTTGCCATATCGCCCAGCACTATTGATTGGACACTGCCGAACCAAAACACACAATGCAAACAAAAACAGCTTAATGTCTATGAGTTTAGTGCAGGGCTATTCGACTTAATTTGTTCAAGGGACCGATTTAAAAAATAGATTTTTATAATATTTGGAAGATGGGTTGTGGGCCGGATTAGATCATTTGGAGGGCCTGATCTGGCCCCCGGACCACAAGTTGAATAACCCTGGTTTAGTGGATAGCACCATGGTAAATATTTATCTTAGTTTGACATCTATTAAAGGTCCCATATTCTGCTATTTTGCCCTTTACACAGTCTATTCTAAGGGCTTTGTTGATAAATGTTTGCGTTGTGCAATATCCATAACATAACAGTTTCCAAAAAACACCCATCTCTTGGACTGGCCCCCCTCCTTGCAAAAGCAAACGGCTTACTCTGAGATCTGACCCCCCCCGAACAGAGAGCAGGCTGCCTCCCCCGCCCAACCCGCGCGCCTCCCCCGCCCAACTCGCGCGCCTCCCCCGCCCAACTCGTGCCGAAGCCTAGAGTGGAGATGGTGCATGCGCCGTGTGCTCCGGTAAACAGCGATACACAAACACTGAATAAACCTTTTATCCGTCCTGACGGTGCGTCGTGCTGAGTCCTACGTCCTGGATCTGACCTGGAGTTTGACGTGCTCCAGTACCTCAACGACGGACGTTTCCGTTTGGTAAATAACAAGCTAATTCTTCTATCTATCGTATCCATCGTGTAATTACTATGTAGCATTAGCATTAGCTGTTTTTATTCTTGTGGCTGCGCGCTTCCTGGAGGCGTGGCTTGAGCGGCGCGTCATCCTGGTGAAGCCGGATAGCACTGTAGGAAGGTTAAAACCTCTGAAAAGTCGATTTTGCATGTTATGGGACCTTTAAGTTGCAGTTGGTGAAGAAGGTGAAGGAGGAAGTAGTGCTGAGTTCTTAAACAGAATCCCTCTGTGATGTCATCAGTAGGTGACGTACCATTGAAAATAAATGGACAATTTATAGCAACTGAGTTTTCTGACCGTTTAAACCATAATTCAACAAAATAAAGGTGTTACTCCTAACCATTGTGTGATTTATATGGATTTTTACCCTTGTTTACAGCACAGTTGCTAAGAAACAGTTGTGGAATTACCTCGGTCATATTTGTGCTCATGTCCAACCAGGAAGTAACGTCATAAACAGTACGAAAACTGTCAAACTGGGAACAAAAACGGCAAATGTTTTGTAAAATCTTAAATATAATCATGCCCACTACGTATTAGTAAAATGGACAATCTAACCTGTCATATGCACTTTAAACATCACGTAAAACACTATTGTAACTGTGAACAAACCAACAAACTGTTAACAGCAAGATCCATACACATTAACTTCCCGTACGAGAACACAGAAAGGCCGTGTTCACGAAATAACAAAGAAAAAAGACCGGAGCCATAACTAAAACTAATCACAGGCTTTACCTTGAATAAAAGGGCTTCCTGACCTGTCCAGAACGGCTGGCGCTCCTCTGTGCGCTCATCGATCCGCCTCCCTCCTCGTGCATCCTTGTCAGAAGTCTCCGCTCGCCTCCAGAATTTGCTGTCTGCGTCTTTGTGTTGAGTAACGGATCCGGCGGGGCAGAGGAGCTAGCGTTAGCGCCTCCACGGCTAAAACGCACAGGTCAGCTATCACTTTGAAACATGTTGGTCCTTATCTGTGTCACGAGGGCTAATAGAGTAATGAATCACTTGGACTGCCTGTGTAAGCAGCTATGGCCTCCACCGCTGCGGTTTGGGCGCCTCCTGTAGTTTATCGGAGAGGTTTTTTTGTAAATTTATTTATTTATTTTCTGGTTTTGAATTGTGGCCGGTGCCAGAGGAGTGTTCACAGATACGACCGTCCCAAATCACCGGCAGATACAGGCGAGTGGAGGAGGCGGAGGCCGTGGAATTTCAGTTTAGTCACAAAATGAATGTCTCCAGACGTTCAACACAACAGGAGGACGACGGGTTCACGAAGAGTTGAATTTCATTTTTGATAGAAGAAACAGCAAAAACAAGCATGCATAAACCAAATGAACTTCTATCTACTATATTCAGTGTATTCAGGTACAGAATACAGTTACTTTTCTAAAATGAAAGGAATACATTGTAGCATTCCATCATGCAATTGGGATCAGTGAGAAAAATAGAAAACACAGCTCGTGGTGCATGTGCAATTTAATAGAAAATGTCACACATACATTTATGCTGTTACTACAATATACTGTTTACCGACATGGACCCATCACCTGCAGGAGCATCTGTAAGACCAGGGAAAATATCATTCTCCACAATGGAAACGCAATAAAATTTAGACATTCAAACCAAGTTTATAATCACATTTGGATTAAAGATTCATTTCACATAATCCCCATTGCTCTGGTGCAGCTATTTACCTGTGTTTGGGATTGTATATCTTAAGAAATGGTACTGTTCAAGTAATGATCAATGTAATGAACCCTCAACTCATGGCCCAAGGACCCCCAGGGGTCCCCGGAGCCCAGTTTGAGAACTACTGCCATAGGGACCGGTGCAGAGAGAGCTGGACCGGCAGAGCCCCGGCAACTGGATCTCGGACACAAACCAACTCTAGGGAAAAGGAAAGTCACTAATAATGCATCTCACATATTTTATGAAACCCACGATTATCATCATAAATATACTAAGATTAACATTTCAGAACACGTTGCCTGGTCTACTCAGGACACCTTTAGCTGGAGGATTAGCCTACTCTCCATGTTTTAGACCCAACACAGACCCACGAGAAGAACATGCAAACTCTTCACAAAGACCTCACATGTTCTGGGACTCAAACCCCAGACCTTCTTGTCTGTGTGTGAACCGCTCCACAGACTGAGTGGGTAGTTGACGTAGCACTTGAACAGAAGATAAGGATGTTAACGTATTTGTAACACTTGTAATCCTGTACAATAGGCGTCTGTTTGCTCAGTGACTAACTCATAATCCAGTTTCACGCCGCGCTCCCAAAGACTACGATCCATTCATAAAAAAGCAACATAAAATGCACCAATCAGAAAACAGGCATTTGCAGTGTGACTCTGGGAAAAATCGATAAAGTTTAGTGTATGAACATTTGAACAGCAAAATGTAACAAAATATTGGAGTCTTTTCAGTAGCTGTACGTCTGCTCAGCCTCGGTATGCAATAGTTAAAGATATTTTTCTCTCTGAACAAAACGACATGAAACTAAAAGGGACGTGTTATGCTAAAGATGTGTGCTATTTTTGGACTTGACTTTGTTGAGAGGAGGAAAAGTGTAATGCCGCCGACTGTTTTGCATCTAAAAGAAAAAGAGAGAGAGAAGGGTGAGGTATAGAAAGAGAGAGAGGCAGGGAGAGGGAGACGGTGATAAAGGATGAGAGAGAAAAGACAAGGCCTTGTAAGCCTCATTTAACAACCTTGACTTCAAACCGTAGATCTTTCTGACGACGTTAAAATGCTGTTTCCTCATCATAAACAAACCCACAGTTGTATGTTTTTGTCGCTCATAAATCATTAACCAGTGAGTACTGCAAACGTGTACTCGTGTCACAGTACAGTTACATGGCTAAAAGTATAAGTACATCCACAGCGGCCAGAATTTTAAAAGTAAAAAGTACACAGGAAAAGATAATATTCAAACTACTACGTTACTTTTTATTTTATGATTGTGGATGGAGTACGGATGGAGTATTTTTAACAAAACTTGATTCATTTATTTGTTTAAACTGAATCAGATAGTTTTAAACAATAATCTGCACATTAAAGAGACCGAGGCACTTAATTAAGAGTGGATTCTAAGAGTGCTTTGGACCTGGTTCTCTTTTTTACGCCTTGTACTTCGCATATTCTCTGATCTCTGGCCAATCAGAACAATGTTATACACAGTTATAGGTTGAAAACATGAGATGGGGAATGGTGAAACAAAAAGGTTTTGTTTCACCATTTGTTATACATTTATTCATTCACGTTTAGCACACAATAAAGATAGAAGACGTCACATGCACTCACTATAAGAGCTGTATTTTCCGTTTTTCTAATTAAAGCTTTTTGGTACTATTATTCCCCAAATTATTTTATGTCTCGTCAACCCGGACATAAGAGCTGAAAGCAGCGCTCTGATTGTCTGTGCTTGGGGCGGTTGCAGGATTTTCACTTCAGTGTTTGAATAAAGCTGCTCTAAAGCCGAACTCACATCTGAAAATGAATGATTGAGGATTTTGGAAAATGTGCTTGTGAGAGCTAACAAGGTACACACATGTAAATACCTGTTTAGTTGTGTGAAGAATAGTACCTGAGCTTTAATTGTAATCCTTTGATCTTAGAAAAGCAACTATTGTGAACACCACCAAAAGAGCAAAATTAGCATTCTGATTACGTATGTTTATTGTTGTTTTTTTAAACGTTATTTTATACATTCAAATCTTAAATATAAAACTAAAAAACACTAGCAGGACACAACCAGAGAGAGCATAGGAGATCAAATTAAAATAAGGAAAAAAACAAGTCTGCTCCTCTCTAAACCTACAAACACAGCACTGCATGGCCTGCTCTGATTGGCCGGAGCTCACAGAGTAAGTGAATTTAAAATGACAAATGTTGGTTTTACACAGTTTAATTGATGAAACGGAGAATAATTTAGTAGAATTTCTCATGCATGCTTTATACTTTTCCTTCAATCAGCAGTACTTGTAACTGAGTACACTTTTAGACGTGTAACTATACTCACACATGCTTCCTCTCTTCGCTCTTCGCTCTTTGGCCCTGCAGACATGATCCCTGGACCGAGTGGCTCTACAGCAGCAGCATAAAGGCTGTGTTACGCTCGTGTGGTGGAGCTAAAGCTGGACTGTGCTGGAAAATCAACAGCTTCAAACAGAATGCATGACTCTGCTCCTCGGCTTTGAACCTCCGCCTCGCGCCCGCACCACCTTTAGGGCCTGCACTGGAACAAATACTACTTTAAATAACATAATAAGGTAAAATGTAGTTGAGTTAAGCAGTGTTTGACTTGATTTCAGTATATTTGGACTTTATTAGAACAAGATTTGCCAATAGAACAAGCTAGTTTTCTACTTATTTCAAGTGCAGTAACATTTTTATTTATTTCAGGTTGCTCACAAATGCTTGTCTTTTCTTATTTTAAGTAAAAGAACATATTGTGTGCTTGTTCAAATGACAATCTTATTTTAAACCAGTCAAAATATATTCAAAACAAGATAAATCCTACTTATATCAAGCACTTATTCATTGTATCTTCAGTTCAGATCGGTTTTTCAGGTATTTCCATTGTGCTAAATTTGAGACACAATCGAGCTTTGATTTGAGACTATGTGGCAGTGATTAATGTGTCTCCCATGTCCCGGGTCAGATCTGTGGAGAGAGGTGATCTCTGTCCGATACGATGTGCACCTCGATGCACTTGCTGCGATCCGATTTATTTAAGATGCATTTCTCGTAAACGACGATGTGATTGGGATTGAACTAACCTCAGATCACCACAATTCACACAATGTATTTTTTTGGCTCCCGATACAATATTTTATAGTTTGATATTTCCGATCACGATCCGATACTGATCTCAGTCTTAGTGGGGGATTTACCATCATGCAACAGGCCACAATTGCCTTGGGCCCCAACCTGAAGATGCTTCCAATCATCATCAAGGCTCTTTACTAGTTCTCTCTTCACTAGTTTAGTTTAGTTTTAAACAAGAAAAAAGTAACAAAACTGTCTGGGATTGTCATTTTGCCCCAAATCCACTAGAACATGTGTAAAATGCACCAACAAATGGGAAATATGATCTGATTTCTTAAATATTCTCCTGGGAAAGGACCCCCAAACTCCCTTGTTTAAAGCTGGTTTGCACAGATGAATTAGAATTCCCAATAGTTCACTTTCTACCCCAAATGTATGTATGCCTTGCTAGCAAATGTAAAAAAAAAAAACAAAGAAAACAAAGTCAATAAAACCTTCCTTTCAAGAACAATTCAAGAGACACGACCGAAACGTTACAGAAAATCACACTTGATGATGAGGGGCCTGTTCTTAATTTTGCCTTAGGCCCCCAAATTCATTGGTCCGCCACTGCTCAATCTGACACTGATCTTATTTTTAGTGTGTGTGTGTGTGTGTGTGTTTGTGTGTGTGTGTGTGTGTGTGTGTGTGTGTTTATTTTATTAACACAGTTTAGTTTAATAATGTGCTGAGTAAAAATAGGCTACATATGCAATCCTGAATGTGTCTAAAGGTGATGGTGAGGTGATGTTTTTAAAGACAATGTATTTCCTCATATTACTGATGTTTGAGGCCTGTAAAAAGACAAGCCTGAGAGCAACACATGGAAATTAAAGGGAAAATATTCTGCATTTCTCATATTGTTATTAGCCTTTAAACATGCTCTTGAGTACCTTAAGTGTGCTTATGTTCTTAAACAAAATAAAAAAGTTTATTAGAGACTAAAAGAAAGAATTTTTCTGCTCTGTGAAATGACACTTACTGAGTGCATCCACCCAGCTGCTATACACAATCAATTATGTTAGCACTTAAGAGATGCTAAGATGTGGTTTAGCAGTGGCGGTTATCGCGTTTAGAGGAAAAAATGCTCAGAATGAGTTTAGCAACGATTTAAGGACTTAAAACAGCAGAAGATTCTTGTATAAGTGACGTATGAAAGCTGAAAGTCATCACAGATCAAGGAAGTTCAGCAGGAAGTGTGTTTGATGCTCTTAAGGGGGAGGATTTTCTCATGAACACGCCTCAAAACAGCGTGAATGGAGCTGAATGCAACTCCAGGTATGTTTAATGACAGAACACATGGTTAAAAGGTCAAAAAAGTCACTGTAGCAGAATATGTGTCCTTTAGTCTGCAAGAAACAAAAGTGCTCCGCCGGCAACTTGACCAAAGTTTGCATATAACTTTTAGAACTCAGTGAAGACAACACAAGAGGTAAAACAAGCACTATGTCTGTCAATAATAATGTTTTTAGCTGCGTAGAGCCTCCTTCTGAGCGTGTCAGTTCGTGTTTCAGCTGCTCTGGGAGTTAGCGACAGCATCAGCAACATCAGCTTTGGATGAAACTAGATTCATCTGGACGCACTCACATCGCACTTGTACAAATCTTCCCATCACTAGTGTAGAGGTGACCCCGCTCAAGAATATGTATGTTTTTCCAGGTATTTTGAGCAATAAAAACCCCTGTAATTAAAACTGCTAGATGGATCAGTTCAATGCTATTGTGCTGAACATTCCAGGCAAAGCGACAACATCTCCAGTGAGACGAGCAGGTGATGGATACCCCAGCAGAAAAATGGTGTTTTCCATTAAATCCGTTTCACTACAGTATCACTACAGTATGGTGCAGACTGGCCCAAAGGCAGCTCTGTCCCGGGGCAGTGCATCAGCTCCAGCTTGTGTGTAGACTGAAGCGTCTCATTCTCCACTCTGTGTTTTATTTACTGCTGCTGCTTTGTTGACATCCATGAGCCTGGAAGACTGGAGGCCAGACATGGTGAAGACTTTATTCATTCATATTATAAGCATCTGTTATACAGTTGTGTTATGGTTGCCTAGCAGCCTGAGCCTCTTGATAATGTTAATTATTCTAGATACAGTTAAAATGTGCTACTCATCCAAACCTTTAAAGGGCACGTATTCTGCTACAGTGACTTTAAACCATGTTCTAACAATGTTCCGTCACCAAAAACACACCTGGAGTTGCATTTAGCCGCTTCATGCTAGTAATGCTGCTTAGAAACTCATCTCCCCCTCAATCATCAAAAACACTTCCTGCTGAACTCCAGCGATCGTTTTTTGTTACGATTTCAAATGGCTCTTATCTTCGCTCTGAGCATTACTGCCTCTAAACACGATCACTACAAACTCACTCACTCGCATTTATCATAAACACAAATCCTTGTTTTTAGCATGTGTAAGCGCTCTGCAGCCAGTAGATGGCGCCTAAACTCAGTAAGCCCCCGAGCAAACAGCAGACACAGATGTTCTTTTTGTTTTTTTTCTAAAATATGAGATGCTAAACTTAAGGTACTTCAGAGTATATTTGAAGGCTAATAACGATATAAAATGTTTTCATATTAAAAAAATTTAATAATATACATTCCTATTTTTACTAAACGTGGCCCTCTCAGATATTTTTTCTCTTCATAAAAAAGAAACATATCAACTTTTTCTACACAGGGAAGCTGCCTGAAGCAGAGACTGAATTAGTTGTTACATACAGCTGTAAAACTACTAAAACTCCCTAAAACTACTGCCACCACCTCACACTAAAAAAATAACCCAGTCTGTGTAAAATAATAACGCTATTGGACCAACACAACGCTGGGTTATTTTGACCCATCGAATTGGGTTATTCCTTTAACCAAGCAACTTTATTTTCTATAACCAAATCTGGGTTATATTTAACAAATTTGTTAAGTTTGTTGAACCAAACCAATTGGGTTAAAAATAATAACTAACATTGATAACTGGGTTAGTTAACCTGTTACTGGGTTGAATGCTTCCCTTTTTAAGGAATGGTTATTTAGGAATATATATTTTTAAAGCATTTTAAATACGTAATTGCATTTAAAACATGTCACATCATTAACCACATTTTTTTATTTAGAAGTAAAAAGATAATCATAATTATAATAATTATATAATAATTATAATAAATGCATGCTATACCTCCAAACACTTGTAACTTTGTGATGCAACAGAAGCTTTTGGGTTGAGTTTGTTCTTCTCTGGGCTGTGGGGGACGCCTCGACGGGAACAGAGGGAGGAATAGTCACATTTACAGCTAAATCTGCTGAAAGCTGTTTTGTTTAAAGCCATAGGTTTTAAAAAAAATAAATAGTGCGCTTACTAGCACTTGTGACCTGTGATGCTCGAGGATGTTCTTTGGGTCAGTCAGTGGACACTTCTGGAGATTCTATTGTGGGGAAAAAACAAACAGAGTAATAGCTTACAACACCTTTTCTAAGACAAACACACTTCTTTTCACTGGTATTTGTTGACTTTCCTTTGGTTGGGCTCTCGCACAGGTCAGGTTTGTTCATCTCAAAAGCAGGAGGCAGAGCTCTCTGAACATTCTGTTGGAACGGAGTGGAAAAGGAAGTAATGGTCACGTTTTAATATTAAAAGTTGCAAAAGTACATAATATTCATAGTAATTATAATAATTGTAATAATAATAATAATGATAATAATAGACCGGACCACAAACGTTTTCTCCTACTTGAGTAAAAGTAGTGACCCCTCCTCCCGCGGTGCACTGCTGTCTGAACCTGCTCCTGCACTGAGCCTCTGCAGTTATGAATGCATTGTTAAGCTAATGTTGCTAACATCCACATGCAACAAAAGCACAAATTCACTTTCAAATGTTGATTTATAACCCTCAATTGTAATCACTTTACTGAATTGCATCCACATTTTGGTTGACTTCAGCACTTTCCTGGAGTCGTTTCATTACATAAAAGTTGTTTTCCTCATTGTTTTTTACGACTTGACAGCTGGAACAATCCAACTCTGAGAAAAAGTATCTTTGAAGTCTGGCTTCACGTTGGCTTTATGTTAACAAGATGATTGTTTATTTATTTCTTCATGTAATGGAATCAGAAAGTCCACAGCAGAAATCAAAAAGGAAAGATTGGCATCAGGCGCGTCTCCGTCACAAGTGCAGGCGGCTGTTGGTGGGACGTACCATTTAAGAGTGAACCCCCCTCTGTACTGGGGCAAACGGCTTCAGTCCAGTCCAGCAGCAGCCTGTGCTCGTCAGCCCAGTCTAGTTTGGACAAAAAAGACCAGGTGAAAAAGAAGAACGAGGACGCAGCCAAATGCTCACAGACTTGTTTTCAAGACGACAGATGGAGACTGAGGTGGGACATGGTGAATAAACATTACAGTGTGGGAGACGTTTTTTTGCTCTCAGATTTGTCAAAAAAAAAAAAGCTGCGGTGAGTACTCTCCACCAGGAGGACAGGGAGGTATTCATGCTTCTGTCTGTGGAAAAGAAATACTTCTGCAGCTTAATAACGACAGCAAGTAAACTATAATAATAACAAATCAAGTTGCAGACACTGTGCACTACTTTGGCGCTTATTAATGCTGTAGTTGGTATATTATGTTAGTGTCTATCATTATGTTGAATGTTTGTTTTACTCAGCACGAAATAAATTTAAATTCACTATTGTGTTGCAGTTTTTCTGTTTACATATTTGTAAAAGCGGGCTATTTTTCGATATTAGAACATATAATATAAGAAATATATTTGTATATAGGCCTTTTCACATGAAACAGTGAGTCGTTTTGGGTAGGAGAGTGAAAAAAAAAAGAAAAATGGTCCCAGCACTCCCCTGCACCGCTCCTGCAGATATGATTTTGTTTTTCTCAAAGGAAAAAAAAAAAGATTTTGGGCATTATTTAACCTGTTGTACTTTCAATTACATTATTAAATCAGATATTACGTTCAGTTACTCTCACAGTCGGACTCTTACTTAAGGAGTAGTTTAACCAAATATCTGTTTACTCTTACTGGTAAATTATAACTTGTCTTTCTACTTGAGTATAATCATAGTGTAACAATTATTTTGGTTATTTCTACCCATCTCTGGCCACTACTACTACTACTACTACCACTACCACTACTACTACCACTAGACACTTCAAAAACGGGGCTGGAGAGTAAATCTTTGAGTGTGCTTCTCTTCTATTCTGGGATCCAAATCATTTAACCCAGTGCTCTTTATAGCGTCTCTTTTTAAGCCTTTTCCATTTTCTACATCCACCCACACGTGCAGCGCATCATTTTAAACAAAAACACTACAGAATCCCTCAGAGGAATACATTTAAGGGCTCACAATAGTTTGAAGGATTTTTTTTTTTTTACTTTTTCAATGAGGCCAAAGCATTGAGTGGGGTTAGGTTAGGCCGGCCCACGCGCTTTTAAAAACACGTTATTTAGAGCCGAGCGGCGGATACGGGGAAAGTGTGATAATGTTTCCGGCCTTTTCTGAAACGCCTCACCTCTTGACAGCAGCCACTTACAGCACAAAGCTCAAGAGAAAGTCTGCAGCCTGGCGAGCGGCGGAGGAAAGTGAGGCTTTGAAACGGCCTTAGCTGATCTTAAAGGTCCTGTTTTATGCATTATTTATGTTTTTACACTTGTCCTGGTTTGGCCCTGGCTTGAGCCCAGTTTAGATGTGCACATGGTGGGGCTGTCAAAAATATCAAAAACAGCGCTGTAGTCGAGTGGGATACTGGTTTGATTTGTGTATCGATACAGATTAAGAAAAAAGAGTGGATATGAGAATGAGAATGAATGAGAATGAGAGATCCTTTAATTGTCCCACAATGGGGAAATTCCAGAAGAAGCAGCCGTTTCCAGCGCTAACAAAACTCTCAGAAAAGAAAAACAAGAACAGTATAGCAAACATTAATACACAGTATACAACAGATATTGTGAATACGGTACATGTGGTCAGGTGATGGAATTTTTACAGTGGATAAAGGACAGGGTCACAAACAAGAAGATAGAGGGAAGAGCGCGGGCGGTGTGTGCAAATGTTATCTCATGTTTATGTTGCTGGGTCGGTCTGACTCGGGTTCTTCCAGCCAGCTGCATTCTCAAGGTCCGGGATAAGGGGAAAACCAAGGGAGGGAGGGCAGAAAAATACATTTTAATACATTTGTTGATCAGGAATTTATACAGATCAATAAACCAATCATTTCTGGTCTTTCCTAGTAGCGATTTGTTGTTTCATTGAGTTACTCCGTCTTTAACCGTCTCTCTCTAATTGTCCAACGGCTTTCAGCACTTCCATGGTCCGAGACAAGATGTTACGATTCAGATCCATGAGCTATGAGCTGTGCCAGTCCGTGGTCCAGTCTTTGCTCAAGTCTTAACATCCTTTCACTCAGTTCCACAACCTTTGTTTTGTTGTTGTCAGACAGGTTTTGGACGAATTCTCCTGTCTGATAAATATTCCGATAGACAAAGGCAATTCCAAGCCCCAATAGTAGAAAGCCCGCTATCATAAACCCAAATATAAAGAGATCTTCTACATCTTCGACCTGCAAGGGCTCGATGCATAGGATCTGCCAGGTGTTGTACCAATTATCCCGTACGAATCCAGCCATGTCTGTTCCGTCAGGGCACCGTGCCTCACCCGGAGAGGCTTTGCGTTGGGAGAAAATCTTATCCAAAGCACTTAGAGACCAGTCGATCACATTCATTTTCAGAGATCAGTTGGCGGGCAGATAATCCGAGTTGAAAAAGGTAAAAAGAGTTCAAAAATTTGACTAGACAAAGCAAGTAGCAAAAAAAGCAGAGCAGGAGCAGAGCAGGAGCAGAGAGAAGACACGTCCGCACTCGAAGAGGAGGAGGAGAGAAGCATAGTTAATATTAATCCTGACGAGCATGACAGGGATATTACAAGACTTATTAGGAGGAGCCATATGCTTTTTTCCTCTTATGTACTTAGTGTTGAACATACATTGATCATCTTTTTACATTTTGTTCATTGTAAACTGCAATGTTGATCAAAATGGCATACCAGGGGCATTGACTTCCTGTTCAAAACTGCAGAACTGATTACTGAAAGAACTGAAAGCAGACAATTGTCATTTAAATGTTTTCTTCTTTGAACAATGGCTTTTTGATATTTTATGGTGCGTTCCAGGCAACTGGTAACTGGGGTATTTCCCAACACCGTTTTGATTAAACTGTGACGTGTTACAGCGATAATAATCATCACAAGAAGTGACCCTGAGCGACTAATAAAAATTCATCTGGAACACACTGAAGTCAAAATTCGTATCTTTCAAGTGGGAAATAACCGACCTCTCAGTTGCCTGGACCGTAGCATAAGCACAGGGTGGAGGGTGGGGACAGGGGGTAGGTGAAAACAGGAATTTACTGAGGACTTGAGCCCCAGTCACAGGAAAATACAGGATTACTATTAAAGGAAAAATATTCAGCATTTTTCATGTTGTTATTATCCCTTGAGTACCTTAAATTGGCAATCTCATGTTTTGAAACAAACAAACAAAAAGTTTATTATGCACTACATGAACAAGTTTCTCTGCTGTCTGCCCTGACTTACTGAGTGCATGCAGCCAGCAGATGACATCTAGCACTGTGTACATTCATTCATTCATTCATTCATTTTCTACCGCTTATTCCCGTTAGGGGTCGCGGGTGACTGGAGCCTATCCCAGTGACTTTGGGCCTTAGGCGGGGTACACCCTGGACAGTGGCCAACTCGTCGCAGGGCTAACACAGAGAGACAGAGACAAGGACAGACAACCATTCACTCTCACATTCATTCACTATGGACAATTTAGAGTTCTCAATTAACCTACACAGTCATGTCTTTGGACGGTGGGAGGAGCCGGAGAACCTGGAGAGAACCCACGGTAACACGGGGAGGACATGCAGACTCCACCCAGAGAGATCGTGTGATGTTAGGGTGGTTTGGAATTCGAAACCACGATGTTGGGGTGGTCTGGGATTCGAACCCACGATCTCCTTATTGAGAGGCAGAAGCTCTAGCCGCTCTGCCACCGTGCACCCCGCACTGTGTACAATTTAGTCATATTATCACTTAAGAGATGCGACAGTTAGCCTAGCAGTAGCAGTGATCGTGAGTCTGGTAAAAATGTATGGACTTAAAACAGGAGAAGTTTCTCAGATAAGTGACGTCTATGATCTGAGAATCATCAGAGAATCGAGGGAGTTCAACAGGAAGTGTGTTTGACGCTCGGAGGGAGAGGCTTTTCTAACTCGCATTCCTCACAACAGTGAAAGCAGCTAAATGCTGCTTCAGGTGTGTTTTTGATGAAGGAGTCACTGTAGCAGAATCTGTGTCCATTAAGACTCACTTTTATTCTCTGCTTCCATCTCTGGTGAGTTGTGTGGTCTCCTGTGTCTTTATAGCTTTATTTAGTTTGCCGTTTTTATCTTTAGGGTTTTATCGTTGTTTTATGAGCACTGGTACAGCAATTGTGATTTGTTGGTTTTTAAATGTTTTTTTTCTTGTGTGCAGCAAATGTGCTATATACAGTGAACTGGATTGTGGTTTTCCAGCTCTCAATATTTGCTGAATGCCTTTCTCCTGTCTCACCCCCTTTCACACTACAACTGTCCTCAAATAAAGTTTCAGGGTAGGGTTTCATTTACAGTCTAAAGTAGCCTATAAAGCATACATACACAAATATACATACGCTTTAAAGGCAATGTACTTATTTTTTACGGTCTTAAAACCGAACTAGTTCATTTTACACTCTTATCAAAGGGCCACGTGTAATAATAATAATAATAATAGTAATGTGCTTTACAGACTTGTCGAAGTCTCTCAAAGCTTACACTGTTGTCATTATTCTTTCGCTCCACACTTGGTGGTGGTGGTAAGCCACTTTTGTATCCTAAATATTCACCGTGATGAGTTTAAAGTGCTTTTCACAACTCCCAGAGCCAGAAGCGAATTTTGCTGTCACGGTAGAACTAACAAACATTAGCATGCTAACGGCACCTTCCTGCTTCACAGAGAATAAAACGCTCCATAATGAGATACAGAGGAAGTGCTATGGTTTTATTTTCAAGTGAATAGACGCTTTTACAATATATCTGTACTTTGGCAACATAGATTTTACATTCTTACATGCAAAAAATCAAGTACATTCCCCTTGAGTTCAGGATCTATTAAAAACATAAAAGAAATGAGAGGTCCAGTCCACAAACTCTGAACTTTGCACATCGGGGTTTTCAGAGATGACTCAGACGGAGATCCGTGCTCCGTGGGACGAGCAGTGAGCAAGTCTGTGAGGCCCAGTGGAGGATGTGGCTCAACAGATTAATTAGTTCTGGGCCAAGAGCAAGATCATTTGTATCAGTTCCTGCCAGACATGTGACCTGTGCCACATGTGACCTGTGCCACCCACAGCCATCTTGATTCTGGTGGCTAATGTAGACAATGTAAGCTCCAAAGAAAATCTGCATCAACTGATCTTTTCTGTCAGCTGTGGTTCTGACAATTATACAGCAACAGTTTACATCGTGCAAAACTACAGCTGTAGTTTAAAACGCAAATGTGCCTATGTTGCGAGTTATGAAGAAAATGCTAATGATGAGCAGTGGTGATTAGCATACAGGTCAAACAACTGAGACATGGCCTGTAAAGTCATGTTTTCATTAGCGCAGTATGGCTACTGAACAAAAGTGAACCGTACCGCCCCGTTTGAGGGTCCGAAGGGGCCGTGAGAGGTACAAGCTCCCAGAGGGGGCCGGCTCGCTTTAGTGTGGACCGGTTTATGATTGGACGAGAGAGAACAAAAGAGAACGTAGACGCAGGTGAGAATGAAGTGGCAAAAAAAAAGAGATAAAGACAAAATAATCATTCCTCACCAAACGCTGACTTTATAGTGCAAAACTGGTGTATTTCCAGAGACGATAACTTTGTTTGTTGAGCCGACAGTGTTAGCAAAACAAAGCTAGCACATGTTAGCATCAGCTGTTTCCTGTTTACGATGCACAGCACTCGCATCTAGACCCAAAATAATATATTTTCAGTGCTTACGGCAACCAATTCCATGATAACCCAACGCATTTCATATAGCGATGTTAAAACGTGGTGCAGAGGCGCAGAAAACTGAAATAAAAGCAGAAGAAGCTGACGAAAGAAATTGAAGCTGTGTCTTGTTCACACATACTTTTTCCACGTCTTACAGAACCACAAACGTGTAATTACTAAACATATTTTTATGAATGGGGGAAATCAGCCGCATGAAGAAAAAGTGTAATTGAGATACAATTTAGATTTTAATTGTGAAGAAAACAGTAATTTCTGGGTGATGTCAGCTGCTCATGTGGTGGACCCCTGTGAGCTGGACCTCTGCACGGAAATGCAGTCCACCGCCAAAGTGATTTTGAGCTTTTGAGTGCTGACTTTGATGAAGGTATTTGCCAGTTAAAAGTCTAAAAGTGTGTCATGAAAAAAAAAACATTCAAAAGCTCCGATATCTGCGCTGACGGCCCTTTGAGATGTCAGTTTGATAAACCACACAACAATTTTGAACCATTTTTGTGTTTATTCACTTTCCAGATCCGCACTCCTGTTGTAAACGCACTTCTGGTTTGACGGGAACCCCGAAAGAGGGAAAAGTCAGCTAAAATATTATATAAAATAGATTGATTTGTGTAAAATGTTTAAAGTACACATGCAACAAGTCACAATGCACCAAGCCTGAAAACAGCTTTTTAGTCCATATAGACTATATTTTCTGTTGAGCTTGTCTTCCCCGTGTAAACTACAATGGAAAAAAGATGGCGGCGCCCACGGCAACTTCCGGAATAAGGTGAATTAAAAGCACCCATCGCTTCCTGTAGAAACATTATGTCTCCGACCAGCCGCAATTGAACTCTTTTCTTGATGTGACAGACGTTGGCATGAACCAATGGAAGGACTTGTATGTGAGACTGATTGGCGACATCATGTATCCATCTCCTTTTAGAGTCGTGCTCATGTTTCTCTTCCAGACTTCTTCTCCTGTTTTTTGCCCTTTTTCCTTTTGGTTCCCCTGCTTCTATATCAGGTTCACCCCCTCGTCTTCTGCCCAGTTTTCTCCCAGTTCCTCTCCTGTTTACGACTTCTTCTCCTGTTTTACGTACGGTTCTCCTCTTGTGTCTCCCCTTGGTTTTTCACCTGGTTCTCCTGGTTCTCTCCCTTGTTCTCCGCCTGGTTCTCCTCTGTGTTTCTCCTGTTTTTCCAGTAGGTTTTCTTCTGTGTTCTGCCCCTGGTTCCTCCTCCCTGCTCTGTGCCTGGCTCTTCACATCAGCGTCACATCTGAAGTGGGTCTAAATTGGAGTTTTATTTTTCTTCTCCTCCGAGTCCTTTTAGCGCTGCTTCTTCGTGCCTGATGTGTCCCACTCAAACACGCACTGAGCCGGAGAAACCACTTGAAGCGCACCATCTTCCATCTCAATCCTCCCGACAATATTCCAGCCCCAGAAATAACTCAGACAGGAAAGAGAATTTTATTACCACTGATCAACAGGCTACGAATGGGCCAAACTTCAAATGTTTTTACTATGCATCAGATTTAGTGGCCACGACTGACTTAGCAGTCTTTATTAAAGATTATTGAATCCGTAAACTCATAGTGTCGGGAAATTTGATGCAAGAGAGGCCGAGAGAAGAGGTAAGAGAGAGGGAGAGAAGAGCAGATGTTTTTATCAGTGCAACCAAGCATTACTGAAATCAAAGCCGCAAAACCGAGAGGCAAGAAGAGAGGAAAACATTAAAGAGAATTTAAAGAAACAAACTCTGATGATGCCCAAAAGGAATATGGTGATTTTTAAACACTTTTTCAAAAATCCTCAGGCCAGGCGTGGCAAATCGAGTGATTTCCCGATGGACCGGTGGTTTTGAGGACCCAGAGCCGCTTCGAGAACTGTGATCCATCTGTCTGTCAAGCAAACTCTGGTCCACACAGAGTATTCCACACTTCTGGGGTCCAATTTCACAGCTGATTTTGTTTTGTTTTTGTCACTGTACCACTGTGCTGTGCACCATTTTGTTCAAATAGAACAGAACTCAATATAAAGAGGACAGAGAACATTTCCGTACATCAAATTCCCTGGGATAAGAATGAAGAAAGAAGTTGCTTGAATTTACTGTATACGATGAGTTGATGTTAATCTGTTAATCTCAAACCACTAGAGTCGATTTATAAACAAGGCATGAAAATACTGGACAAAAAACACTTTCAATACCATCACTGTAACATACTTGATAAATATAATATGTTAAACTTTGATAATATTGTCTCCTTCTCCTGTTTCCAATTGATCTTCAAGATAGTCCATAACCTGGCCCCTCCATCACTCAAAGAATTCATCCAGATGTCGGCAGATACAGCTTCAAGAGTGACCCGAGGTACCACAAGAGGATTGTGTAACGTCCCTAAATGCAGAACTGCTTTCGCTCAATCTGCGTTTTCATTTAGGGCTGTTAAACAATGGAATGCGCTCCCATCTGAGTTGTTGAGTTTAAATAGTCTTTCAGTCTTTAATACAGACGTGAAAGCATGGTTTTTAGAAAAGCAAACATGTACGCACAATTAAGAATGATTGAAATGTAAACATTGATTATATAGAGAATGTGTTATAGGTACACCAGTTTTTGCTAACTGGTGATTAAAGTTTGTGAGAATGAGTGTATGAATATGTTGTATGCGTTGGTGAGTTTGGATAGATGCTGCATGTGGCATGTGGCAAGCGACAAGGGTTGTGGCTTTTTTAATTGTTGTATATATGTAAATAATTCTTGTTGACCCCTCCCCTTGAGGACTACAGATGTAAATTAGCTGTGAAGCTAGAGTCTGGTACAAGCATCTCTGCCATTGTGCTTAATGTAATTGTACGTTGTCCTAATAAATTAATAAATGAAATGAAGGCTACCAACTGTTTTGTCAAAGGTAATGTTAAAAAACTTTGGGTTAGGTTTAGTGTTATTGATAAGTTATATAAAAGACAGGATTCAGCAGACGAGCGTCCTTAAAGGTCCCATAACATGCAAAATCGACTTTTCAGAGGTTTTAACCTTCCTACAGTGCTATTTGGGCCTCGTATGTTGTGCCCAAAGTGTTTTTTTGATTGATTCCCGCATGTTTTCACTAGAGAACTGTCTTTTCCGTCCCCCTCGGCTGAGCAGCAGACGGGGGCTCCTCACTAAGATGACGCAGCTTCACAAGGATGACGCGGTGTTTAAGCCACACCTCCGGGAAGCGCGCAGCCGCAGAATAAAAACAGCTAATGCTAATGCTACACAATAATTACTACACGATGGATACGACAGATCGAAGAGTTAGCTTGTTATTTACCAAACGGCACGTCTGTCGTTGAGGTACTGCGTGCACGTCAAACTCCAGGTCAGATCCAGGACGTAGGACTCAGCACGACGCACCGTCAGGACGGATAAAAGGTTGATTCCCGTGTTTGTGTATCGCTGTTTACCGGAGCACACGGCGCATGCGCACTATCTCCGCTCTAGGCTTCGGCTAGGTTGGGCGGGGGAGGTGCGCAAGTTGGGCGGGGGGCAGCCTGCTCTCTGTTCGGGGGGGTCAGATCTCAGAGTGAGCCGTTTGCTTTTGCAAGGAGGGGGGCCAGTCCAAGAAATGGGTGTTTTTTGAAACTGTTATGTTATGGATATTGCACAACGCAAAAATTTATCAAAAAAGCCCTTAGAATAGACTGTGTAAAGGGCAAAATAGCAGAACATGGGACCTTTAAAGGTGCTGTGCCTGATATTTACAGTCTTAAAAACATCAAAAACAGAGCTAGTTCATTGTAAACAGTTTGCAGTGGTTGTTGCAGTTATTGCTCACTTACCTTCTTCATAACATTATTCACCACAATGAGTTAATAAGCGCTTTTCACAACTTTCAGAGCAGAGTTTACAGTAAACTAACAACAACTAGCATGCTAACGACACACTTCAGAGGATAAAACGCTTTTTAATTAGATTCAAACAACACCCAGCAGTCCCACAGCCACTTATTAAGGTGCACTGGGACACAGAGTTTCCTTTATTACATGGACAATAGGATCAGCTGACAGGTGCAGCTGGATCCAGAAGTGAGAAATATAATGTGTGACGTCATCACTTAACAGTCACATGGGTGTGCTGAAGATGAGCATGGACTACAAAGCCTAAATGCATGATGGGAAACACAGTTCTGTGAAGACATGAGAGGACAGCGGACTGACCGCTGATTGGACCTGATCTGCTTGGATCAGAAATGTGATATCCTGCAGTTCAGCAGCGTTCCTCTCTCCTCTACTAAAATATCACAGATGTTTCATATAATGCAGAAAAGGCCCCCGGTGTCAGACAGTAAAATTCATACACTGATGAGCTATAAGCCATTGGTTCATTGATTCATTGAGGAGCAGAGGATCTCACTCCCAACAGCTGCTCCCACAGTGAACGATACAGACTACAGTCTTACTCTACTCTTTACAACTGTACGATTCACCCTTACAACAGAGATAACCCAAAGTTATATCAAAGCACCATTTTCATACTTGCACCACATCTCTGTATCTCTCCTCTTGTACATAGCCTTGGTATATATACATGTTATGCACGTTTATTATATTATAATTGTACATAAACCTATTTTTGACTTCATATGACCCATAGTGATATTTTTGCGACTGTAACTATTGGTAAAATCTGGTTATTATGTTGTGTGAGGCCCTGTAGTAGCAGTAATTTCCCTTGTGGGTCAGTTACGTCTGTCTTGGTCTAATTTGAAATTGGACTTGTTCACTAATAACAGGTGTAATTGGTATATGCCAGGCAACCTTCGCTTCTAATGATTTCTTACTGCGACAATTGTTTTATCTTTGTTTTCATGTCTTTCATATTTCTCATTTCATTAAAAAAAGCAAAAGGGTCAGATGCCGCTAGAGTTTCTGGGGATGTTCATTTAGCATTCAGGACAGAGTTCTATGATTATGCTGCTGAAGTGCAGAACAACTTGAGTCCCTGTCCTCTCCCCAAAGAGGAAAGAGGAGGAATGAAAATCCATTGGTCGCACCTGATGAAAAGGTTTCAGGACTATGGTTTATTTCTCTTGCAGGTTAGCATAAGCTTTCACTGTAGCCCTACTGTCTGTCACAGCTGACGTGCCGTTCGAGTTATTTCATTTATACATCAACAAAGAAGACTGGGATCTAGTGAAGAAGGTGTTAGAGGAGGATCTCGATGACGAAGAGAAGGAAGAAGTGAGGAGCAAAGGAGCCCAGTCCCAACCAAACAGAACTTGACCGCTACACTTCCATAGAGCTATGTATCTTGGTCATAGAACCCTTGTAATGTAGACAGTGGATGGATACCTTTGGAACCAACATTAGAAATACTTTAGGCAGTAAGAACAAAGGCCATCTAATGAGTCAGCAGTCAGGAAATGAGCAAAAATAGTGGCAGACACTAACAAAAACCCTCACAGTCATCCTGAGAATCAATGGGTTTACAATCCTGGGAATATCTGCCTCTGCTCACCTGCTACAGTCTGGAAATCTTCTTAAAATGTGTTACCTACTTTTTTAATTAACTGGTTTGTAGTCATGTGATCCAGGGAAATCTAACTAGTAACAGACAACTGTTAGTATCGTTTAGTGTACAGTGTACATGGGACAGTGTACATGGGACATGGGACATGGGACAGTGTACATGGGACATTGTTGTTGTTTCCAGCTGAAAGCTAATACAGTTCAAACAACTACTACTACTAATACTACTACTACTACTAATAATAATAATGTAGCTTGTAGTGTCTTGCCTTAAGTGAGGAATCATTACAATAAATTCTTGAAACGTGGGTGTATAGTTGAAGCTCTGGAGTTATTCAACATTCACTTCAATTTTAAAGTCTGTATAAAGCAATATGGCAAAATGTTCCAGTCTTCTGCTTCTCTCCCTCTGGCATCATTTAAGTGTAACCCATATAGAATCATACATAAATTATACATTCTATAAGAGAGAGGAGAGAAGGAGATAGAAGGAGAGGCCTGGAAAGAGGGAGCTGGAGTGTAATTGGATGTTGGAGGAATATGTTGTTCTAATGAATGAGTGCAGATAAAAGAACAGTGTGTTCAAAGACACATATGTTTTAATTGGACTGAGTCCTCCGATCTGAGCTTTAGAGACACATCACAAATATCCAGAACATACTCTTCAGAGCACGGCAGAAGGTCAGAGCAGGCTTTCATGTCATGCTATGTGTCTTTGAAGAAGACAGGAGCATCTAAAACTATATTAAAACTGTAGACTCCAGCCTGACTGAGAGGCTGTGCCCCTCCACGCCTCCATGTCACCATGTAAGGACAGACCACGCCTCCATGTCACCATGTAAGGACAGACCACGCCTCCATGTCACCATGTAAGGACAGACCACGCCTCCATGTCACCATGTAAGGACAGACCACGCCTCCATGTCACCATGTAAGGAAAGATCCCCGCCTCCATGTCACCATGTAAGGACAGACCACGCCTCCATGTCACCATGTAAGGACAGACCACGCCTCCATGTCACCATGTAAGGACAGACCACGCCTCCATGTCACCATGTAAGGACAGACCACGCCTCCATGTCACCATGTCACCATGTAAGGACAGACCACGCCCCCTCCACGCCTCCATGTCACCATGTAAGGACAGACCACGCCCCCTCCACGCCTCCATGTCACCATGTAAGGACAGACCACGCCTCCATGTCACCATGTCACCATGTAAGGACAGACCACGCCCCCTCCACACCTCCATGTCACCATGTAAGGACAGACCACGCCTCCATGTCACCATGTAAGGACAGACCACGCCCCCTCCACGCCTCCATGTCACCATGTAAGGACAGACCACGCCTCCATGTCACCATGTAAGGACAGACCACGCCTCCATGTCACCATGTAAGGACAGACCACGCCTCCATGTCACCATGTAAGGACAGACCACGCCCCCCTCCACACCTCCATGTCACCATGTAAGGACAGACCACGCCCCCTCCACGCCTCCATGTCACCATGTAAGGACAGACCACGCCTCCATGTCACCATGTCACCATGTAAGGACAGACCACGCCCCCTCCACACCTCCATGTCACCATGTAAGGACAGACCACGCCTCCATGTCACCATGTAAGGACAGACCACGCCCCCTCCACGCCTCCATGTCACCATGTAAGGACAGACCACGCCTCCATGTCACCATGTAAGGACAGACCACGCCTCCATGTCACCATGTAAGGACAGACCACGCCTCCATGTCACCATGTAAGGACAGACCACGCCCCCCTCCACACCTCCATGTCACCATGTAAGGACAGACCACGCCCCCTCCACGCCTCCATGTCACCACGTAAGGACAGACCACGCCCCCTCCACACCTCCATGTCACCATGTAAGGACAGACCACGCCTCCATGTCACCATGTAAGGACAGACCACACCTCCATGTCACCATGTAAGGACAGATCACACCTCTTTCACACCTCCCTTTTAGCCCAAAGTTTTTAAAGAGGTCAAATTTCATCTTGGCCCTTTTCACAAAACAGAGCAGCTCCTTCTGGTGGCCATAAAAATGGGAGCTTCACTTCCTGCTCCATTCATTCCTTCTGGAGAATTAGCCGAGTGCCGCTAAAATAAATCAATAATCAATTAACACAAAGCGGAGAGCAACAGAGTAACAGCTGATAATCAGTGTCAGCATGTTCAGACCTACACTACAGCATGAACACTTCACCGAGGAAAACTGGGTTCTATAAAAGCTGGTGTTAGCTAATGCTAACCTTAATCAATAATGTTGAAAAACACCACAAACTGAACTCACCTGTTTACAAAAACAATTGAATTGGCATTCTATGTACTTTTATCAAGTTTGTCTGCTTTGCAAGTTAATTTATGTAGCTATAGCTGTAGGCTATTATTTAATATGTCTTGCAAATATTTCAAGGGTTCTAAATGCATGTGCACCAAACACAAACTTCCTCAAAGTGCCTCCGTCTCTCGTCTGAGAGCAGATCCCCTTCTGCCTCTCTCTGAAAACTCCGTGCGCCTGATGCAGACTTTGTGAACCCGACCGCACAAGTTGTCTTTTTATAAACCTCAAACTTAACGTGGAACATCACATACGTCACGCCTGACCTAATTTTGAGGGTACACATGCTTTCATCACTCTTGGACATTCAAAGACACAAAAGTCTCAGAGTCGATCTTGTGGCTGATGCTTCGCTCCGTCACAGACAAATGAATGGTGAAGCCAAGCACAATTTTAAAGTACATAAAATGTTTATTTCATTTATCTGCTTTGTAGTAAAGTAAAATATGTACAGATATATTGTTATAGGCATCTATTCAGGTGAAAATAAGACCAGAGCATTTTATTTTCCGCGAAGCAGGAAGTGCGTCGTTAGCATGCTAATGTTGTTGTGTTGCTAATGTTCCGTGACAGCAAAAGTCGCTCTTGGCTCAGAGAGTTAACGCTGAAAAACGCTTTTAAACTCTTTAAAACTTTGCTGTGAATATTTAGGAAGCTGGGAGGAAAGTGAGCAATGCATGTGGACGATTGCAAAGAGTTTATAATGGAGTAGTTTTCACGTTTTAAGACAGTTAATGTTTCAAACACAGCAGCAACAAACAGTACATCACAGGTACAACACCTTAACGTTTGTCAGCCTTTAGCTCAAATACCAGTTTTACATGTTAGACATTCTCTAAAGTAAAACACCAAAATGTTTACCCACTCAACAGTGACTTTTAACATGGCTTTAACCTCACCTAAATGTGGCCGACGGGTGGCACCAACCGACACACTCTGATTTATGAACTTTATGTACTCGAATGCAATTGGTCCTTCTAATCTGTCCAGATATTACAGATTTAGGTGCAAGCTAAACTCAAGCAAGATAAAGGTTCATGCATTTTCTACCGCTTATTCCTGTTAGAGGTCGCAAGTGACTGGAGCCTCTCCCTGTGACTTTGGGCCTTAGGTGGGGTACACCCTGGACAGCCATTCACTCTCACATGATCTCATCATTGGGAGGTAGCACCAGAGCTCTAACCGCTTTGCCATCGTGCACCAAGATAAGGATTACAAATGCTTAATCTGATTGATTAGTTTTAAGATATATTGTTATTTACGGCTTGATTTAATGACAAAGATAAAGTCCAAAACCAAAACTTACGACTTGCCATTTCTGACATTATAACAACTTTACTTAGCAAAACAAAGGTACTGCACATTAGCATCAGCTGTTTATTGACCCACAATATTATATTTTGAAGAATTCTTTGGCTATTTCTTATTATTTATCAGCCAAATCCAGCGTGTTCGTTTACTGTAAGAGTGGAGCGTTTAGCAGTCAACAATTACTACACTATATAACTAATAACACATACCAGTATAATGATGGCCAGGATTCGACGAGTTACAATCAAAAGATTTATTTCCCTAATACAAAATAATCTATACAGAGCTCTGGACGTCTGGGGCTAATGGTTACTCTCGCCGCTATCTCCCCAGACGTAACCACTAGCCCAGTCTTGTCCGTATTTAACACATCGCACATGAATAATACATGAATATGCAAGAAGAGGCGATGTCATCCTTCCTGAAGTCTTCTGATGGGGGGTTTAACGTAAAGTTCTCCTTATATGGTGCGTGCGCAGGGAGAGGCCGTTTTGTTTATCTTACACATTCCTGAGATTGGGGCCTGCTCTGCCAGAAAATGGAAACTTCACAACTAGTTTGGATGTTACCTGAAACTCAATAACTGACATGTTGTACAACAAACAAAACTTCTGCAATTCATCTTACATAAGTAAAACTATAAAACCATTATTTTATAATTATAAAATATAAAAAAGTCTTCAAATATAAAAGTATAAAAATATAAAACCCTTCAATTCCCCCTTCTGAGGTCTCCAAAGACCTCAAAATCAAACCTTCAAGTGTACATGGTCGACATAGTCCTTACATATGACATGGATGCACAGAACATTTTCTCAGAACATCATGTAGCTTTAAACCTTCACATTTCAATCCCATGTGCACACAACTCGAAATCTGCAACGATAAAACACAAAACACTTCCAAAACAATTATTCATTAATAAAATCAATACCACATTCTCCATCACAGTTGTCCTCAGGATCCTGCCAGTCTGGGGCCAAACCTGTCTTCTCAGACACTTCCTCATCATCTCTGTCACCCCCTTCAGGGGAGGGCCTTACTCCCGTGGAGTGGATGTTTCGAGAGTAAAAGATGCCTCCTGTGGTGGTGCTGCCTAGAGCCCTAGACAACATACCTCTAACAATGGGAATAACACAACAACAAACAATACCAAGTATAACAAAGAAAATCAAAATCATAACAACAAATCTTTGAAGGATGTGACTCCAGGAGCCGGAGAATAGCCAATCTCCAAACCCATTGTTTGGAGATGCCATGGACTCTAAATAATTCCTAAGGCCTTTCACCTTTTCTCTAATGTGTGTCCAATTGCCGGTTTCATCTGGAATGTAAGTACAACAATGATCTATGCCTACAACTGCACACATACCTCCTCGCTCAGCATAAAGACCATCTAAGGCCACACGGTTTTGCATGGCTACTGAGGCTACTGCCTTTAATTCAGAGCCATCCTCCAATTGTTTCAATGTGTCATCTACAATTTCGGCTAAATCTTCAATTGCCCAATATAACATATTAATTTTGTGGGCGTTGGTTGCTGTACCTACTCGTGGGATCAAGGTACCCAACCAACCTCTGAAATCAGAAATTAAGGGGTCACGACCTTCTCCAATAGCTGGTATGTATGCTTGGCCTAAAGTTTTATTTCCTACTTTCAAGACTCGTTTAACTCTTACATACTTGTGGGGGTTATGGTGGCCATTTTTTTTTAACCATCTCTTGCATTAAATCATCTGAAAAAACTAAGGAAGAAGGTGCCAGTCTGGCTAATGTACATGTGCCGCACCAATTTGTAGGTAATACTAAATAAGAGTTAATGCCACATGTCCAAACGTACCCATGAGGAGTAGGTGAGCCCTCCTTTCCTGGAGGCGTGAGAATCACAGTAGAGCTCTTTGCCAGGTTTAGGATCTTATGTACGTCTTGCCACCAGTTTTGTGAGTCTCGGGGCCAAGAGTTAGGACCTATTTCATACTTACAGGATGATTTACCTAAAGATCTGGTACCACTACAGCTACGAGTATAACAGACTTGGGCAGGTAATGGTTGTCTATAAAAGTGGAGCCCTCTCCCCACTGTGCTATTAGTTTGTCTAGTCCAATTTACTGGGTTTCTCCACACTGTTAAATTAGCTGCATGCATCCATTGGCTACACTCAGGTAAGTGAGAACTAGAATTACGGGCCATAATTCTTCCTAAGTACAATATACAAAGTGATTCTTGTAATCCAGCTGGCACTGCCACCGAGGTGGGAGATTCATCTGCATGATGTGGCTTAAAGGAGCAAACCCAACAAGGTGAAGTTACATTAACTTTTTTTTTTTTTTTTTTTTTTTGCTGTATAATGAGCTACCTTTAACCATTTATTTTGTAGATGTGAATGCGATTCGATTAGTGAGCGCCTTCTCCTGGAACCATTTCCTTCTGCAATCATAAACAAAGTCACATTTTTTACAACATCAGTATTATTATCATTTATACATTTGATTGTCCAGTCATCAATCCAACCAGGGGTCTGTATGTCCGCTACTTTTGCTCGTAAAGATTTAATGTTTTTTCCATTATTACAATGCATTAGTTTGCGTTCATTTAAACCAGATCCAGCTAGAGTCAAACATATCACTATTCCAATGAGTAGTAGCGTTATCAGGACACACAGCCACACTGGGCATTGATGAAAACGTCTTGGAGAAAGCCTGGAAGATGTAAACCATCTGCGAAAAGTGAAAGAGACGGATATAGATCTATTTTGAGGTTTGGTCTGTTTTGTCTTTAGTATTTTGGGTATTTTGGGTATCCCCACCCCCTTCAGTGGGACCTCCGGGCCCACTTCCATAGTATGGTTTGGCAAAGGAGTGGTGATACCAATGAGGTTTTCCGTGTACTTGGAAAGCATGGGAGGTGCGGTGCGTCACTTCGAAAGGTCCAATGTAACGAGGGGAGGCCTTGTACTGTCTCTGGTCTTGGTGCTGATAGAATAGCCTGTTTTTGTGAGGGCGAGGGTTGAATACTACCAGAGCAGATGACCTTACCTAGGAAGGTTACCTGAGGCCTGCAACACTGCAATTTAGATTTGGACACTTTAAAGCCATGGCGCAAAAGTTGAGAAAGAACATTAGACATGGTAATCAAACACTCGGTAGATGAGGTGGATGTAATTAAAATGTCATCAACGTATTGAATGACTACGTTCCCTTCAGGTACTATGGTGTCTGCTAGACAACGTTTTAAACAATCATTAAAGATGCCAGGGCTATTCCGGTGCCCTTGAGGGAGTACTGTGTACTGCAGTTTGACACCACAATGGGTGAAAGCAAATTGATATCTGCTTTCTTCTGCCAATGGAATAGAATAAAATGCGTGTTTTAAAGCTATCACCGAGAAGTATTTCATGTCAGGAGTCAGAATGGACAGGACTTTGTGTGGGTCTGGCACTGGCAAAAGCGGAGTTATAGTGACATCATTCACTTTGCGTAGATCATGTGCCGGCCTAAAAGTGCCATCTGGTTTTGGGACTGGGTTCAGGGGAGTGTTCCAGGTTGAATTTGAAATTTCAAGAACCCCTGCTTCCCATAAGTCTCTAAGCGCCTGATCTACTCCCTCAAACTGCTGTCTGTTACTATATTTTCTTTGAGGGACATAAACTTTACTGCCTGGTTGGACATTGAGAACCACAGGTTCTACAGAAATACAGCGGCCAATATCAGAACCGCTAACAGCCCATAGTTCTTTTGGAAATTTAGACAACATTTCTGCGGCAGATTCATGATCAGTAAGCTCGCGGCCATGTGACCGGTCCAAAGTCTCCTCATCCATTAACAGAGTGTCAATTACATTTGATAATGGAATCATGTAGGCCTCAGCCGAAGTACTGTGGAACAAATTTGGAATAGATGTTGGTTTCCAATCAACAACACGATTAAGCCTCCAAGTGAGGGGACCTAATTCACGGGCTTCAAAGCCAGGCCCCAGGAAAAGAGAACAATGTGGGTCTGTTTGTGTGTCACGTTTGTAATAGAGCCGTAGCTCGTCAGGCAGTTTTACAGAGGCTACAACCCCAGTTTTGTGAACGTAGAGACAGCTAGTAGTTATTAGAAATTCTCTACCTTTAAGCTGGGTGTTAAAAATTTCTTCATAAACCTCGTCATCCTGTCTGTCATAAAACAATGTGACATGACATGGGTCAGTTGGAGTTGTAAATGGGTAGCAGGTGGAGAACCATGGCTTCCACAGCAGCATAGAGGAGTACAGTCCCTCCTCTTCAGTTGTTTGTGGCTGTAACAGGCCCCAATATATTTTTGCCGTTTGTGGTGTTGAAGATTGAGTGAGGAAAACACGGTGACGTGCTTGTCCAGAGCAGGTAGCTGATTGTCCATTCGGCCAGGTGACTGTAATCCCACCAGGAGTACAGAGAATATCAGCTCCAGTCGTCTGTAGAATGTCTCTGCCCATCAAACTGACGGGTGTTTGTGGCGAATATATAACAGGCATAATAAAGTTTTGGCCAGCAATCAAAAAAGTCAATGGTTTGGTAATTCGTAGAGGTGTTGATTGTCCCATGAGTCCTGAGAGATGGATGCTCTTGTTACTGAGCTGTGAATGATGTATAGTTTTAACAGTAGAATGTGTGGCTCCTGTATCCACCAACATCATTGTTTTTTCGCCACCCACCTCTACAGTGACAAATGGTTCTGGGGTGGCGACAAGACTCATTGGGCCCCCCACCATAATACTGGCCTTGTTGCACCCACGGTGGCGGATTGGAGGGGCCCTGCTGTGTCCAAGGAGCTCGATCCTGGGGTCCCTGCGGTCCTGCGGGGAATCTGGTCCGGTCCCCGGGGCGTGCTCTACAATCACGGCTAAAATGTCCAGGGCGGCCACAATTATAACAGACGTCTCCACGCTGCTGTTGTCCACCAAAGCTCATTCCTGCTCCCCTACCTCTACTTTGACTTCTAAAATTCCCTCTTCCTCTGCCCTGTCTATTTTGTCCGTTTCCCTGATAAGGGTGTGGTGGTGTCACGTATAAGACGCTTACGGGTGCTTGGACAGGTGCAGGTGTGATGCTGGGGATGTCAGTAGGTGCTGGTGTTGTAGCCACCAACTGCATTTTGACCTGGTCTTTCTTTTTAGCAGTAGCTTGCTGCCTGGCTTCAGAGATTTGCAGTCTAAGTAACTCCTGCTGTAACTGTGTAGTTTTGTCTTGAGCCTCTTTTTGTTGTTGATTGTATAAATCAGCATGGTGTCTAAAATGTGTCAAAAATTGAGTGCTGTCAGCCACTAAACCGGGCACAGCTTTTAATGCTATTTGAATTTGGGCTGGCAAGGCGGCCAGAACCTGCTGCAGAAATAAGCATGTAGTTTGTGGGTTCCTCAGAGGATGTGTGTGCATAGAATTTATGTATGCATTAATGCATTGGTCCATGTATGTACTTGGACATGTGCCTGGAGTAAACGGAGCCAATGTTGGTGGTGTGGGTGTAGCACTTGAATGAGTGTTGGCTGAACTGTCTCAGATAAGCATTGTAAAATGTGTTATATTTCATGGGTTAGATTCAGTAAGTTCATTCAGTTTGATTTAGATGCTGTTATACATCTCCGCCACTAGGTGGCCACGTCAGCGAGAGGCAAAAAGGAATTACAACAGAGGTCAAGTTGTTAAGAAAAAAAGGCATTCTGTCTGTAACTGTTAAAGAGAACACATGTGCTCTGAATGTTTTTTGCCTATTGCCGATGGTGGAGGTAATAAAGAACTCTTCTACACCCAAGTGCCTGTGAGTGGTGTAACAATTTGGAGGTCCCACCGAGATTTTGATTGCCTCATGGAGAAAGACTGGAAATAGACGGTAAAGTGTGCGAGAGCGAGGGGCTAATGCTAAGCTGAGAGCTAGCTACGGTCAAGCTAGAGCGACACGGACCGTTTGTCCCTTTTTTTCAGTTGAATTCAATAAAAGGGCAAGATCTGCAAACATGTCAGAGCATCGCGAAGATTTTCTGTTGGAGCTGGAACAGAAATTATGCGGACTTTTAATCAACGAATTGCTAAGAGTATGTGAACTGTGTAGCATTACCAGCAAAGCCGAGGAGGACATTACTAGAAAAAGCCGCCGTGCTCTTGTTAAGCTCATAATTGATTTTTGTGAGCGAGACGAGCTTTTGCGGAGCGAAGATGAAGGCATGTCTGTGCTTTTGGAGCTAAACGATGCACTGGACTCGCAACTAGCAGCAAGGTCATCGGCTGTGGCGGCGGGAGCAGCGTCCCCGTCACCACCTACAGGCGTGGCAGCGGCTAAGGGGACGCGCTTGGAGCAGTCGGCAACCCCGGGAGAGGAATACGCGTCGCGGGAGGACAACGAACCGCCACCGACCAGGCCGCGTCTTCGTGGGTGTCATCGCTGGAGCACCAGGCGGCGCCGAGGACAACGCTGGACGGCGGGACTCAGCGCAGAGGACGGGACTCCACAAGCAACAGCTGCTGTATCGCTTCTCCAGGCGGATTCAGGAAAGATTTCCGCATAAATGGACATGTGGGTGAGCCAACATCAAAAGACACCCTGAGCTTCAGTAGTCTTGAGCATCAGATTGAAAGTGGCTTAAGAAAGGGCTACCCTGAAACTGAAATAGTAGAAGCTGTTGTCCGTGCCATAAGCCCTGGACTGAAACTAAGGAGCTATTTAGAAGGAAAAATCAATCTCAGTCTGGCCAACTTAAGACAAATATTAAGAGCCCATTATGCAGAAAAAGATGCAACTGTGTTGTATCAACAACTGACAAAAGCAACACAAGGAGCTAATGAAACACCTCTTGACTTTCTGATTAGAGTGCTTGATTTACGCCAGAAAATCCTCTTTGCATCGGAGCGTACTTAGTCTAGTCTCAAGTACAACAAGGAGCTTGTCCAAAGTCAGTGCTTCCAGTCAATTATGACCGGGCTGTTAAATGACAATGTCAGGGCAGAAATGAGGATGTACTTGCAGGACGAAAACAGCACTGATGAGCTCCTGTTGCAGAAAATGTAAATCACACAATACAATGAAAGTGAACGAGTTCTGAAAATTAAAACAAACAGGTCAACTTTTAGAACAGGACTAAATGCTGTCGAGCAGGTTGAAGCAACAAATGACCCCTGCATAAACCAGCCTGTAGCTAAACCAAATAAACCCACTAAAGACAACTCACTCTTCACTAAAATAGAAGAAAGTAACACAGCGATCAGAGAGCTTACAGGCCAGGTAGCTTCACTTGTGCAAACTGTCCAACGTGACAAAAGAAAGGACACTGACAACCAAACCAAGACATTCAAAAAGTCTACTCCGAGACAGAGGAGGCAATGCACTGCGTGCCAACAAGAGAAAAAAGACTGCGACCATTGCTTTAAGTGTGGCAGCGACTCACACTGGGCAAAAGGATGTAGGGTAGGGGGAAGTCTGAAACAGGGAAACTGGAGGAGGCTGTGACTGAGGGACGCGCCACAGCTCCAGGACCAAAGTCCCCAAGTACTAAACCCCATAACTCCATAAAGGTCCAGCATGTAGAGTCAAGCCAAAGCGAGAAAACAGTTTTACCAGAGACTGAGACAACTCGTGTCAAAGTTAAAGACCAACCATCCAACATGTTAAACTTTAGTGCAAAACGCAAAAGAGTAGTACAGCTGATAGGCAAAAAGTGTCTAGTTTGGTGCAAAATGGACAACTGTAAAACTCAAGCTCTGTGGGACACAGGAGCACAAGTTTCAATAATGGGTGAGTCATGGAAATCTAGTAACTTACCTGATTTAAAACTCCACCCTATCAGTGATCTACTAAGTACTCATGAATTTTTAGACCTGAGAGCTGTAAACGGATCTGAAATCCCCTTTCAAGGTTGGGTAGAAGTCAGCCTTAGTCTTTGTGACCCAAAAGGAAAAGCTGCAGCTGAAAATGTTGTCTCAGTCCCGTTCTTAGTAAGTTGTAACATTATGCAAAAGCCAATAATAGGGTTTAATGCCATTGAAGAATTGATAAAACAGGATCCTACTGAGCCTAGTGACAGAGTAGCTTTACTCAGAAGTTCACTAAAGGTTGGGGCAGGAAAAGCAGAAGCGCTTTTGAACCTTATCCATACAAGTACAAGTGAAAATGTCACTTATCCAGTCAGAACAGGGCGCACAGCTGTTATTGTGCCAAGTGGACAGATACACTGTATTAGCTGTCCCATTAAAACAGACCTGAGACTAAAAACTGAAGTGCTTTTTGAGCCAGATGAAAACCTAGCCTTAGATGAAGGGTTAAAGTTTAACTGCCAGTTGTTAAGTATATCGGGCACTTCCAAAAAAGCTAAGATTTATGTCACTAACACCACACAGCGTGACATAGTTTTGCCAGCAAAGACATCTTTAGGTAGCATCGAGAGAGTGACACACAGCTATCCAGTTAATCTTGACCAACATCAGGTTTGCTCGGTACTAGCTGAAAACTCTCAATGTCCGCATAGCTCACTTGAGAAGCCTGATGATCCACCCGTCAACTTGAGTCACCTCACCCGAGATCAACAAGCCGTTGTGATGGAGATGCTTAGGGCTGAGTCAGGTGCATTTGCCGCACACAAAGAAGAAGTAGGCTTCATCAAAAATTTAAAAATGGACATTAAACTGACTGATGAGATCCCTGTCGCTAGAGCCTACAATGCAGTCCCTCGTGCACTCTATGATGAAGTGAAGAACCACATCCAGGACTTGCTGGGTAAAGGTTTCATCCGCAAATCAACATCACCTTACGCCTCACCTGTGGTGTGCGTAAGGAAACGCGATGGAAGCCTCAGACTTTGTATCGATTACAGGGGCCTTAACAAAAAGACAATTCCAGACAGGCACCCTATACCACGCATCCAGGAGATACTTGATGGACTTGGCGGGAACATGTGGTTTAGTGTGCTTGACCAAGGCAAAGCGTACCATCAAGGTGAGATCAGCGAGGATTCGAAGAAATACACTGCCTTTACAACGCCTTGGGGGTTGTACGAGTGGAACAGGATTCCATTCGGTCTCACCAACGCTCCCTCAGCTTTTCAGCGCAGTATGGAGGAGAGCCTGGAAGGACTTAGGGACAAAATATGCACTCCATACTTAGATGATGTCTTAGTGTACAGTCGGACATTTGAACAACATATTGAGGATGTGAGATCTGTCCTCAGACGTCAACAATCTTGGGGAATAAAACTGCGACCTGATAAATGTGACTTATTCAAGAACGAAGTGCGCTATGTAGGCAAAATCGTTTCCTCTGAAGGATACAAAATGGACGATAAGGAAGTATCAGCAGTACAAGCTCTCAAAAATGCCCCGCCTACAAACATCAAAGAACTCCGCAAACTTTTAGGGTTCTTAGGGTATTATAGAAGTTATGTACAGGACTTTTCGAGACATGCAAAGTGTTTGTATGATTTGTTGTCAGCTGACCACTCAGGCTCACAATTTAAGGTAAGGTCAGGTAAAGCAGCACAGCCCACACCTACTCAGGAAATCACCTGGTCTGATACTCACCAAAACGCTCTAAACTATCTGGTAGACATTTTGACCAACCCACCCGTCATAGCTTACCCCAGATTTGAGGATCCATTCATAGTGCATATAGATGCGTCTGAGGAAGGGCTTGGTGCTGTTTTGTACCAGAGACAAGAAGGTAGACTCAGAGTGATTGGGTTCGGCTCAAGGACACTGACACCAGCAGAGAAAAACTATAAACTACATTCAGGGAAACTTGAGTTTTTAGCGCTTAAGTGGGCCGTTACAGAACGCTTTCGAGACTACTTGTTTTATGCCCCCTCAGTGACAGTTTATAGTGACAACAACCCTGTGACCTATGTTTTAAGTACTGCCAAACTAAATGCAACAGGACACAGATGGGTTTCAGAGTTGGCTGACTTTAACATCACGCTCAAATACCGACCTGGAAAAAGCAATGTTGATGCAGACTTCTTGTCCAGAACACCTGCCAGTATGGACTCGTACATGTCTGCATGTACTGAGCAGTGTTCGCCTGAAGTGTTAAATGCAATACTAAATGCTGTTGAAACACAAAAAGTACAGAACATGGACTGGATCTCTGCTATAACAAGCAATCCTCAAGTAAATGACATCACTTTTGACAACCAACCAAACCTGACAATCAGTAAAAAGGAACTGTTGCAAGCTCAGTTGCAGGACTCTGCTATAGCTTTTGTCATCGGCCTGAAAAAATCAGGAGAAAAGTTTGACAAAACATCCACGAACAAAGACACTAAGGTAAAACAACTACTACATGAATGGAAGAGACTTTGTATTTCTGATGACGGTTTATTGATGCGCAAAACTGTAACATATTGTCAAATTGTGCTCCCACAGACATACAAAGAACTGGTGTACAAATATCTTCATTGTGAAATGGGTCATTTAGGAGTAGAACGTGTTTTGCACTTAGCTAGGAGTAGGTTTTACTGGCCTAACATGTACAAAGATATTGAGTTTTTCATTACTAAAGTGTGCAAATGTAACATCCAGAAAAAGCCTACAGTGCAGACTAGAGCTCCTATGGGTCATGTACCAGCTACTGCACCATTTCAGATGGTCTCTATAGACTATCTTCACCTTGAAAAATGCAGGGGAGGGTATGAGTATATTTTGGTGTTGCTTGACAACTTCACTAAATTTGCCCAAGCCTACCCGACTCGCAATAAATCTGGCAAAACTGCAGCAGATAAGATTTTTAATGACTATTCTCTTAAATTTGGATTTCCTTGTAAACTGCACCATGACCAGGGCAGAGAATTTGAGAATAACTTGTTTAAACAGCTGCAAAAATATACAGGAGTTGACAATTCAAAAACGACACCCTATCACCCACAGGGGAACCCAGCAGAAAGATTCAATCGTACTTTACTGTCTATGCTGCGGACCCTGGATGAAGACAAAAAGGGAAATTGGAGTGACTATGTAAACAAGGTTATTCACGCTTATAACTGTACAACTAGTGAATCAACTGGTTACTCACCCTTTTACCTACTTTTTGGTAGACACCCGCGTCTCCCAATAGACTTAATATTTGGACTGAATGAGACAACAGGATGTAAAACACATGAGGAATATGCTCAAAAATGGCAAAAACAAATGAAAGAAGCATATGACATCGCTTCCAAAAATATTAAAAAGACTTTAGCAAGGGGAAAAACTTATTATGACCAAAAGCGACAAAGTGCAGTTCTCTCACCTGGGGACAGGGTTCTTGTGAGGAACATGTCAGAGAGGGGAGGGCCAGGGAAGTTGCGCTCACATTGGGAGGATCAGGTACATGTGGTGGTGTCTCAGAAAGGGGAAAATTGCCCAGTTTATGAGGTTAAGCCTGAGCGTGGCACCGGACGTGGTCGTATTCTTCATCGCAACATGTTAATGCCCTGTAATGCCTTGCCTCTTCCCAAAGAAACCAGACCTGAGTCACACAGTACAAAACCAAAACAACACACATCGAAAGACAAAACAATGAGTTACACGTCTGAGCGTGAGGAAAGCTCAGATGACGAGGAACAATATTGGACTCAAAGACTGAGGTGTCACCACCATCATGACTCTCCAGAGGAGTCAGCTGCACCTTCTGTTATACTAGATCAACGTTTTCAGCCCGAGTGTTCTGAGGATACTCAGGAGCTGACAATGGACACTCACCAGCTCCGAGTAGATGCTGAGGAGTTTAGAATGGACAATTCACCGGATCAGGACATTGGAAAGGACATTCCACAAACAACAGAGACTGTTCCCTCTCCAGACCAACCCAGTGGTGCTGTAGAGACATTATTGTCTGACACCGTGGTGAGGAGGTCTCAGAGAGAGCGACGGCCAAGAGAGACATTAACTTACGATACACTTGGTCAGCCTGTCCAGAGAGTTGTTGGACTTACTGCCAGTCCGCTGTATGCCAACGCAGTATCTCCACTTTATGGACATGGACAGTATGGAGTACCTTGGATAGCGCCACAGATGCCTTTCTATCAAACCTTGGTGCCTGTGAGTTATTACTGAACTTGGACTGAAATCTTTTCTTATGCACTTATGCTTATATATATACAAAAAAAACCAAAAAAAAAACCAACAACACTTAATGGTACTTACTTGGTATAACGATACCTGTGACTTTTCCTGATCAAATATTGGGTATTACAAACAATTTATATGGTACAATGGGAAAGAAATGATTTAAAGGACAGTTGGTAAAAGCATATGTCGACGTAAGGTTACTGCCTTTGTTTAAAGCTCCGGAGTATATAGAGAAGCGATAGTAACACGTGTTTAGAGTAAAATGTAATACTGGTGCTATTGATAACATCTCAACAAGGTTATAAGCTACACGCTTGTCTGAGTAATGGGTACAAAGTGATTATATCGCCTTTTGGTTTAATAGTATGGTATAAAGTGAACTTGCATTGTGAACATTTATTCTATTCTGATCATATGCCATTTTGTTTTGGGTCGCATGAAAAGTTAATTGTTGGGTTCATGTTAGATAATATTTTGCTAATGTTGGGGACAACATTTGTTTAGCAGGGGAGGATTGTAGCACTTGAATGAGTGTTGGCTGAACTGTCTCAGATAAGCATTGTAAAATGTGTTATATTTCATGGGTTAGATTCAGTAAGTTCATTCAGTTTGATTTAGATGCTGTTATACATCTCCGCCACTAGGTGGCCACGTCAGCGAGAGGCAAAAAGGAATTACAACAGAGGTCAAGTTGTTAAGAAAAAAAGGCATTCTGTCTGTAACTGTTAAAGAGAACACATGTGCTCTGAATGTTTTTTGCCTATTGCCGATGGTGGAGGTAATAAAGAACTCTTCTACACCCAAGTGCCTGTGAGTGGTGTAACATGGGCGTGGTTAAGGGAAACCTAAGTTTGAGATGGTCTAATAGCACCTCTACATGAGGCTCAAAGGGATCTTCAATAGGTGTGTCATTCAGAGCTATTTCCCTCAAAATCTGCTCCGTAACGTGATGTGAGGAACATTCAGTAAGTAGTTGCTTCACATCTCCCAGTGCCAGAGTCATGTGACCCGTCTGAGCTCGTAGAGCTACGTACCATGACATGCCTCCTTGAGACAGCGGTGGTAATTTTTCTTTAATCAAGGCCATATCAGCGCCCCCTAAGGGTTTGTAAACCCTAGGGATTTGCCCATCAGCGCCTGCAGGGCCTGTTGCTAGTAGTGGATAATTATGTACGTGTGGTAGTGTCACTGGGTATAAACTTGCTGATTTTAATTTAGGTAATTTGGCTAATGCATCTTTGTTTTGTTGTAGCTCTTTCCGTAAAGCTATCATGGTTTTCTCGGCCTCCTCAATTTGTGTCTGCCAGCTTGCCTTCTCACTGTCCTCTGTAGGAATGTTTCTTCGCAAAAATGTGATAGTGGCTTGGAGGTTGTAAATTTCCCGATTTAGACCATTTATTTTAGATTGTATGTCCTAACTCTCAACATTGCATCCACCTGCATCTTCCTCATCCGTGTCGAACAAAGTTACCGTGGCTGCCTTAGATTTTGTAACCTTTGATTCTACTGCCAGGTCTTTCTTTTGCACCGCCAGCTCTTGTAATTGTTCACCTAATTTAGTCAATTCTTGGACCGTATTGTCCTTATATTCTTGTCTCAAATCTTTTTGTAATAACTCAAGCTGCTGTTGCTGAGCCTGCAAACCCTCACTTACTTCCTATTTTGTGTCCTGTACTTGCTTAAACAGCTGTGCTACATGTTCTAAAACTGTGGCTGCTGTTGTGTCTTATTGAAACAGGTCGCGCTTCTTTGCTAATTTTTGTTTCTCTTCTTTTGACAATGAGAGTTGTTTAAGAACTAACTTCTGCAGTTTATCTGTTTCGTCCTGTGTCATAGTCTCTGATGGTTGTATGTCTGCATTTATAAAACCTTGCAGTTAGTAATGGATACAATCCACCGGCGCCACCAGTAGGTGGTGCCGTTGGGCTACTTACCTCGACATACGAAGGCAGCGCTCCGTCCTGGGAAGGAGGAGGACCATCTTCTTTTGTCTGTTTGGGCGGATCGAACGCAGTAGTTGTCTCCGCCCACATCACTCTCAGCACGTCCACCAAGGGACGGCACGACTTCAATCTCCTTTTCAGCTCTGCTCTCCTTTTCTCCATTTTCTTCCGTTCCTCTGTAATCAATCCTTTATTTAACAATTAACGTTCTACATCCTGTTGGTTTCCAACCGTAACTTCCACCAGCGCTACCACAAGTGCCGTAAACTTTACCGAGTGGCAAAGCACGGTTTACATCCTCTCCTCCTTCTTTCAATCCACATTCACAAACTTCAATCAATTCACCTACCTTACCTTTCTTGTACCACGCTGATTGTCCCAGACGTGGCCATGCTTTACCAATCCAGTCCTTTGGTAATAACTGTACTTTTCCCGACATTTTATTCTACAATTAATTAATTATTCTAACAATAAACGTAGTTTCATATGCCAAAATTTCATCACAACCCCCGCACAAGAACATGTCTCGCGTAACTGATTGTGATAGGCGTCTAAACCTGCTAATTTTTGTGGGCTCTTATCAGCTTAGCCTCTATAACGTAGTTTCTTATGCCAATTTTCATCGCTACCCCCGCTCAAGATCAGTGTCTCGCGTAACTGATAGCGATAGGCCTCTAAACCTGCTAATTTTTTTGGGCTCTTATCAGCTTAGCCTCTATAAGGTTTTATCAGCTCCCCAGTCTGACCACGTTTCCCCAGTAACGTTTTAATTTGCTTACCGCGTCCGGTTTGCAGGGAGATATCACCTACGTGGGTCCGTAGACCCTTTTAGAGCGTATTACGCAACGCGTGACTCTTTCAATTATTCTTATTCACAACTACGTTATTAATCAAACACAACAATGTATACTTATACGACTTCCCTTCTACAGTCCACAGTCAAAATTGACCTAAATGAACCAATGCAAGGATCTTCCCCATTGTTTCACTAAATTTGGAAAAATATGCCAATAGACTTACTTTGATCTCTTTAAAAAGGAGAGAATCAAAATAGTCTTACCTTATTTCAGTTTTGGGGCCCCAGGGAAAATCCAAACATCAGCCGTGGAGTATAGATCTGGCATGTCTACCGCAATATCTATTGAGACGGTCCGGTCCGTAATCCAGTCCGCGTTGACCAACGCTCCCCCTTCAGTCAACGTCCGGGGTCACCATTTGAAGAATTCTTTGGCTATTTCTTATTATTTATCAGCCAAATCCAGCGTGTTCGTTTACTGTAAGAGTGGAGCGTTTAGCAGTCAACAATTACTACACTATATAACTAATAACACATACCAGTATAATGATGGCCAGGATTCGACGAGTTACAATCAAAAGATTTATTTCCCTAATACAAAATAATCTATACAGAGCTCTGGACGTCTGGGGCTAATGGGTACTCTCGCCGCTATCTCCCCAGACGTAACCACTAGCCCAGTCTTGTCCGTATTTAACACATCGCACATGAATAATACATGAATATGCAAGAAGAGGCGATGTCATCCTTCCTGAAGTCTTCTGATGGGGGGTTTAACGTAAAGTTCTCCTTATATGGTGCGTGCGCAGGGAGAGGCCGTTTTGTTTATCTTACACATTCCTGAGATTGGGGCCTGCTCTGCCAGAAAATGGAAACTTCACAACTAGTTTGGATGTTACCTGAAACTCAATAACTGACATGTTGTACAACAAACAAAACTTCTGCAATTCATCTTACATAAGTAAAACTATAAAACCATTATTTTATAATTATAAAATATAAAAATGTCTTCAAATATAAAAGTATAAAAATATAAAACCCTTCAATTTCTTATGAATAATGCATCTTAACATTATCCACACACACACATATACACACATTACATAAAGAATCGTGAAAACGTGGCATAGAGGCATAAAGAAGTGACATAAATGCCGTCAATAAATGCGTAATAAACCTGGAATTAATAAATGTTTTTTTCTGAATTGTCGGAGAGCAACCTTATGTAGAAAAAGTGTAATTCTTGTACAATTTAGGTCGAACTGATTAAGAAAAAGTGTTGTGTTTGGGTGACGTCAGCTGCCCCTGCCAGCCTGCCCAGTGAACCGGCCGGGGGGACCAGGGCCAGTCCAAACGTGGCTCATGGCGTCCGCCTCAGTGGCAGTAGTGGCAGCCCATCATCTGAGCATCATAAAAACCACAGTTGTCATGCGTGACTCACTCTGCTACTACAAACCCACTGACCTTATGTCCTCGTGAGCCTGCTGTACGTGAGTCAGACCCACGCCTCCGCACGGCCCTTGGATCCAGACAAGGGCTCACAAACACCTGCTCCTCTCTCCACCTCCCGCTCACATTCACCTGAAAAATTGTTTCATTTTGTTCACATCGTTGAGACATACTTATACATCATTTATTTAGTATCAGCATCTTACTGAAAACTGCTGTAAAAATTCTCTATTTTGTCAATTTTATTTGAGTCAAAACCTTAATTAATGAGTCTTAAAATTAGATCTCATCCTTCAACAGGATCCGTTAAAATCAACAGTACACATTTGTAAAGTTTGGCTGACTTTTATGTCTCTGTGAGAGAATATGGAAGGTAATTAGTTCCATTAGATTTTGAATTTTAAACAAAGCCAGATTTCTCACTTTGAATTTTTAACCCTGGACAATATGCTTGAATTCTTTCTATTTTGAATTTCTATCGCTGAATTTTGCAGAACATGTTTTCACTGTGTTTTTCTCAGTTCAAATTTAACTTTTAAATATTCAAGCCCTCAAATTCAACTGTTTGAATTCAGAATGTCGCTGTGACTTTAGTGCGTAAGATAATTCGTTTCATCAGATTTTGAATTTTAAATGCAGGCAAACTTCTCAGTATGAATTTTCTAAAACTTGAAAAACAGTTTACTTTTTTCTATTTTGAATTTCAGTCTCTAAATTTTGCAATCAACGTTTTCATTGTGTTTTTCTCAGTTCAAAAGTTCTAAATGAAGAAATGATCTTGTACAAATTAATTCAGTTCAACAAATTTACAGAAAAATGTCACTGCAAAGATTCAAGATGCAAAGATTCACTCACCTGGATCAATTTTTTTTTTCTTGCTTCAATGCTATTACACTTTAAATTTAAACTGTTGAGTTTGAGGGCTTGAATACCTAAAAGTTGAATTTTGAACTGAAAAAACAAACAAACAAACAAACAAAAACAATGAAAACATTCAGCAACAGAAATTGAAAATATACATACTCCCAAAATATGTAATCAGAATAAATGTTACTTTATACGTGTAATTTATATTTGCAAAATGTGGCATTAAGGCTGGTTTATAGTCCACCATTTGAGATTCTGGGTCTTGTGTGTTGAGGGAATTCAAATGTTTTATTTTGCATTTATTTATTCACTAGGACAGTAAACTATATCAGTAGTCTGGTGTGCAGACAGGTATGTGCCATATTTTAGCTGTTCAGACGTTTTTCCACGTAGGACTTGTGAGCGGCCCCCTGTGGTGGTCGGCGGTACTTGACATGAAGTGACTTTTTGGCCAGAGAGCACGTACACTGTGCATACACCGCACAAGTAGGGACGCAAGCGTTCTGATTGGCTGTCAGGTGCGTCAGATAGCTGAGCTGAATTTCTGCATAGATTCGACGCTGGAGTCTAAACCAACCTCCAGAATTATGATTCATAGGTATGAACATTCTATGTAAAGGACAAATAATATTAAAATAATATTATGCATTGTTGTTACAGGCTGTTAAACATGCTTGTGAGTATCTTTACTTTGACATCTCATGTTTTAAAACTAAAAACACAAAAAGACTTCCATGACGTCCGCAAGGAACTGACACTCCATCTGCTGGCAGCAGAGATAAAAACATACGGGCTTTCCCTAAATACCGAAGCAGAGGGAAGATCATGATTTGACAGCAGAAATGATCAGAATGACTGGCAATGATTTATGGACTTAGAAACAGCACAGAAGATTCTTGAATAAGTGTGTTATTGACGGTTAAAGGAAGAGGCTTTTCTAAGCAGAATTCATAAAACTAGCATGAATGCAGCTAAATGCAACTCCAGGTGTGTTTCTGATCAGAGAACAATGTTAGAACAGGATAAAAAGCTCAATATAACTCAGATATGTGCTGGCCTATAAGAATATGCCCATAAGCCATTACTTTTCAAAATTGGCATCTTCCTTTATTGATTACATTAAGTCTAAACTCAAATAGCTAGACATAATGAAATTATTTTCTAATTAATAATCGAACCAACATGAACCTGTGGCATTGTGACGATAAAATACTCTTTCTATGAAGAGTAGTCTTCTGTTATCTTATCACATCAGACACAGGAGTGTGTTGAGTGGTTTGAGAGGTTTGTATCTTTTCTCTGACCTCGTGGAGAAGGGTCTGGCTGCAGCGCCATGTTTACTGGAGCTCTAAAAACTCACCAGTCAGTTTGGTTTGTGGTTGGAGTCGGTAACAAATCTGTGCACGCCCAGAAGCTTCTGTGTGCATGGATGTTGGTTTCTTACTACAGCAACACGTATGTGGACAAACCACATAACTGCCCCTAACCCTAACCTTTCCCAGCTTAACCATATAGCTGTTCAAAAGAATAAACTAGCCCTGCTTTTTATTGTTTTTTTATTTCGTTTTGAGCCACTGGATGTGATGGGAGTGGAGCTCCAGCGGTGTGAAACCTCCACTCCACACAGCGGCTGCAGCTGGACTCTGACCTGGTGAGCCGTCATAGCTGGGCTTATTAAGACTGACTGGGCTGACACTGGTGGAACAGTAAGCCTGAGCCGGCCTGCCTGCTCTGCCCGCTTCATTTCCTTTTGTCAAACAAACCTGCCTCAGTCTCTTGTCTCTGCCGTGAGCCTCAGCCTGTAAACCATTACACTAGTTGATTGTTAGAGTAACTTCATTGATAGTAACTCACTGTGGGAAAATTGGAGCGCTCTTTGTTTCGGTCCAGTGGACGCTCTTGTGAAACAATAACTGCATTGTTCTGTAATGAGGAATGCTTGGTTTGGAAGTTTAATTTGAACTGTATCACTCCATCTCCTGAGAGAAAGAGAGACTAACCACTCTGTCACAGCAACACAGGGAGACAAACGACTGAAGAATAACAACGAGGTCCTGTTTGTCCAGCGAGGTGCTCCTGATCAGGATCCTGGCTCAGACCTGGTCCACTGCACCAGGTTTAACCCAGACAGACTGAGGGATAGTTCGATGTAGAGGACTCTTTACCTTTATAGACCTACATTTAACCTGACTCTCTTCTCTCCTCTCTTTCCTCTCGCTCCTCTCGACTCGTCCTCGAAGCCATAGCCGTGGCTCATCTTCAAAAACACTTTATTTAAAGTGGTATCCTTGTGTGGAGCAGTCCATCACGCCTGCACTTCTACTTTCTCCTCTTTCTCTGTCTTTCTCTTCTCTGCCCCTCTTACTTTTTTCTGCCCCTCTTACCTTTTCTCGTCTGTCTCTTTCATTTTCTCATCTCTCTCCCCCTTTTTCCATCATCTCTCTTTTTATCTTCTCTCTATCTTTCTCTTCCATTTTATCTCTCCCCTTTTTCTTCTCCCTTTTCTCTTCTCTGTTTCTTCTTTTTTCTCATCTCTCTCTCTTCCTTTTCTTTTTCTCTCTTCCCTTTCCTCTTCTCTCTCCCTCTTCCCTTTCTTTCTCTTTTGTATTTTCTCTTTTGTCTCGCTTCACTTTTCTCTTTTCTCCCTTTTTTCTCCTCTCTTTTTATTTTCTCTCCCTCTTTCTCCTCCATTTTTCTGTCCTTTTATTTCTCTTCTCTTTCTTCCTTTTACTTGTTTCTATCCCTCTTCCTTCTCTCCCTCTTCTTTTTTTCTTCTCTCCTTTTTTCTTTTCTGTCTCCTCTTCCATTTTCTCTGCTCTCCCCTTTTTTTCTCTCCTCTCTATATTTCTTACTTTCTATCTTTTCCCTTCCTCCCTCGCTTTCATTCTCTCTCTGTCTCGCTCTCGGCCATTCTTTACCATTTTTTACCCTCACTCTCTCTCTCCTCTTTCCCTGTTTCTCCTCTTTCTCTCCCTCCTCCCTTCTGTTTCTCTCTCGCGCTTGCTCCTCCCTTTGCTTTCTATCCTCTCCCTCTCCTCACCCATCCTTCACTGCTCCCTCCGTTCTCGAGCAGATGAAGTGCCGTTTTGCCCGAGTGTCCTCTCCGTGCAGGACCTCACTAAATCTCCCCTGAAGGAAATCAAGTGCAGTTAAACACTACAGGGATACAGGGAGGGCATCTGACACAGGAGGGGAGGGCATCTGACACAGGGATACAGGGAGGGCATCTGACACAGGAGGGGAGGGCATCTGACACAGGAGGGGAGGGCATCTGACACACAGGGATACAGGGAGGGCATCTGACACAGGAGGAGGGGAGGGCATCTGACACACAGGGATACAGGGAGGGCATCTGACACACAGGGATACAGGGAGGGCATCTGACACACAGGAGGGGAGGGCATCTGACACACAGGGATACAGGGAGGGCATCTGACACAGGAGGAGGGGAGGGCATCTGACACACAGGGATACAGGGAGGGCATCTGACACAGGAGGGGAGGGCATCTGACACAGGAGGGGAGGGCATCTGACACAGGAGGAGGGGAGGGCATCTGACACAGGAGGAGGGGAGGGCATCTGACACACAGGGATACAGGGAGGGCATCTGACACACAGGGATACAGGGAGGGCATCTGACACACAAGGAGGGGAGGGCATCTGACACACAGGGATACAGGGAGGGCATCTGACACACAGGGATACAGGGAGGGCATCTGACACACAAGGAGGGGAGGGCATCTGACACACAGGGATACAGGGAGGGCATCTGACACACAGGGATACAGGGAGGGCATCTGACACACAGGGATACAGGAGGGGAGGGCATCTGACACACAGGGATACAGGAGGGCATCTGACACACAGGAGGAGGGGAGGGCATCTGACACACAGGGATACAGGGAGGGCATCTGACACAGGAGGGGAGGGCATCTGACACACAGGGATACAGGGAGGGCATCTGACACACAGGGATACAGGAGGAGGGGAGGGCATCTGACACAGGGATACAGGAGGAGGGGAGGGCATCTGACACACAGGGATACAGGGAGGGCATCTGACACACAGGGATACAGGGAGGGCATCTGACACACAAGGAGGGGAGGGCATCTGACACACAGGGATACAGGGAGGGCATCTGACACACAGGGATACAGGGAGGGCATCTGACACACAGGGATTCGGGAGGGGAGGGCATCTGACACAGGGACAGAGCAGGAGGGGAGGGCATCTGACACTGGGACACAGGAGAAGGGGGGCGTGTCTGGGGTGTGCCCGGGCAGCAGAGTGGCAGGTGGACTCAGAAGAACGGCCTGTACATGTGTCTGAGCAGAAGGAGAGGATCAGCTGCCAGTCCTCAGTCTGGATTAAAGAGCGAGCGAGGAGACGGCGGTGAGGACATGGAGGACAGGACCTGGGGTGAGGAGGGAGGCCGTCTTCCACTGGGACGGTGAGTGCAGAGAGGATTGTGGTCCTTGGCCAAAGCATTTCTCCTCCTGCCTGAGTGGGTGACAGGGCTGGGGACCGTATCATTATTGTCATTTCACTACACTAGTGCTTTAACAATACCTGCTTTTCTTTCTTCTTTTCTTTTTTTTTTCTCTGACCTGAAGGCCGTTTAAGTTTCACTTTCACTTCCCCATACACGGCACTTTATATGCTCCTGACAAAATGCCCCAGCGGCATTGAAGGATGAACACATTTTCCTACGTGGCCAATAAAATGTACCTTAACCTTCATATCAAAGGAAGCGCAGTCTCTGGGCACCTACACTTTTATCTCTGCTCTGTGTATTTATTGTCTAATTGACGCTGACATTTAAACTAAGGCAGCAAAAGTTGGCACCAAAAGAATGTTCTTTTTTCAGCACCAATACTTTCTGTTGGTAAACTGGAAAATGGTCACATTTATACAGCGCTTTTCTCCCTTCAACGCACTACATCAAGAAACCACTCACACATCCACACACCAGTGCATGCAGACACTGGGGGTGAGCTGGGTTAAGTGTCTTGCCCGAGGACACAACAGCACTATTCACCTCTGAGAGCCTCGATGGAACCACCAACCTGTGGGCCAGTCGATCTGACCTCTCAACCATGTTTTATGTCAAAAGCGGGATTCCAATCGCTGACCTTGGGATCACAAGTCCAGCACTCGTCCTTCTGCCAGTACTCGTTATTACACTGGTACAGTTCACTGGTCTTAACTGCATTTTCAGTTTTAATGATGGCGTCATGAACACATCACACTGTTCTCTCCTGCACGGGCTCCCTGCCATATATAGATTGTTAAATTGTTGTTGTTCGTTTTTAAATGTCTAAATGGCCTTGCCCCGCCTTATCTGAGTGAGCTCTCTCCTTCTGCTCCGGCTCCAGAGATGAGCTCCACAAATCTGTTCCTTTTAAATGTCCCAAGAACTCGCCTCAAGACTCGAGGTGACCGAGCTTTTTCTGTGCTGCTCCCAAGTTATGGAACAGTCTGCCACTAAATATTAAAATGGCATAGACAATTTTAAATCATTACTAAAGACCCACTTCTGCACTGGCCTTGGATAACCAGAAGCTGAGCACTTTATGTAACATACGCTCTTGTTTTTATCATTCTTTGTGCTATTTTATTCTTGTTTTTTACTTTGGCTCCTGTGAAGCACTTTGGGCACCACTGGATGTTGTAAACAGGTTAAATAAAAGACATAAATACATTTCCCAAACCTTCTTTAAATTTTACTATAAGGACCATTTGAACTATACTATACTATATACCACATACGATTGCACCTTCTTTAAAACAACCTGAATACTTTCCATGGTAAGTGCTCGAGCACCACTGGTTGGGAAACACTGGCCACTGAGAGCAGGGAGTGAATAAATAATGCACCTCAGGTCGCAAGGAGAACACAAACCCTCCAAAGAGACCGGAGACCTGAGACCTGAGACCTGACCTGGCCCTAGGAGCTCGTTGGCAGTCAAAAGTGCTGATGTTTCAGTCTGGCAGAACTCCGATTGATTTGTGCGTGACAAAGAGGAGCTGGTGGGGCTACAGCAGGAGCACAAAGAGCGCTAGTAGAAAGAGAAGTGAAAGTATAAGTAACAGTGAAAGTATAAGTGAAGTTACATGGACTATATATAAGTCTATATGGCTGCTATCATATCCTGAGTCTCAAGTAAGTTTTGGCGTCAAGTCCATGTACTCTGCTTTGAGTTTCAAGTCCTTTTAACACATCGTACCAAAAACAGCTCATAATTTTCCAATTTATATGATTTCTGTAAAGGATTCTTCTTTTAAAAATTCCCCGTTCACATCTTTGGAGAGAAAACACTATTGAAAACATGAAGCGTCAAGTCGTCTCAGGTCACAGGGCTCCAAGTCCAAGTCGAGTCCCGAATCTTTGACCATCGAGTCCAAGTCGTGTCTCACCTCTGATGGATATTCGAACGTTACAAAACACATGATAGTCCTATGCGTTCAAGTCCCATGAAGAACGGGACAGGGCGCTCTGACAGGACTCTCGACGAGCCTGCCGCACTCTGGATCACGTGGTGCGAAAGCTTCTGGACGAACTTACTTTTACGGTGAGTGCAATCATGCTTGGATCGCGGATATTTGTGTGAATGGAAGCCCAAACCACAGTGTCATCCAGAGACTCAAACGCAAACCCAGAGTGATACAGGATGGATGTGACCAGTGTGTATCTGGTGTATGGTGTTTATAGAGCATTAAGGAGCCACAGGACACTTTTGGAGGGCCACTCTGTTTACTCTGGTTAACATACAAAACAACGAGATGTGCCGCGATTTATCAGTCCAGCCCAACTATAGAACTACAAAGGGACGACAATGGACTTAGCACTGACTCATCATTGCACATGTTCTTGTCAAATGAAACATATCAGCTCAATATGGACTTAAATAAAAGTGTAGTATTATAACAATGATAAAAACAACAGAACAAAAGGACACTTAAGGAGAGACACTACAAGCTAAAATAATTCTTCCTTTTTTTTGTTAGTTTGCTCTCTCAACATATCAACTTTCAAGCGGAAACAACAAACTTGTCCAGTCTGCTCCTAAAGATGTTTTATTATTTCATTGAATCCACTTCATCCATAGATTTCTCTGGGACATTGTGACTTCAACAGCCATTTTCTTAAAATGTATTTTTCTCTTCTCGGGACATAAGAATCGCCACTTAAAGTAGATCCTACACCAAACTGTACAATCTGGACTCAACAAGATTTTACAAAATGTACAGAAAGATTAGTTGATAAGTTTCAAGTAAAAAAAACTGAGGCAAAATTTGAATTTTTAGGTTAGTTTTCAGTTAGATCTAGTTTATCCAAAAACTAAATAAGAAATTCAAAATCCCCTCTGTACATTTTTTATAACTAAAATGTTACAAAATGAACCAAGAAAGGTAAACCAGATTCTGTCCATACTTCAGATTCATATGTCATATGTCCCAAATCTGTTGGCAATTTGGCCATGTTTACACATAAAATGCATTACAAACATGCATTAAAACATGACATGATGAAAACTTGTAATACATTTATGAGTAATGAGTAAACTACAGGAGAAGTGTTGATAACTCTAAGATTTTCCTATTCACCTGCAGCGTCTCACCTTAAAACAAAGCAATACAAAAGATGGCTGACCTCTTCCCAAAACGGGACATGGAAAAGGGAAGAGGAAGTGACGACTCCGAAGTGCACAAGGGGGACACACGAAGAAGAAATAAACTTCAGAAGGAGCGTCTGGAGGACCAAGACAGTACAGCGAAACCAACACCAGGTATGCTCAATACAAGGATGAAACAAAAGGATAATTTTCTGTAATAATATACCAAAATGACCCAATTACATGGATCCTCGTGAATTTGAGAACTGAACTCACAAAAGAATGGAGAGCTGATTTTGGCCTGCGCTGTGAGGAAAGTGCAGTCTGTTCTGATGAAACAGTTTCAACAACAGCACGAGAGCCACAGCACCAAGGCCAAGTGCAAAATGGGAATGTTTCTGCAAATCAACGGTGGATGACGTTTTATCGTCTTTCCTTGATGTAATCTCTCCCTCCTCTCTCTTCCCCTCTGTTGCCATCTTTTCTTCCACACACAGTGACTTTTGTTCAGCTCATTTAGGCGTTCCATGTTCATCTGTCTCCGTCTCCTCCTCCCTCTTCTCTGCTCATCGTCTGTCTTCTCCTCCTTCTCTTTCCCTCTTTTCTAGCTGTCCTCTCTCTCTCTCCTCTCCTCCTCCCACTGTCCCCCTCTTCCTCTCCCCCTCCTCTCCTCTCCCTCTCCTCTTTTTACCTCCTTCTCTCTCTTCCTCCATCTGTCCCTCAGTCCCAGCAGGAGCCTGACGTCCTTCAGTCTAACTCTTGCTTCAGGCACTTTCATTTTCTCTGGTGAATGTGTTGTTCTGTGGAGTGGCACAGTGGCTCAGTAAAAGCAGGATTTGCCCTCTAACGAGAGGATCTGTGGTCATGAACCCCGGAAAGATATTTACAGTTTCATGAACCCCTTAAATTTTCCATCTAGTATTAAGACTAGATGATGATAGTACTCAGATACATTTACTCTATTACATCCATTTGAATGACATTGTGCTTCTCTAGTTTTGAGACACTGTACTTTTACTCTTGCTTCATGGTTCCAGTTGTCCTCAGAGCTTGAGTTTTCTGAGTTCCGCTTGTAACTATAACCTGGAACAACCTTCCAACTCAAAAGTCCTTCTCAGAAACTCTTCAATGGTTCAGTTCGGGAATAAAAGTTGAAACATTGTTTAAGTTTCATTTGGTGCAGATCACATTCTCAGCACACTTCAGCTCAAACGAACAGCACCAAAAGAAAATAGAGTACCCCCCTCGCCTGAGGTGGAGCTGCATCACAAATAGGCGAAAACAAGGGCAGGAATCAACAACAAACTAGAAACTGTGTTTGTCCATTGGCCAGAGGACAGTATCTACCTGATGTGTCATTTGTCAACAAAAACCGAGCTGTATCAGATCTTAGTGACATTTGGATGTCTGATTTGTATCTTACAAACATGTCAGACATTTATGCTTCACGTTGGGTCACTGTTGGGCGCTGTCCAGGTGTTGGAGGAGGAGAAAGTTTACTTCAGGGGACGTGACGGCTGCCTAATGTGAGCGACCGAACAAACCACGGCGTTATGACAACTTTATCACCACTGTCCGGGTTGTACAGATGCAACCTATAGGCCACTATACCATACAAAAATAAATCAATGTAAATGTTGTAAGAATTAAGCACAGTGCTTTCCTTTACAAGCCTGTGTTCTCTACTCAGCCTGACAACTCTGCTATTTTTAATGATTGTTGCCAGAAACGGTGAGATAGTTTTGTCTGATTATAGAAAATAACAGGAATTATTCATTTCCTCCTCATTCGTGGTCTATTTCTCCTGTTTGGATCATCACTCCGGGGGTTTATTTTGGTTGTATTCGTCTCACTACAGAATCTTGTTTGGATCAAAAAGTGGTAGTTGGGCCGAATCCAGTCTGCTTTGCGTTCACACCACAAGTGAACTGCACTGGAGTCCACTTGGAGGCGGACCAAGACCATCTCCGAATGTGGGTCTAGGTACGGTTCTTTAGTCGGCCCAAACGAACCGCACCTGCAGGTGTTTAGAACTCGATTTCACTTGACTTTCCAACTTGACTACTAGAAGAAAGAAACTAACAAAAGAGAAAACGTCACTCCGAGGTCTAAGTACTGACTAATCTATTTGACTCTGTAATAGTACCTTACTTACAAGTGACTAAAGCTTTATGTTGACAGTATGAAATTATTTGAACATTTGTGTTTCCTCCAGAAATAATTCAGTTTTTCTCAATTCTGTGTCTATCTTTTGAAAACACCACATTTTGTTCCATTATTCAATGTTTTTCAATTTTTAACTTTAACAGATATTTAAAGCCCTCTGCAGTCAATAGTTGAATGACTGATTACGACAATGCTGTGCTTTTTTGTATTTTTTTGCCAGTACGAGTCATAATTATCCCACAGTGCATTATGAAAGTAAAATCAGAGCAGAGACAGGTCTTTGAACTGGCACCATGACTGAATGAAAGCTCCCATAAATGCTATTTCCAGTGTTCAGTTCTGCTCTTAAACAAAAGCGTCACAGTGTTAGCCACTTACTTTACCTTGAACAGGTAAAAGATAAATAGCTTTCCATTAAAGGAAAAACTATGAAGAATCCTTTGTTTTTTTTTTTTTCATTAAAAGAAAAAATTGCGGCAGAATAGCGCACAAACTAAACATTCTTTTGTCAGAAAATGCGAGTGAGCTGGTTAGTCTGTAGCGATCGTGTTTAGACGGTAGAACGAGTCTGGCGATGATTTACGGACTAAAAACAGCAGAAGATTCTCGGATGAGTGACATGAAATCTGAAAAATGTCATCGATCAAGGGAGTTCAGCAGGAAGTGTTTTTGACGATCGGAGTGAGAGGATTTTCTAACCAGCATTCCTCAAACTAGTGTGAATGAAGCTAAATGCAACTTCAGGTGGGTTTTTGATGATGGAACATTGTTAGAACAGGGTTTAATGCTCAAAAAAGTCACTGTAGCAGAACATGTGCTTTAGTGGGAAATCCCAGTGAAATAAACCATGTGTGATTAATATTGGTCCATAGACTGCAGTGTTTCAGGTTTGATCAGTCCTTCAGATAAATCCACTACATTGCCAAACTTTTTCTTTTTTTTCACTCAGAGGTGCTGGAATGAGGGCACTCGGGCTCTGGTGAAGTGAAGTAAAGAGTAAACTCTAAACTTGGCAAACGAAACGTGCCAGACAAAACGTTTTCACTCGGTTTTAAGCACTGGTGACGTTTCATTAGTGAACCATGAACACCTCCACCTTAACCTCAAAGTATAAATGAGATGTTACGTCCAAGCAGTAACTCTTACAGCTGAGTGGTAGTTTCCTTAAGGTGAGACACTGCAGGTGAACAGGAAAAACTCTCAATTTAAAGATATCAATTGTAATATTCTCCTGTAGTTTACTCACATAGATGTAAGAAAAATATATTACAAGTTTTTCATCATGTCATGTTTTCATGTAGAAATAAGGTATTTTATGTGTAAAATGGCCAAAAATACACATATTTGGGACATTTAAACCTGAAAAATGGACAGAGCCAGGTTTAAATTTCTTGGTTCATTTACACATATTAGTTATTAAAACAATTTACAGAAGGGATTTTGGATTGGATCTTATTTAGTTTTTAAGTAAATTGTTAAACTGAAACTTGTACTAAAAATTCAAATTTCGCCTCATTAACTTAAAACTTCAATAAATCCGTTTTAGAATTAGATATCAAAAAATCCTTCTGTACTTTTCGTCAAAATCTTGTTGAGTCCAGATTGTACAGTTTGGTGTAGGATCTACTTTAAGGCTGATCTTTATGTCTCGAGGGAGAAAAATGCATTTTAAGAAAACGGCCTTTGAAGTTACAATGTCGCAGAGAAATCTATGGATGAAGTGGATTCAATGGAAGAATAAAAAATTTTTAAGAGCAGATTGGACAAGTTTGTTGTTTCCTCATGAAAGTCTACATGTTGAGAGAGCAAACTGACCAAAAAAATCCACTGAGACACTGAGAAAAATGTGCTTGTAACATCTCGCCTTAAATACTTTTTGACTCTACTTGACTATTTTGAAGTACTACTACTCTTACTCGAGTACTTGACCCTGCCAACCTCTGAAAATGACCACAGTGAAAAAGTTGAGCTGGTAATTCAACTTTATCTCTCTGTTCTTGCTTGAAAATGAGACCAGCTCAATCGCAACGGTGCAGGTCTTTAACCTTATTTTGTCCGCACTCTGCCTTTTTCTCTAAGCCCACGATAAGCTCCTAATACCGACAGAAAACACTGAAAACACGCCTTCGGGTCTGTACTCCTCCATCTCCAGTTTTCAGTCAATAACATGTAAAGTCCTTGGTCTGATTACGACTATTACACGCTTCTATCTGGTGTTTCCTTCGGGCTCCATTTTCTGTTTCTGCGCCTGACTTTTATAACTGGAATTGGTTGAGTGTGACGATAAGAACGTTTCACACAAAAATAGGTCTCGAGTTTTACTTTGCAGAGATGAATACTCAATGTTCAATTTCACGTTTTCATTTATGGAAAGGCATTTTGGAGCGTACAAGTCTTTTAAGCGATTATTACATTGTGTTTGTGAGATTACAATGGTGTCAAAACAGCGAAGCAGCAGGGAACACGGAGAATGGGGAAACGGTATTCAAATCCACAGAGAAATCATAAAGAAGTCTGTTCAGTAAATGAAAAAATAAGGCGTAAATGGCTAACAGCTGTAGCACAAGAGAGTGGTGAGGAAGACTAAATGTGACCAGTGCTGGGTGTAACTTGGATACTAAATACTTTACTGTTACTGAGATGTATTATCATTTTATTGAAAGAAATACTAGTCAAATTCTTGTTCGGGGTAAGCGTTTATAACTATTTGTACTTCTGCTTACTCCTTATGATCTTCTGTATTTCCTCCATTTGTTGTTAGCACATTTGTCCGTTTGACTCTTGTCACAAATTGCCCAAATAAACATTCTGAACTTGACTTCTCATTAAATTAGAAATTACAAACAAAAAACTTGCTTGTAACACCAACAGCAATGCTTGGAAAGAAAGCAAATCTTCCTTTGTAAGTGTACGGCGCTCCTTGAAATATCTTGAATGTGCTAAAAGTGAAATTCCCATTGACATTACTTCTGCTTTGAGCCAACCACCTCAAAGGCTGAGATTAACAGTTAGTAGCAGCGTGGTGGAAATGTTTCTATTGTTTGTGTTGTGCCATCTGAGCCAGTTTATTACATGTGTTGTTTGTGTATGTTTCTACACAGCTGTCGTATGGGGAAGGCGAGATGACTGAACCAGAGCCTCCTTCAGTCCTGGAGGAGCCTGGTGTGTGGCAGGACGTGTTCAGTGGACAGTGTGGGGTTGGATCTGCATCTCTCCCAGCTCCACAGGAACACCCTTCTTCTGTTTGCCTTTCTCTCATTCCACTCAGCTGACTTCCACAGAACAAATGGCTGAATGTTGAAGAGAACAGCCAGCGTCTGGTCTTTCTGCTGCAACTGTATTTAGCAAAAGTCTTCAAAACAGCAAAACAGTTTAGGTTGTTAGAATTTCCAAAACAATGCTCTGTCCCCGGTTGCGCTCAACAGCCTGACCCGGTGTGTGTCCAGTGCACACTTCTATGCATATTGTATTATTTTTGTTGAGATTTTCTCTTACTTTTATTTTTAAAGATAATTTTATGAACAGCCTGTAGTGTACTTTCTCTCCTCTTTCAGTTTGAGTTTGGTCTGCAGTAACTGTTATGCTGCTCCTTGCATGCCTTTAAGAGAGGCCACATCACAGATCCATCTCCACTCTGTTACACATATAATGAAGAGGAATTAAATCCCTGTTTATACAATCAGAAGCCATAACAGTCTCTCGCATTGATCACAGAAACAGCAGAATTTGCAAGCTAATGTGTACATGGGCTTGTAAAGCGCTTTGGTTAATCCTTACTACATTTACATGAATTTATTCTTTTATAACTGTATAGCAGCCTAGAGTTACACCAACAGCTGTCCAACTGTTGTCATATCTCCCATGGAGTTATGTTTGCCTGGTCATATTAAGCAGCCACCAGGCTGAAAATATGCTTTTGTAATGTTTTTTCAATTGATATTTTCCAGTCAAAGGTCACACAAGAGGAGTGTATTGAATACAATGTTTAAAATAACATAAATATCAGTTGGTTTAGAACAAAACCTGACAGACAGACACCTATTTATCCACATCAACAGTTCCCCTCAGGGCATTCCCCAATGCTCAGTTCTCGACCCCTTCCTCTTCATCTTGTACATCCTCCTCCTCGGTCACCACTCTGCCCTCGCCTAAATGTCTGCATAGTTTGGCAGATAGCTAACAGATTTACAATGAAGACAATGCTGGATGATGTCTTTGTGCCATGTTTATTGTGTTTATTTTTTCGTAAAACTGAAATAAAAAGATAAAACAATCAGTCTCTGTAGTGCCTGTACAAACTATAGACAGTAAGTCTAATGGATAGCACAAGTAGCAGACATGAAAAAAGTTCGCTAACATAGTTAGCATGAATTAGAATATGAAAGAATACAAACGCAATCTAATTAGCATATGAACAACTTAAAATTTGACTCACATTAAGGTAGAACATACAACAACAACACCAACTTACAGGCGTATGCACCCTTAAGCACTCACTCCACCCTCAACAACTGCATCTCTAAAACAAAAACAGTGGCTACTGTCCAACTGCCTCCAGCTCAACTTTTGAGCGTGCACACAACTTGTTGAATTGGGACGCGGCGCCACGGCTGAAAATACATGCTTTTTGCACTTCTCCGGTGAGTACAGACTGGTCTCTGTTCTGACCAACAGAAACACCACTAAAAACTTCGAGGAAAAGTACGAGAGCTGCAGCAGCCGCAGAGAGCACCTGCTCGTCTCCTGCACGGAAACTCTCGTCTCTCACTAAACTCATTAATAACTTGCTCAAACCACTGTCTTTCCTCTCATACAGCCTCACTCTGTCTCTCATATTGTGTGTAATCTGCACATTTTACTCACATTCAAAACGTCTCAGAGTTGTTTAATAGCCTTTTTAAGTTGACGCGTGTGCTTGTTGCACGTCAGACGCTGGGTGCCACGTTTTGTTGCACGTTGGCCTTTTAACATTGTTTTTAGTCAAATATAAAAATAATAATGAATTATTTTTTAAACTACAACCCTGTGAGCGAGCTGCGCAGGGCTTTCCGCCCCTGGGGAGAGCCCCACGCTGGACTTAAACTCTGAAGGGTCTTTGAGTGTAATGGAAAGTGTTGGAGAGTGCTGTGTATTTTAATGTTATTATATAAGCACAAATATAAGGGATTAACAGGACTAAACTATATCGACTAAACCAGGTCTCAACCAGGAATAAACAAAGCGAAACCAAGCCTTATCTACGACTGAATTGTGTAAATACAGAACTAAGCAGGTCTTAACACAGTCAAGAACTAAACCAAGTCTAAAGCTGGATTAATTGATACATTTAGGGCTCATTTATACAAGCTTAAACCAGGACCAGGACTAAACCAAACAAAGGCAAAGACAGTCTAATATTTATAAACCAGGTCTAAACCAGGACTAAAAGAGGTAGTCACTAGGCTTAATGAAGCTTAAAGCAAAACTATACAGTCAAAGTCTATTTTGTGTGTTTAATGAATGCTTAAGCGCGTACAGCAGTGGATATTACAGAGTGAACGGTGCCTGTGTCTGTCAGATGGTCTCAGATGGCTCCTGTTCTTCTGCTCCTGATTTGGCTCGGCGCGCTGAGCACAGTTCATCTGAGCAGGTGTGAAAACTGTCACTCAAACTGAGGATGAATAACATGTACCAACAAACCTGTCGCTTCAGAGAACATTCAGATCTAACAAAAGAAAATAAAAGTGCAGCAGCCTGGTCAATCATATTTGTGTAAAAAGAGAGGACATCCTGTGCAAACTAAACAGCACAGTCAAATTTCTTATTGTAAATTGTAAATCTTGCGTTTCTTACCAGGGCCTGGACAGATTGTACATGGCTTTGTTGTGATACGAGTTCCCCATCGAAATCATGTACTTTTAATGAGTAATGTGTAATAAAGCTGCAGTGCTTTTACAGTTAGTGACTTTAATTCTCCAGGACAGGAGTACGACTAACTACTTAAACTGCCAAACACTATGACATGATTAAATACTGTAAAAGCACTTTAGTGTAATTTTATGTTACATGTACATATGTGTTTGTGACCAGGTTATAAACAAAGCTGGTGTTGGCATCAGAACTGTTATTAGCAGTGGTGATGATTAATGAAAAAAAAAAAAGAGGAGAGCTTATATTAAAACCCCAGCCATTGATGATAGACTGATGATGATATGACTGAATATCATGTATTGCACTCATAGAACTATAATAAAACCTGGAAGATGAACCCAAAATGGCCACCCTGTTTATCCCTATGGAGAGTGCTCATTGGCGCATGACCCCAAAAAAGTTTCTTACTTCCGCATTTACTTCCTGATACGGAGGCTGACATCTTTGTTTTACTTCCTGATACGGAGGCTGACATCTTTGTTTTACTTCCTGATACGGAGGCTGACATCTTTGTTTTACTTCCTGATACGGAGGCTGACATCTTTGTTTTACGTCCTGATACGGAGGCGGCCATCTTTGCTTTAGGGCGCCACGTGACGACAATCCCCCACTTCATATAAAAACGGTAATTTTGGTGATTTTAGAAACGGTAGAAAAGAACATTTCCTTCTATTTTATTTAAATACCGATAATAAATCAGTCCTGTCTGTGATTATAATGTGCAATTTTAGAAAAAGGCTGGTTCCAAGAGGCTGCAGTACCTCGCACGGCCACTAATCAATCTGGGACCACAGACAGAGGGGGCGTACCTTATCCAGTTCATTTAGTACATCCATGATTGCTCTCTATTGAAATCTCAACCTACAGTGTATAGTATCAGACGCTAATGATCAGATGCATCGTGATCGTATCATATTGTGACTAAAGCTTTTTGTACAAAAAGCCTATGTAAAAAGTCGCAGTTCCTTGTGCTGACCTTGTTAGAACAGTTGCTACGGTCACCATTTTAGTTGATCAAGAGTTGCTGGTTAGAGTTGTCTTGAGAGCTGTTTGTTAAAGTTGCCAACTTGTAGCATATTTAGTGTGTTCATTATTCCTTTTGTGTGCGTCCATGACCACGTACGTTTTATTCATATTTATTACTGTTAATGTTACGTGTTAACTTGTATTTGTTAGTTTGTTAGAGGTATCTTATGTCGTATCTTATGAAGCTACAGTTAGCTCCTGCTGTTACTATAGTAGTGCCTTCGTTCTCATAAGTTTACTGTATGTCATGTCCTTTGTTAAGTTTTTTCTTGTACAGACATTCTTGACTGTAACATAGATTCATTTGTACTATTTTTACTTGTTACAGAAACCACACACACATCGAATACAAGAGTCGTAACCTCATCTCTGTCTGCGGGTTCATTCCTCATCCAAGTCATCCTGGCCTTAAAGTTGTGTCCTGGCCGACACCTAGGTTGGAGGCGGGAATAAATACGAATCGTGCCTCTCACAAATATTTAGGATAATTGAGACTTTACTTCTTAACACTTTTTGTCCCAGCCCTGTTGCTTACCATAGGCCGGTGGAGTGTGCACAGGTGGACCAGGTACTGCAGGACTCGCCCTGGAGATCTTACACTTGTCTCATCTTCTACAGAATAACTCTGTGTGGCTCTCCGAGACTAAGGGACATACCTACAGCTTCAAAAACGTGATCTGTTCTTTAATGTTTTGCTACATATTTTGGTGTCTTCTAATTGTGTCATCTAATTTTTAAGGAATATTTTTATCAGTATATTGGAAAGAATAAAATGTTAAACCTCTACCAGATAGAATTCTCAACTGCCCTCATGCTCAGTTTAAACTATAGATATTCTATGATAAAATGTGCTGTTTAACAGTCAGATAGCTAGACAGGTTAGTATTTTATATTTTATTATCTTGTGGTTTTCCTATAATGTTTTCATGCTTTGTAATGTACTGTACTGTATTTTTAATTTCCCTGTATGTGAAGCACTTTTGGTCAGCTGAAGTTGTTTTAAATGTGCTATAGAAGTAAACTTGAATTGCATTGAATTGCAGATTATAAGGTCTATCCACATGAAACAAGAACCGGCACAAAGTTCAGAAGTGAAATGATCCCATCCCATGCAAATGAAATGCAACATTTTTGCATCATTATTTGTGGATTATGTTTTGTGATAATGTACTCATGTTTCAAGTTTAGCAAGTTTATAATGTGATGGAGAAGACCACGACTACTACAAAACCATTATTACTATTGGTCGATGTAATCCCTCATTCGTCCAGGCGTTATTCATCGTAGAAAAGGTTTCAGGGGTTGTCATCTGGACCTGAAAGGGTCATCCGGACCAACAATCTTTGTTCGATAGAGTGCAGTGAGGACAGCTGCAAAGAACGTTACATAGGAGAGACTAAACAGCCACTGCACAAAAGGTTGTATCAGCACCGAAGATCAGCCACAGCGGGACCGCAAAGTGCACTGCACCTAAAAGCTACAAACCACTCGTATGAGGACAGTGAGGTGAAGATTTTGAGCAGAGAAAAGAAATGGTTTGAAAGAGGAGTAAAGAAGCTATTTTTGTAAAAAGAGAGAACCCTTCTCTAAACAGGAATGGGGGCTTAAGATTTAATCTGGCTAAGATTTTTGACTCCTAAGATTTATGACTCCTAACACCCTGGTCCAAATCAATAGACCAGTCAAATGCTAATGAGGCCATCAGCAGTGAGGAGGGAGCAACAGCCAGCTATCAATAGAACAATAGATCTAAGGCTGGCATCACAGATTAGCCTCAGGTGAAACTGGGCAGGGCCAACTATTAAGCTAACATAGACAGGCCATTAACAGGTTCAGATGACACCAGGCAGAGCGAACTATCAGGATAGGAACTCCTCCCTATGAGCAGGAGTTCCCAGACCAGCTCTTTGATTGACAATGACTTCTGGATAGAAGTCGAAACATCTCGATCTTTCAAACAGCGTCCGGATGACAACCCCTGAAACCTTTTCTACATTATTACTATTATTACTGCTATACCACTACTACCACTACTACTACTACTACCTCTACCTCTACTATTACTATGTCTCTTTTGTTCATGCTTTATTAAGGCTTTTGTTGGATGATAGAGTGGTACCTACTGTATATCTAAGTAAATTAACGTAAAACCCAAACATTTGCTTCAGATGAACATTAAATAATCAGATGTAATAATAAGACATACATGCTGTACTTTGATTTGACGTCATCATATTTAGGTGTGGCAGATATCTTGAAAAGAAACTACTCAAAACAGGATTCTTCTGCGATCAGGTGATATTGAATCATATTATTTGCGTTTAAGTTGCTATTGTGTGAGCATGGGGTGTTTTAAGTGATCTACAGTGCAGCCCTGGTCTATAGGAGGCACTGTATACATGAATAATACATTCACCACATACAGAGACACATTAGGCATTATTAATTATCACTGTCAGGTTTCAAATGTTAGGCATTCATCATTCAGTGCGAGAAGACTGCTCATTCATAAAACACAAACTGGGGAAAAAATGTGTGGGCCAACTTATTACAGCAACGGTATATTTCTTCACTTCATCAAATAAGATTAGTTCATAAGTGCTTCAATTACGTAGCGTTCATCTCGATTTGAGTGTATTTGTGCTAGTCTTCAAATAAACTCTTTAAAACTTTGGACAGCAGCTCCCTTTTGGCTGAAAAACACACTTTGAATCTTGCTCAGAAAATTGTGGCCAACACACTAAGGAATGATGTTGGCGATATTACAGTGCAGTAGTATTAAACGGCATGGACTTCTGTCAAAAAGAGTTTTGAGTTTTCTTCAGCGGAAAAAAATAAGATGACTACATTTTCTGAGTTAATGTTTTAGCCAATAAGATCGCACTCAACACATTTTCCAGACTTGTGTTTAGCGGCGTTTGCAGATAACAGAAAGGAAAACCGAGACTGCATTCCGCTGCTCTTACAGGACACGTTATGCTATAGTGACTTTTTTGTGCTTAACCATGTTCAACAATGTTCCCTCATCCAAAATGAATGCAATGAAGCTAAATGCAACTCCAGATATGTTTTGGATGAGATCTGGAGTTGCATTTAGCTTCATTCAAGCTAGTCTGATGAATCCTGGTTGGAAAATCCTCTCCCTCTGACCGTCCAAAACACTCCCCGATGAGTGACATTTTTCCGATATCTGACGTCACTTATCAGAGAATCTTCTGTTGTTTTTAAATCTCTAAATAATGGCCAGACTTGTTCTGAACACTTCGGCCGTCTAAACACGGTCACTGCTGCTGCGAGGCTAAGACAACTCCCACAGTCTCTTGAATTAAAACTATGACAATAAATGATGCCAAAACTTAGTAAGTGCCGTAGAAAAAAGCAGAGACACAGATGTTGGTTTAGTTTCTTATAAATATGACCAGAGGAGGGCGCCAGACAAATGGGTTAAAAGTTAAGCTTAATTTAGCAATGCCATCCTCAATTTATTACGTGAACTAATGAAAAACCCCGCGAATTACAGGCAGCACAGGTCTGTTTTAACACCATGACAGAATCACATGTCTGGGATAGTGTTAAGTAGTTATTTTACTATTACTAATAGTGTACAATGTTCCTGATTGGCTGAAAAGAGGTGACCCTGGCAAACGCTTCTGCACTAGAATCAGAATCAGATTTATCACCATTGTCAGTGATCAGACTTTCACAAACATAGGAACTTGTTTTGACGTAAGGTGCAACATAAAACAATGAATAAAATAGTAGCAAGATTAGCACAGATTATACATTACAAACCCAATGTCTTTCCATGAAGTTGCCTGTACCAAACAATATATAATATTTATCGTAACTAGAGTAAATAAAAATCAGGTACAGGCCCTTTAACAAGATACGTCAACATACATCAACCTCCACAAACAATACACACAAAACAATAAGCAATGCAATAGCAGAACATACGCCTGGAACGGCTTGCACATTTGAGGCACCGCGACCCAAACGCCATTGCACGCGAGGAGAGGTCCTACGCCGAGCCCAGGTTAGCTACAAACATGACATCATTAGCTTGAAAGGGTCAAAGCATGCAATTCTCGCCTACTCTCCGATGACCGCGCCTCTACTTTGATCATTGACCCTGAGCCAGACTATCTACTGCACCTGATCGTTCACTGGCTCCAGTGCTGCCGTGCTCCTCTCGTGCCGTGGCTCTTGCCCATGATGGCCCAGCTCCTCTTAGCATGTGACGTCAGGGTTCAGGGGTGGGTGGGGCGAAACATGGTTGGTAGCACACCTTTTATAGACGGTCTCAAGACGACTACAGAAACTTTTTTTTTTTTGTTCCAAAATATGAGATGGTAAACTTAAAGGAAAGATATTCTGCATTTATCGTTATTAGCCTTTAAACATGCTCTTGAGTACCTTAAATTTACCATCTCATATTTTGAAACGACAAAAAAAACATAGTGACATAGATGTGTCCTGGATTGACGGAGTTCAGCAGGAAGTGTGTTTGATGCTTAGAGGGGGAGGATTTCCTTATGAACATTCGTCAAAACAGCGTCAATGCAACTGAATGCAACTCCAGGTATGTTTTTAATGACGGAACATTGTTAGAAAATGGTTTAAAGCTCAAAAAAGTCACTGTAGCTGAATATGTTCCATTTAAGGTACTTCAGTCTGAGATAAACACTTTAGAGCAACAGAGCTGTCCCACAGCAGCACAAAGCATAGAATCCAGGATTCACAGCCAGGGTGTTTGCTATTGTCGACAAAAAGCTATATAAACCTCCCTGCATCACATGTATTTATTCACTAGGGCCGTAATCAAAGTGCTCTACAGAAGAATACAAAGCTAAAATTGCTATACAATTAAAAACATAGCGTAGCACGCAAGGTGCTATCTGTACCCTTTTGTATAGTATTTGGTTAGCTTTACCACTATGGAAGGGAGGATAGGCCAGATCAGAAGATTTTAGGTGCGTAGGAGCCCAAGAGGTGAGTAACAACATAGGACAATGACAACAGTTGTAGAAAGAATGCTTTTGTATTAAAGAATGTTATAGTATAGGATTTAAGTATTCTTTTTCAATAACAAATAACATAAAGAGAGCTCTTTTCCCCAAAAATAAAAATAAAAAGATTCCCGTATATAGTCCTTTAAGTCTTTTTCAATGTCTGTTATAGTCTGTTCAATGTTCCTTCAATGTTCAAAGTGATTGTAACCAGTCGGGCTACAAGCTACCAGTTTGTTCGATTCTGGGCTGGGCTCGCCATCCAATTGGAAGAAGATCTTTTCGTGATTGCACGTCTGCAGCCGATAAAAAACCTGACCTAAAGAAAAGGCCAGAATAAAGTAGCTTAAAACAATGTATTATATGGCTATACTGCAATCACTACTGTTAACATTAACTTTCTCAAAATAAAACATGTTGTACAACAATAAAGTTCAAAATACTCACAATTACACTACCATATGGATAAACCAAATAAAATAGCTTACATGTGGTAACTTAGTAATAATACCAGTTCCATTTTTTACAGTGCATAGTCAATACACCTTTAAAATAACACAAAATAGCTTTAAAGTGCATTTTAAATACACATAGGCTTTTAGTTAAATTATCTGTATCAAAATAATAGCAAAGTAACAATTTGCACTGACATTCATGTGTACATTTTTTTACAGTGCTCTGAACCAGTTAGCACCACAGAAAAAACAGAAACATGTGCTTCTAGCACTAAAATAACACTTTTTAACAACCAGATTACAAAATTGTGCATTGTACCTTTAAGATACATTGAGGGCATAGTACAACAAACCCATTGCTAATCGTTTTGGCCTCTAAAAAAATGGCTTTTTCATTGTAAAATGGCTAGCGGAGATTAGCACAGATGCTAGCGCCGATTAGCGCGCTATGCTAGCACAATACATTGTGTATGGGACTCACCAATGCAGGGCAACATGTGCTAACAAGGCTACGGGGTTTCCCAGGCTTCCGTGGGCTGTCGGCACTCCGCAATTCCAATATCTTAAGAGTTTAACAAATGTTTTGTCACTAACATGAATTGCTATGATGGTTAGGGAAGTTTTATCACTGGTTTGTGCTTACCAAACTCCAAAATTGTGAGGAAAAATGCCGGTACCACCACGTTAGCGATCACAACACACGAGCAAGTTCTCTGGTCAGCGTCTGATGCGAGACTGAGCAGAGCGCAAGGGTGCGCAGTACTCAGGGCGCAACCTTGACCTTATTGGCTAATACAATTCAGACTGCACTGTGATTGGTTGCTCGATGTGTTAAACAAAAATACATTAATGACATTTTTTAACATTTTTATCGCTATTTATAACATTTTAATCAACATATTTATGAACTTAATATTTAAATGGGTTTTATCAATATTTATTCCCAATGTGCTTTTAACCAAGTGTTATGAATATTCATGTTGTTTTTACCCGTTTTTAACACTGGGTTACAATAGCGTAGTTAGTTTTGTCTGGATATTGTATATGTTATTCCGCCAGGCTGTTCATAGTTTACATAACTAGAATGCTTCGCACTAAAGAAAAGGAATAACTGAAAAATGAATAAGAATGTCTGGCTCACATGGCTATTATGTATATTGTTGTGAGCATAACCACGACATTATTGACCCTTATGCTGTCAACAATATCGCAATAAACGTTGCACCGTGAGGTTCATACTCAAATTATATGAGAGTCCCTTGAACACACACCATCAGGACAAGGGTGTCTCGAATGAAGATGGAGAGAGGCGTCAGTTGCTTTGTCCCACACAGTATTCAGCTGCTCAAACGGCCCTGACACATGATCTGCTGACTCTACGGGACACAAAGGCGAGTGGAAAGCACTGAAAATGTGTCTGCAGCTGAATCCCGAATGCCTCTATCTGTGCTTCCTACGCTAGCTGTATCTGAACCACCCGCTCTGTACTGTACCTAGCCCGTACTCTTCCCCCTCTGTACTCTGCCCCCTCTGTACTCTTCCCCCTCTGTACTCGGCCCCCTCTGTACTCGGCCCCCTCTGTACTCTTCCCCCTCTGTACTCGCCCCCCTCTGTACTCGGCCCCCTCTGTACTCTGCCCCCTCTGTACTCGGCCCCCTCTGTACTCTGCCCCCTCTGTACTCTGCCCGCTCTGTACTCTTCCCCCTCTGTACTCGCCCCCCTCTGTACTCTTCCCGCTCTGTACTCTGCCCCTCTGTACTCGGCCCCCTCTGTACTCTGCCCCCTCTGTACTCTGCCCCCTCTGTACTCTGCCCGCTCTGTACTCTGCCCCCTCTGTACTCTGCCCCCTCTGTACTCTTCCCCCTCTGTACTCTGCCCGCTCTGTACTCTGCCCCTTCTGTACTCGTCACCCTCTGTACTCGGCCCCCTCTGTACTCTGCCCCCTCTGTACTCTGCCCCTTCTGTACTCTTCCCCCTCTGTACTCGGCCCCCTCTGTACTCGGCCCCCTCTGTACTCTGCCCCCTCTGTACTCTGCCCCCTCTGTACTCTGCCCCCTCTGTACTCGCCCCCTCTGTACTGCCCCCTCTGTACTCAGCCCTCTGTACTCTGCCCCCTTGTACTCGGCCCTCTGTACTCTGCCCCCTCTGTACTCTGCCCCCTCTGTACTCTGCCCCTTCTGTACTCTGCCCCCTCTGTACTCGGCCCCCTCTGTACTCGGCCCCCTCTGTACTCTGCCCCCTCTGTACTCTGCCCCCTCTGTACTCTGCCCCCTCTGTACTCTGCCCCCTCTGTACTCGGCCCCCTCTGTACTCTGCCCCCTCTGTACTCGGCCCCCTCTGTACTCTGCCCCCTTTGTACTCGGCCCCCTCTGTACTCGGCCCCCTCTGTACTCTGCCCGCTCTTTACTCGGCCCCCTCTGTACTCTGCCCCCTCTGTACTCGGCCCCCTCTGTACTCGGCCCCCTCTGTACTCTGCCCCCTCTGTACTCTGCCCCCTCTGTACTCTGCCCCCTCTGTACTCTGCCCCCTCTGTACTCTGCCCGCTCTGTACTCTGCCCCCTCTGTACTCTGCCCCCTCTGTACTCGGCCCCCTCTGTACTCGGCCCCCTCTGTACTCTGCCCGCTCTTTACTCGGCCCCTCTGTACACTGCCCCCTCTGTACTCTGCCCTCTGTACTCTGCCCTCTGCACTCTGCCTCCTCTGTACTCGGCCCCTCTGTACTCTGCCCCCTCTGTACTCTTCCCCTCTGTACTCGGCCCTCTGTACTTTGCCCCCTCTGTACTCTTCCCCCTCTGTACTCTTCCCGCTCTGTACTCTGCCCCCTCTGTACTCTGCCCCCTCTGTACTCTGCCCCCTCTGTACTCTGCCCCCTCTGTACTCTTCCCCCTCTGTACTCGGCCCCCTCTGTACTTTGCCCCCTCTGTACTCTTCCCCCTCTGTACTCTGCCCTCTGTACTCTGCCCCCTCTGTACTCGGCCCCTCTGTACTCTTCCCTCTGTACTCTTCCCTCTGTACTCTGCCCCCTCTGTACTCTGCCCTCTGTACTGTGCCCACTCTGTACTCTTCCCCCTGTACTCTTCCCCCTCTGTACTCTGCCCCCTCTGTACTCTTCCCCCTCTGTACTCTGCCCCCTCTGCACTCTGCCTCCTCTGTACTCGGCCCCTCTGTACTCTGCCCCCTCTGTACTCGTCCCCCTCTGTCCTCTGCCCCCTCTGTACTCTGCCCCCTCTGTACTCTTCCCCCTCTGTACTCGGCCCCCTCTGTACTTTGCCCCCTCTGTACTCTTCCCCCTCTGTACTCTGCCCCCTCTGTACTCTGCCCCCTCTGTACTCTTCCCCCTCTGTACTCGGCCCCCTCTGTACTTTGCCCCCTCTGTACTCTTCCCCCTCTGTACTCTGCCCCCTCTGTACTCTGCCCCCTCTGTACTCGGCCCCCTCTGTACTTTGCCCCCTCTGTACTCTTCCCCCTCTGTACTCTGCCCCCTCTGTACTCGGCCCCCTCTGTACTTTGCCCCCTCTGTACTCTGCCCCCTCTGTACTCTGCCCGCTCTGTACTCGGCCCCCTCTGTACTCTGCCCCCTCTGTACTGCCCCTCTGAACTCGGCCCCTCTGTACTCTGCCCCCTCTGTACTCTGCCCCCTCTGTACTCTGCCCCCTCTGTACTCTGCCCCCTCTGTACTCGGCCCCCTCTGTACTCTGCCACCTCTGTACTCGGCCCCCTCTGTACACTGCCCCCTCTGTACACTGCCCCCTCTGTACTCTGCCCGCTCTGTACTCTGCCCCCTCTGCACTCTGCCTCCTCTGTACTCGGCCCCCTCTGTACTCTGCCCCCTCTGTACTCTTCCCCCTCTGTACTCTGCCCCCTCTGTACTCTGCCCCCTCTGTACTCTGCCCCCTCTGTACTCTGCCCCCTCTGTACTCTGCCCCCTCTGTACTCTGCCCCCTCTGTACTCGGCCCCCTCTGTACTTTGCCCCCTCTGTACTCTTCCCCCTCTGTACTCTTCCCCCTCTGCACTCTGCCCCCTCTGTACTCTTCCCCCTCTGTACTCTTCCCCCTCTGTACTCTGCCCCCTCTGTACTCTTCCCCCTCTGTACTCTGCCCCCTCTGTACTCTGCCCCCTCTGTACTCTGCCCCCTCTGTACTCGGCCCCCTCTGTACACTGCCCCCTCTGTACACTGCCCCCTCTGTACTCTGCCCGCTCTGTACTCGGCCCCCTCTGTACTCTGCCCCCTCTGTACTCGGCCCCCTCTGTACTCGGCCCCCTCTGTACTCGGCCCCCTCTGTACTCGGCCCCCTCTGTACTCTGCCCCCTCTGTACTCTGCCCCCTCTGTACTCTGCCCCCTCTGTACTCTTCCCCCTCTGTACTCGGCCCCCTCTGTACTGGTCCACAGTAAACGTTCGCCTGTGGCTCTGATGGACTGTGAATAATCATAAACCAGTTTGAGGATGAGGACCATTGCCTCGTGATTACCCCAAACGCCAGGCGCCCATTTTTGATTTGCTGCGATCACTGAAGTGTCCCGGTGCCATGAAATGATGCAAATGTGTGTGCGCTTATATACATCCCAGTGGAAATACATTCTGATTGTTTATCTGGACTACTTTGAGTGAGTTTTATAGTTTCACATTTATTGACATATTTATATGATGAAAGGTTTTGTGTGAAGAAATGTATTTATTTATTACTGTAAATAATTTCATATTCATTCATCTGCCTGTATTTCAGAAAATCCACTTAAAGCTGGGCACCTGATCAAACTGTGAAAAGAGGAACGAGGTGTTTAAATCAATCAAACTCGTCCCTGGATCTTACAAACCCAGGTGCGTTCACAGCTTTAAAGAGACGGCGAAGTGAAGCTGGGGTGCACCACCAAAGAGGCCCTTTTCACAAAACAGAGCAGCTAGTTCTGGTGGCCGTAAAAATGTGAGCTTAACTTCCTGCTCCGTTCATTCCTTCTGGAGAATTAGCCGAGTGCCGCTAAAATCAATCAATAATCAATTAACACAAAGCGGAGAACAACAGGGTAACAGCTGATAATCAGTGTCAGCATGTTCAGACCTACACTACAGCACGAACACTTCACCGAGGACAACTGGGTTCTATTGACCTTATTCTGCCCCGCCCACTTTTGCCGTTTTTTGCACTTTTGTTGTAAACGCACTTCCGTTTGACGAGAACTCCGTTAAAGCTAATGACGAATGAGGGAAAAGTCTCACCGCTAAAATGTTACATAAAGTAGGTTGATTTGTGTAAAATGTTTAATGAACACGAGCAACAACAAGTCAACAACGCACCGATTTCCTGGTCAGTCTGAAAACGGCTTTTTAGTCGGTGTAGAACTTATTTTCTGTTGAGCTCGTCTGCTCCATGTGAACTAATACAACGGAGACAAGACGGCGGCGCGTACGGCAACTTCCGGAATAAGGTGAATAAAAGCTAATGTTAAAAAACACCACAAACTGAACTCACCTGTTTACAAAAACAATCGACTTGGCATTCTTCGTACTTTTATCACGTTTGTCTGATTTACATTGAAGATCTTTTTTATTTTGATTTATTTTCTATTTATTTAAGACTTGGCTAATCCTCACCGAGACCGAATGGAGCGATAAGTGAAGACTGCACTTTTACACAACCGGAACCAGCCGAGCGCCGTCGTGAAAAGAGCCAATGGCAGAATTCAGAGCGATGCTTTCGGCCCTTACTTCCTGATTGACATGAAGTAAAAGAGAAGGAAATAACTTTATTATTAGCTGAAGATAGCGCACAGTGCTCTCACAAAAAAGGTCAGGTACCCCAACTTTAAGTCAACAAAAGATTTTTTTTTTTTTTTTTTCATAAATTATCCTTTACTTACATCAGGGGTGTCCAAACTTTTTCCACCGAGGGCCACATACTGAAATTTAGACCAAGCGGAGGGCCACAATTAAATCGTGAAACGTTAAAAAAAGTTGCATTAATCTGATTTCTAAAGCGCCACCACATCTACATTCAGTCTCAGAGCCTTAATATCAGGTCTGTATCGCACCAAAATGTTAGTTATTTAAGTTATAATAGTAGAAAATCTTAAAATTGACGTAAAAAGTATGTCTTAGGTCAATGTGGGCCAATTCACCAGGAAGCTTGAGGGCCAAGAAAAATTGGTCTGCGGGCCGCTTTTGGCCCCCGGGCCTTAGTTTGGACATGCCTGACTTACATAATTTAACATCAATTAGGCATTATTTTCTTCTTGCAGAATCAGAAAGGTTTTATTGCCGTTGTCAGTGAACAGAATTCACCGACTTGCATAAAATCCCATGTTAAACTGAAACAGACTCACAGAAAATACAAAGTGTACACTGTATATCCAGTGTTGTTGACTGATGCAGGGACAGCGTGATGAAGGGCCTGTACACTCACATGCATGAACTAAACAAAGATGAGGAGGCTGGATTTGATTTGTAAGCATTTGGATGCAGCCGAGAATGGTGTATTTGATTTGTAAGCATTTGGACGCAGCCGAAACACTGTGGTCATTAATCTTTGTGGGCCGTTTCAGAGCAGAAGGCTGTGTTCGCGGATAGTACTGTTCCCACAGAAGTCATTTATTTAGAAAAGCAAATCACGGGAATAAGGAGTCGGACTGCTGGAAAATGCATGATCCGCATAGTGGATTTCAAGAAGTGAGGTGAGGAAAAGACCCAGAAATAAATGCATTTGGAAGTTTTAGTGGAGTAAAGGTGTGTTCACACTTTAAACACGCCATTGAGCTCAAAACTAGCAGTAAACCTGTGCGATGAAGCTGGATTAAAGGGTTAGCGAGGTTACTGGGGGAATAACTCTGGTTTAGACACACACGAACACGATCACTCTCTGTAACAGGCCCTGACATCAGAACCTGCTAAAGATCAGGTTATGGCCCCAAGAAGATAAGAAAATGTGAAAGAGAGAGAGAGAGAGAGAGAGGGGGGGGGGGGGGGTACACTCCAGTGTGTATTCCATTATATCATCAGTGTGCTTGGATTTGATGGAGAAATCATATTTAATCACATCTAACGTATGTAGATTATGTCATGTAGCATTTTATTAAATATAAAAATGACACTATAGACTGTGAAGTGTACGTGTGCACGCTTGTCCTGCTCGGTGCAGACATGATGGACATAATGGACTGAAAGAATGACGCTGTATGATCTGTCGTTACTTGTGACTTTAGCAAATTGCACTTTAATGTAGTTTATGGATGATATTGATCTTAAGGTGTAACTTCCAGGGCCACACGTTTCCTTTGGCATCCCTCGTACCCTCTGTACACGGTGTGGCCCGTAGGCTTTATTTGACTGGACTGAGCCTGGGTGGAACTCATGAAGCTGAAGCTCTGTATATGTGCAGCCATAGCCGCGGGAACTAGGGGTGCAGAAGGTGCAATAGCACCCCCTGCTGGGTGGGTCAACTCAATGGGAACTTGTAAACAGGCCCATTGCTGGTTTTGCCCTGAGCAAAACTATATTGTTTCTAGGTTAACATTATAAAACAACACAGTTTCTGTTCCAATAAATATGGTATCTTTACTTTTATCAAATGTTTTTGCAGTCAACTATGTGCCTGCAGGTTAAAGTCAGGGAAAAGTAAACCTGCCATGGTGCGCGGCGCACTGACCTGAGCGCGCAAATCGCTGTTTACCACTGTTTGTACATTCTCTAAAGTGTGACAAAATAAACGAGGAAATGACAACCCCGGGCTGGATTAAGAGGTGAAACTACACATCGGACGCCTAAATGTGAGGACTTTGCTGGAGTTACAGGCTGTACGTGCAACAACTGTGTTTGAATCTGACGCGACGCATAAGAACCAAAGGGACTTTACGCGGAGAGACAGCGGCACAAATCCACGTGTCCTCCTCTCATAGAGGTGGGACTTTGCTTCATCTGAGCGTCTGAGCGGTGAGTGAACTGATGAAGTCACGTACGTCGCGGGGAAACTCAACTGTTGTGAAGTAAACAGCTGCTTGTTGCACCGTGTGGCTGTCATAACTGTACAGGGTTCTACTGTGTTAAACAGTGATGTTATTTACTTCGGCACATGCCCTGTTGACCATCGCCGAATGTCATTTTCCCACGTAGAAGTCGAGGCTCATGGTTTCATACAGACACCTGCTCATGTGTGTGTGTGTGTTAGTGCGTGTCAGTGCGTGTGCTTAAAGTGAGGCTGGGCACTGACGCTGTCCCGTAGCAGAGAGTCAGGAGCAGCGTCTAATAATTAACTCTTTGTGCCTTTTTTCTGGTGTATCTTGATCATTCTTCAAACGTTACATGAGTCCTGACGCTATTTTTGTGTGATTACCCTTATTTGGCCCTAAATAAACGTATGTAACTGCGCGAAAAAACAAAAAAAACAAAACTGCACCCCCTTCCAAAATTACGTTCCCGCGGCTATGTGTGCAGCTCCTTTAACCACTGGAACACACAGAGCGAGTTGTGAAGCCGCTTCGTTGTACTTATCCAGAGACTAGTCTATCCAGGTAACAGTATCCAGGACCAGTTCAGACACACCTCAGGACTAAAGCAGGACTAGGACAGAACCAACACAAGTCTAGACCAGGACTAACCCTGGACTCAAACCAGGACAAGCCAATGCCCCATTGTGAGATCTATAATTCATGAATGAACTGTGACACATTCACCAGTGGGAGCTGAGGGTTCACTTGTGTTTTGTAAATACTGAGGGGCCAATGTTTACAGTTCAGAAAAAATGTGTGACAAAAGTGTGTATCCTTTTACTAAAGTCTGATCCAATCAGAGACAGAGACCATTTGTGTTGTTTCTGAAACACAAAATGTTTGGAATCAAACACTTAATTGTTGCTCCAATTCAGCTACTCCTCTTACTATTACTACTACTGCTACTGCTACTGCTACTACTACTACTACTACTACTACTACTACTACTACAACAACAACAACTACTACTGCTACTACAACAACTACTACTACTACTGCTACTACTACTACTACTACTATTACTACTACTGCTACTGCTACTGCTACTACAACAACTACTACTACTACTGCTACTACTACTACTACTACTATTACTACTACTGCTACTGCTACTACAACAACTACTACTACTACTGCTACTACTACTACCTACCACCGCCTGCCGCTACCACTACCATTACCGCTACCACCGCTACCACCCTACCACCACCGTTGCCACCACTACCATTACTACTACCATTACCACCACCGCCACCGCTACCGCTACCACAACAACCACCACTACCACCGCCACCACCACCACCACCACCATTACTACCACCGCCACCGCCACCGCCACCACAACAACCACCACCACCACCGCTACCACCACTACTACCACCATTACCACCACCGCCACCGCCACCGCCTACCACAACAACCACCACCACCACCGCCACCACCACCACTACACTACCACCGCTGCCGCTGCCACTACCACCATTACCGCTACCACCACCACCACTCCCACTACCACTGTTGCTACCACCACCATTACCTACTACCATTACTACCACCTGCCACCTGCTACCGCCACCACAACAACTACTACTACTACTACTACTACTACTACTACTACTACAACAACAACAACAACAACAACTACTACTACTACTACTACTACAACTAATACTTCTACTACTACAAGGCTACTATTATATTACTATTACTACTACTCCTATTACTATAACGCTACTTCTATATTACTACTACTTCAACTACAAGGCTACAGCTACACTACTGCTACTACTACTACAAGGCTACTACTACTACTACTATGACTGCTACTGCTACTAACACAAGGAAACTACTACTTAATAACTAATATTGCTACCCTACAACAACAACAATAACTACTACTACTACCAGTACTACTACTTGTACTTGTACTACCAGTACTTCTATCTTTTCTATCTACTTCTACTATATCTACAAGTCTACAAGGCTAATACTCCTGTGGCTACAAGCTCCAGATGTTTGTGTCAAGGTGTGAGGAAAACTCATTTAGAAAAACAGCCTTTGAAACTCTCCTGAATCAAAATGATTGTTTAGATTATTGTTTTACTTTCAAGTAAAAATTCAGGCAACGCAAAGAGAGCAAACTGACCCAAATCATGAACACAGAATTAGTTTTGCTTGTGTCTCTCCTTAAAAAGATATTTTTTTCTAAACAAAAACATAACCAAGAATATAAAAATAGTCTTCCTTCCTTCCTCTAGCCAACTCTCCAGTTCTAACAAACCACATTTCTTTAACTTTTTGTGACTGAAGTGCAGAAATAAAACTCTAAATTGAAAATCCAGTGGAAGTGTTGACGTGTTCTTTCTCTAACGAGTCTCCCACACAGTTCTGATCAAAACCACTCTGAGAACAAACAACTCTAAAATAATACGAAATAAATAGTGTAAAAAAAAAAAAACATCTTCAGACCGCTCCTGCTCCTCGCTGCGGCTTTGAACTGTCAGCCCCAATAACTACGTGTCCTTTTCTAAACAAAGACTGATGAAAGTGCAGACGACGCTCCTCCAGGCTCCTGTACAAAACACCTCTGTTCTTTAAAGAGGAATTAATGCGTCACTTTTGCTAAACGCACTAAATAAAGACGACAGCTGATCCAATCACAGACTAAAGAGATCCAAACACAGCCCTCGGGAAAGAAACCAGTGACTTAGACGCTCCTGAAAGGACTGATGAGGGGATGGGATTTAGTATGGAACATAAGACGTGCCATTAGGCCCTTTAAAAGTTTGTAATCAAAAACATTCTAAAATTTGGAATGGAGGCAAAAGTGAGGTGAAACATGATGTGATTTCACTGGAGAAACTGGGATTAACCTCAGAATATCACAACATATGACAAATCCAGGTGGTTCTGTCAAATAAAACCCACTCAGACACATGAGTGATGTCAGAGCCTGGTTTAAACACATGCACTACTGGATTTAACACATCTGTTTATTTAATAGGAGCTTATTATAGACTCTATAGATTTTACTGGAGAAATAATCACAGAAATGTTGAGCCCACAATAGTTTTTCATTTTATCTACACATCCACACACATCATGTGGTACTTTACCACAAATTATACTTTTTATGAAGCTTAAATACATTTTGAGGCTAGAAATGTGTATATTCTCCATCCTTTGTAAAAGAAAAGCATACTAACTGATATTTCTTGTTTGGAAATAAAAATAGTTGCTTCTGTTTTAATCACCAAAAAAAAAATCCTGACTTTTTAGATCTGATATCAGTTAATCATTGAAAGTGTATTTTTCCTCCAGTCGCCTCCATTCCAAAATTCTGAACATTCTCATGACAGAGCATTTTAAGGGTCTATTAAGTACAATTCCTTTTGGTGATTGTTTTTATTGGCTGAATATATCTGTCACTATGTGGGGTGCACAGTGGTAGAGCAGTTAGAGCTCTTGCCTCCCAAAAAGGAGATCATGGGTTCAAATCCCTGACCAGACCACGTCACACGATCTCTCTAGGTGAAGTCTGTTCTCCCCGTGTTACAGTGAGGTTTTCCACAGAGACATAATTAAGGATGTGTATCGAAAACTGGTTTTATTTTTAGCAATAAATCGGAATTGCACATCTTGTCTTTAACAATTCTTCTTATCGATGCCTTCTTTGGCCGTTCCTTTACATGCCCTCACTGCAGGGGTATCTGAACACTTTTCAGTGAGGGCCACATTTTGAACCATGTACGGAGCAGAGGGCAACAGACAGCATGACAATGAAGTGAATCTGTAGCATGTTGTAGAAGGCGTAGTTTGGATGATCCACTTCATGATCAAAATGTGTCTTATTTTGGGTTATGATACAAGAATGCATCAAACTGTGCAGTAAAAAGCTCTAGTTAGGTTATTTAGGCCAAATTAGCAGGAAGCTTGGGTTTGGTAATTGATTAGTCTTGCGATTATTCTTTCTATTAATCAATTAGTTGTTTAGAATGCAAAAGGCCGTGAGTATGACATTTTTACTCAATGTGACCCAGATAAAGCTGAAGTGAAGCTGTTCGATGACGTCCTGCCGGAGATCAAGTTACAGACAAAATTGTATTTTCATCAAAAACACAACATGTACACAATTTCCCGTGTCATTTTTGAGTGATTCCTGCTCTGTCTGAGTAACAAAATCTTTTTTCTCAGCTCCTGGCATGTTTTGGAGTCTGTGTATAGATTAGATGGCAATTATTTGTTTACTTAATTAGCTGACAACTATTTATATAATTGATTAGTTGCAATTTATCAATTAACTTGTTGCATTCCTACTGTGGGGCCAACAAAAATCGGTTTGAGGGCCGCATTTGGCCCCCCACCCATAGTAATGTAGTGTAATAAGCAATTACAGAAACTGAGCTTTGAGTTTTACATCAATTATAATACTTCACATTGTAGTTTTAGTCATCATGTAGCCAACACCTCTGACTACATTTATTAAGCTAAGATTAGCCTAAATACAGGCTTATAAAACTAGATACATAAGACACATATTCTTTTATAAGCTATACATAGGAATCGATAAGAGAATCGTCAAGGAATCGAATCCATAATCAAAATGATCAATGGTACTGGCATTCCATAGACATACTTTGATTCCTTCTATATATTTGTCTGCTGTCAGACCTGGACATGTTTGGACTGTTTCAGAAGAGTCATATGACGTTGCTTTGACATGTTTTGCCGGCTGATTTACACAGTCTTTGGCACATTCTTCCTTCCGGCGGAGAAAGTACGACAGCGCCCTCTGCAGTCCAATTTCTTTACAACAGGATAAAGTATGAGAAAGCATGAACGCCCCCTTCTCTTGGTTTAATGTACTCTGGCAATGTTTCCAGATTGCTACTGCCTCTTTTATCCAGCGGTGTGTGGTAACTATACTGCAACACTGAGAATAACATATAAAAGTATATTCAAGTTATAGAATACCAAATGAATCTGATTGGAGGCTGGCAGAGTCGAGTTCGAGAGATTTGACTTGATGATTCCCATTTGGCTGCGTGGGGCAGGGCTGACCTTTGGCTCCGGTCCCCATCAGTGTTTTTATGATCAGAATTTCACACACTGCTGGAGCTTATGTCTTTGTCCTTTGGGCTTCACTAAACCAGGAGCCTGAGTAAGCAGCCGAGTGCAGGGGTTCAGACCTGGACACGGTGAATGCAACACTGTGATGATGAGTTGAAGTGCACTATGTAGCTGTTCTGGTGGAGGGGATTTCACACGCCATTTTTCTGAGATTCTTAAATCTTCGCCAGACTCGCTCTGAGCTATTCTGCCGCTAAACACGACAACTGCCATGGCTAACCTCGACATTGTGTGTCTTAAATGCTAACATAAATAAATTTTGTATAGCACTAGGCACCATCTGCAACTAATACGATTTTTTTTAAAGGTAAAATATAAAGAAACAAACATTCAAATGTAAATCGTAGAAAGGGTTTCAGAGGTTGTCATCCGGACGCCGTTTAAAGATCGAGACGTTTCGACTTTTATCCAAAAGTCATTGTCAATCAGAGAGCTGGTATGGGAACTTGGGCTTATATGCTACTCTACGTAGTGAGAGTCCTGCCCCCAGGGAGGAGTCACTGAAACCTGTCTTTGTTAGAAAATTGTTTGTTTGTCACCTGGGATTTGATTAATTGGTCTATCTTGTTTGATTAATAGTTGGCCTCACCTAGTTTCACCTCTGACTAAAGGTCTATTGTTATCTTGATAGCTGGCCGGTCCGGTGGAGGCCGCTCTTCTGTGTTGGTACAGCCTTTTGTGCAATGGCTGTTTTGTTTCTCCTATGTAACGTTCTTTACAACTGTCCTCACTGCACTCTATCGAACAAACTACATTGCTCTGTTTCTCTGTCAATGTAGTTTATTCGATAGAGTGCAGTGAGGACAGTTGTAAAGAACGTTACATAGGAGAAACCAAACAGCCATTGCACAAAAGGCTGTACCAACACAGAAGAGCGGCCTCCACAGGACCGCAGAGTGCAGTCCATCTGCACCTAAAAGCTACAAATCACTCGTTTGAGGACAGTGAGGTGAAGATTTTGAGCAGAGAGAAGAACTGGTTTGAAAGAGGAGTAAAGGAGGCCATTTTTGTAAAAAGAGAAAATCCTTCTCTAAACAGGAATGGGGGCTTAAGATTTAATTTAGCCAAAATTTATGACAGCATCCTGACACCTTGGTCCAGATCAATAGACCAGTCAAATGCTAATGAGGTAATCAGCAGTGAGGAGGGAGCAACAGCCAGCTATCAATAGAACAATAGACCTTTAGCCACAGGTGAAACTAGGTGAGGCCAACCATTAATCAAACAAGATAGACCAATTAATCAAATCCCAGGTGACAAACAAACAATTTTCTAACAAAGACAGGTTTCAGTGACTCCTCCCTGGGGGCAGGACTCTCACTATGTAGAGTAGCATATAAGCCCAAGTTCCCATACCAGCTCTCTGATTGACAATGACTTTTGGATAAAAGTCGAAACGTCTCGATCTTTAAACGGCGTCCGGATGACAACCTCTGAAACCCTTTCTACGATGGACCACACCTGGACGAATGAGGGTTTACATCGACGAATTCAAATGTAAAGTAAAGACTAACTGTTTTTATGTATAGCTTACTTCTGTTTTTCATTCTAACTTGATTTGTTTTTATTGATATTACGCTTCAAAATTAGTATTAGCATTAGCATTCGCCCACAAACATCTCCATTTATCAACACAAAACTGGAAGCATTCATCTCGGGTGTAAAGTCTGCAACATGTTGTAAGTGCCATCCACCTGCAGCTCACTGTTCACTGTGTGTCCTTAAGTAATTATTCATTTTACTGTTTGTATAAACCTCACAGAGACAGAACTGGACAGGAAGCACTCAGTGGTACAATGAGCTAGCCATTAAAAAAACTGCTAAGTGAAATTCCATGCACAGAGCCCATTTCTCCAGATTAAGAAGTGTCTCTAGGGAGCGGATCCTAGCTCCGTCTGACTGTTCTGATTGGCTGTGGTAAAGTTCATCACAAGTGACAATCATGCAATTCCAACATGTGGGATTTGAGGTTTTGGAGCTGTGATCTGATAAAACAAAGAATCAATTCCAAAATTCTCTTCACCATTTTCGCTGTCTCCACTGAACATCTCTGACCTGCTCTACATCTCCACTCCCTCTCACTCGGCCTTCTTCTTCTCTCCAGCTCCCGGCCCCCTCTGCTCGTCTGGTCACCGTGAGGAGCTCTCTCCCTCCTGACCTCCGCACAGTGGACTCCCTTCCACTCTTCATATCCAGACTCAAATCTCACCCTACACTACATAACGCAGTCACTCTCACACACTCTCACAGCTCCCTGCTCATGTTGAAGAGGCCCACACAGTCTCTACATTTAAGACCAGGTTAAAAACGTTCCTCTTTGAAATAGATTATGGTCAGGCCAGTTAGGGACAGAAATAAAAACCTACATTTTTGGCTCCGCTGCCCCAGGAGCAACTCTGCTGGAGGAAATATGGAACACTGTATTGAACACTGTCACCTGATTCTTACTTACCTACTTTCCCATCAATAATATTTAAGATTTTAGTTCAACTGTAGTCTGTTCATTGCTGTTCACATGTTTTATCCATTTGCTAAATTCTTGAACATTGTTTATTTAAACTGCTTCTACCTGTGGCCCATCGAGGAAACTGCTGTTGTGATTTTGGGTGCTACAAAAATAAAAGGAATTGAATCATCATACTGTGTTTTAAACAGTGGCTTTTATTTTGTCTTTAAATGAATAAAAGTGTCTGTTCTTGTGGTTACCCGGCTTGCACACTGAGCAGTATTTGACCCTTTTTTTTATTTTTGAGCTCAGTTTTTTTTCCATGACATGTTTGATTTTGAACCAACTCAGAAGTGCGGCTTGTGCAGTTCAAAGGACAGAAGTGAGGGACTGTCAGATTGTGTGAAACGCTTTGTTTTTCTTGTAACCATGGAGACTCTGCGAGGAGCCAGAAGTGGACCTTATAGTGTACTTTTTGTTGCGTACAGTGTCCTTAGGAGTTTTGAAAAGCGCTTCATGACATGCATTTATTATTCTAGTCATAACAGTGGTAAGAAAATCACACTGACTCCAAAGACATAAGGAGAGACATGACGAATTGCACATAAAAATGCTAAAATCGTAAAAACAATCTTACTCCTTAGACAAATAATTTAGCTTAAAAAGATGAAGAAGAGTCATGTTTTCAGTTCTTACCCTCTGACCCCTTCATTCATGGCTCCTCTTTCGTTTTTTTTCCTGTAGTGTATTTGAAACGGCCCCTGTCTGCGCCTGCATTATCTCGTCCGCTCTTGTTATTGACAGCTCCTGACCGGCAGCCATCTTGGTTCCATCTTCTTCTCCGCCCCTGCTGTTCTGCTGCTGCTCAGACGGACTAACAAGCCTGCGTGAGAGCAAAATGCAATTCTATTTTTTTTTTTAACAATTTAGTCTAAAAGCCTCCAATCCTCCGTGGGTTTTAGCGGTATTGAAAAGACTACGGGCTGCTGCCGACACGTGCTAATCTGTCACGGCGCAAGTGTTTTTATCTTCTCGCACAATCAAAGTTATTACCGTCACCAGGAGACCAAGGCTGTGTGGGTAATGAGTGTAATGAGATGATACTGACAAAGGAAAAAAGCCACGACGAAAAGGCGACGCTTCGGTTCTGCAGTTATGAACAGGAAGTCAGTGGTCCCATTTCTATTAATTAACTTTTGCAGATCAATATTGCAGTTGACAATGAGCAGAATGTAAAGGGATTTCATATGTAATTAAAAGCAAGTACCTGGAAGAATGCGTCATGTTTCTTGACTTGAATGTCCCTGAATCCTCTTCTTACACAGACCTTGTGTCGCAGCCTTTCTCAGAGACCTTTGTTATGGTCTATTGGTCAGTTTCAGCCATTTGAGAAAAATGCACGCGTTTGAAGGCCAAACAGCACAGCTCCTTTGAGAGGTGGACAAGGCCAGAGCTGCCATTGTGAGGTGGAAATTTACTTTATAAGAAATGTAAATTCACTAACAACAGTTTTAGTTCATCGTAACATTCTCGCAATGAAACTTTTGCCCTTTTTAATAAGAGATGACTTTTGGGATCAGTTCCTGCAAAAGACATGTTCAGTAAACTCCTTTGATTACTTTTATTTTTTTGCCTGTTTTAGCAAAGACTTTGGAAAGCTTAAGATTTGATTGAAACTGTCCAACGCAAAGGATGTACACATTACTACTCCAAATAATAGTTATTGCATGAATATCTCACTTGTGTGGCCTGTGCAGCTTCCCCGCTTTTTATTTTGTTCACTCAATACAAATCATTGTAAAGATACATATAAAATAGGTAAGGATTGATGGTCTACTGCTTTCACTACACTACTAACTTTTACTAGCTGTTGTTATTGCTTTGGCGATAGCTCAGACTCTCTCTCTAAAACCAACAAATCAAGTTAGAAATCCAGGGGTATTAAGGGACTCAGGCTTTAAACTTTAACGGCCACATCAAATCAACAGAATCAGCAGCTTTTTACCATCTAAAAACACTACAAAATCAAAGGTATAGTGTCTAAACTAGGCTTGTTTGTTTCCAGTGGGTTGGGCAAGACAAGTTTATTTGTAGAGCACAATTCGTACACAAGGCAATTCCAAAGTGCTTTACACAGCAACAACAAACAAAAACATTTCAGACTTCTTTCTTTATTTTTATGTTCCTTTTATTTTTTTTTTTAAATCAGTGCCGGGGAACACAGTTGCACCTTGAAAAATTTAATGGATTCATGAATTTAATTGAATAATTTGCCTTTTTGGAGTTATCGTTTTCAACAAAAAATAAAGTTATTAAAGAACCAGGTGCACCGGCATGGACAGTATTTGTTACACGAAATACCACTTTTTTCCCCTAAATGTTGTGATCTGATACTAATTTAGTGGGTTGTGTGCTGCAAGCTTTTTTCAGCCAAATAAAGTGACTCAAAAAAAGTTGAAAAACATGGTGTTAGACTGCAGTGAGCTAACTGTAGCATCTCAAAATTAGCTGTAAAACATGGACCGGCCTCTTGTTGATGCCTAAGTCAGGACTAAACATGGACCGGCCTCCTGCTGGTGCCAGAGTCAGGACTAAACGTGGACCGGCCTCCTGCTGGTGCCAGAAACATGGACCGGCCTCCTGCTGGTGCCACAGTCAGGGCTAAACATGGACCGGCCTCCTGCTGGTGCCAGAGTCAGGGCTAAACGTGGACCGGCCTCCTGCTGGTGCCAGAGTCAGGACAAAACGTGGACCGGCCTCCTGCTGGTGCCAGAGTCAGGACTAAACATGGACCGGCCTCCTGCTGGTGCCAGAAACATGGACCGGCCTCCTGCTGGTGCCACAGTCAGGGCTAAACATGGACCGGCCTCCTGCTGGTGCCAGAGTCAGGGCTAAACATGGACCGGCCTCCTGCTGGTGCCAGAGTCAGGACTAAACATGGACCGGCCTCCTGCTGGTGCCAGAGTCAGGACTAAACATGGACCGGCCTCCTGCTGGTGCCAGAGTCAGGACTAAACAGAGATAAGCCTCACATCCCAAACCGTTCTGTGCAGATGTGCATACGCCTGAAAAAGATTTCATCTTCACTTTGTTCTTTGAAATTTCATTTGATCATTATTTAAATGTTTATTTGTTTACACTGTGATATGAATGCATCGTTTCCTCTTCTGTAGGTAGGTACTAAAAGCAGTTGAAATATAGAGCAATTCATACCATAAGCCTTTGAGATTCCCCTTCATTCATGGTTCCGTATTTCCTGTAGTTTATTTCAAATGGTCACTGTTTGTGCCTGGATTATCTTGTCCGCTCGTGTGATTGACAGCTCCTGACCGGCATCCATCTTGGTTCAGTCTTCTTCTCTGCTCCTGCTGTTCGCTCCTCCTCAGATGGACTAACAAGCCTGTGTGTGTAAGATGCAATTCAACTCATTTTCTCAAAAACAGTCTCCTGGCATTATCAGGTGTTTTGTGATCGGAAGAAAGCTTCCTCAGAAACACTATCCCCCAAAAAGGGATGACACAACATGAGCCTCATTTATTCACCACTGAAGATTCTCAGACAAGTGGCGTTAATTATGGAAAAACATCACACATATATTTCAGAACAAAATGTTTTTGAAGGTGGCAGTGGAGATGATTTTCAAACCAGGATTCATCAAACAAGCGTGAATGAAGCGAAATGCAACTCTAGGTGTTTTTGATGACGGAACAATGTTAGAACATGGCTAAAAGCTTTAAAAAATCAATCAAAAGTCAATTTAGCAAAATATTTGTCCTTTAATAGTTCTTTTTGTGTTGTATCTGATTTTGTAAAAACATGAAACACAGAACTAATTCATTTCAGACTGTAGAGGTCCAAATGTATCCCTCCCTTTCTTAACGCATTCCCACTGCAATGAAACTATAAGCGCTTTCACAACTTTCAGAGGCCAGAGCGAAGTTTTGTCGGCACGGTAAGCTAACAACGACTAGCATGCTAACGCATCTTTATTCGCTTGGTGTGTGGACATGTCCCCACCCACATTTATGTCGCTCAGACATCAGACGATGTCCTCTCCTCCTCCTTCTGTGTTCTCTGGAGAGCAGGGGTCACATTGTACAGTCGCTCACGTTAGCCGCACAGCCCTGTGCAGGAGCAAGATCGATAGTTTATCATCTGAGGCAAGAGGTCTCTCCAACGTGAAATCCAAATGAATGAATTCACCTCCTGCTCTGATCCTTCACCTCCTGCTCTGATACTTCACCTCCTGCTCCGATACTTCACCTCCTGCTCTGATACTTCACCTCCTGCTCTGATCCTTCACCTCCTGCTCCGATACTTCACCTCCTGCTCTGATACATTACCTCCTGCTCTGATGCTTCACCTCCTGCTCTGATGCTTCACCTCCTGCTCTGATGCTTCACCTCCTGCTCTGATCCTTCACCTCCTGCTCTGATACATTACCTCCTGCTCTGATGCTTCACCTCCTGCTCTGATGCTTCACCTCCTGCTCTGATCCTTCACCTCCTGCTCACTGACACTTCACCTCCTGCTCTAATACTTCACCTCCTGCTCTGATACTTCACCTCCTGCTCTGACACTTCACCTCCTGCTCTGATACTTCACCTCCTGCTCTGATCCTTCACCTCCTGCTCCGATACTTCACCTCCTGCTCTGATACATTACCTCCTGCTCTGATGCTTCACCTCCTGCTCTGATGCTTCACCTCCTGCTCTGATGCTTCACCTCCTGCTCTGATGCTTCACCTCCTGCTCTGATACTTCACCTCCTGCTCACTGACACTTCACCTCCTGCTCTAATACTTCACCTCCTGCTCTGATACTTCACCTCCTGCTCTGACACTTCACCTCCTGCTCTGATACTTCACCTCCTGCTCTGATGCTTCACCTCCTGCTCTGATCCTTCACCTCCTGCTCTGATACTTCCCCTCCTGCTCTGATACTTCACCTCCTGCTCTGATACTTCACCTCCTGCTCTGATACTTCACCTCCTGCTCTGATACTTCACCTCCTGCTCTGATGCTTCACCTCCTGCTCTGATACTTCACCTCCTGCTCTGATGCTTCACCTCCTGCTCTGATCCTTCACCTCCTGCTCTGATACTTCCCCTCCTGCTCTGATACTTCACCTCCTGCTCTTATACTTCACCTCCTGCTCTGATGCTTCACCTCCTGCTCTGATCCTTCACCTCCTGCTCTGATGCTTCACCTCCTGCTCTGATCCTTCACCTCCTGCTCTGATACTTCACCTCCTGCTCACTGACACTTCACCTCCTGCTCTAATACTTCACCTCCTGCTCTGATACTTCACCTCCTGCTCTGACACTTCACCTCCTGCTCTGATCCTTCACCTCCTGCTCACTGACACTTCACCTCCTGCTCTGATGCTTCACCTCCTGCTCTGACACTTCACCTCCTGCTCTGATACTTCACCTCCTGCTCTTATACTTCACCTCCTGCTCTCTGATACTTCACCTCCTGCTCACTGACACTTCACCTCCTGCTCATATGCTTCACCTCCTGCTCTGATGCTTCACCTCCTGCTTTGATGCTTCACCTCCTGCTCCGATACTTCACCTCCTGCTCTGATACTTCACCTCCTGCTCTGATACTTCACCTCCTGCTCTCTGATCCTTCACCTCCTGCTCTGATACTTCACCTCCTGCTCTGATACTTCACCTCCTGCTCTTATACTTCACCTCCTGCTCTGATACTTCACCTCCTGCTCTTATACTTCACCTCCTGCTCTCTGATCCTTCACCTCCTGCTCTGATACTTCCCCTCCTGCTCTGATACTTCACCTCCTGCTCTTATACTTCACCTCCTGCTCTCTGATCCTTCACCTCCTGCTCTGATGCTTCACCTCCTGCTCTGATACTTCACCTCCTGCTCTCTGATACTTCACCTCCTGCTCACTGACACTTCACCTCCTGCTCTCTGATGCTTCACCTCCTGCTCTGATACTTCACCTCCTGCTCTGATACTTCACCTCCTGCTCTGATACTTCACCTCCTGCTCTGATACTTCACCTCCTGCTCTGATGCTTCACCTCCTGCTCTTACACTTCACCTCCTGCTCTCTGATACTTCACCTCCTGCTCACTGACACTTCACCTCCTGCTCTGATGCTTCACCTCCTGCTCTGATGCTTCACCTCCTGCTCTGATCCTTCACCTCCTGCTCTTACACTTCACCTCCTGCTCTCTGATCCTTCACCTCCTGCTCTTACACTTCACCTCCTGCTCTCTGATACTTCACCTCCTGCTCACTGACACTTCACCTCCTGCTCTGATACTTTACCTCCTGCTCTGATGCTTCACCTCCTGCTCTTACACTTCACCTCCTGCTCTGATACTTCACCTCCTGCTCACTGACACTTCACCTCCTGCTCTGATGCTTCACCTCCTGCTCTGATCCTTCTCACACACTGCTGTGACTCTTTGGTGCTGGTGGCTTTTATCAGACGGTGTCTATTTGTGATGTTCACTTCAGAGCAAATTAGCACCAAACAGACAAAGTTCTGCTCCTCTCACTTTGCCCTTCTCTCTGAGCTGCTCCTGAAGCTCCTGTTGTCACATCCCGAGTGTTCTCTGTCCATTTATTTGTTGAAGAAAGTTGAAAAGTCTGTGAAGTGCAGAGTGTCCGTGCTGGAGCAGTGGGGGACGGACTGTGTGGGCGCTAATGCTGCGCTGCATTATATTAGCGGTCCATTAATAATATAAATGTGAAATCATCTCGGGGCCAACAGAAATCATCTTGTGGACCGCTGATTTGACATATGGGCTAATCGGTTTACCCTGAACACCCCTAAATAAAACATCTAAAATTGATCAGAATACAGGAAATCACTTATGATTTCGTCAACATTTGTGTCCCCACCAATCGTGAACCAGTTATGCCCTTGCTAACAGCGCACTTCTATTTTTCAGACGATAAAACGCTTGCTTTTTGAATCTCAGGAGCTGATTTTACAATATATTCGAAGCAAAACAAATTTGGCTCAACAACATGGACAAAAATCAGCTATGGACACTTTAATGAAGTGGTTATCAGTGGTTTAATTTGGCTCTACAAGTGCCTATTTGTTTAAACCATCTTGTTTTACTTTTTTGTCTTTCTCTTTCCTCCCTAATTCTACTGATTATTTCATCAAATTCCCCAAATCCTCTTCACATGTGACAGAAGCGGCTGAGTTACACTGACACAAAATAATAATAACCCGTCTTTTCCTCCCATTTTTAAGTTGCTAATTTCTCCTTTCCGTCTGCTCTTTTGTGAGTATTAGTTACATATATTCCGCCGTACATGTGACATCTGAAGAGCGGAATTATGGAGATGATATTTCAGCGCGGCGTGCAAAGGCGATGATGTGTTGGTTTGAGAAGAGACTTAATTTAATGAGGTTTGGAGCTACGCCGCGTGAACTTGTAATTTACAGCGTCACAGAGGCGCAGAGACATGGGCTGTAAATGAGGATAAATATGTTTTTTATGTCAGCAGAATGTGGAGATAAACGCCTAGTTTATTATTAGAGGAGGAGGCTATTAATTAGAGAAAAATAAACGCATTACAGCTTTATGTTTTAGCTTCTTAATCTAACACATAAAGACAAAGTGTTACTATAACTATCCATCTTCCTACTTACCTCTCCCAAGACACCTCCTCCCAGTGAGCTGCATTCATGTGAAGTCACAGCGTCGTAGAATTATACGGTGGATTTAACATTTAACTGCACATTTTGTTCTGGTTTATAGCTATTTATCTCTCTATTTAATGTAACAAACTTGGAATAAAGTTCAACATCTCCTGTCTGCACAAATAAATAAAAGCTAAATAGTTTTTCATAAAAGTGATGCCATTATTCAACCCTAAAGATGTGATAGTTCCCAGTGGAAAGGACTTTAAAGCATGATTCCTGTAAAGAGACTTTTTTCCTCTTTTAAGACCTTTCCTGGTAGATTCTGTGTATTTTATGTACAACAAATCCAAGTCTAGACATAATTGAGCCCTAAAGACATGGCGTTGCCTCTGAAAAGTTAACAGATGGTTCTATTAATATGTAAAATGACACCTGATACACTATATCTTACATTATACCACAGATGCTAGGCGCTATTAGCAGCCAGCCGCAGCGTGAGTTCAATTCTGGCTCCAGCAATTTCCTGAATGTCCTTCTCTCTCATCCCCATTTCATGCTACACTGCTCCACCCAATAAAGTATAAGAGCCAAAAAAAAAGAAGAAAGAAAAGCATCCTAAGATATCTGTATAAATTTGAGCCGTTTGACCACTTTATTCTGTCTGTTTGGCCCGGTGTGTTTGCTCTTGTAGTTGTTGAACAGTGGGGATTAGAGCAGCTCTTCTTAAAAGGGTTTGTTTTCCCCCATTAAGTGTTCCAGCCTTCCATTCATGGGCGTTCTCTCATAAGCCGCCTGTGCAGGATGAGGTCCAGAGGTGTGTCCAAGAGCCTCCGAGCAGCAGCTTCAAATCAAATCAAATCAATTTATTTTTATAATGCCCAAAATAACAAAACAGTTGCCTCGATGGGCCACAGGTAAAAGCAGTTCAGATAACTGTCCCACAACAACAGTTGCCTCGATGGGCCAGCAGTTCAGATAACTGTCCCAGAATGCCCCTGTCCTTTGACCCTCCTTCGCGGCGAGGAAAAACTACAAAAAACCCCATGGGAAAAAGTAGAAACCTCGGGGAGAACCACAGTGAAGGAGAGATCCTTTTTATGTCTTTCACGCAGGCACTAAGTCTGTCTGCTTCAGTGGCGGACTTACCGTTAGGCAACAAGCCATAACTGCCTTGGGCCCCCAACCTGAAGGGGCCCCCAGTAAGGTGCCCTTCCTGATCATCATTGATGCCAGGCTCTGAAACTGTTGCTTTTCTCTCAATATCACAGTAAAGTCGCACCGTGTACTTTTGAACAAGAAAAAGGGGATTGTCAGATGTGCTGTGAAAGAGCGACATGATTGGACGAGAGAGAGCGAAAGAGAAGCAGACTCAGGTGACAACGAAGTGGCAAAAGACAAAAGAATCATTCCTCACCAAACACTGACTTTATAAACCGGCGTGTTTCCAGCGAGGATAACTTTGTTTATTGAGCCGACAGAGTTAGCCAGATAAAGCTAGCACACGTTAGCATCAGCTGTTTCCTGTTTACGATGCACTTGCATTCAGACCCAAAGGAATATGTTTTAACGCTTGCGGCAGCCAACTCCATCCAAACCCTCTGTATTACACAAAGAGATGTTAAAACGTGGCATTGAGGCAGAGAAAAGTGAAATAAAAGCAGAAGAAGCTGATGAAAAAAACGGAAGCCGTCTTGCTCACGCGTGCTTTATCCACGTCTTACAGCCACAAACGTGTAATTACTAAACATATTTTTATGAATCTGGGATCGGCTGGATGAAGAAAAAGTGTAATTCAGGTACGATTCAGATTTTATTCATGAAGTAAACATGAGTCATGTTTGAGTGACGTCAGCTGCTCATGCGGTGGACCCCTGTGAGCTGCACCTCTCACAGCCCACCATCAACAGAAGCGGCCCGGGCTGGTCCCAAGTGAGGCAGGTCTAGCAGAAGACACTTTAGATTAGTTGTATTCAAAATCTTGTCTTTCTTGTTCATGTAAAAATAGATTTCCATTTCGTAATAAAGACTGAATATTATGTACGACTGGAGAGTAGAAAAACAAAGCCCCAGAGGTTCTTTTTAAAGGGTGGCCCACAGAGCTCCAGACAAAGAGCACCTCTATAAATACTCCGAGCAGCGGCAGGTGTCTCTGAGGCTCTGACTGTGCTCCAGGTCCAGTGAGGAGAGACGCCAGGCCAAGTGAAAGGCTGGAGGTGAAAAAAGAAGTGAATTGTAATAATTGACATGCTTTATTTCCTCCTTTATAAACATGCCACTTTTTCTTTGTAGAGATTTAGAGATAGATTTATATGGGACGTAGTGAGTTCCAAATGCATTTTTCTCCCAGAGACATAAAGATTAGCCCTCACAGACTGAACAAGACTTTGATGGATCGTACAAAAGGATTTATTGAAATCTAATTCTAAGCCGATCTATTTTTAACTTGAATGGAATTTAAAAGTTTACACTCATTTTCAATCAGATTTAGTTCTTGTTTGTATCTTATATGTCAACAGAAAAACAGCTTTATTCATTTTTTAGATTTATATGTCCAAAATATATGCAATAAAAAAAAAAAAATCAACAACATGATAAAACACTGGAAATGCATTTTTTCTTAAACTACAAAACTGATTATCTAAATTCAAGATTTTTTTCCTCTTCACCTGCAGTGTCCGGCCTTGATTTTTACTATTTTCAAACGTGAAACGTGTATCTCTCACTTTCCTAATGCAGTCCCAGCACTCGAAATATTCACCTCCATTAGTTTATAAGCACTTTTCACCAGTCTCTGAGGCCAGAGCGTCATGGGTAAAGCTAACAAACATTAGCATGCTACCCACACTTCCTGTTTCTCGTAGAATAAAACGCTCTAAATAAATGCAGACAAAGCGTTGTGGTCTTATTTTCACCCAAATACATGATGATGATGATGATGATGATTTTTAATTATAGAGCGCTTTTCCACCTAACAGGCACTCAAAGAGCTTAACAATCCATTGAAACTACAGTTGCTGTTACAACATAACATATACAATTACATTTATAGACAATAAACTATACACAGAACAAGAACACAGTTGTAACTACAGTTGTGGTCACAACAAACACACAATAGACAAACATAGCAGGTAGCTGTATTCTGTAAGTAATCCATACAAAAGATGAAAGTGGCTGTTTTAGAAATGAAAAGGAGGAAAAAAGTTCAGACTGATGTTAAATGGCAGACGGGGGGTTGGGATAGGAAAGGCGTCTTAGGATGTTTTGGCGAAACTGTTGCTGATGTTTGTGAGTTCCGTGGCCTTGTCCTTGGGGGCAGGAGTGAGACTAAGATAAGGGCACAGCTGCGGCAGGACTTCTTTGTCGGGATGGGGAGAGAATTTCTAATAATTTCTAATAATCAATTTTTGATCTTCGGCAATTTGTCCGAATTGTAATCAATCAGTTCTGGTTCTCAGCGTCACTTACGAGCCTCCGTTTCATGTAGTAGCCTTGATAGTTCCTCCATTCTTGTGGTCAGACTCGTAAGACCCCGTAGCAGCTCGCTGGTCAGCTCTCAATGTTATCCTCTTGTTTCTGTACGTCTTCAGGGCTGAGATGTTGAAACAGCTCCTCAATCTGAGCGTCTCTTTGTTGTAACCCCTTCACATCAGCTCTACTGCGTAGAAGCTCACTGGTCTGGGACTCGATGTTATCCACATGTTCTTGCATGTCCACCGTCCGTGCTGAGATGTTGCGAATCAGCTCTCCGGTGTTTGCCTCTCTCTGTTCTAAACCCTTCAGCCTGCTACTCACGTCAGAGAAGTGCTCTTTAATTTCACAGACAGCAGCTGGGTTGCTTTCAAGGCAGCTGTCTTAGAAATGTGCCATCGTTTAAGGCAGTACCCAGTCCAATAAGCAGGACAACCACTATCAAGAGTCCAAAAATAATCAAGTCCTCAACGTCTTCCACAGACAGAACTTCAAGACACAGAACTTGCCAGTTGTTCCAGGCGTCCCACTTGTAGTTGCCGCAAAAGTTCCGTCAGGGCAAGAGGGTTCTCCCGGTGCACCCTTCTTATGGGAAAAAATTGTGTCAATCGCGCTCAGAGACCAGGTGATCAGATCCATTTCCAATTTTTAGGACTCCAGCAAGCAGTGAATCAAAAAAGAATAAAAGTATGACGAGACAAGAAGACGAGACAAGACACAAAACAAATAGAAAGCACAGAGGAGCAGAGACACGCCCGCCTTGTCTGGGAGCAGGAAGAGGAAGGCTTTTACAATATATCTGTCCTGGGGGAAAACAAAAAAAAATTGGGCACATGAACTAGTTCTGTTTTTCTCGCTTCAAAACAGTAAAAATCAGGTGCAGCCCCTTTAAATATTCAGGACTCTCCAGGACTGGTGGAACAGGTAATTCATAGACCTACTGTTCCTCTGCACTGACCCCCTCTATACATCACGTTTATGAGTCCAGTCCTCTCCGTTCAGTCCCGCAGCTGCACTGCGGAGTGAAGCCGCCTCTGCTCCTCCCCCGCCGGGACAATCAAACGGGGCCCAAAGTGCTGAGGCGTGCGGGAGGAGAGCGAGGACGATTTAAGAGTTAAACCCGCACGACCCGCTGCCGAGAGGCCGTTTATAATCAGGCGCGGACGCAAATCAATAGTACTTCTCCGCTCAAAGTTACGATGATTGTAATGGGATAACTGCATATTTCAGTACACAGGTCGATATCTGTATGTCCACAGCGATCCCGCTCTCACAACAGGACAGGAGCCCTCGGATGATCTCACGTGGCCCGAGTTAAACCCCGTGGACCCTTCCAGACCCTTGAGGAACAAAAGAGCGCCGTCCCCAGAAGACGGAGCGGGTGTTTGTGAAGTCCTGCAGCGCACGGCGGCTGGACGTTTGTGACAGCTCCTTCTTCACCCAACAATTGTCAGCACGTCTGCTCAGGATGGAACCTGTCTCTCCTTCTCCCCCTCTCACCCCCACCCCTGTCTCTCCCTCTCTCTCTCCCCTCTGTCTCTTTCTCTCCCCTTATCTCTCTCTTTCACCACCTTCTCTCTCTCGCCTTCGCCCCTGTCTCTCTCTGTCACTTCTCTTCTCCCTTTCTGTCTCTTTCTCCTCCCTTATCTCTCTCTCTCTCCCTCTCTCTATCTAACTATCTATCTCTCCCCATTCTCTCTGTCTCTCTCACTCCACCTTCTCTCTCTCGCTCGCTCCCTCTCTACCGTCAGTCTCTTTCTCCCCCCTTATCTCTCTCTCTATCTAACTATCTCTCCCCCATTCTTGTTGTCTCTCTCTCCACCTTCTCGCGCTCTCTCTCCCCCTCTCCCTTTTGTCTCTCTTCACCCCCCCTTCTCCCTCTCGTTCCTCTTCTCCCTCCTCGCTTTCTATTGCTCACTTCTCTCTCTCTCTCTCTCTCTCTCTCTCTCTCTCTCCTCCTTTTGTCTCCACCATTTCTCACCCCCCCTTTCTCTTTCTCCCTTGTCTCTTTCTCTCTCTCGCTCCCCCTCTCCCTTCAGTCTCTCTCTCCCCCCTTCTCTCTATCTATCTATCTGTCTCTCTCTCTCTCTCTCTCTCCACCTTCTCTCTCCCTTCTCTCTCTCTCCCTCACCCTCTCTTCTGTCTCTTTCTCCCCCTTCTCTCTCTGTCTCTCTCTCTCCACCTTCTCTCTCCCTTCTCTCTCTCTCCCCCGCACTCTCCCTTTTTTCTCTCTCTCTCCCCTCTCTCTCTCTCTGTCTGTCCTCTCTCTGTCTTCCCTGTGTCCCTGTCTGTCACCTATCTGTCTCCTCCCCTTCTTCTCTCTATGTCATCCCTCTCTCTCTCTTGCGCCCCTTCTCTCCCCCTCTCTATCTCTCACTTCCCCCCCTCTCTCTCTCTCTGTCCTCTTTCTGTCCTCCCTGTGTCTCCTCATTATCTACGTCTCTTCTCTCTCTCCTTTTCTTTCTCTGTCCTCCCTTTGTCTCTCCGCCCTCTCTCTGTCCTCCCTGTGTCCCCTCCTCCACCTATGTATTTCCTTATTTTCTCTCCCTCTTCTCTCTCCTTTTCTTTCTCTGTCCTCCCTTTGTCCCCATCCTATCTCTCTCCCCTCTCTCTCTCTCTCTCCCGTCTCTCTCTCTCTCCCCCTCTCCTCTCTGGTTGTTGTTGTTGAGTAGTAACAGGTGGCAGCGGCCGACAGGAAGTAGGTTGGCGGTTTGGAGAGTGTCCCTGCTGCGAGGTGAGGCGTGGGCACCAATTTTCTACATTTCTTTTCTCCCTCTCTCGTCCCGCTCTCCCCTCTTTCTCCTCCCTCCCCCCCTCCCCCATCTCGTCTCCTTCCCTCTCTCCTCCCTATCCTCCCCACTCTCTCCCCCCTGCCTTCCTCTTTCTTTTTCTTCATCTCCCAGGCCTCTCCCTCTCCTCTCTCCCCCTCTCCCCTCTTTAGCCCTCTCTCATGTACAGCTGCTCTCTGCAAAACAGTCTGAAAATAACACTGGGCTGAAAACCTGTGCTAATGAGAAAGTGAAAGTGGCGTCCCTCTCTCAGGTGGAGCAGCAGCCTGTAATCTGTGTCCCTTATACTCTACGGTTACATCCAAAAGGGAAATCCAAATGTTTTATCATCCCACGATAAGCACAACATCTGCGCTTTAACTCCAGAGACACTGAACCGGCTCACATTAAACACTGCAGACCTACAGAAAGACTCAATGTCATATGAAACCCAATCATGCATTATCTTGAATGCAACAATATATTAACAGTGCATCAGGAATGTGCTGAAATGTGTCTGTATTTATTTATGTATTCATTTTTTCATATAGTAACAAAACCTGCAGCTGTAAATCTAGTGTTAATTCTCAGCTCCTGTCCCTGCTTGGGCTTTTCCCCCATAAATGTCTTTGAGGTTCAAGTATCGCATGTGAAAGGACCATAAAGTGAAGCACAGAATTACAGAAATATTACCCTCTGCACTTGTTGGGAGATTACGCTGTACTTTTCTGTTCATTTAAGGTGAGACGCTGCAGGTGAACAGGAAAAAAGCTTAAATTTAAAGATATCAATTGTAAACTTCTCCTGTAGTTTACTCACATAAATGTAAGAAAACATATATTATAATTGTTTTGTGTAGAAATAAGGTTCAAAAGAGTAAAGATGGCCAAAAATACACATATTTGGGAAATATAAAACAGAAAAATGGACAGAATCAGGTTTAAATTTCTTGGTTCCTTTTGTAAAATATTAGTTACAACAAAATGTACAGAGGGGGTTTTGGATTTCTTATTTAGTTTTTAAGTAGTTTAGTTTTCATTGGACTGAAAATTGTCCTAAAAATTAAAATTTCACCTCATTTTTTTATTTTACTTAAGAGGTCAATAAATCAGTTTAAGATCAGAATTAATAAAAATCAGAATTAGATACCAAAAAATCCTTCTGTACGTTTCATCAAAATCTTGTTCAGTCCCAGATTGTACAGTTTGGTGTAGGATCTGAGGCTGATCTTTATGTCTCGAGGGGCAAAAATGCATTTTAAGAGAACGGCCTTTCAATTTACAATGTCCCAGAGAAATCTATGGATGAAGTGGATTCAATGAAAGAATAAAACACATTTAAGAGCAGATTGGACACGTTTGTTGTTTCCACTTGAAAGTCGATATGTTGAGAAAGCAAACTGACAAAAAACAAAAAAGAGTTTTGCCTGTTGTGTCTCGCCTTAATTATAATGTAGTGCTTGCAGTATTCATTCACTCCACACTTGATGGTGATAAGCCACTACTGCAGCCACTGCTGCCCTGGGGCAGACTGATGCAAGCGAGGCTGTCAATCTGCACCAGCAGCCGCTCCCACCACCACCCATTCATGCACACACCAGATTCAGACTGTGTCTTGCCTAAGGACACAACAACCATTTGACTTGAGCCATAACCGCCTCACTGTGTGCTAGTTTTATTTAAAGTCTATGACAATTTCTCATTTTTATTTATCTAATTTTTATTTTGTTTGGTGGGAGGGCACCTGTATTGAATAGTTATCATAGTTTTACATCAGTCAAGGTGCAGTTTTTAGGGGAAATTTAGACCAATAAAAGTTTAAAATGACAGGAAGTAGTGCTGAGTTCTAAAACGGAATCCCTCTGTGATGTCAAGCGACTGTCACTTTAATATAGGGACTATTTAACCGTAACCGACATATTTTAAAAACATAATTATAAAATAAAGGTCTTATCACGTATAATTATTATTGTCAAATCAGAACTATTGTGTAATTTATATGGCCTTGTTTACAATCTGGTTGCTATGGTAACAGTTGTGGAATTACCTCTAACTATGTTTCGTTTGCTGCCCATGTCCAACCAGGAAGTAACATTATAAACATAACAAAAATTGTCAAACTGGGGACAAATGGGAAAAAATGTTTAGTCAAATCTTAAATAATCATGTCCACTATGTTTTAGTGGAATGTGTCGTCTAACGTGTCATATAGACTTTAATTTGGATTGTCCCTGTTACAGACGTATAAACCATAAACCAGTTTTATGGACAACTCTACCATAGCTCAGTTCTAAACTAGGGATTCTAGAATGCTGTTACATCTCGGGAACCAAACCTGTAACTTCTCTGTTCTGAGCTGGAATCGAACTCCCAGACTGTGGGTTACACCTGTGATATTAACATTTAAATGAAAAATATCAACATGTCAAAGTTTTCCGGGGCAAAAAACATACATTTTCTCCTCCAAAGTTTGCAAGGTTGTACTCTCCTCTGTACTTTTTAAACCCTGGCACATTTTGCTCCACCTCTCCCATTAACTGCAGCACATAAAAGAAAAAGTGCGTCCCATTCTCCTTTTGTAATATTCACACTCGGCTCATAATTCTCCCGCTCCCCGAAGGAAGATTTAGTGCAAGGACATTTATTTACATGTAGTGTTGTTATTGTTTTGCCAGAGATTGTTGGGGATATTAAAAGTGTGCATGCTTTTTTTCCGCTTTTTTCTTGTGACGCCTCGGGGAACAAGCCGAACGTTTTTAATGAAAGAAAATGCTCACTTTGTCATAATACCCTTTAGTGTCCGCACCTGTAAACAAGCATGCAGAAGAGCGCTGTGGGCCCAGAGCTGCAGCCGCTAAACAGACAATCAATTACACTCTTCTACGGAGTCATGCAAATGTCTTTTTTAATACGTGGAGAATAGGAGGCAGTTACTACTCCTGCAACAAATAATCATTAGTTTAATGTGTCAGGAATAGAAGCTATTAAAAAGACTGCATTTGTTTTAGATGCATAAAATTAACTTAAGAGTTCAGAGGAAGGTAGAACGTTTCATACCGTCTTATTGTGATCCAGATGGAACGTCTGTACTTCAGAATCTTTAATGAAAAACACGCCGACTTGTTCTGATGTGTAAAAATAGCAGCCAGCCTCACTCCAGCTGACCACCGAACCAGATCTAATCATCCAGACACAAGCCAGTTTTGCCCAATTTTAGACACTAAAAGTCTTCTGGCAAAACTGTCATTTCTGTCATTGGCGTGACATCCCAACCAGACCCAGAAACGTGAACATTTGACTTTTTAGAGCTTTTGTGATTATTTTACACCACCATTTCAACGTTTATGGTGAAACGGAGGTGTAAATGGGGGCGTGGCCTGTGCTTTAATGGTAAATTAGGCGAGCGGACGGGCGTGGCCTGTCCTTTTATGTTTAGAATTGGGGGTGTGGCCTGTTTTTTAAGTGAAATAGATCGGTGGAGGGGCGAGGCCAGTTCTTCTGTGGTGAAATAAAGGCATGAAAGGGGGCGTGGCCTGTCCTTTTATGATTAAATGAAGGCATGAAAGGGGGCGTGGCCTGTCCTTTTATGATTAAATAAAGGCATGAAAGGGGGCGTGGCCTGTCCTTTTAGCGCCCTTTTTCTCCAACCCAGTTCTGCTGAGACCCGGTTAACTTACCTGCCCAAGAGCCCTAAATGATCTGCTCCCAAACCTAACCCTAACCTTACCTTAATTGAAAAAAAAATTATTTAAAAAAATAAACGTTTGCTAGCATAACCACCAATGCAAAATGACGGTCTTTGGAAAACGAGGGTTGGATATGATTAAATGGATGGGTAAAGGGTCATGGTCTGTCCTTTTAGGGTGAACTAGATGGGTGGAGGGGGCGTGGCCATGGTGAAATGGCGGTGTTTACTTGGCCTGCACTATCTGCTCAGGTTCCACTGGATGTTCATGTAATCCAGCCTGATTGGACGGGGCGCTCGTGGAGCAGTGTGATTGGCTGTTCCTATCACTAAAGCAGACGTTTGGACCTGAGTCGATGTGACACTGAAGACAAACAGTTCAATAGTAACACAATAGTTCAAACAGCATGTATTATCATGTGACACATAAAGAAATATTCCCAACCACTTAGCGATCGTAGATGTAGTTCTTGTCACAAAGACAGGTGACGTTATATCGATGGTGGAATGACAAGTTTTCTTCATATTTTTTTCTAATTTGCCCATTGTACATTTAAATGTTTGGAATAAAAAATCAGAAACTATCCAACAATGTTTGAACCTGTTTATTGTTCTGTATAACTGATCTGAGTGTTTCGTCTGTAGAAATAACAAGTTTGAACAGTTGTATTATCTTTATATTAATATTAAAGAAATAATAATGAACCAAAGCACATAAATGTTACTATTAACCTTTCATAATAATAATAATATTAATAGATAATAGAAGGTTTATTGTATATGTATAAACCATTTTAAGCTCTGCCTCGTAGCAAATTGTTAAACTGTTTAAAATACTGTCCAATATACTACTATATACTATATAAACTACTATATATATACATCTTAATATAAAAACTGTACATATATTTTCGCTACATCATCAAAATACAACATTTTGCAAATGAGCAAAGTGGAACGTTTTTGTTTTACTGGATACGTATTTTCTATTCTGCAGCTTCCTTTATCAAAGTGAAGCTGAAGAATGAAATTAGAAAATCCCACTTACGACAAATATTTTCACTCTTGCCTTTAAAAAGCAAAAATGAAGCACACTTTGTACATGGACCTGTCTACCATACTCTTTAAAAACCTAATATACAACAGTGTTTAAACCAGGGGCCTGTCATAAAACTTGTTCATCAAAACTAGACTTTCTGCCTGACTTCTCTCTGGACTGAGCACAAACCCTGGAGTTCATGCTGTCTGCCTCACACTCTCACTCAGGACTTTCTCTATCCACAGTATTCACACTCTGTCCTGGTGTTCTGGGTCCAGACCTGTGTGCAGACTTGAAGAATAGACGGGACAAGTTCACAGCTGGCTCTGTCAGCTTTTGGCACCGGTGGACTGGATGACGTCACCAGAAATGAAGTTCATGTCAGCTCTCCCCATAAAGAGCCAAAAGCGAATCTGAAACCAAGAAATGAAATAAAACAAACATCCTTCCCCAAAATATCACAAATGCCCAAAGTTATTATAACCCATCACTCCTCATTATCCAACGTCATGAATGTTGTTGATTCTTGATTGAAAAGGCAGAATAACTTCAAGTCTCTCTGACAGGTTCACATTTCACAAAAACGTAGTGAACATGATTACATTAAACTTTGACTAAACATTTGTCCTGTTCGTCCCAGTTTGACAGTTTTCCTAATGTTTATAATGTCACTTCCTGGTTGAACATGGGCCACAAATATGACATCGATAGAGGTAATTCCACAACTGTTACCTAGCAACCATTTTGAAAACAAGGGCCAAAACCCACATAAATTACACAATAGTTATGATTTGACAAAGAATAATACCTGATAACAACTTTATTTTGTTGAATGGTTGTCAAAATATTGTGTCTGTCTGTAAATTGTTTAATGGCGCGTCACTTTTTGATGACATCACAGAGGGATTCTGTTTTAGAACTCAGCACTACTTCCTGTATTTTTAAACTTAAATTTCTATCTATTTCAACTTCATAGATGCAAAACTATAATAAACAAATAAATAATTGCCACAGGGGAAAAAAGCATCCGTTTGGGTAAAAATGAGACCACAGCACTTTCTGCACCTATTCATAGAGCTTGGTGAGAATTGGTGCTCCGTTAGCATGCTAATGTTTGATAGCTTGTGCCGTGATGCTCTGGGCTCAGAAAATCCTGAAAAGTGCTTCTAAGCTCATCACGCTGGACACTTATGAGGCTGGGACTGCATCAGGTAAAAGAGAGATACATGTGACTGATGTAGAGACTTTCACATGTTTGTTTTTTTACGTTTCACAACAGTAAAAATCAGGGACACGGCCTTTAATATGTTATTTAAATATATCTAATCTAAATATATTTCATCTAAATTTAGCCTTAGAGTAATTATTATTTGGTTGGTATTAATAATACAATTAAAATAAAGAAAACACATTAGCACACAGGCTCTTGTTCTATAAAGAATACTTTAGAATCAGAAAACTGCCATTGACAAAATTCACAAACTTACTTTGACGTGAGGTGCGACATATGACAATGAATAAAATAATAGTAAAATATAAAACGGAAGACATGCATAAAATTAAGAATTAATTAGAATTTAATTAACGTATATACACAAAAAAGTATACACACATTTCAAACCTAAACTTGGATTTTCAATAATAAAAGATATCTAGGTTTAGGCTATTTTAATATATGCACTATACAGAAAGAAAAATAAAAGTATGTTTAAAAGTTTTCAGTTTACTGTCCTCATATTTTCATATAACTGGAGATTGTTCACACATTTACGACGAGGCAAAGCAAATGAAGTGTACATTGTTGAGAACTGTTAGATAATTCCGAGCATTGATCTGTGCGCTGTGGGCTAATCTATCGGGTCCGTGCGCTCCTGGCTGCTCTTTATGCGCCGGGGAGGGCAAAGGGCGGGGAAGGGTCGAAGTGCATCGTGGGAAATACACTGAGCCGAGTACAGACTAGTCTCCTTTGATGCATCCCCGGCTAAAACCAGCGAAGCAAGCTCTCATCCAGCGACCCTGTGAGAAGCAGACGTGTGAACTGGAACAGGGTGTGGATGTGGAGGACGTCCACAAGCACACAGGTTTGCACAAGTACGACCCAGTCTCACTCAGACCCGTCTCAGTGGTGACCTAGGAATTTGGGGGCCCAAGGTAAAATTAAGAATGGGCCCCTCATCATTTAGTGTGATTTTCTGTAGCTTTTCTGTCGTGTCTCTTGAATTGTTCTTGAAAGGAAGGTTTTGGTTTGAGTAGTTTTTTTTTCTTTGTTTTGTTTTGTTTACATATTAGCCATCCAGGATTTGGGGTGGTAAGTGAACTATTGGGAAATTCTAATTCATCTGTGCAACAGCTACATGTTCTAAACAGCTTACACAGGGGGGTTTGGGGGTCCTTTAAGTTTATTTAAGAAATCTGACCATATTTCCCATGTGTTAATGCATTTTTACACATGTTCCAGCGGATTTGGGGCAGAATTAATACATTTGACAATCCCAGAGAATTTTGTTGCTTTTTTCTTGTTTAAAAGTAAACTGAACTACTTAACTGTGATACTGAGAGAACTGTTTCAGAGCCTTGTATCTATGATGATTGGAAAGCGTCTTATTGGGGGCCCCTTCAGGTTGGGGGCCCAAGGCAATTGCGGCCTGTTGCCTAACGCTAAGTCCGCCACCGCCCACGAGAGCCCACGAGACTGGAGCAAAGATCAGACCCACCTCTCAATCCACTTAAGACAATGGAGAAGACACGCCCACCTCTAAGCCATGAGGACACACGACTGAGACTCAATCAGAGAAGAGAAGAGGAATCAACTGAGTGAACGGACAAACTGCACTCTCACTAATGTGCTGCTCATGATTTTATATCATGTTTATGAATGATCAGTGTTCAAATGATCAAATTATGTCTAGCAATTAGAGTTTAGACCTTATGTAATGGATAAAGAACGACGTCAGCATTGTGCATACTGTTAAAAGGACAACATAGTCACTAAAAATGAAAAAGGCTGTTAATCTCTATCAATAACACTGACTTCATTTGTAAATAAGGTTTAGTTACATTCATCTAATTGATAATCATGTTTTGGGATATCAATGAAATACTTTTCCCCTTGAAAAACATGATAAAAGTGCTATTAACACAAAGTTCAGGCTCGGCTTGCCTTTAAGTCTGCTCCAGACAAGTCTAAGTTCCCTGTATAAATCGCCATAGCGACGGAGTGAGACTCAGAGTGCTGTGCTTTATGAAACCCAAATGACCACAAAGTAAGTTAGACTCGGCCATTTGAGTCTAGCTGTTATGAAACAGGACATCACTCACATGTATTTGACCGGTTTTGATTTGACAAAAACATATTCTTTTTTATTATTCTGGGGCTATTCTCAGCTCCTCCATTGAAATCACATTATGTTCCACTTCACATTTGACTCCTTTACAAAATTGTGAATGTGCTTTCAAATCTCCAAAAACTCTGCAAATGATTGGACTGTAGATGCTGTTGTAGATTCTCTGCAGCTGATTGGTTCCTCACACCTCTGCTCCCCAAACAGCCGCCTCTTTGTAATTACTCCTTGTATTATTAGTTGATGACCACACCTGTGCAGCCGAGAGCCCGTGTTCCTGTCCCGGCCTCCTGCAGAGCCGCCTCTCTCGCCACACACAGACGCTCCGCCTAATAATGGTCTGTGTGGCCCCATGGAGAGGCCCCGACATGGATCCGCCATTCAGGCTCCATGCACACGAGAACAGATCCGTTTGCTCTGGGGAGTGTCGTCTTTGTGCTGAGGAAAGTGCAATTGTATTGAATTTGGGAAAGATTTCCAATAGGAATAAAGTACAATTGATTGTGGATGTGTTCCATGTGAAAAGCTTTGTACAGTTGCTCTTGCGTTTGGTGGTTTTCAGAATACAGTAACTTTCCTGAAATCAAAGGAATACATTGCAGTGTTTGATGATGAGTAATTTAGACTTCGAACAAAGGGAAGAGCTCTTGTTCACCACAGTGGGATTTTTACTATCTCTATTAATGAATAAATGCAGCAGTGCACAACTCAATGTGAAAGTACTTTAAGTAATCAGAATGCAGCTCTCTGATTGGACCATGCATCAGAATACATTACAAATATATTTTCATGTTGGTAACTAAATACATTTTCTTCACATTTTCTCAAAATTTACAGCAAAGCTCACGAATATGTTAAATTATAATAACCTAAGTTCAGAAATGAACTTTTCACTTTTGCAATAAGAATAACAAATAAATAAATGTGGGATATAAAATGATTTGCTGCATGAATGAGTAAACACATTTTTAGTCTAATTGCTCCTCTATTTCCATTTTGACTCCTTCTGTTCAAAAAGACACATCTGATGCTCTGAGGACAAACTGTGCAGGACACATGGGCACACAGACGGCCAGATATGTACATGCACATAATGATAAATATTTGGGAAAGTATTAAAAAATACCAATAATGGAACCATCCTTCAAATCAAATGTGTTCTGTCCTGGTGTAGAGGTGTCTTTGGAACTTTACTAGGAGTGTCTGCCACCTGTTTGTCTCCATAGAGATGTCACTGTTTGTCTTTGAATGTTCCACAGTATGGCATTATGGTGAGGCATATCTATCTTTGTATAAAAAATAAGGCACTTTATGTGTAAAAAATGTACAAGTGTGAGAAAAGTTATAGAAGTTTAAATGTATTTCTTCTTTAGTATTTGAGTAAACTATCTTGTGAATAGCCCTCTTTTGTTAAATTGACTTAATAAATCAGGCATTGAATTATGTGTCAACAAATCCTTGTGTGCGATCGGTCGGCTACTTTAAAAAACATATTCTGCTGCAGTGACTTTTTTGAGATTTTAACCAAGTTCTAACAATGTTCCGTCATCATCATCATTCACAGCTGCATTCACGCTGTTTTCAGGAATGTTTATCAGAAAATCCTTCCTCTCTGAGCGTCAAAAACACTTCCTGCTGAACTTCCTTGTTCTGACACGTATTTTCAGATTTCATGTTACTTCTTTTGTTATTTTTGGTCCTTAAATTATCTCCAGACTCGTTCTGAGCGTTTCTGCCGTCCAAACACGATAACTGCTACTGCTAGGCTGAACGTCGTTGTCTTAAAGAGCTAACATAAGTAAATTGTGTATAGCACTAGGCGCCATCTGCTGGCTGGATGCTCTCAGGACGTGTCATTTCACAGAGGAGATTTCATTTTAGTCCATAATAAACTTTTTTGTTATTGTTTCAAAACATGAGATGGCAAATTTGAGGTACTCAAGAGCATGTTTAAAGGTTAACAATATGAAAAATGCAGAATAATTTTCCTTTAAGGCTGATCTTTATGTCTCTCTTTGAAGAACCTTTGAAGTTACAATGCCCCAGAGAAATGTATGTAAGATGTGGATGTAATGATGTGTAAATCTCACGATGCAATATTATCTTGATATGAACCTCACAATACGATGTGTGCTGCGATATCCTGGAGAGGCTCACTATGTTGTAGAAGAGCTCAAAATCATGTGTCCATGTTCATTATAATAAGCTCGACAGTGTAATATGCTCTTGCCATTAATTGTTGGGCCTTTATTGTGATATTTTAGAACCATGACAATAGAAATGTTCACACTTGGCAAATCTAAACATTTTCAAGTTATGTCAGGAACAACAATAATGACTGCTATGTGTTCTGCGACCTACCTTGCTGTTTCTTGAGCCCTTGCGCTGCTGTGAGGAATGATACTTTCTTTACAACAAATTCATGAATATTTTCTGGGTGGTTTGTGGTCAAATGACTGTGCATGTTGGTTGTATTTCCCGTATCCCACATGCTAGCATACTGTCGACCCTTTAGCCTTTGTTGAAACTGTGAAACCAAAATGCTTCCTCACATCTGACTTCAATGCTGCTGGGGCATTCACAATCGCTACATTGGAACTTTCTTCAGAATCCACGCTTAACTCGCCGCTACCCGCCAACTTCACTTGCTCTGTGTGTGGATGACGTGCAGCGTGCTCTCCCATTGGTTTGATAGCGGCGCAAGGTGTCATGGGATATGTAGTCAGTAATGCTTTAATCCACCAGAGCGGGCCAAACCATTGTTTTTCACATAGACGTGCTGTTTTTCATATTGTAACATGACAACTACGAAATCGAGACAATTGTATTAATTGTTATCGGACTTGAATGGATTAATAAAATGTACAGATTGGACAATGTTGTCGTTTCCAATGGTATATATTAACTACAAAAAACACAAAAGTTGAACCTGTAGTGTCACCTTAATTGAACATCTGATTTGACGTGCTTGTTTCTGTCTGAGCCCTGCCTGTTTCGTCAGCGTTCATGTCAGTGGTATTTCAGTTGTTTACATGCGCAGCAGCAGCGGCGGCGGCGGCGGCAGCAGCGGCGGCAGCAGCAGCGGCAGCAGCAGCGGCAGCAGCGTGCGGTGGCGGCGGTGGACCAAATGCCAGCTCGGCTCTGGACTCAGCTCCCGGGGAAGGCCTGTCTGAAAAGGTCATCACAGCAGAGTTAGTCTACAGCGCTTTAGTCTCATAAACGGAAAGGAAAAGAGAGAGAGAGGGAAGGGAGGGGAAAGGGGAGTGAGAGGGGGCAAGAGAGTGGAGAGAAAGAGGGATAGAGAGAGGGAGAGGGGTGTGAAGGATAGAGAGAGGTAGGGGAAGAAGAAAAAGAAAAGAGAGAGCAGGAGAGGAGGGAAGAGAGAGAGAGTGTGGAGAGTGAGAAGGGGAGAGAGAGTGGAAAGAAAGAGAGATAAAAGAAGGGTGGAAGAAGAAGGTATGAAGGATGGAGAGAGGTGGGGGAAGAGAGAGCAGAGGCAAGAGAAGAAAAGGAAAGAGAGAGCAGGAGAGGTGGGGGGTAGAGGAGAGGGAGAGGAAATACATAGCGCAGTAGAGGAGGTAGAGAGTGGGTAAAGAGGGAGAGCAGGAGAGGAGGGAGAGAGAGGGCAAAGAGGGAGAGCAGGAGAGGAGGGAGAGAAGAGGGGGAAGAGGGAGAGTGGAGAGTGAGAATGGGGGAGATGGTGGAGAGAACGAGAGATAAAAGAGGAGTGGAAAAATAAGTACAGAGGTAGGTGAAAGAAGAGAAAGGGGAGGGAGAGCAGAGATGAAGAAAAGAGAGGGCGGAGAAAGGGGAAGAGGGACTGTAGAGGACAGAGAGAAGAAATAGAGAGCAGGAGAGGAGAGAGAGAGGGCAAAGAGGGAGAACAGAAGAGGAGAGGGAGAGGAAAAACAAAAAGAAAGCAGGGAAGGAAGGGAGAGAGGGCAACGAGGGAGAAGAGGGAGAGGAAGGGTTGAAGAGAGAAAGAGTGGAGAGTGCCAGGGGTGGAGAGAGTGAAGAGAAAGTGAGATAAAAGATGGGTGGAAGAAGAAGGTCTGAAGGATAGAGAGAGGTAGATGAAAAAGAGAAATGGGAGAGAGAGCAGAGATGAAGAAAAGAGAGGAGCGAGAGAGGGGAAAGAGAAAGGGAGAGAGAGGGTAGAGAAGAGAGAGAAGAAATTGAGAGGGGGAGAGAGAGGGCAAAGAAGGAGAGCAGGTGAGGAGGGCGAAGAAGGGGGGAAGAGAGAAAGCGCAGGACTGGAAGAGGGAGGGAGAGAGTGAGGAGGAAGGAGAGGAAAGAGCGAGAAGCAGATCAGGCTATAAAGGGAGAGCAAGAGAGGAGGGAGGGAGGGGAAGGAGAAAGAGGGAAAGCAGGATATGAGAGAGGGGAGAGTAGTTGAGGAGGGAGGGGGAGAGGGTTAGAGAATGAAGGGGGATGGATAGAAAGAAAGGAGGGAGAAAGGAGACAGGAAATGTAACCTAACCTGTCCAGTTACCTGTGTTGTGTGTGAGAGCTTTCCTTGCTGCACAGGAAACAAATTCCACCAACGTGACATGGGGCCATTAATAAAGGATTCTGATTCTGAAAAGAAGGGGGGAGAAAGAGTGAGAGAGACAAGAGAGGAAGAAACCGAGGGAAAAGAGAGGGTAGAAAGAGAAGAGAAGGTGTAGTTAGACAGGGGAGATATATATCGACAAATGGATAATAGTATCGCGATTGCTGTTTTTGAGAAAGGGGGAGCAGAGTATAAGGGGGAGAGAAAGCGCAAGAGCGGAGGGAGGGAGGGAGGATGGAGGGAGGGGAACGAGAGAGAGGGAAAGCAGGGTATGAGGGGGAGAGAAGGAAAGTGAGAGGGGAAAGGGAGAGAGCAGGAGAGGGGAAGGAGAAAGAGAGAGAACAGGATATGAGACGGAGGGAGGAGAGAGTGGAGAGATATAGAGATAAAAGAGGCGTGAAAGAAGAAGGTAAGAAGGATAGAGAGAGGTAGGTGAAAGAAGAGAAATGGGAGGAAGAGCAGAGATGAAGAAAAGAGAGGAGGGAGAGAGGGGAAAGAGAGAGGGGAGGAGAGAGAGGGGGATTGAGTAGAGGAGGGGGAGAAGAAAAAGAAAGAGAAAATCCAAATCCACTTTATTTGTAGCACATTTTATAAACAGAACTGTTTCCAAAGCACTGCACAGACACAAACATAAAACGGCAAAACAAAGTATATAATAACAACTCAATTTGATCTTACTGCTTGTAAAACCAGTAAAATCAAATCCAAGCAAAATCATAAAATAGAAATAAATTAATAGAATAAATAAATTTTTAAAAATGATAAAAACACAGAGGACCACACACTCAGGCGGTGTTAAAAGCCAGAGAATAAAAGTGGGTCTTAAGACGAGACTTAAAACACTCCACAGTGGGGGCCGTTCGGACCTGTGGAGGCAGAGTGTTCCAGAGTTTGGGGCCGACCACAGAGAAAGCCCCGCCCCCTGGTTCTAAGTCTGGTCTTAGGCACCAGGAGCTGGAGTCGGCCCTCGGACCTCAAAGCGTGCGGGGGACGATACATTTGGATGAGGTCCGAGATGTGCTGTGGGGCCAGTCCATTCAAAGCTTTAAAAACAAACAATACAATTTTAAAATCAACTCTAAAATGAACAGGAAGCCAGTGCAAAGACGCTAAAATCGGAGTTATGTGCTCTCGTTTTCTGGTTCCAGTTAAAAGGCGCGCTGAAGAATTTTGGACCAACTGTAAGCGGGAAAGTGCACGAGGCTGATGCTGTAAAAAAGTGCATTACAGTCGTCTAAACGAGAGGTGATAAAAGCGTGCACGACTTGTTCAAAGGATTTAAAAGATAAAAAAGGTTTGACTTTAGATAAAAGCCTCAAATGATAAAAGCCAGATTTGACGACTGCGTTCACGTGTTTGTTAAATTTAAAATCACTGTCAATAGTGATGCCCAGGTTGGTGACAGAATGTTTTACCTGCTGTAAGTGGGCCCAGGTCCATGAGGGGCCCAGGTCCATGAGGGGCCCAGGTCCATGAGGGGGTCATTGTTCCCAAACGCAATGACCTCTGTTTTGCCCTCATTTAAACTTAAAAAACTGCGAGCTAACCAAACCTTGACGTCACTAAGACATTCCAAGAGGGGGCAGGAGCTATGTTTTTTGAGTGGCAGGTAGATTTGGCAATCATCCGCGTAGAAGTGACATTGTATGCCATGTTTTTTCACTCAGATTTCACTCAGAGGGAGAAGGTACAGTGCAAAGAGAACGGGGGCGAGGATTGAACCCTGGGGGACTCCGCAGGTTAGAGGGACGGTGGACGAGGTGGAGTCCCCCAGTCTGACCGAGCAGCATCTCCCACTGAGGAAGGACCTGAACCACTCGAGGGCGGTCCCCCTGACACCAATACACTTTTCCAAACGATCTAAAAGAGTTGTGTGATCAACTTTGTCAAAGGCAGCAGTCAAGTCTAAAAGCACTAAAATGGCAGAATCACCAGAATCAGTCACTAAAAACAGGTCATTAAAAACCTTTAAAAGTGCAGACTCTGTGCTGTGCTATAGCTTGATTGGAAGATGTCAAAAGAGCCATGTGCTTCTAGAAATGACTGGAGCTGTAAGACGACACACTTCTCCAGAATCTTGGCGATAAAGGGAAGTTTGGATATCGGGCTATAATTGGAGACAACAGACGTGTCCAGACCGGGTTTTTTTAACAGGGGTTCAATCACAGCCTCTTTACAGAACAAGGGCACAACACCGGAACCAAGGCTGCTATTAATAATTTTTTGGACGCTGGAGCCAATGGTTGTCCACGCTTCTTTAAAGAGACGTGGTGGGACAGGGTCGGTTGGGCAGGACGAAGGTTTAAGTTTACTGACCACATTTGAAAGACAGTCCAAAGTTACAGGCTCAAAGTTAAAAAGCACATGTGAGCAGATCATGTCAGGTGAAGGACTGGACAGGGTGGTCATAATATTTGCTATATGTTGGCAACTTTTTCCATAAAAAACACAATAAACTTATTACAGACTTCAGGTGATGGCTCTAAAAAAAGCGTTAGGGTCATCAAGATCAGGGGTGTCACACTGGGGGCTGGTTTCCCGGGCCCTCAAAAGCATGTTATTTTTAGTTTTTTTATCAGTTGCATTTTTCTACACTTTAATCTATTTTTGTTGTAATACAATGCAATGTGCTTGAGTAAAGTCCTTGAAAGACTAAACACAGTAGACTGTAAGATCTGAGAGCCCCTCCCCCTTCCAAAAAGAGAAAAATCCTTGCTCATATAAAAAGAAATTGTGATTTGCTGTTAGTGTAGGCCCATTTCCTTCTGTAAAAATCTGAAAGTATGTTTTTACCAGCTGCAGCTTCGTGAAGAACAGTCAAAGGTCATCCAGCATCTGCTTTCACAGACAGTCATGGCTGAGAGTCTTCACACCCCTGACATTTGCCACAAAAGTATTGCAATTCTAAAGTTTTGCTATACATGTTTATTTCCGCTGTGTGTATTGTAACAATAGAAAAAAAAAAAAGAAAAAAAAACCTAATTTGACATAAATTCACAAAAATAGGCTGGACAAATTTATTGGCACCTTTGACTTAATACTTGGTTGCACACTCTTTTGAAATAATAACTGAAATCAAATGCTGTCTATAACCATCAATGAGCTTCTCCCTCCTCTCACTCTTCCTTTGCAAACTGCTCCAGGTCTCTCAGATTGGAAGGGCACCTTTTCCCAACAGCAGTTTAAGCTCTCTCCAGGTGTTCACTGGGATTGAGATCTGGACTCATCTCTGGCCAACTCTCGATTTGTTACCATCCATTTCTGGGTTTTTGAAGTATGTTTAGGGTCACTGTTCAGCTGGAACATCCATGATCTCGGACACAAACCCAGCTTTCTGACACCGGGCCTTATATTGTGACCGAAATACTTCTATTTGTGGTCTGAAGACACTGGGCTGTGACTGTATGAGCCCATGTCTGCTGCACCCTCATGTGTCCAGTCTTTGTAGCAAGAGTCTCCTTGATTAATATGTTTTTGTTCTTCTTTGTGTTCCTAGGAGCATATGCTCTGTACTTGGAGCTCATTATGTATCAAATCAAATCAAATCAATTTATTTTTATAATGCCCAAAATCACAACAACAGTTGCCTCGATGGGCCACAGGTAAAAGCAGTTCAGATAACTGTCCCAGAATGCCCCTGTCCTTTGACCCTCCTTCGCGGCGAGGAAAAACTACAAAAAACCCCATGGGAAAAAGTAGAAACCTCGGGGAGAACCACAGTGAAGGAGAGATCCTACTCCCACGGACGGACAGGCTGCAGATGAACTAGGACTGACATCCACTTGGACTGTGGAGCCAGAACCACTCAAGAGGGAGGTGGCTTTAAAGAGTTCCTCCAGGAGGACGAGGAGCAGTCCACCAGTGTAGAGAGATCCTCCAGCAGGAGATGAGGAACAGTTCATCTAAAGTAGAAGGAGTTCGTCCAGGCAGACGAGGTGTGGCTAATCCAGCTGTCCAGGCGGGTGGCGCATAGATCGTCCAGACAGGTGGGGGTGGGGGGGTCGTCACTGGAGAAGCCGCCGCAGTGTCTGAAACAGTCTCCACTCCCCGGGGGAAGTGGAGAGAAAGAGAAACATGTGAACAGCAATGAACAGACTACAGTTGAAGTAATATTAAATATTGTTGATAGGTAAAGTAGGAAGAACCAGAGGATAGTGTTCAAGCTGCCATACTTCCTCCAGCAGAATTGCTCCAAGGGCAGCGTAGCTAAAACTGTAGGTTTTTATTTCTGTTCCTAACTGGCCTGACCATAAACTATTTCAAAGAGGAACGTTTTGAGCCTGGTCTTAAATGTAGAGACTGTGTCGGCCTCTTTTACATGAACAGGGAGCTGGTTCCATAACATAGGAGCTTGGTAGCTAAATGCTCGACCTCCTACTGTGCTTTTAGAGACTCTGGGGACTAACAATAGTCCAGCATTTTGAGAACGAAGAGCTCTGTTTGGATGGTACGCTACTATTGCATCTTTGAGGTAGGATGGGGCCATATTGTTTAAAGCTTTATAAGTCAGGAGGAGGATTTTAAATTTGATTCTAAACTCAACAGGAAGCCAGTGAAGAGACTCTAACACTGGTGAAATATGATCTCTTCTTCTAGTACCTGTTAATAATCTTGCTGCTGCATTTTGAACCAGTTGAAAGCTTCTTATAGAGCTTTTAGGACACGCTGTAAGCAGGGCGTTACAATAGTCTAATCTGGATGTGACAAATGCATGGATGAGTTTTTCGGCATCATCTCTGGGCAGGATTTTTCTAATTTTGGCTATGTTACGCAGATGAAAGTAGGCTGTTTTACAGGCTTGATTTATATGTGCTTTGAACGAGAGATCTTGGTCAAATAGGACCCCAAGGTTTCTTACAGTAGAGCTGGGGGCTACAGTGATATTGTCCAGAGAAACTATCTGGTCAGATAAAGAGTCCTGCAGGTGCTTAGGGCCCAGCAGAATGACCTCGGTTTTTTCAGGGTTAAGGAGCAGATAATTAAGAGTCATCCAAGTTTTTATGTCTTTCACGCAGGCACTAAGTCTGTCTACTTGATGCGTCTGATCAGGTTTCATTGATAAATACAGCTGAGTGTCATCTGCATAGCAGTGGAAGTTAATGCCATGCTTTCTGATGATCATACCTAAGGGCAGCATATAAAGAGTGAACAGAACTGGACCGAGTACTGAACCCTGCGGCACACCGTAGGTTACTTTAGAACATGGGGAAGATCTCTGGTTTACATTAACAAACTGGTACCTATCAGATAGATAGGATTTAAACCAGCTAAGGGCGGTTCCACTGACACCTATATCACATTCTAACCTCTGCAGTAGAATGTTGTGGTCGATGGTGTCAAACGCTGCGCTGAGGTCCAACAGAACCAGGATTGAGACCTGTCCATCATCAGCAGCTAATAACAGATCATTTGTGACTTTAACTAGTGCAGTTTCAGTGCTGTGGTACGCACGGAACCCTGACTGAAAAACTTCAAATAAATTATTGTCCTGCAGGTGGCGACAAAGCTGTTTAATCACAATTCTTTCAAGGATTTTAGAGACAAAGGGCAGATTAGAAATAGGTCTATAGTTTGCCAGTATGTCGGGGTCTAGATTAGGCTTTTTCAAAAGTGGTTTAATCACTGCATATTTGAAGGACTGAGGGACATAACCGCTCTCTAGTGAAGTATTTATTATATTAAGAATGGGATTTATAATTAGGGGGAGAATTTCTTTGAGGAGTCTACTTGGGATTGGGTCTAAAATACAAGTTGATGTTTTGGAGGACATAATGACTGAAGTTGTATGCCTACTTTTACTCTGTTTTGCAGAGACGTATATACATTTTTTTGTTTTTTTGTGTTTCTTCACAGCGGCACCAACAATCACGAGGCAAAGCATCCTGGATCCAGTAAATTATTTTCACATCTAATTGAGTCTGGATTTCTTTATTATGAATCCCTTAATTACAGTCTGGTAGCTATTGCAAATACAAAACAGTACTGTATCATAATTTAAGCCGGTAGCTACACAGAATGTCTATAAATTAGCAAGTTATAGTTAAGTGTATGTAGAAACCACAGAGTGTGTATTCATTTCAATAGCAAATGAAGAAATTACAATTAACCCTCGCGCTCTTGTGGTTTGAGCAATGGTTTGGTCAAAGAGCAATATATGTTTTCATATCAGGAAAACATCAAAATGTGCATAAATTGTATGTTAGGTGATGTGTTGGACCACCCATGAAAGTTTCATAGCGATGAAATAAGAAAGAAAAGAAAAAATCTAAACAGGGACAAATGGACCTGAAGATAGGAGGGTTCAAATGAATGTTGAATGAATGAATCATAAGCAAAATTATGTGTTAGGGGCTCACCAAGAACATACCTGGCGCCCAGAAAAGATAGAGATACTCCCCTCAAAAAAAAAAAAAAGGTCTACTTTTTAAATGTTTTTATTTTTATCATTATCGACCCCTACAGACCCTTTAAAATGTGATCATCAAAATTCCAGAATGGAGGCGACTGGAGGCAAAATGAAGTTGACTGTAGATTTTTTAATGATTCTCTCACATTAGATCTAAATTCTACTGGTTTTAAGTGTTTGTGTTGGACAAAAGCAACACATTTGAATTCCCAGGGTAAAAAGGTGATGGACAAAATTCAATTTTCTCACCATAGAATTATATTTTTGCGTCAAAAGAATCTCATTTATGGAATAGTATCTAATATAGATGTAGATAAAATGAAAAATATTGTGGGCTCAACATTTCTGTGAGTATTTTTCCAGTAAAACCCATAAATCTGGAATTGTTCCTTCATCAAAAATGCAAAGAGTTTATCATAATTTCCTAAAACATAATGTAAAATACAATAATAAATGTGTCCTGCAGCAGCTCTGATGTCACTCACATGTGTCTGAGGCTTTTACTTTTCCAAAATCCTCTCATTTTACATATTTTATGATATTCTGAGGTTAAATCCCAGTTTGACATAATGTAGCGCTTCACTTTTGCCTCCATTCTGAACTGTAGTTGTTTGTCTGTTGTTGTCTGTAGGTGTGGCGTGTGAGGTGGAGAGAGAAAAGAAAAGGACAGCTTCAGAGCTTAAGCATCGATCCACGTCTGTGTTAGCTTTACCGCCAGAGACCAGAGACTCTGAAAATGACAGGACAGGAGCATGACAGGAGCATGACAGGAGCACAGCACAGGGAGAACTCTATAAATCTACAGCCCCGGCCCACCCACAAGCCCCCTGACCTGTGCTGTTTTTCACTGTAAAAAATGAGCAGTAGATGGCGCCTTACAATATAAAAGCCACTCTCTAATCTTCTTCGTTCTCTGACTCGTGCATTTCTGCTGCCTGTGCGGTGTTTTGTTCGTCCTCTGCTGCACCAGCTGGCTATTCACTCTGGTTCTTACACGTCAGTCATTAAGTAAAGCCATTGTAGGGGCTGTTGTCCTGCGCTGGTGTTCCTTTTGAAGCTGGGGTCCGAGCGTGTCGTAGGGGTCCAACCCATGACAGGTGACTATGGTCCAGTCACCTGTCATGGGTGCGCAGCGACGAGCCTTAACGTGAAGTATGTTCTACGTTTACTGCAGTGTGTATGAAATGACTACTGTATTTGTAAGCTGAGCTAATGTAATCTTTTCATTCAGGCTGGGGTGCTGAGTCTTGCCTGTGCACCTCTGTCTTGCCGGGACAGTACCTCGCCTGAACAGTGTCCTGCCTCATCGGGGGCTGGTCGTGTCGTTTAGCTTCACCTTTTGTCTGTTTATCATGCTGTTTAACAGAACATGTTATGGGAATGTGCAATTAACTCAATGGACTATTTAATAATTTATTTATTTGTTATTATTATTATTTTGGGTTTTTTCAGGCAAAACTCTTTTTTGTTTTTCATTTTTTGTTTTTTGGTCAGTTTGTGCTCTCAACATCCGCTTTCATGTGGAAACAACAAACTTGTCCAATCTACTCTTAAAAATTCTTAATTAGTTCATTGGAGAATATTTTATTCAAGCAATGAATCAATCATGTAGATTTCTTGTAATGTACATAAAGACATTCATTAAATATGACAAGAAAAAGCAAGAAAAAAGAAAACGTATGTTTTAAATGAACAAATAAATACTTGAATACCTCAAGATTTTCTTAATTATCTTTGCTCGAAAAGGAGTGGGATGAAGTAATACTTATTAAATCCCACCCCTCATTGAATCCACTTCATCCAGAGACATAAAGATCAGCCTTAAAGTAAACTTTTTTGGGACATTTTTACACACAGAATGGCTTATTTTTATATGAAAACTAGACGTAATGGAAAACTTGTAATTCTTCTTACATTTATGAGTAAACTACATGAGAAGTTTCAAATTGATATCTTTAAAGTTAGAGTTAAAGATTTATGCCTATTCAACTATTCGCCTTAAATCATGAATCAAGGAATTCACTTAACAAAACAAGTATTTAATAATAATGGTAACTACATGGAATTTGCCTCCTTTTATCAACTGAAACGAACCTGTGCACTTTATTGTTAATATGGTCCTGGGCCCGTTAATGTCCAGGTGCCATCGCAGACAGCGCTGGCATTGCCACACATGCTGCGCTAAAGTGCCAAGAAGCTGTGGCAATGAAAGGAAGGCCAGCAGCAAGAAAATAGCCGGCAGATTTGAATCCTTTTGTCAGGTTTTGGATCAAACAACAGCGCGGGTCAGCGAGGGCGACAGGAGACGAGAGGCTGCAGAACTTCTGTCGCTGTCCAGTTCTTATTGAAGCGAGCGCGCTGTGCTTTGACCCTTTTCCTCCTCCTGCCAAAGACCGAAATGTGCCTCGCCTGGACACAGATCGTTTACAGCCGCACTGGACAAAGGGATCGCGCATTAGGAGTAAACGGCTCAGTTCACTTTGTTTCATTTAATTTGTTTCGTAATACAGCGCGGTTTAATTGGCCTAATGTAAACCTTTTAACATTGCACAACTAAACACAATTTCTATACCAATACTAATGACCTCTCACAGCAAGGTCCAATCAGAGCCCATTGTGGTTTGGGCAGAAGTCAAAGGTCAGGAGCGCAAACGACCCAAAGCAAACATGATGACGCCAATGGATGGACATAACAAAACTTATTTTAGCAGAAAGACCATACTGTTTTTGAAATCCAAAGTTCTCTGTGCTTTTGTAGATGGGGAAGATGCCTGCATATTTTACTCAAATGTATTCAGCGACTAAAGAAGTGCAAGCAAGTGTACCGGGGGTTCCAATTTCAAAAACAGAGTTGTCAAAGAATGTGCAAATTCAAAAAAAGGACAAGTGCTGATCAAGGGCTACAGCAAAAAGGCTAGAGGAAGCGTAAAGAAATCTTGCAAATTTAAAAGTTATGAAACTATTAAACTTTTACATTTGCAAGATGTCTTTATTATCTCTCTGGATACAACAAAAGTTTACTGTCAGTCCAAATCCACACAAGAGCGTCTGTAAAACCGCCCAAAATCATCAGAACATCTGGTGTGACTGTATTTCTGACAGTAGTGCTCATGACACAGACCTGCCCCTCCTCTCTCTCACGCTCAAATTGAAGCTCCACAGAGTGCGGATGGATTTGGATACAAGGATTTGTCAGTGGAATTCATAACTTTCATGAGGTTTATTGTAAAATAAAATAAATTTTGCATAAAAAATTGCTCTGGCCAAACTCCTGGACAATATGTTTGACCCGCAGCAGCTCTTAAACCTGGCAACACTGCGCTCCACCCAATCAGTGTGAGGCATTTGTCTGAATGTTCCGCCTTCCCAGATAATGATAATGGATAGAACTCAACATGTGCTTCACATGTCCATCTGGTTTCTTCCTACAGTTTCAAAACAGTTATAAGTATCCATCTACTGCACTGCTGCTCCTCCTCTTCTTTTTGCCTGCTCCTATTCTTTGTGGAGCATCCTTCTTCTTCTTATATATTTTCTTTGCCTCTGACAGGATCTCCTGGGACCCTACGCTCACAGAACCAGGAGAAAGAGGAGGAGAGAAGGGAAAGACAGGGAAGTGATGAAAAGAGGAGCAGAGAGGAGAAACAGATGAGATAAGGAGCGCAAAAGAGAGGAGAAATGGAAAAAGGAGCGAGGGTAAAGGACGAAGAGGAGAGAGAAAGAGAGAGAGAGAGAGTGAGAGAGAGAGGGGGGGGGGGGTGCGAGAGGAAAAGCTGCTTCCTTCCTCTGTGTAAAGTGCTGTCTTGTGAACGCGTGCTGACATATCGATCTGAGCGCGCTCCGTCTCCATGGAAACGGCTGCAGGCCCCGGGCGGCGGCTGTCTCCGAGCAGTTTTTCCTGAGCGCTGGAGGAGGTGCTCTCGCTCACATCAGCTCAGAGGAATAACCAGGCACAGCGCAGAGACAATATGAGATACATTGCATTCATGTGTTTAACCTCCACTTCTGATGCAGCTACGTCTAAACCAGGACTCTAATAAGTCTGGTCCAAAACAAAAACAAAAAAAACAGACAACAACAGGTCTAAAGCAGGTCTTCAACAGGTCCAAACTAGGTCCAAACCAGATTTTTAAAACAACAGCCTTAATCAGGTTCACACAAATACAGCAAATATAAAAGCAGCTCCCTCTGCCTGTGACTGTGGTTCGCTGTCCATGGTGCTGAAACAGAACTGAACCTTACACCTAAATGAATGTCTACTCTATACACTTTTTTTTGAGTAAATAAATAATAACTATTCTACTTGAGTACATGGAGTGGCACTTTCATTTTTACTTGTGAAATACAGTTTTGAAGTAACAGTACACACTTGAGTATGTATCTTTTTGTCTACTCTATCCCACCTCTGGTCAGGAGTCTCCCTCGAGAACCTAACTCTGATTGATATGTGCAGTAGACTTGATTAGAGCTGTACTCATCATCAGTCTGGAATAGCTCGGGAAAAGGCAGAAGAGTCAGACGAATATTTGAAGTTGATTGTGCGGAGAATCACAACAGCAAAGCGCAGCAGAGAAATCCATCTTAAATCCAGTGGAGAAAAGCACAGAAACCTTTACCATCCACCAATGCACAAAGCACCTCTGTATGTTTTTAAAAGACAATATAGTCTGTATTTCTGTTAAAATAGGCAGAGGTACATCAGCGTCGCCATGCTTGTTTTGGTTCTTTTTGGCGGTTCCCCTTTGGCTTGCACCCAAACCCGAATGCGGCGCTGGGATTGGACAGGAAAGGTTCAAGAAGGATTCTCTTTAGACTAGACGAGCCGCCCGCTATCCCGCCAGAGAGGTTCTGGCTACATAGTCTCTATCTGCAAATGGATGCACGTCAGTCCTGGACCAGCTGGAGCCTGTCTGTCCTGGCTCAGTCCGGGTTTAGTCCTGGTTCAGTCCTGGTTCTGTCCTGGATCATCTGCAGCCTGTCTGTCCTGGTTGTGTCCTGGTTGTGTCCTGGTTGTGTCCTGGTTCAATCCTGGTCCAGTCCTGGTTCAATCCTGGTCCAGTTCTGGTTCAGTCCTGGTTGTGTCCTGGTTCTGTCCTGGTTGTGTCTTGGTTGTATCCTGGTTCTTTCCTGGTTCTTTCCTGGTTCTGTCCTGGTTCAGTTCTAGTTCAGTCCTAGTTCAGTCCTAGCTGTGTCCTGGTTTAGTCCTGGTTCAGTCCTGGTTTAGTCCTGGTTTAGTCCAGGTTTAGTCCTGGTCCAGTCCTGGTTTAGTCCAGCTTTAGTCCAGCTTTAGTCCTGGTTCAGTCCTGGTTTAGTCCTGTTCAGGAGGATCTCTCCTTCACTGTGGTTCTCCTCGAGGTTTCTACTGTTTCCCACTGGGTTTTTTGTAGTTTTTCCTGTGCAGAGGGAGGGTCTGCAGACAGGGGGCGCTCTGGCACAGTTATACATTTGCCTAATTCATGTGAACTTTGGTCAGTCTGCTCCTCAATTATTGTCCCGTGACAACTTTGCTCCTGACCTTTAACTTGACTCAGATTCGAAGAATGTTCTCATGGATATCAGCATTCTGTTTAATGCAACCTTTTGAGAACATTTTTCGATTCAAAAGATATAATAGTTAGTTTTAAATTGTAAATCGCTATGGCAACAGACCTAATTTTTCATCATTCTATCAACGCAACTGATGTTTACTTGATGTTTACGGCAGATGAATGCTGTCTGTAGAGGACTTATTTGTGCTCAGATTTTTCTCCCTGAATGAGCAAAAATGTTACTAAATCATTGTATATATGTGCTTTATTAAGATGTTTTGTTGTAGGTAGATAGTACTATAGTCCAGCTTTACAAACCTGTCTCCCTCCCCCCTCACTGGCCTCCCTCCCTGGACTGATGTGTCTTCAGATCCACTCTTTGTGCTGCTGAGGCACAAACTCACAAGCCCACACCAGTTTGTGCTCAGAGGATAAATCTGTGCGTTCTCTTTCCTCAAAAAAAGCTGAACTCAGACTTTTTACTCTCGTCTGAAAAAATGGGATAAAGGACCAGGGACGAAGCTCACTCCTACAACAAAGGTTTTTATAGAAGAGAATGATTACATTGTACGTCTGTGATGGTTTAGAAATGATTTTGGAAGGACATTGCGAAGGTTTTGTCACGGTTCTCAAACTTCTCTCACCAAATAAAAGATAATATGTGGCTTTGTGAGAACCACCAGATCTAAAGCTGGACTTTATCAGGCTGGAACTGAGGCGTTGAGGAATTGTAAAATGCTCCACTGGTAAAACTTTGAATTGAAATAAGACGCAATAAGATTATCTTAACTTGAATTGAATGATAAAAGTGTGTGATTCTGAGCTTAGGTTTCTGTTTTGTCTTATTTTGATAATGTGGATTCAAAGGTCAAGTAAAGCCGCCAAAAAAAAAAGTTCAACTAAAACATAAAATGACATCAAACCTGGTTCAATGGAGTGATTTGATCTTCTGAAGCGTTATTTGAAAGGGGTCTTTTTCATACGTGACTTTCTTTTTCATTCCTGACAGTTTTGACAGCAAACATTAAAGGTGCTTTTATAGTAATCTGTCTGACAATCAACACAGACAATGGTTTATGGAATAATTAAGCAATGCATTGCTTGAATTAGATTAGATTTGTATTTTTTCAACACAGAGCTTTTCTGGGCTGTCCAGCAGGTAAAACACAGCAACGAGGCACAAAGTGTCAAAATAAACTTCCGACGCCGAGTTGCATAAACAACATGCATCGTGCCCAGTATCTCAGGGAATGACTCCAGATGGACTGAGACAGGTTTACTGGCAAAGCAAGGAAGTAGAATTCACTTTTAAATGTCGAACATACATTTTGTCAAATTAATTAGAAAAGAACAGAGTGCTTCACATGGAACAGCGGAAACTAAGAAGGTAAGCAGCCTAATTAAAAGGACTGTACCTACATGGACTGTTTTGAAACGTGAAAAACAGAACTATCTCCATTTTAACTTCATTGAAGTCTTGACCTCAGTCACATGTATCTCGCACTTTCCTAATGCAGGCCCAGCATCCTAAATATTCACCGTAACGACGTTATAAGCCCTTTTCTTGGCTCTCGAGAAGAGTCTGGCTGCAGTCGAGGGGCAGTGCCATGTTGAAGGAGCTCCACATCCGGTTTGGATTAATATCAACCTAACCCTAACCCTTACCTTACCCAATTTAACCATGTAGCAATCGTTAAGTAGTAAGTGATTCCCGTTTTTAAAAAATGATTTAGTTCTTAGCCACAGGATATGATGGAGTGGAGCTCTCAGCTGCCAAAGGCGGGTCACCTCCTCGATACAGCGTCTGCAGACACTTGCTCCTGTGAGCTGCTGAGCCCAGAGCGTCATGGACTGTCAGAGTAAAGCTAACACACATTAGCATGCTACCGGCACATTCCTGATTCTTTCATAGACATAAATGAAGATAGATATAAACAGATCTATAAACAGAGACAGCACTGTGGTCTAATTTCCACACAAGTAGATGTTTTTACAATATATCAGCGCTGGGGCAAAACAGATTTGACCTTATTAGATGCAAACAGGAGTGGGTTCTGTTGTATTGTATGTGTATTAGCTATGGAATGAAAAAAGAAAAAATGGGTTTACTAATAATATTTTAGCCAGCTCCACCATGCACTTGTGGATGTTTCAAATCCAAAACCAAGCAGCTCATACTACACACAAATGTCTTATCTAACAGTGATTTTTTTTCCTCCAAACATATCCAGAGTAAAATCTTTATTTACCTGTGAAACCGAATAAACCCACAATAACTGTGCCGATTCTTCCCACGCCTCCACATCGATCTCTGGCCTCCGACTCTGAGCTGTTTCCTGTATTTTTCTGCAATATTTAAGATTTTATTTTCGTGATAAAGATTGAACAAAGCGTCGGGGTCTGTCTGGGTCAGAGAGGAACAGTGAGCTGCTTTTAACTAAAGGTCAAACGCCTTCCGTGCCCACACCGTCAAAAAGTGTGTCCCTCGGAAAAGGCACGACTGTAGAGCAAAGCCGAGGGTAAAACAGCACCGAGCCAGGGTGGATTTGTTAGCGCTTAAAGTACTCGTTTTTATCGATGCATCTTTAATCTGACAAGCACTAAATGCGTTTTAAATCATCCATTGTTTAAAACTAAGGATTCTATTGTAGAAAATGTAAATGTTTGACCAGGTTTTTAGTTAACATCTCTGTAATTACATGAAATTAAAGCTGGTAGTTCAACATTTTCTCGGCTAGCATAAATGAACAAAGGGATTTTTTTTTTTTTTTTTTTTTTACAAATAACTTAAAAAGTGATGCCATTGTCCAGTCCCAAGGATGTAATTGCTAACAGTTGAATACACTTAAAGGACTAATACTATGCAATAGTGACTTATTCTAACAATGTTCCGTCATCAAAAACACACCTGGAGCTGAATTTAGCTTCATTAATGCTAGTTTTTAAAATCCTGGTTAGAAAATCTTATCCCCTTTGACCGTCAAAAACCCTTCCTGCTGAACTCCCTCAATAAATGTTTTTCTGATAAAGTGACGTCACTTATCACAGAATCTTCCACTGTTTTAAGTCCATAAATCATTACCAGAGCATTTCTGCCTCAAAACACGATAACTGCAACTGCCAGCCTGACCATAGAGTCTCATAAGTGCTAGATGGAGGAATGGAGGATCAGAGGGAGCTCACTCAAGAGAACATCCTTTAAACAATGTTTCTGAGACGGTTTATGCGTTGCTTCCACTAAAAACGTATCAACATTTTAAATCTTCATCGCACAGTCGATCCTTCCTCACATCAAGGTTTCTGATTCCCAGACCAGACTGACCTTTCAGCGTGGAGTTCGTCAATGAAAATCTGCTTCATTTTACTACGAGAAAACTCCACGGATAAAGCAGTGAGACCTGTTTGTTTTATTGAGCCATTCTCGATCAATATTGTGGTGTACGACAAAAGAAAATGTGAAATCATGATCTACACGTGTTCTGTTTTAAGGTGAGACACTAAAGTAAAACCCATTTTTTGCACATTTTTGTTTTTTGGTCAGTTTGCTCTCTCAACGTATAGACTTGGTTCTGTCCATTTTTCAGCTTTAAATGTCCCAAATATGTGTATTTTTGGCCTTATTTCTACATGAAAACATGACATGAGGAAAGACTTGTAATGTGCGTTGAAGGGAAATATATGTTTCTTACACTACCTCACTATATTGCTCACTTATAATTTGTTTTATATTTACACGTATACACACAACACAAGTATATAGTATATAGTAGGGGTGCACGGTGGCAGAGCGGCTAGAGCTTCTGCCTCTCAATAAGGAGATCGTGGGTTCGAATCCCAGACCACCCCAACATCGTGGTTTCGAATCCCGGACCACCCTAACATCACACGATCTCTCTGGGTGGAGTCTGCATGTCCTCCCCGTGTTACCGTGGGTTCTCTCCGGGTTCTCCGGCTCCTCCCACCGTCCAAAGACATGACTGTGTAGGTTAATTGACAACTCTAAATTGTCCATAGTGTATGAATGTGAGAGTGAATGGTTGTCTGTCCTTGTCTCTGTCTCTCTGTGTTAGCCCTGCGACGAGTTGGCCACTGTCCAGGGTGTACCCCGCCTAAGGCCCAAAGTCACTGGGATAGGCTCCAGTCACCCGCGACCCCTAACGGGAATAAGCGGTAGAAAATGAATGAATGAAAAGTATATGTTTTTAATCATGGTTTTATTCATAGAATCTGTAGGTCATAGGTCTGTTTACAGTTTACGTTTAAGGTTACCCTCAGGTTAACTCCCTTCTCTGGAATGTGTCTCTTGGGGGATGGGATGTATGTATTTCTTTTGTGCAGAGAAACTCCAAGATAAGATAGCGCTGTCGTCGTCATGGAGATGGAGACTCGGACATCCCGGAAGAAGGGACAACCTACTATTTGCATATTCATAAATGTGTTTTTAAATACCTGGGTCCAGGGATAGGCGGGCGTTCAGAGCTCCTGATCTAAGTCCCACATAGTGTAGGCCTTCAGGGATAAAGTTTGGACCCAGAGCGCTCTGTATTAGATTCCTCTGTTAGGGTTAATAAACTTTTTGGATTTAATAGATTTTTGCCTTATTCTCATTCTTCAGATAAATGAACACGCCTTCAGCATAAACTACAGGAGAAGTTTCAAATTGATATGTTTAAATTTAATATTTTTTCCTATTCACCTGCAGCGTCTCACCTTAAAGAACAAAAACAAAAGCACTCCTCTTGTATCTTTTGAATCAAACACGGAAACATTACATTAATCTTGTCCATTTCAGTCTTTTAAAATGGTGGATACTGTCTCGGGGGCTCTTTTATTGAAACAGTTTTAATTAAATGGAGGATCAGAGGGAGCTCACTCAAGAGAACATCCTTTAAACAGTGTTTCTGAGACGGTTTATGCGTTGCTTCCACTGAAAACGTATCAACATTTTAAATCTTTGTTGATCCTTCCTCACATCAAGAAGGTTTCAGATTTGATTCCCAGACCAGACTGACCTTTCAGTGTGGAGTTTGTCAATGAAAATCAGCTTCAGCAAACGACGAGAAAATGCCACGGATGAAGCAGCGAGACCTGTTTGTTTTATTGAGCCATTTTTGATCAATATTGTGGTGTACGACAAAGAAAATGTGAAATCGTGATCTACACGTGTTCTGTTTTAATTCTAAACGGCCAAAGAAAGCAAACCATGCCTTCTGACACAATTTCAGCTCAAACCTCCACTACATCTTCCACAACCGCGTGCACTCGCTCCCGTTAAAATAGATCTTTCAAAATTATCGCAATTGGAGCTGGAAATGGCTGACATAATTCCCCATTATTAACGCACACTTGAGTTCAGTGCTGAGGGCGAGGAGAACAGACGACTGCATGAAATCACCATGTGTCCTGACAGAGCACGGAATCAATGTGCTCCTGTAGCTGTGATCGATGGGAGAAAGAGGAGGGCTCTCGAACCAGACCCAATATGAAGATGTGGTTTATTAGAGCCGCTGTAAGTGTTAAGGTTTTGTTTGTTCATCTGGAATATACTAAGTTGTGTTTTATTTGTGTGTGTTTCCGTGCATTTAAAGGACACATATTCTGCATTATTTGATTTGTTTTTGGCCGTTAAGGCGAGACATAAGTTTTATTTTTTGGTTAGTTTTCTCTCTCACATATCGACTTTCAAGTGGAAACAACAAACTTGTCCAATCTGCTCCTAAAGATGTTTTATTACTTTTTTTATTTTTATTTTTATTGAATCCACTTCATCCATAGATTTCTCTGGGACATTGTAACTTCAAAGGCCGTTTTCTTAAAATGTATTTTTCTCGCCTCAGGACATAAAGATCAGCCTTAAAGTTACACACCAGAAACCCAAACGTACTGAAGGATTTTTATGTTATCTGCTTCTAAAACTGATTTATTGAAGTTTTTGGTAAATAAAATAAGGCAAAATTTGATTTTTTAGGACTATTTTCAGTCCAATCTAGTTTACTCAAAAACTAAATAATAAGAAATAAGAATAAGAAAAAAAAAATAAAAAAAAATAATTCAAAATCCCCTCAGTAAATTTAGTTGTAACTAATACGTATACAAAATGAACCAAGACATTTAAACCTGGCTCTGTCTGCTGTGGTTCTATTTTCAGATCATCTACGTCATTTATCAGAGAATGTTGTGCTGTTTTAAGTCCTTAAATCAACGCTAGAATTCTGCTTCTAAACACAACAACTGCTGCTGCAAATCTGCACAATGACATGTTTTCAGCGCTAACTTCACTAGACTGTTTATTGTGCTATTGTGCTGGTGCCATCTGGTGGCTGGATGCACTCAGTAAGTGTCATTTCATACTGGTTGATAAAAAAGTCATTGAATGAATATGAAACTTTTTTTTTTTTTTTTTTACATAAGATGATATATTTAAGGTGCTCAAGATAATAACATAAGATAAGATAATAACAATATAAAAAATTGAGAATATTTTTCCTTTAAATCCTTAAATCCTTGCCAGACTTGTTCTGAGCATTTCTGCCTCTAAACAAGATAACTGCCACTGCTAGGCTAAATAGTCTTGTGTCTAACGTCGTCTGACATAGTAAAGTGTGTAAGTGCTATGTGCCCTCTACTGGCTGGATGCACTCATTGCATGCAGCAGACAAATCCTTTTATAAGGCCATAATAAACTTATTTTTTTCTTTCAAAACAGATGAGAGATGACACTTACTGAGCGCATCCAGCCAGCAGATGGCGTCAGTGCTATATACAATCTAGTGAAGTTAGCGCTGAAAAGACTTCATTGTGAGGATTTGCTGCAGAAGTGATCGTGTTTAGAGGCAGAAATGCTCAGAACGAGTTTAGCGATAGCGAATGTGATGTAGATTTAAAAATCTGTACAAAAATCCAGGAAGTTGAGCAGGAAGTGTTTTTGTCGCTCAGAGGGGGGAGAATTTTCAAATAAACATTTCCTCAAAACAGCATGAATGCAGCTGAATGCTCCTTCAGGTGTGTTTTTGATGACAGAACATTGTTAGAACATGGTTTAAAGCTAAAACTGTATTCACTGTAGTAGAATATGTGTACTCAAGAGCATGTTAAAATGATAATAACAATTTGAAAAATGCAGAATATTTTTTCTTTAAGAAGGGACATTCAAATTACTCAACCTTTTATTCCTTATAATTAGTGACTTCTGTTTCCACAGAACGTGTATTGGAAAAGCAGAACTTTGTGACAAAAGCAGAAATACTAACAAAAGTCTTGTGATGATTTACGGACTTGTGAACAGGACAGGAGACCTCTGGACCTTTGACATGTAAATCTGACATATTTGAAACCAAGTGTTTTTGTGAGGCTCAAAGAAGCAGCAGCTCATAAACAGGATTGATGAAACAAGTGTGAATGATGAGAACCCATTACAGCATCATTTAGAATCATATCTGTAAAAGCATAAATAGATCTTATTGTGTCTCTTTTAACAGAGTCTCTGGAGAGGCGGATATCCAGGTTTAGTCCCCTCTCACTCCTGCGGCTCCTGAGTGCTCCTCGCCTCTCGCCTCTCCACAGAATAAACCCACTCCTGCAATTACAGTAATGCTCTGAGAGAGGATTCTGAGAGGGGAGAGAGCGAGAGCGGGGGGAGAAGAATAGAGGGTGAGGCTGGGATGAGTGCCATTGAGGGAGGATATTTAAAGGATTTCAAAGTGGTCCGGTCTGAGACTAGTTCTACGCTGGATCTGGGCTTGTTTTCAGATTCCAGGAGCCGATGATGTAACACTGTAGTACCTGTACTGCTGGACCACATGTGGTGCTAGTAGTAGTAATTTGTAGTAGCAGTAGTTGTTGTTGTAGTAGTTGGAGCATTTGAACTAGCAGATGAAGTAGTCATGGCAATAGTAATAGTCATAGAAGTAGTAGTAGTAGTCATGGCAGTAGTAGTCATGGAAGTAGTAGTAAAGGTAGAGGCAATCGTAGTAGTAGAAGTACTTTTCATAGTATTAGTAGCAGTGGTATTAGTAGTCATAGTAGTACTTTTCATTGTTGTAGTAGTTGTCATAGAAGTAGTAGTCGCAGTAGTGCTAGCTGTAGTAGAAATAGTCCCAGTAATAGTTACAGAAGTATGATTGTATTATTATTATTAGTAATAGTAGAAGTAGTAGTAGTAGTAGAAAAAGTAGCAGCTGCAGCAGCAGTCATATCAATAGTAATAAAGGTAGTAGTAGTAGTAGTAGTAGTAGTAGTTATCGGAGTAGTAATAGTATACAGTAGCTGCAAAATTAGTCATAGCATAGTAGCATCAGCAGTAGTCACAGCAGCTGCAGCAGAGTCAGCAGTGATTGTAGCAGCAGGAGTATTAGAAGTAGTAGTAGCAGCAGCGAGCGGTAGGAGTAATATTAGAAATAGTAGCAATGGCAGTAGCAGCAGTATTATTAGAAGTACTATCAGTAGTAGCAGTAGCAGTAGTAGTACCATCAGTAGTAGTAGCAGCAGTAGCGGCAGTAACACTATCAGTAGTAGCAGTAGCAGTAGTAGATGTAGTAATATTAGCAGTAGTAGCAGCAGGAGAAATATTAGAAATAGTAGTAGTGGCAGTAGCAGCAGTATTATTAGAAGTACTAACAGAAGTAGCAGCAGCCGCATAAGGAGTAGTATTAGATGTAGTTTATCAGCAGTAGTATCAGTAGTATCAGCAGTGGCAGTAGTAGTAGTATTAGTATCAGTAACAGTAACAGTAGCAGTAGTATCAGTAACAGTAGCAGCAGCAGTAGCAATAGTAGCAGTATTAGTATCAGTAACAGTAGCAGTAGCAGTAGCAGTAAAGTCCCGGGTGAGCAGTGAGGTTCCTGGGAGGTGGTGACTTCAGAGGGTCTGGTTGATGGACAGGAGGGACAGGAGGATAAAGCACTACTGTGGGACTTTAAACACTATTGATTTCATGAACAAAGACAGAGCAGGTGACTCCACTTTAGACGACACTGTCCTGCACAGAGCCCCGCCCACACTACAGCCCAGCAGACCGCCCTGGTTTGTTAAGAACAGACCGACAAATAAAGAAAGAAAATAAAGGGATTTGTCCTGCAGTGTCGCCGGACAATATCACAAATGATGAAAAATCAAGCTTGTTTTGGTGAAAGAGAGCGACGTCAGAGCCTCGTTTAAACACTTTTACTAATTGTGTTTTACATTATTTGTTCCTTTATTAGCAAATGATGACGGAAACTGCCGGCAATATACTGATAAGGTTTTACTGGACAAATCCTCACAGAAACACTGAGCCACAATTGTGTTTCTTTTTACTTATATTATTTATTACATCCTTCACCAGAAATTATACTTGCAAATCTCAAATCCAATTTTATGGCCTGGAAATCCAAAATTGTTCCTTATTTTTTGTAGCCTACAAAAGCCGTTAGAGTTTATGTTCGATGTCAGATACACATTGAAAATGGTTTATGCTCTGCTTGTTGTGTTAACGTCGTAGAGTTTGATGATGTCATAATTTCAGACGGAGGCGGGACCTGTGTAACTGTGGGAGGTGAACTGTTTTTGAAGGAAAAACCCAAACTTATGATCCACAAATGTTGGACCTTATCATTATTATCAGGGACTGGCTCCACAAATGTGTCACTTTAATCTAATGTCTCAAGGTCTTTATTACGAACAACAATCACATCTTTGGGGTTGAATAATGGCGCCACATTTGAAGCAATTATTAAAATATTATGTCAGAATGTTCAAAATTGCAGAACGGAGGTGACTGGAGGCTAAATAGGGTCAATCATCTTACATTGTTCACTGACTCACTCACAGCAGGTCTAAATGGAAAGAACTGTCTTAGAATAAGCAATAATTTTAAATATCCAGCGTAAAAATGTCTAACGTAGAAATGTCTAAAACTTATGACCTGATGATAAATTACTGTAGGGTCAACATTCCTGTCATCTATCGTCCAGCACAACCCAAAATCTACAGTCTGCCATCATCAAACATGTGTGTGATAAAGTAAAGTAAAATGAACAAACAACGGTAAAAGCATTGCAGTTTCTAACATATTTTTCATTTGCCAAAACCACCTTCATTTTTCACATGTTCACTTCATGCCAGTGTTTGTTTCATGTGGATATGTGCTGTAACTTTATTTATTATGTATCTACACAGGGGAAACTCAATGAAATAAAAAAAGTGCCCTGTAAAATAGATATATACGAAACAAACAAGACAATAATAAAACAATCAAGAATACTGTAACATTAACAATCAGGCAAAATACCAATGAGTGCCTTAGAAATAAACAAAATCCTAAAAAAATGACAGAGATATTAATCATAAACCACTTCAACAAATCTGCAATTTGACAGTTTAACGGGTATTCTGATTTAAACTATAAGGATTATATAATGTTTGGGTGTCGTGTGAAAGATACGTGTTCTGTATGGAGTCTGGAATGCCTCCTGCTGAAAGCAAACGCCGAACATTCAGACGAATACTATAAGCTGATTGAGGGCTGTGTCGAAATGCTGTTAAAGAACAAATATTCTGCATTATTCACATTGTTTTTAGCCTCTAAACCTGCTCTTGAGTGTCTTCAGTTTGACATGGCATGTTATAGAACACAAATAAATGCTTTTACAGAGAATAACATTACTTTATCACTGTGTTGGGAGATGCCATTTTGACTTAGCTGTGGCTCCATCTACTGGCTGTAGAGACAATTACACACATGTAAATATATACCCACAATACATTGCAGTAAAGAGTGGATCTGATGAAGTTGTAGTTATCGTGATTAGACGGAAGAAATGTTCAGAGTCTGGCCATGATTTAAGGACCTAAACAGCAAAGGATTCTGGGATAAATGACGTCAGCATCATCTACATCACATCGAAGGAGTCCAGAACTCAGTATGTGAGAGAGAGGATTTACAAACGAGTATTCATCAAAATACTCTACTCCAGTGGTTCCCAGGTCACGAGGGGTGAGCTGGGGGTCGAGAGATGATTTCAAGATCTCATTTTAATTGATATGATGTTGTATTTGTTGCTCTATTTTTTTTTTTTTTTTAATTAAAAACAGTATCTTTTAGTGAAAAAGGGTCCAATAAGATAATAAACGTTTCAAATAGCCAATATTAAAGCTGATTTAACATGCTTAGAACATGGTTAAAAGCTCAAAAAAGGCTATTTTGAAAAAATATTTGTCCTTTACATCCAGTTGATTGAAAGACATCTTTCCCATCCACAAATGCAGACATAACCTCCCTCTGCACATTTTTCCAAACCAAACAGTCTGTATTTCTCCTTAAACAGGCCTACATCAGTGTGTGTCCACATGTTTGTTTCGGTTTGTTTGGGTTCTGCCCAAACCACAATGCTGCGCTGTAATTGGTCCAATCTTTGACCCACTGGTGAGCGGGGCCTGTTGTAACCGTGGCAGCTGTCAAGATGATTTCTCGTGAGTTTGAGATCTCACAAACACAGTGCAAGGTTAGAGGAGAACATGTGGACTCCGCAGAGGCGGTACCTGGCCTGGGGATGTCCATGTTCACTGCACTGACCACTCAGGCTTTTGTGTGAGACAGAAAGAGTCTGCTGCACACTAAAGGACAGAGGTACATGCATTCAACTTAGGGCTGGGCGATACGGCAAAAAAGGATTATCTCAATTATCTTGGGGCCAGATTGTGATTTTGATTTTATCACGATTTGGGTTCACTTTGTATTTTTCTATTGCCTTTATTCGAGCTGCACGATTTAGGGAAAATATATATTTGTGATTTTTCTGACAAGCGTGATTGTGATTAGATTTGTGATTTATGTTTCAATAATAGGATTCTGTTCAAATTCACAATTTAAACTAAATTTTGTTGCGTTTCTGTCACGTTCAGTTGAGTTTTTGATATGTAAACCCGTCTTTGTCACTTTTAGTCGTGTCTTTGTCATTTTTAGTCGCAATTGTGTCACTTTTAGTTGTGTTTTGGTGCATTGAGATGCGTTTGTTGTTTGTAGGTGCGTTTTTGTCTCTTTTGAGCGCATTTTTATCACTTTTGGACAAATCCACAGTACTACAACTACAGTGTTGGCAGTTTTCATTCAAATCAAAGCAAGACATTTTGTTGTTTGTGGAAGAAGTTATTGCACTTCATTAAAAAGTTTTTGTGCGTATTTGGTTTAATTGTGCAGCCCTAGTCTATAAGAGGTAAATAAAGTCGTCTGCTCAGAGGCGATGATTTCACTAAAATAGCAGATTGTCCCAGGGACGAGCTCGCGATACGATTTTTATCACCATATCGCCCTAACCCTAATTCAACTTATAAAATATGATTGGGATCAGCAGAGTTTGATTGGGCCTTATCTCCACGGCAACGCTGGTGTCAAACTCCGCTCTGTGCAATTACAAATGTGACCTTCACGTCGACTCGGGCTTCAGTTCTGCCAATCAATATGAGCTAACAGGACCCTCTGTGCACGCCGACAAAGGAGCCAGATCCATACAGTCACGCTCTGTTTGTAGAGGAAAAGTGAAAAAAGAGGCGGGGGCTCATTCTAAATAAGTTACAATCGGCTGATGTTATTAATTTAACAGTGAACCCATATTTATATTTATTACATTAGAGTCATTTGATCCTTAAATAGTTTCACGCAAAAATCAATATCTTGTCTGGCAGCATAAACGAACCAAGATGAAATTACTTTTTCACTAAAGTATAGGACAAATAGTGGTGATTACTGCCTGTTCAAATGGCTTTAACCACAAGATTAATAAGGTACATTTACAGACGCAATTAATATACTAGTTCAACATTTGTCGATTTTTTTAGTTTGAAGATTTTGTATTGAATCTGCGCTCCACCGAAAACGCTGGAAGAGGTAGAACAAACCGATTCTCTCACCGGGGGATGAGAGCGTGAGAGTAATGATGTGTCCTGGGACAGAGAGACGCCCCTGCAGTCAGAGGTCTGTCCCCACATGGACCAATGAGAGCGGATGTCCTAATATACCTGTTGTATTTTTAGAATGTGCTAATATTCCGGTCTCCATTAAACCCAGTATAATTTTTGAACATTTTTGAACATCCGGGTCAACAAATCTTCAACAAATCTTCATTTTGACAATGAAAGTTAAATCCTACAGTAGAATTCTATCCTCCAGGACTAGACCAGGACAAGGGGAGGAATAAACTGGGGTAAAACATAAAGTGCAGCCTTACTTGCCTGGGCCAGTTAAGTTGAATGCTCATTGAATTCACCAATCCATCTGATTGTCACTAAAATGCCAGACTAAAACCACCCCAAAGGAGGAGGAACATTGGTGGATTTTCAGCTTAGATATATTTTTCTTTACAGTCTTCATTCCCCATCAAAGATTTATGGGATCCCCTGGTTCACTTTGGAGCATATTGGTAATTGGTCTTAAGTGAACCGTACCGGGTTGTTCAAGTACAAGGTCCAGTTTCCACAGTGATCAGCCTCACTTTTGGGTCCCGGAACACTTTATTGTGAAGGATGATTGGATAAGAGAGAACACAGCAAGAACTGTTAAATGTTTAAAATTAAAAAGTAAAATGTAGGTAGAATTTTTAATTGAACATGTGTTATCTTTAGGTGGTGTTATCTGCTTATGTTGGACCCAGAGCCATGCATTCCACCATTAAGAGAACCTGGCCAAAGCGCTCCTCAGTGGACCAGTCTAGGGAGCCAGGGCCAGTCGAGACGTGACTTCAGAATTCATCAAATTCAAGAAAGGTAACGCGACCTCTTGGACCCAAAATTAATTCTACTCTCCGCAATGCCTCTCTACTGTTACTCACAGGTACAGAGCGACCGACTCTGGTGTTTGAAGGGACTTTGTGCCTCAAGGCTTTGGTCCATGGCGTCTTGAACCATTCCATCTCCACTGGGTCCAACTTGTCACATGTGCACGTCTACAGCCTGAATGAAAATGAGAGAGGGGGGAGAGGAGGAGAGAAGGGAGGAGAGTGAGGCTGAATAAAAATGAGAATGGAGGGAGAGAGAGGAGGAGGAGGATAGAGAGAGAGAAGGCGAGAAAGGAAGGAGGAAATAAAGACGGAGGTGATGGGTAAGAACGGGAGGGAGGGAGCAAGAGAGAGAGGACGAGAAAGGTTAGGAGAGGAGAGAGAGGGGGAGACAGGAAGATGGAGGAGCCTCTGCTGGCATCGCTACGGAACGCCCCCAGGGACAAAAAGGCAGATTTGAGTTTGAGTGATGGCCCGGGCAGAAGAGGGGAGGAGATACAGTTTTAATCTGAGAGAGTTAATTTATCTGTGTGCGGGGCCCCACCTGAAGACATCTATTATCACCGAGGGCCCGAGGACAGAGTCTGCAGACCGAGATGGAGGAAGAGAGCCGGCCCGGGCAAAACATGGTCTGTCAAAGGAACAGGTAAAAAAAAAATACTCTTGAGATGGTTCAAGAAGCAGCAAACGAAAAACTGTAATGTGGTTTGTTTATATGTTCATGACATTTGCCACTGTCAATATATAACTTCAGCCTCTAGGTTCTAAAGTTATTACTGCAGGATTTGTGGCACTTGTGGTAGATTATTGTCCTCTGTAATCAACACTTACAATCTACACAAAGCACTTCTACAGGTGGTAATATTGTCTAGCTCTGCCCCGGTGTTACTCTCGTGTGGTCGATTGGTTGTCAGTTGCTAAAACAGCCCTGGTTTTTCATAGTCTGTAACAGTTGGGATGGTGCCCGGCTAATGGAATGCATTTACCAAAACTGGAAGGGTCTATAACAATTATTTGTTTGTGATTTTATTTATTATTTTCACAGATCATCACTTTAATGGTCCGCGCCCCGCAGGTTTGGGACCATTGAACTAACAGATATGACATTATGGTAAAGGGAGCAACTCAGTCAGACTCATGACTAACTGAACAAGTAAGTTTCATTGGTCTTTCCAAGGTGGGATAGGGCCAGGCAGGGAGCGGTCTGGAGCGGTACTTGCAGGTAGATTGAGACTGGAGCAGAACAACAGGAAACAGCAGGAGATTTGGGTGTGAAGTGTGAGGTTTCAAAGTATCAAAAATGACTAATTCTTTGCAGAGGCCAACTGCAAAAATCACCATAGGCTGCCCATAGAACTATAGTTCTATACTAAAACCTGAAAGATGGCGCTGTATTGATCCCTGTGGTGTGAGCTCACTGGGGGCAAGAAGCCAAAAAATGTATTTCTTCCGCGTTACTTCCGAAATTGGGGCTAGCGCCTCCCACCGTGTGATGATAATCCCCCATGATGCTTTGAGCGATGGGAGCAAGCCGAGCTCGCAGCTTATAGATTGTGGTCAAAGAGGACTGTTAACGCGTCGACGTTAGCTTGTGTGATTGTTCATTTTACTCTTCATATTAGATCATATGTGAAAGCGTCTGAAATCTAACCATGTCCTCGTGCTTCTGTTTGTATCGTCCTGTGCTCGTTCACGTGGCTCGCACATGTTTACCTTACTGTCTCTACTGGTCGGTTGCACATGTAACGAAAAGAATTTCCCCTTGGGGATAAATAAAAGTAATTCTGATTCTGATTTACCGTGACGTCACTTGATATAAAAACAGTCATTTCGACTGTTTATATACAGTTAAAAAGAAATGTGAATTATATTGTATATAGATACTAAAAAGTAGTAAGTACTGTCTGCAATTATAATATGCAATTACACAAAAAGGCTGGGCCCAAGAGGCTGCAATACCTCACACAGCCACTAATCAATGTGGCTCGCGGACAGAGGGGGAGTGTCTTATTCAGTTAATTTAATAACTCCATGAGGCAGACAGAACAATCTGGCATCTAATGGCTGCAGACAGGGTCTAACCCTTGCTCACATTGCACGGGTCGGTCTGTGTGCGGTGGGCCACTGCAGTGGAACACTGCAGCGCTGTTGCTGGCTGTGTCGCTGAACTCGCAAGTTCACAGAGATTCACGCTCAATTCGAAGTTCACGTGATGACTCGTCATGTATGTAGGGAGTACATGTAAACACCTCTGGCGGCACCACTGCACTGCACAGCACACAACCTGAGCTCCTCTCGTTTTAAAGCTACAGATAGACCGGAACGTGAGCCCGGTGTAAGAGGGCTGGGCCTGATTGGAGATCAGCAGCAGGTGAACACCTCCAGAAACTCTGCCCAAACACGCACAGAGAAGAGAAGAGAGTGACATCACAGCCAGGGGCGTGACAGGGGCGTGACAGGGGCGCCTTACAAGCACTTTGCATAGACCTGCTTTAATAGCCTAATCATATTTAATTAAAATGAATAAATATGTAATATAAAACTAGTAGAGGAAATGTTTTTTAAAGTTAGTATTTCATAACTTTTTGTTGTGCATTTTCATAATTAGTGTGTGGCAGCTGTCCCCTGGTCTGGCAGTCCGGGCTCTCAAAGCCCTCACACCAGAGCCTCTGTCAGTGGGGACTGTGTAGTTCCAAAGTGTAAAAAATCTTTTGGACAGTTCAGTTTTTCTTTTAAGGCGTCTAGACAGTGGAACTCTTTTCTCTCTGAAATAAAACTGCAAACTGACATCAACATGTTCAGCAGGACTCTGAAGCTGCGGTTAAAGTCAGGCCAGAGCGGCTCACACAATGTTTACAATGTCCCTTGTTTCTGTCTTATGTAACAGTACACTTCTGAGTTGAACTTTTAACTTTTCTTCCTGCACTAAACCCTTTCAAATGCTCGTTATGGACAGGCGTTGATAATGAGCAATTGTGGAACAACATGAATCCGGTGTCAACCCATGTAACTGCTATGTCCATATATCTTGTGCTCTCTTCGTTTTGGTCAAAGATCCATATACTTTTTCATTTAAGGAAAAAAAAAGTTATTTTAATTTTAAAATGTTGCATAAATTGTATATTGAGCGATGTTTGGGACTATCCACAAAAGTTTCATAGTCATGAAATAAAAAATAAATGAACTATTCCACCATTACACAGCTAAATAGAAGTGCTGGCTGATCAACACCTCCCTGTCAGTTCTTTTGACGATCAGGCTGCATGAGTTATGGTGAGACCAGCTCCATGGTAACACTCAGGGGAGGGGCTTGAAACTCAGCAGCCCTTTCCCAAACAGGCCTTTTGATTGGATAAATACAGTGAGATAAAAGTGTCAGTAATAGGATTGATCTGGTTTGGCTGTACTTTCTGAAAACACAGTCTAAATATCACATTGTTGCCAGTGTTTCAGTTAGAGGCAGAAGCAGTCTCACATCGATCTGAGCTCATCGATTTGATCCATGGATTCATTTCTAACACTTCTGAGCCCATCACAGCTGCTTAGGAAACACGACAACCATTTATGATGCGACAGAGTGGTACTTTCACCTCATTTTACTGATAATAAATTAGTTTAACCTTTCAGTGACCACAGAGACAACTCCAGTACATACTATTGTTCATTTTGTTTACGAAAATTGACGTGTCAGGTTGAAAAAATAGACTCACTCACACTCAATCACTCACTCACTCATACTCACACTCACTCACACTCACTCACACTCACACTCACTCACTCACTCACTCACTCACACTCACTCACACTCACTCACACTCACTCACTCACTCACTCACTCACACTCACTCACTCATTCAGTCACACTCACTCACTCACACTCACTCATTCACTCACACTCACTCACACACTCATTCACTCACACTCACTCATTCACTCACACTCACTCACTCACACTCACTCACACTCACTCACACTCACTCATTCACACTCACTCATTCACTCACACTCACTCACTCACTCACACACTCATTCACTCACACTCACTCATTCACACTCACTCATTCACTCACACTCACACACTCATTCACTCACACTCACTCATTCACTCACACTCACTCACTCACTCACTCACACTCACTCACACTCACTCATTCACACTCACTCATTCACTCACACTCACTCACTCACTCACACACTCATTCACTCACACTCACTCATTCACTCACACTCACTCACTCACACTCACTCACACTCACTCACTCACTCATTCACACTCACTCACTCACACTCATTCACTCACACTCATTCACTCACACCCACTCATTCACTCACACTCACTCACTCACACTCACACTCACACTCACTCACTCACACTCACTCACACTCATTCACTCACACTCACACTCACTCACTCACTCACTCACACTCACTCACTCACTCACTCACACACTCACTCACTCACTCATTCACTCACTCACACTCACTCACACTCACTCTCACTCACTCACTCACACTCACTCACTCACTCATTCAGTCACACTCACTCACTCACACTCACTCACTCACTCACACACTCATTCACTCACACTCACTCACACTCACACACTCATTCACTCACTCACACTCACTCACTTACACTCACTCACTCATTCACTCACTCACTCTCTCTCACACACACACACACACACACACACACTCACTCACTCACTCACTCACTCACTCACACTCACTCATTCTCACTCACTCATTCACTCACACACTCATTCACTCACACTCACTCACTCACTCACTCACACTCACTCACTCACTCATTCAGTCACACTCACTCACTCACACTCACTCACTCACTCACTCACACACTCATTCACTCACACTCACTCACTCACTTACACTCACTCACTCATTCACTCACTCACTCTCTCTCACACACACACACACACACAGACACACTCACTCACACTCACTCATTCTCACTCACTCATTCACTCACACACTCATTCACTCACACTCACTCACTCACACTCACTCACTCACACTCACTCATTCACTCACTCACACTCACTCACTCACACACACACACACACACACACACACACACACACACACACACTCACACTCACACACTCATTCACTCACACTCACTCACTCACACACACTCACTCACTCATTCACTCACTCACTCTCTCTCACACACACACACACACACACACACACTCACTCACTCACTCACACTCACTCATTCTCACTCACTCACTCACACACTCATTCACTCACACTCACTCACTCATTCACTCACTCACACACTCACTCATTCACTCACTCACACTCACTCACACACACACACACACACACACACACACACACACTCACTCACTCACACTCACACACTCATTCACTCACACTCACTCATTCACTCACACTCACTCACTCACTCACTCACACTCACTCATTCACTCACATACACACTCACTCACACTCACTCACTCACTCACTCACTCACACTCACTCACTCATTCACTCACTCACTCACACACTCACTCACACTCACTCACACTCAGTCACTCACTCACTCACTCACTCACACACTCACTCACTCACTCACTCACTCACACTCACTCACTCACACTCACTCACTCACTCACTCACTCACACACTCATTCACTCACACTCACTCATTCACTCACACTCACTCACTCACTCACTCACACTCACTAACTCACTCACTCACACTCACTCATTCACTCACACACTCACTCACTCACTCACACTCACTCACTCACTCACTCACACTCACTCACTCACTCACTCACACTCACTCACACACTCACTCACATACACACACATACATAATCCTAACAGCAGGTGGTGTGTGTCTTGCCCAAAGACAAACACGATATATACTAGTCGAAGGGTTGAAGTACCAACCATTAGGTTTGTAGAAATGCAGTTCATCATAGTTAAAGTAACAGATAACTACATCTTAATTAGCTTTAATAAAACACCTCATTCATGCTGAACTAATTGTTTATTGAGGGCACATTCACAATACAAATTACATTCCACTCAGTTCGACTGGAGACCAAAACTATGAATCTCTAAATTTCAAAGATGTGTCTCCACCTCAATGGCAAACAGAATCAGACAAAGAAATGACAGGGAAACCCAAGGAAAAAACTAAGAGCCTGAGTCACATCACACAAATGTTTGGACTCAGTGTTTGAAAGCTATCTATCCCACAACCTGCCAGCATGAGAGGGCTCAGTGTGAGCTGCAGCCGAGGCATCGGAGCACGGACAATGTGCTTTCACATCAGGAGGTCCAGTTCAGACGGAACGCTTTGGACTCGAACGCCCAGGCCTTGAGTTACAGAAAATGGGATAAAAATCTCCCTTTTGATTAACACAGGCTCAGAGCGGTAGGACATTATCACATGAACCGTACACATTCAAACTTTTTGTTGTCTGTTTCCATTTTTCTTTATAATGTTGTTTCTGTAAGTAATCACTGGGAATGTTTTTGTCTGATCATCATCATCTCGTGCGTCTAAGCACGGCTCACTTTTTGGTTTAGTGCTGCTCTCTGGTCCACTGGAGTTCACAAATCAAACACCAGAGACACCCCTTCCAACTGGACCAGCGTCTGCTTCTTTGGCCCAGATCAGGGTTCGACTGTGCGTTCACAATTACCCAAGCGAACCGGACAATCCTGGCAATGATGCTTCGAATCAAAAGTGTATTGTAAATGCAGAATGATTGTGGCTGAACTTATTTAAGTGTTTAGGAGTTATTGCATTCATTAAGAAGATACTAAGCCTGATTCATTCTCACATTATGTCTTTGTTAATGCTTAATTAAGGCTATTAAAATTGTAATCATTATAACGTGTCACAGAGCTGACATTTACTCATTTCTACCACTGTGCAACTGAATTCGACTGTTATCAACCTGGAGACAATTCTCAAAGTATAAAAAAGTCAGCAACAGCTTTAAACAAGAGTTCAGCTGAGTCTTGACGATTTGTCTGGTCTTGGCTGATTTCAGACGAGTTCTGGCCTCTTTCCCAGAGAACAGAGCCAAAGGGCCTGAGCGTTCTGCAAGATTAAAGAAAAACCACTGCAGATTACTGAAGGAGCACTCAGAGAGACAGATGTCAGGCCCAAAGGCACGCGGGCAGAGCAAAAGAGCAGAGAGAGAAGCAGAAGGAACGGGGAGAGGAGAGGGTCAAACAAAGAAGAGGATGAAGAGGAGAGAAGCAGAAGGAACGGGGAGAGGAGAGGGTCAAACAAAGAAGAGGATGAAGAGGAGAGTGTTAGGGGAAAGGTCAGGGGAGCAGAGGATGAAGAGGAGAGTGTCAGAGGAGCAGAGGATGAAGAGGAGCAGAGGATGAAGAGGAGAGGGTCAGGGGAGCAGAGGATGAAGAGGAGAGGAGCAGAGGATGAAGAGGAGAGGAGCAGAGGATGAAGAGGAGAGGGTCAGGGGAGCAGAGGATGAAGAGGAGAGTCTCAAGGGAGCAGAGGATGAAGAGGAGAGGGTCAGGGGAGCAGAGGATGAAGAGGATGCAGAGGAGAGGGACAGACGGAGCAGAGGATGAAGAGGAGAGGGTCAGGGGAGCAGAGGATGAAGAGCAGATGGTCAGAGGAATTCAAGAGGAGATTTACAGATTTAAGCTCAGTTGCAGATATTTCCTTGTATTAGCGCGTAGCAAACTTCAAATGAATGCTCTAGAATGTTTCTATCAGTACCAGGCTCATGACAGGGTTTGAGGGGTGTTCATCTGCACTTACACAACTAGAGGTACATTTAATGAATAGGTACAAATCTAGAACATTGTAACCCTGTGGAAAATTATTGGACCTTTACGATACATATTTGAACCACTGGATGGGTGAAAGGGTACAATCCACATAAAAAACATAGATGTACTTGATTTGAAGCACAGAGGGTACAATAGTGTGGCCTAATGGGTTATTAGAGATTAGAATACAAGGGCCCAAAACTGTATCCCACACTGGGGTACACAGCTGGACGTCAGAAGGTACTCCCCCAGTGACCACAGACTGCACCCGAGGATAGTGTTCTTCCCTCTCTGAGAGTGTGGGGCCTCATTTCTAAAACAGGACGTGGAACTCTGGACACGCTGTGAGGCTCCAGAGTGTGTGACGTGTGGACAGGCAGAAGACCCACAGGGCGTGTGTGTGTGTGTGTGAGTGTGTGTGTGTCTGTGTGAGTGTGTGTGTGTATGTGTGTGTGTGTTAGTGTGTGTATGTGTGTTAGTGTGTGTGTGTTAGTGTGTGTATGTGAGTGTGTGTGTGTGCGTGCGTGCGTGCGTGCGTGCGTGAGTGAGTGTGTGCGTGCGCGTGTGTGTGTGCGTGGGTGGGGGGGGCACTGTGCATGAGCAGGAGTGTGTGAGTGTGGTGTGCGCTGGACAGACTGAGGTGAGGCAGAGTCTGTACCGGTCCATGCGTGTGACAGCAGTGTTTTGACAGCTAGACGCTTGGTTTAGATAAAGTTTAGCTTCGCCTTAAAACTGTCAAAAATTATATTATATAATGACTAACACAAAAAACAGAAAAAAAAACGTTCACACAAAAGTCAAAAAATGGGCTGGGCAAAAAACACCCTTAACTTAATACTTGGTTGCACACCCTTTAAAAAAAAAAAACTGAAATCAAACGCTGTCTATAACCATCAATAAGCTTCTCCCACCTCTCAAACTGGACTTTTGGAGCACTCTTCCTTTACAAACTGCTCCGGGTCTGTCATATTAGAAGGGCGCCTTTACCCAACAGCAGTTTAAGTTCTCTCCAGGTGTTCACTGGGATTGAGATCTGGACTCATCTCTGGCCAACTCTCGATTTGTTTCCATCCATTTCTGGGTTTTTGAAGTATGTTTAGGGTCACTGTCCTGCTGGAACATCCATGATCTCAGACACAAACCCAGCTTTCTGACACTGCAACCCAAAATCCTGGTAATCCTCAGATTGCATGATGCTTTGCACACAGTCAAGGCACCAAGTGGAAGAGGCAGCAAAACAACCCCAAAACATCTTTGAACCTCCATTTCTGTTCTGTTCTCCTCTTTCTTGCGTAGTGCAACACACACAGACACAACATGTGAGTCAACTTCTCTCCTTTTATATCTGCTTTCAGGTGTGGTTTTTATATTGCCCACATATGTTACTTATTAAACAAGCATCATATGCTTGAAAGAAAGTTACTTATTCATAATTTTGAAAGGGTGCCAATACTTTTTTTTTGTTCCAACACACATAGAGGAAATAAACATGTGTATTGCAAAACATACGTAATTGCAATGCTTTTCGGGGAGAAATACTTTATTATTGTTATTATTATTATTATTATTTGTATTATTTACTTAATACTAAAATTTCAGGGGTGCCAACTCTTTTGGCCATGACTGTTTAACAAAATGTGCCAGCCCCTGTGCACGGTCTGTCTCATAATGACTAAACATTATTAATACATGCAGTTTTAAAGCGATATCGAAAAAACCCAATGTAATACCAAGCAGATACAGACATATACACCTTTTATCATCATATCACTTGTGAATAAACCCACCTTTAGAGACGGCACCCGCAGCTTTGTCTCACTGATCCCTCTCATTTAAACAAACCACAACACGTCTTCTGTCTGGTCCTGCCTTTGCTTCTCTTAAACAAAACTCATTCTCTTTTCATTTACTCCCCGCGCTCCTAAACTCATCATATCTCACTCTCGTTAGGGCTCCATTTAACCAATTTACTGCAAAACAATCCACGCTAAAAACACAAACGGCGACGGCGCCACTCTTTCTGCCGTAATTACTATATTTGCCAAAGCATTACAGGGTTGTTTAGGCTGAGTAACAGGCGAGTGGTGATCTGCATTTGACTTAAAGGACTTAATGAGAAAATGGTCTTATTGCTGTGGGGAGGAGATGCGCTAATTATATTAAATAGATAAGTCTTTACGCCCACTCTGACGCGGATATGAAGCGCTGGAGTCCTGGGAGATTAATGCCAGGGAAAATTAGAAACGCCATGTGAAGGATGGGATCGTTAGCGTCGCTTTTAGCTCCAGCCTTAGATTTAACGAGAAAAATGTCCATCTGGGGATATCTGTCGAAGGAACAAGGCGGAGACACATCTACCTAAAGTGACACGTGGGATCAGTGGTAGAACATTGTGTGTGAGGCGCTACAACACAAATGTACAAATGTACAGGGGATTATGAAGGAGACATGTCTGCAGTTTACTTTATTCAACCATGTTTAAGGCCAGACACTACAGGCAAAACTTTTTTTTTTTTTTTTTGTCTTTTGGTCAGTTTGCTCTCTGAAGGCTTTCATGTGGAAACAACAAATGCATCCAATCTGTTCTTTAAAATGTTTTATTACTTCATTGAATCCACTTCATCCATAGATTTCTCTGGGACATTGGAACTTCAAAGGCCGTTTTCTTAAAATGCATTTTTCTCCCACAGAGACAAAGATCAGCCTTAAAGTAGATCTTACACACAATAAACTCTACAATATTAGACTCAACGAGATTTTTATTGAAGTTTTAAGTTTAAAAAAATTAGGAAAAATTTAAATTTTTTGGACAATTTTCAGTCAAATCTAGTTAACTGAAAAACCAAATAAGAAATCCAAATTCCCGTCTGTGAAGTTTTTTTTATAACTAATATGTGTACAAAAATGAGCTAAGAAATTTGAACCTGGTTCTGTCCATTTTTCAGATTTATATGTCCTAAATATGTGTAATATTGGCCGTTTTTACATTTAAAATGCCTAATTTCTACAAGAAAACATAACATGGTGAAAAACATGGTGAAATGTCCTCAAAAACACGACTGGACTTCTGTTTCTTTCACTCGTTTGGGTAACATTGTTTAATTGGGTTGCCTTCCTCTGAACAGACTTCAGAGGACTTCTTCAAATTTCTTAAATGTGCATTATGTGATGCCAAAGGATGCTTTTTAAACTGCATTTTAAGCCAAGTGTCCACTGTACAATTTTTTACATCTTGTAAGATTTGTGTGATGAATTCAAAGTCACTAGACAGAACGCAGTCACATTGTGCGAGGGTTCACACGATGGATCGTAGCTATGTCAAAGGTTTGTCTGAGTGAATATCAGGCTCAGGCTCCGATGATAAAGCCGTCGCAGTTGTACCTGTTAGCGGAGGTTAGTGCGACTTGCTAGCGGAGTTTCTGTGTTCGTAAAAGTTATTAAATGAAAGAGAAATGAGATGATAAGGTCCTGGTCACGGTGGAGCTCCTCTGCGTTACTTTGCAGTGCGCTTGTGTTCACATTAATTCATTGTAGACGCAGCAACAGGAGCAGCGTCTTTGGTCGTACGACGGTTCTAAGTTTAGTCTTTTGATTTGATTTGATTTTGAGCTACAACTCAAGATTCTTCTCACAATCAGAAATCTTATGTCGCAGACGGCCAAAATCATACAGCGGACACCCGGCTTTAGACACACACTTTTAACCCTTCATCACAAGTCACATGAGCGTCATTTGGGACTCTGAGCTGACTATTTCAGGTTTACAATTACAACCAAATTCAGTAGCGTGTCTTGACTAAGACCAGGGGGCAGCGGTTTCAAAATCTCTGCATTGGCTCCCTGTGCGTTTCAGGATCGATTTTAAGGTGCTTTAAATGGTTTTATGGTCCTGGGCCTTCTTATCTTTCAGAACTGCTTTTACCATAAGAACCCTCGCGGCCCCTGGGCTCCTCCAGCAGCCAGCTCCTAGTCATTCCCAAAGTTAGGACAAACACTCAAGATCTTATTGTTTTGCTTAGAATGTTTCAAAGAATGGGAAAAAAAAAAGAATACTCATGAAGACAAGCAGATGACAGGATAGAAAGAACAGTGGAAAAGTCCTGGTAAAGAATTAATAACAGCTGAACTAAAGGCCATGATACGGGCAAGAGTAGGATTATAGACCCATCCACGACTCTGGACTCGTTCGCGTAACAGTTTAATGCACAATTACCTGTTACTGACGGAGAAAAGACACACTAAAATAAAGTGTTGTTATCAAAAGTGACCTCATCATTTAAAACACAGTTGTCTGCACGTCTTTTTTAGGTCTTTTAATTCACAAACTTGTCGTGGTGATCTGTGGAGCAGTGCGGTGGACAGGCATGTGGTGTCCTTGGGCAAGACACTTCACCCACCAGGCCTAAAATGAATGTGGGGTGAGACTGGCAGCCTCACGTTCGTCAGTCTATACCCCAAGGGAATTTTAGAAAACAAATAGTAAATCCAGTGAAGGTGTGTGGATTACCACTGTGAGGTCACAAAGTGGAACAAAGTGTTTTGAGGAAACATTCTAATATGGTTAAATTCTCAACATTTACTGTACATGAGGACCGTGCTTCGATTTTTAAATATATAAAACAGAACAGAAAAAAACACAAAAACAAAGCATAATCAGACAGAACAGAAAAATGTGAAGAAATCATCATGTGCAGAAAAAATTTAGACACATACAGTCCCGGTATACGTCCCTTTTGGAGAACCTTTAATATTCAAGCCACAATAAATCGGTCACGTTGTTGTCACATTTTGTGTCGTTTGGCAGCAGAAGGAGCTTGATACAGATCTGGTCTCATTGATTTGATCCATGGATTCATTTTCTAACACTAACACACAGTCCAGATACAATCTGAGATTTCTGAGCCTGTCACAAAAACGTAGAAAACACAATCATTAACTACAGCCCTTTCTTCAGCCCAATCGACACATTCCTCATTTACAGGATAAACATTATGTTACATCTGTTATTCCCGTTTAACATGTTCTTGTACCTCTGCTTTGACATCTCATGTTTTAGAACCTAAAATAATGATTGTATTGACAAGCACATACTGTCTCTCAGTCAGGCATTCCTTCATCACGACACGCTCCATCTACTGGCAGCACAGGGAACTACCTGGAGGAGAAAAAGAAAAGCTAGCTTGCCATGTACACAATTGTAATGAAGGTAATTTGAGACAGAGATGCTCAGAACAAGTGTGTGACGATCATGGATTTAAAGGACAAATATTATGCAAAATTGACTTTGTTGATCTTTTATCCATGTTCTAACATTGTTCCATCATCAAAAACACACCTGGAGTAGCATTAGTTTGATTCCCGTTTGTTTGATGATGTTTGTAAATCCTCTCTCTCCAACACTGTGTTCTGAACTCCTTATCCCAGAATCCTTCGCTGTTTAAGTCCTTAAATCATGGCCAGACTCGCTCTGAACATTTCTTCCGTCTAATCACAATAACTACAACTTCATCAGATTCACTCTTCACTGCAAAGCATTGTGGGTATATATTTACATGTGTGTAACTCCCTCTACAGCCAGTAGATGGAGCCACAGCTAAGTCAAAATGGCATCTCCCAACGCAGTGATAAAGTAATGTTTTTCTCTGTAAAAGCATTTTATTTTTTGTTCTAAAACATGAGACATCAAACTGAAGACACTCAAGAGCAGGTTTACAGGCTAAAAAAAAAAAAAAAAAAAAAAAAAAAGAAAAAAAAAAAAAAAAAAATATATATATATATATATATATATATATATATAATATATTTCCTTTAAAAATAGCACTCAGTCTGAAAAAAGTGTGATTTCTGAGGCTCAGAGCAAATTAACTTGTGAATGACTCTTAAAGTGAATGTCCGTAACTTTTGAAAATCGGGGCAAAGAGAAAGTCTCACCTCTAGCTCTGCCCCGCTCACTCCCCCTCCCTTCCTGAGAGGACTAGTCATAGCCAATTATTATCTAAGAATAACAACAACAACAGAAAGTTTACACGCTCAACTAGGACTTTCTACGAGGCTTTGACGTAAATGTGGTTGGTGTTTTATCCCTATATTATTTAGAGTTCGCGTTTTTTGTCGGCTAATGCTAACGGCAAGGTAAATGTTTATATGAAAAATATATTAATATGCATTATTGCTGACATCATTTCTAAATAAACACAAAAGCTGTCAATTGGTTACCGTCCAAAAGGAATTTTGCCAACTCTTCATCGCGTTTGAATCCTTTTAGTTCACGAAGCTCTCTTCGTCACTTCAAACAGGCTCTTATATTCATGCAGTTGTGTCTCTCAGGTGTTTTTCAGTACGTTTAGTGGAGGGGCTTTAAAATGTCTAAATGTGTCTGAGAAGTGGAAGGCTGTCCAGGAGTTGGTCACTTCAGTCAGAGTTGGCTGCTCTGTTCTAATCTGCTCTGGTCGGTGCTTTGTTCCGCCTCAAACAAACTGTGCGTCCTGTTGATTGACAGCTCAGCTCAGACAAAGCCACACCTGATTGGTCGAACTGGACGGCCAGAGAACTGTGAATGGTTGGACCAGGGGAGGGACTATATGTAATATGTTATATTTGCAGATCACTTACGTTACATTAAAGTGCGTATGACAGGTTTTCGTGATTGTCTAATTTTTACTTTATTTGGTGCACTAATACCAGTTGTAAATATAAATTGTAGTTTTACACCAATCAAGGAGCCGTTTGTGGAGAAAAATTGAAAAATCTGTTGAAAATAACAGGAAGTAAACAAACTGATGACATCACACTAGGGAAACAAAGGTTACACATAATTTACACAAAACAAACAACTCTTTTTGACTATTTAAACATCGATTCAACAAAATAAAGTTATTCGGAGGTATTCTTATTCGTAAAATTAAAAAATCGGTGACATTAGATGAGTTTTGGCCCCGTGTACAGGATGGTTGCTAGGTCATTTCCTAGTGTGATGTCATCATTTACAACCAGGAAGTAAAACTAAAAACCTAAAAAATAGCAAAATTTTTGATAAAATGTGTAGAGTATTTTAACAAAATTTGAAATATATTTATCTTAACTGCATTTTTTCAAATTAGCAGTCCAACCTGTCATAGGCCCTTTAAAGATCAGGCCCAGGTGGTCAAAATGATACATTCTATTAAAAATGAAATTTTAGTGAAAGTTGAGGAAATTACGGACATTCACTTTATATACTAATTTAGGTGTGATTTAAAGATGGAAGAATTATGCAATGCTTATGTTCAGTTGCTACAATGTAAAATGCTAAATTATAAAAGTGGAAACCATGTATTCATGTCCGGTGGTAACGCCTTAAATGCATCAAAATATAAAAAGTATTTTCATACAACCTGCTTTTTTAGTTTAGTTTATGCACCAGGTTCTAACAGATATGGAAATGAAAGTGTGTTTATTTGACGGTCAGATTCGGGGAGCAGATTGGGGTTGCCAGGTTGGGCGTGTATCTGGCGGCCCACAGACACAGAGGGATTATGGTACAGGATGATTGCGTTTGGGGGGAGGCTCTTGGGTTTATCGAACACGGATTTATCTGATCCTTCTGGAGGCACTCAGCGGTGAGTGCAGGGCTGGAGTTTACCGAGGAGTTCAACAGAATCCTCAGAAAAGCTCATGCCAGAGGACTTTTTATAGCGTTTAACAATTTTTTATAGCGTTTAACAATGTTGTATAGTTTTTCTAATCAAATTAACACCAGGAGTTACAAGTTAAAGGCTTGAATTGTTATGAGCCTTTGAGCATCTTTACTTTAGCATCTCAGGTTTTAGAACTTAAAATAATACCTAAGTATAGAAAATATTTACCTTTCCATCAGCAGCGCTCCCTATGGTGTTAGCATGCCATGTACTGGCAGTAGTGGGAATTACCATGGTAAAAAAAAACAAAAGCTAGCCATTAAAGGACAAATATTAGGATTTTGTAATAAACATTCCTCAAAACAGCGTCAATGCTACTTCAGGTGTGTTTTTGATGATGGAACATTGTTAGTCACTGTAGCAGAACATGTGTCCTTTAAGCCAGTGGTTCTCAAACTAGGGTCGGGACCCCAATGGGGGTCGTGAAATGATGGGGAAAAATTGATACTAGTGTTAATAGTGTTAAACAAGGCCCTTCAAATGCAGTGGTAAGTGTAGATTCCTATTTGTTGGCCTATTAAAGTCATTTTTCTAAGTCTATATTCTCTAAATAAAATCAAACATTAGATATAAGGCTGATTTATCACTTTGTGTGTCGCCTATTTTTTGTGTTTGGGGGTTGCGAATGTAAACTATTGTTATTTTTGGTGTTGCGACTGACTGTCAGTGGAGAAAATGTAAATGTGCGTTCTCCAGGTAAAGATACATTTATATTGTACATAAATGTCTTAACATGCTCTCAGTGATTATTCATATATATAGTTGCAACCCAATGAGAAGAAAGTTAATGACTATATATTATTAATTGTTTATTTTGCCCCACAACTACAGGCCCCTCACTATGAGGCTGACCGACATGTGCTGGTTAGTTATTTTTGTAAATTATTCTATTCTAAATTCAATTCAAGCACCTTCACTCTTAACATGCTATGTTTCTGCATAATTACACAGGTGAAAGTAAAAATAAATAAAACAGTCAGTTTATCAGAATAAACTTATTCAAATTCCATGTCATTACAGTGTAGACCATAACAAATCCAAATGCGAATGATTTTAAGTTTTTATAACAAAAAATAATGGCCAATTTTATATTTGCAGGAAGAGATTTGAGTTCATTTCAGAATTAAAATCAGTGGCTCAAGTGGAAATACTTTTCATGATCACTGCTTTTCTAAAGAAGAAACAAAAATACTATTGTCTAGTCTAGAGCTTCACAAAAGTAGCATTTGCGTTAAAGTATATAATATATCTGAAAATAAAATGAAAAACTATTGCTGGGCCAACATTTCTGGAATAATCCAGTAATATCCAAAAATATCAAGTGTTATAGGGTTAACTCACAGTAAACCGGGCTCTGATGTCACTCGTGTGTCTGAGGGGCTTCATTCTCCAAAATCACTTTGATTTTTCATATTTTCTGCATAATCTCTGGACAATCCCACTTTTTCCACTAAAATGAATGTTCTGTTCCACTTGACTTTTTCACTCCACTCAGAATACAGATGTTTTTTCTTTTCCCCACAAAGGTTTACAGTGACCATAGGGCCTGTAGACATTTTGAAAGCTTGTTTTTCTTGTGTTCTCCGTGTTCTTTACACATGGATGACTCTGCTTGTTAGCGGACACTTCTAATAAAACATCATCCCACAAAGAGCACAATATGGCCGACAGTGTTTTATCCATTTTATTTAAGCGTCAGCTCCCTGGAAATGAGCAGATCCAGGCAGCCGACAGGAGAAGGCACAGTTCAAATATAAATCAGGGGTATGACGATTTTGGATTCCTTTAATGAGGTTTGCGGCGCGTGCCAGATGTTTCCCGGGCTGAGGAGTTTAGTGCCAACCTGCCAGCGGAGTGAGGAGCGTGAAATTTCCCGTGGAACTTGAAAGCATCAGCGGCGGGGATGTATTCTGCAGATCTGAAGAGAGAAGAAGAAGAGATTATGAAGGTGTGTTGTGAAAGCAAACACTCACCAGCATGTGTTTCTTTTGATGAGCAAATTAACAGATGCTTTAACTAAGAATGTGTTTCAAATGGCATTTTTACCAGTGGGGAGTGTTCGGTGATATGCATTGTTCAAGGAATACATTCATTTAGAAACATAACGTGTTCATTTCTCGTTTCTTTGAGCTCAGATCGTCTTTTGCCTCATCTTTAAAAGCCCAGACGCACAGAGTTTAAAGAGTTTTTGGACTGAATCGTTAATTTCCTCATCAAATTGTCTTTTCACAGATCACAAACTTAAGGTGAGACGCTGCAGGTGAACAGGAAAAAACCTTGAATTTAAATATATCAGTTGTAATCTTCTCCTGTAGTTAACTCAGATCAATGTAAGAAAAAAATGTATTATATATTAGTATATATAGCAAATATATATACGTTTTTCATCATGTCATGTTTTTATAGAAATAAGGCCTTTTATGTGTAAAAACAGCCAAATAGACGCATATTTGGGACATTTAAATCTGAAAAGTGGACAGAACCAGGTTTCAATTTCTTGGTTCATTTTGTACATATATTAGTTAAAAAAAAATAATGGAGGGGATTTTGGATTTCTTATTTCGTTTTTGAACTAGATTGGACTAAAAATTCTAAATTCACCTAATTTTTTTGACTTTTTGAACTCCAATTACTTTAAGGCTGATCTTTATGTCTCTGTAGGAGAAAAATGCATTTTAAGAAAACGACCTTTGACATTACAATATCCCAGAGAAATCTATGGATGAATTGAATAATAAAACATCTTTAGGAGCAGATTGGAAAAGTTTGTTGTTTCCACATGAAAGCTGATATGTAGACAGAGCAAACTGACTGTAGTGTCTCACCTCAAAGTCTATATGACAGGTTAGACGACACATTTCACTCAAATGTAGTGAACATGATTACATTTAAGATTTTACTAAGCATTTTGCCCATTCATCACCAGTTTGACAGTTTTTGTGAAGTTTATAATGTCACTTCCTGGTTGGACATGGGCAGCACGTATGACATAGATTGAGGTAATTCCTGTTACCTAGTAACCATTTTGAAAACAAGAGCCAAAATCCATAAAAATTACACCACAGTTAGGAACTGACAGTAAATAATAGTTAATAATACCTTTATTTATTGAATGATGGTTCAAACTGTCCGATAAATGTGTCGGTTAAGTTTAAATCGTCCTTGTATATTTGATGGCACGTCGCTTTTTGATGACATCGCAGAGGGATTCCATTTTAGAACTCAGCTCTACTTTGTGTCATTTTAAACGTTTATTCTTCTAAATGTCCCTCCAAACTCCATCTTGACTGAAACTATGATAACTATTTACCACAGGTGCCCTCCCACCAAACTAAGTTATAATTAGACAAAAATGAGAACCTGTCATATAGACTTTAACGTTAAAAGTCATGTACACAAGCTTTATAAATAACCCCTGATCTGTCATCGCCAGTTAACGATAAAACATGAATACATTCTATACCGTACTTCGGAACATTCCTGTTAAAGCAACAATAACATCTCCATGGACAAAGTGACATGCTTTAACATAACTCATAAATAAGACAAAGTGTGTTTCGTTTCATTCAAGCATGTAATGGAGCTCAACAGTTCCTGCTACCATTTGGTTCTGGAAGTTAAGGCTAAATTTCCTATTCATGGCTGTTAGCTCGTGCCTTTCTTGTTGTCGTTGCCATTTTGACGACGTCATCTTTGTATGTTGCAGCCTCTCCCTGCTGTTAGATAGTCATGAGCATCACTGAATATGAACCTCGCTGGGCATGTCTGACCGTGTGTCTGCACGGTCTACGAGTGACAAAATTACAGTTTTTTATTTGGAATGTTCTGGCAAGTCCCAGACACAGCTGTTCTGAACACATCACTCCCTGAAGGCTGTATAAAAACACTGTATAATTACTATCATCTGAATCTGACCCCCTGTGAACTGCTTTTACAACACTGACACTAAATTGCTTCAGTACAATAGTTCATTTCTTAGTTGAGCCCTGGTTGGGTCGTGTAGTCACCTCCTGGTTCCTTAGTCCTGCTGGAGCTCTGGTTTGGTCCTGGTCAGCACATGTTCCACGCGGTGCAGGAGTCCGGGATGTAAAGTGCACTGAAGCAGGGGGATATGAGCTGTAGATTTCCCGTGCGCTGACACGTAGTTTGATCTCGGCTCACTGCGCCCGGGCCCGGCTGAAGGTCGCCTCAATCAGCCCGAGAACGAGGCTGAGGCGAGGGGCGCAATCACCACGCGCCCCATGGACTCCTGCTACTGGCCCGAGAACACAAACCAGCAGAATCGACTGGAAAAACAGCAGAGGTGAAATACTGAAGCTGCGCGTTACATATTATTCCATAAAATGAACCACAGCTTATTTGTTTCTTCATTTTGATTCAGCACTGTGTTGGATTTTTGTCTAAAACCATTGCTTTTGATGTTAAAGAAGAGAGAGAGGGAGGAGAGAGACATGTTCTGCATACTGTATTGTTATTGGCCTTTAAACACGCTCTTGAGTAACTCTGCTTTGGCTTGGCTTAAAATAATATAAGTAATGAAAACAGCCAGGTATCAGGCTCAGAGAGAAAGAGCATGGGGAGACCTGACATGTTAATGTAAGCACAGTTGGAATGATCATGATCTGAGGCAGAAATGCTCAGGAGTCTGCTCATGATTTATGGACTTAAAAAAAAGCACTGGAGACCTCAATTCAACTGAGTTTTTGTGAGACTCAGAGAACGAGCATTGGAAACAGGCTTGTAAATGTGATTCATGAAACAAGCGTGACTGAAGCTAAACACAACTCCAGGTATGTTTTTGATGAGGGAACAATGTTATTAAAGGCTCAAAAAAGAAAATGTTTCATAATATGTGTGCTTTAATTTAATAATCAAACAAAAAAGATGGACTTTGAATCAATGACATCACAGAAAAACTGAATTATTTTCCAAAACGCATACTTTTACCGACAATTATAATTGTATTCCTGCACAGCCCTAATATTTTTAGCGTTAACAGTATTAGTTTTGTAGAATTGTGACGTTGGCGCCTGTTTAAATGATGAGTGAAACCCCCCACACACGGCTGTGTGTTATTACAGGACCCTCTGACGCTGTCACTGTCCTGTTTGTGACTGTCTGCCCTGAGCCTATCTCCAAGCTGAACCAACAAGAAACACCATCTATCAGCAACCAGAGAGAGGGAGGGAGGGAGGGAGGGAGGGGGGGAGAGGGAGGGGAAGAGAGGGAGAGCAGAGGAAGAGAGAGAGGGAGGGAGGGGGGGAGAGGGAGAGAGAGAGGGAGGGAGGAGGAGGAGAGCAGAGCAAGAGAGAGGGATAGAAAAGAGGCGGGGAAAGAGAGACGAAAGAGAGAGAAACAGAGAGAGGGGAGAGGGGGAGGGAGAGAGGGAGGAGAGGGAGGGAGGGGGAGGAGAGAGAGAGAGGGAGGGAGAGGAGAGGGAGAGAGAGGGACAGAAGAGAGAGGCAGGGAAAGAGAGAAACAGAGAGAGGGAGGGAGGAGAGGGAGAGAAGAGAGGGAGAGAGAGAGAGGGAGGGGGAGGAGAGGGAGAGCAGAGCGAGAGAGAGAGGGAGGGGGAGGAAAGGGAGAGCAGAGGGAGAGAGAGAGGGAGAGAGCGAAGGAGGAGAGAAAGGGAAAAGAGGAGAGACAGGGAAGAGTAAGGGGAGCTGAAGAAAGAAAGAACGAGAGAGGAAGAGATGGGGAGAGAGAGTGGGAGGAGACAGACAAAGTAGATAGAAGGGAGAAAGAGGGAGGGAAAGAGAGAGAAAGAGGGGGAGAAAACAAAGGCTGGGAGAGAGCGAGAAATAGAAGAAAGAGAGGGAAGAGGGAGAGGGAGTGCGGGGTTTAAGAGAATAAGAGATGGAGAGAGAGAGAAATAAAACAAGATGAGAGAGGGGAGGGAGAACAAAAACAGACAAATACAGGTGGGTAGAGAGCAGGATTGTGAGACACAAAGAGAGAGAGGGAGGGAGAGCGAGGGGGTAGAGAAGAAAGAGAGAAGGAATGAGAGTGTGCGAGAGAGGTAGGAGAGAACAAGAGAGAGAGGCAAGAGTGAGAGGGAGAAGGTAGGCGGACATAGGGAAGGGACAGAACGAGGGGTAGAGAAAAGAAAAGGGGGAAGAGAGTGAAAGAAAGAGAGAGGAGATGGTAAAGGGAAGAGCGATAAAGAGGGAAGAGACAGAGAGATAACATTTGTGTTCACACTTTGTTTTACAAGCTGCCGCGTTCAGACAGATAAGCTTTATCCTGGACCGACGTCAAAAGCAAATCCCTCCGTCAATACCACAGGAGAGGAGGGGGAGGAAGGGGGAGAAAAAGACCCTCTTCTCTCCTTCCATCTCTTCCTCTCTCCTCCCTCTTTCTTTCTTGCTCCCCTTCCTATCTATCTCTGTCTTTCCCTTTCTTCTCCTCCCTCTTTTTTCATTTCCTTCTATCTCCTCTCCCTCTCCGCCTCACCTCTCTTTTATCTCTCTTTTCTTCTATCTCTCTCGCTGATACTCCCTCTCTTTTTCAGACACCCCTGTCTCTACCTTTTTGTGTCTGTTTCCTCTCTCTCTCTCTTTTCTTTCTTTCTGTCTCTCTCTCTCTTCTCCTTTCTCTGTTCTCTGTCTCCCCCTCTTATCTTCCGCCCATCTCGCTCACCCTCTCTGATCTCTTTCTCTCCCTCTATGATTATCCCATCCCTCTCTCTGTCCATCTCTTCCAGTCTCAATCTCATATCTCCTCCCCTCCCTCTCTCTCTCTCCTCTCTTTCACACCCCTCTCTTGTTTTCTCTCCTCTTTTTCACACACCTCTATTGCTTACTCTCTTTTGTACTCACACACTCTTTTGCATCTCACTCTCTCCATCCCTTTCTCCTAACCCTCTCTTTCTGTCTCTCTCATTCTCCTTCTCTCACACTCTTCTTCCTCTCTATCTCTCTCCTCCCTCTCCCTTGCTCTCTCTGTATATCCCTCCCTATCTCTTTATGTCTACTTCTCTCCTTCTGTCCCATCTCGCTCTGTCTCTCTCTCTCTCTCTCTCACTCTGCCTCTCCTCTCTCATCACACATTCGCTCACCCTCTTTTTTGTTTCACTCTCCACCTCTTTCGCTCTCTCCTTCTGTTTTTCCCAGTCTCTCTCTCTTTCTATCTGTCTCTATCTTGCAATTTCTCCACCCTCTCGCTGTCCTTCTCCATCTCTTCCTCTCTCTCTCACATATCTCTCCCTTCTCTCTCTCATCACTCTCTCACATATATCTCCTCTCTCTCTCCCCTTCTCTCTCTGTTTCTCTTGCCCTCTCTCACTCCACTTCTCTTTCTCCCACACTCTTCTACCTCTGTCTCTCTCCTCCCTCTCCCTTGCTCTCTATGTATGTCCCTCCCCATTTCTTTCTGTCTACCCCTCTCCCTCCGTCCAATCTCTCTCTCTGCCTCTCCTCTCTCATCGCACTGTTCTTTTATTTCTGTCTCTCTTTCTCTATTTTGTGTTTCACTCTTGTCACCTCTTTCTCTCTCCCTCATTTCTTTTCCCCTTTCTCTCTTTCTATCTGCCTCACTCTTTTGCATTTTCTCCACCCTCTCTCTGCCCTGTCTCCATCTCTTATCTCTCCTCTGTCTCTCCCCCTCTCTTTCTGTCTCTCTTGCACTCTCTCTCTCTCTTTCTCTCTCTCTCTCTCTCTCCTCCCCCTCTCCCCCTTGTATATCTCACAGTAGAACATGATTTTTCCATCAGACCAACAAGTGGAGAAGAGAACCAGACCAAACATTCAAGCCACAGGGACCAGCCCGGGACAGGCTTCAGGCCTGGGGTCAGTCCAGGTCCAACATGCAGGGAATGACCACAAATCAGTCTGGTACATTTAGGCAAAGCTACAGCCTGCTTTCCATGTACCAGTAGATCTAAATAAGACGTATAACAGGACAAGATCAGGTCTGAACTCGGCCCTAACCAAGTCTTAAACCAAACTACATCATTACTGAATTAGTTTTAAATAAGGGCTAACCTTTTTATAACTAATATGTGTCCAAAATGAACCGAGAAATTAAAACCTGGTTGTTTCTATTTTACAGATTTATATCCCAAAATGTGCAATTTCTGCAGTTTTTACATGTAAAATGATTAATTTGTATATGAAAACGCGACATGATGAAAACCTGTAACACATTTTGATGCCTACAGGAGAGGTTTACAATTGATAGCTTTAAATTTAAGTTGCTTCACTTTTGTTACACATTGTGAAAGGCAGTGAGTACCATAATACATCACAGGTTTTTGTTTTTATCCAATTACCCCCAGATGAACACCTATAAACGATTGAAAAATCACTATAAATAGGTGTGTTTGACTCTATATATTAGTTAGACTTTTGTTCACCTTATTCCGGAAGTTACTGTGGGTAACTTATATTTTTCCGTTGTATATTTTTCCGTTGTATTAGTTTACAGGGATCAGCACTCAACAGAAAATAAGTTCTACATGAACTACATGGACCACATGGACTACAAAGCTGTTTTCAGGCCCCAAGAAATCGGTGCAGTGTGACTTATTGCTAGTATACATTGAACATTTCACACAAATAAATCTACGATATATAATATCGTCAGCAAGACTTTTCCCTCAGTTGTCACTTGTGTGAATGGGGTTTCTTTTCGTTTACTACTAGAGTGCGGATCTGTGACAAAAAGAGGCAAAAGTGGGTGGATAGAGGAACCATAAACTCATTTACTAAAGTTTATATCAGCTTTGAAAATATTAGACAAGGAATACTTAACACCCCATGAATAAACATTTGAACAAACATAAATCTACCATAACCTAGTATTATTCAAGTTATTAAAAATGTACTTGAATATACTACCAAGCTACAACAAAACAACAAAAAATAATAAATGCATAAAAAAACCAAAAAAACTGAACAAAATATTGGAGCCAAACACACTTTTTTGTTGTATTTCATCTGACAGTTCATCAAATCAAAAAATCCAACCATTATTTTCCCAGTAACTTCCTTTTGCTCATCCAATTTTACACTTTTCTGACCACAGTCCTCATTTCCCACTGCTTCTTCTTATCCATTTGGGAGCCTGTACTCCTCGCTCCTGTGGTCTGATACCATCACTGCTTCCTGTACCCCGGTATCCCAGCATGCACCCTGCCTCTCCTCCTGTCCGTGCATGCGCTCATCTCCAACAGCCTGTCAGATAAGACCAAGTTTGTTTTGGGAGTTGAACGCGCGTGGAAATGTCACTGCGGTTTGGCCTTTTCGAAAATGGAAAAGTCTGAATTTTATGAGCTATGTAAATTATGTGCGCATTGTTTTGGCGGCGCAGGAAAATGATATTGAGCAGAAATGGACAGATGGAAATTGGCCCGGCGGTTGTTTGTTGAATATGAGATGCCAGTTTGAGAGAGTTACATAATTTGGAGTGGTAAAGATGAAAAGAAACAGGGTACAGAGAAATGAGATGCATAACTTTGGATGGTATGAATATGTTAGCAAGAAAGTTACATTGTTTCTCCACAAATAGCACCGACGTATTTGGATATTTCTGAAAACAAGAGCAGTTGGGTAAGGCCTAAGATGCTTATTGCTGGCGATAGGTTAAGGTGGTAACAGAGCTGTGCGATATCAGAAATGTTGAGACCAATCGTCTCAGTTGCCTTGATGGGCCACAGGTAGAAAGCAGTTTAAATAAACAATGTTCAAGAGAATTTTTTTTTTTTTTTTTTTTTAAAAAACCCTGTGGGAAAAAGTCTAAACCTGGAGGAGAACCACATGAAGGAGAGATCCTCCTCCCATCGACGGACAGACTGCACATGGACCAGGACTGACACATCCACTTGGACCAGAACCATCAAGAGGAAGGAAAGTGGATCATCATAGTGTAGAGAGAGTTCCTCCAGGCAGATGATGAGCAGTTCATCTAGTGTAGAGAGAGTTCCTCCAGGCAGATGAGTAGAGAGAGTTCCTCCAGGCAGATGAGGAGCAGTTCATCCAGTGTAGAAAGAGTTCCTCCAGGCAGATGAGGAGCAATTCATCTAGTGTAGAGAGAGAGTTCCTCCAGGCAGACGAGGAACAGTTCATCCAGTGTAGATCGAGTTCCTCCAGGCAGATGAGTAGAGAAAGTTCCTCCAGGCAGATGAGGAGCAGTTCATCCAGTGTAGATCGAGTTCCTCCAGGCAGATGAGGAACAGTTCATCTAGTGTAGAGAGAGTTCCTCCAGACAGATGAGAAACAGTTCATCCAGTGTAGATCGAGTTCCTCCAGGCAGATGAGGAACAGTTCATCTAGTGTAGAGAGGGTTCCTCCAGGCAGATGAGGAACAGTTCATCTAGTGTAGAGAGAGTTCCTCCAGGCAGATGAGGAACAGTTCATCTAGTGTAGAGAGAGTTCCTCCAGGCAGAAGAGGAACAGTTAATCTAGTGTAGAGAGAGTTCCTCCAGGCAGATGAGGAACAGTTCATCTAGTGTAGAGAGAGTTCCTCCGGGCAGAAGAGGAACAGTTCATCTAGTGTAGAGAGAGTTCCTCCGGGCAGATGAGGAACAGTTCATCTAGTGTAGAGAGAGTTCCTCCAGGCAGATGAGGAACAGTTCATCTAGTGTAGAGAGAGTTCCTCCAGGCAGATGAGGAACAGTTCATCTAGTGTAGAGAGAGCTCCTCCAGGCAGATGAGGAACAGTTCATCTAGTGTAGAGAGAGTTCCTCCAGGCAGATGAGGAACAGTTCATCTAGTGTAGAGAGAGTTCCTCCAGGCAGATGAGGAACAGTTCATCTAGTGTAGAGAGAGTTCCTCCAGGCAGATGAGGAACAGTTCATCTAGTGTAGAGAGAGTTCCTCCAGGCAGATGAGGAACAGTTCATCTAGTGTAGAGAGAGTTCCTCCAGGCAGATGAGGAACAGTTCATCTAGTGTAGAGAGAGTTCCTCCAGGCAGATGAGGATCAGTTCATTCAAATAAGTCAAAACTGTAAAAATAAATGTAAGAAAGTCGTGTGGGAAAAGAACCAAAACAGGAAACATCTGGAAACTCAAGTATCGATGCCATACTTTTACTCGTTTTGGTATTGATGTGTCGATATTTAGGGACTGACTAGCCTGGCACAGCCCTACTATTCGTACTGTTCTCTCTCTCCCCCTCCAGACCTCTCTCTGTCCCCTGGTCTCTCTCTGTCTCTTTCCAGATCGCTCCGTGCGATCGATGACAATGTGATTATGGCATCTGTAAATCTGCACCTCCATCTTTCACAGGGACCAGGCATGTGTGCTCTGAGCCGACATCCACATGTGATTTGTGCCAAAGAGAGGGACGAGAGAAAGAGAGGGGGACCGTAGAGAGAGGGAGGTAGAAAAACAGGAGAGAGGAAAAGAGATGTAGACAGAGAAAGGGAGAGAGAGAAAGAAAGGAAAATGAGAGAAAAAGAGTCGAGTGAGCCAGTGACAAAGAGAGTGGAGGGAGAAAGAGATGTAGATAGGGAGAAGAGAAAGGGTGAGACAGAGAGAGAAATGAGCAGAGTAGAAGGAGACATTGAGAAAGAGAGAGGGAAAGAAAAATAGAAAGTGAGAAGAAAGGGAATTGAGGGAGAGAGAGAGAAAGAGAGAGAGGAGGGGCAGGGAAGGGGAGAGATGGAGGGTGGGTGGGAGAGAAGGAGAGAGGAATAGAGAGGGACGGTAGAGAGAGATGGAGGAAGAAAAAAGAGGAGCAAGTTAAAGAGACGGAGTGAGATATGAGATAGTGGAGAGAGAGCTGAGAGTAGAGAGAGAAAGAGAGGGGGATAAAGCGACTGAGAGAGGGAGAAAAGGAAGAGAAGAGAAAGGGAGGGAGTGAAGAGAGAGGGGAATACAAAGATGGAAATAAAAGAAAGAGATGAGAGAAGAGAGGACAGGAGAAATAAAGAGGGAAGAGAGTGGAGGGAGAAAGAGATGTAGAAAGAGAGAAGAGAAAGGGTAGAGTAGAGGGAGACATTTAGAAAGAGAGAGGGAAATAAAAATAGAAAGACGGAGAAGAGAGGGAGTTCAGGGGAGAGAGAAAGAGAGAGGAGGGACAGGGAAAGGGACAGATGAAGGGTGGATGAGAGAGAGAGAAAGAACGAAAGAGGAGAAAAGAGACAGGAGAGAGAGGGAGAGAGAATAGAGGTGGAATAAAAGATTTGAGAGAGAAGAAAGAGGGAGAAAGGAGATAAAGAGGGAGAGGAGAGAGCTGAGAATAAAGAAAGGAAGAGAGAGGGAAAAAAGAGAAAGGGCAGAGAGGGGGAGAGGGAGTTAGAAAAGAGAGAGGGGAAAAGATGAAAATGGAGCGAAGAGAGAGGTGTGAGATGGAGAGAGTGGGAGGGAGAAAGACAGAGGGATGAGAGTGAAGAGAGAAAGAGGGAGAAGAAAGAGCAGAAGAAAGAGACAGAGGAGGAGTAAAGAAAAATAGGAGAGTTGAAAGAAAGGGGGAGAGAAAGTGAGAGGAGATAAGAGGGAGAAAAAGTAAAGACATTTTGAGGGTTGAAGGAGTGAAAGGAGAGGGAATGAGGGAGGAGAGAGAAAAAGAGAGAAGTATCAGAGAAAGACTTTGACTTTACATTTATTAATAAATCATGTCAGACCTCAGACAGATGCAGACACTCATCAATCCAGCTTCCATAACACATCTACAAATTAAACCAAGAATCAGAGGAGGAGGGAGGAACAGAGAAGAGAAGAGAGAGGGGAATAAAGACACAGGAGAGGGAAAGAGGGAGGAGGGTAGCGGGAGACTTTATGTAAAAAGGTTTAAATAAATAATTTAGTGAACACTGGTGTACGGTCAATTTAACAGAACCAACACGAAAGAACACGGAAAACAAACAGAGGTAACAGCACAACAAACCAAGCAAACTACACACAAGTGCCTCAAACACACGGGTCAGGCACCTGCCCCGGGTGTGGCAGGTGTGGAGCAGGTCCTGAAACAGTGGGAGGGACCGCAGGTGGACTCCAATCAGAAGGCCAGGAGGCAGCAGCCAATCCCGTTCAGCTTGAGCAGACCTCCATCCCCAGCAGGACGTCCACAGTCATTTCCACATGAAGACAAGACACAATATTCACAAACACAAAAGGAGGCAGGAACAGTGGGCCATCTCTCACAGAACTTCTCCCTCCGTCCTCAAAGCTGGCCTTTACAAGTACTTTACAGGAAGCCCGGCCACCACCAGTCTCTTAAGTCCACTGAGCTATTTTGGCCGTCTGTGATTTCTGATAGTGGGAACCATTTTGAGTCATGGGTCGTAGCTCTCACAGTGAGACCACGAACGTATTAAATGAACTGTCTGTGTCCCAGATTGATTAGTGGCCGTGCGAGGTACTGCAGCCTCTTGGGCCCAGCCTTTTTCTAAAATTGCACATTATAATTGCAGACAGTACTGAATTATTATCGGTATTTAAATAAAATAGAAGGAAATGTTCTTTTCTACTGTTTCTAAAATCACCGAAATTACCGTTTTTATATGAAGTGACGTCACAGCAAACATGTGCGAGTCGCGTGAACGAGCACGTCGGACGATACAAACAGAAGCACGTGACATGGCTAGACTAGAGACACCTGTAAGTTGTATTTTATTTCATTTCAGACGCTTTCACATTTGGCCTAACATGAAGAACACAATTACAATCACACAAGCTAACGTTAACACAAAAACATGTAAGCCGCGTGGTCGCTCACGTCACTCAAAGCATCATGGGGGATTGTCACGTGGCGCCCTAAAGCAAAGACGTCAGCCTCCATAACACAAAGATGGCAGCCTCTGTATCAGGAAGTAACGCGGAAGTAAAGAACTTTTTTGGGGTCATGCACCAATGAGCACACACCATAGGGATAAATACAGCGCCATTTTGGGTTCATCTGTTTTAATAATAGTTCTAAGAGCAAGCGCCTCAAAGTGCAGCAGTGGAGCTCTGCCGTTAACAAGAACTTATCTCTTTATATTGCTTTCATTTAGTCACTTTTAAAAAAAGCAAAAGTACCACTTGCATGTCGCGCTAGCATGTCGCACTAGCATGTAGTCTCACCAAACTGGTAAATCTCCGCTGCCTTTATCACACGGAGGCTCGTAGCCAGGACTGATAGTCACAGTGTGAATGTGTTCTGTCACTTTGATTCCTCCTCGTCTTGTGCTACATCCATAAACCTTACAAGATTAAGAAAAGATTCAGCTGGACAGACTCAATTTTCAGCCAAATTTTTTCGTTGTTAACCAAGCTTCTTCTCTTCTCTGTGTTGTTGATTGTGACGCATATCAGGTGGATCCAAATCTGATAAGACAAAAAAATCAGGCGTTTAAGTGCAACGACAGGTTGGACTACTCTCTTAACTAAAATACAGTTAAGATATACATATTTCAAAATTTGCTGAAATTCTTTACAAATTTTACACCAGTTTACCATTTATTTTTTTTTGTTTTAGCTTTTGAATTATACTTCCTGGTTGTAAATGATGACATCACACTAGGAAATTACTTAGCAATCACAGTGTACACTGGGCCTAAGCTCATCTAATTTTTTTTTTTTTTACAATTAAAAATAAATGTGAGACCTTTTACATTGTTGAAGTAAAATTTAAAGGGTCAAAAATTGTTTTATTTTGAGTAAATTATGTTTAACCTTTGTCTCCTTACTGTGATGTCATCATTTTGGTTACTTACTTACTTTAACTAATATGTGTACACAATGAAATGAGAAATGCATACCTGGTTCTGTCCATTTTTCCAGATGTATATGTACCAAAAATGTGGAATTTAGTCAATGTTTACACATAAAAAGCATTATTTCTACATGAAAACACAGCATGATGAAAAACTTGTAATACATTCTTTTATTACATTTAAGTGAGTAAACTACCGGAGAAGTTTCCAATTGATAACTTTAAATTTAAGATTTTTTTCTATTCACCTGCAGTGTCTCACCTTAAAACTAAAAATATTATAGTAATAATTGACAATATGTGACTAATTAAACCCATTGATTTGCCTGAAACTCAAGTTAAGGGCAAAAAAAAGGTTCATTCTTCACTGACAATGAGTTAAAAGTATCTGTTTTTGGGGCAGTGGGGGCTGTCCCACCTTGAGTGTGGACCCTGGTCAGGAGTACCTAGCTGGAGGGTGAGCGCAGTGTTTTGACGTAGGAAATGTGAGTACTTACAGAGAAAGTAGACAGGACAACCACTCTGCCACAGTAACAATGGGACAAATCCTTAACCCTAACTTTCTCCTTAAACGTCCTTGCTTTGTGAAGGAAGACACTGCTTGAATATTTTATAGCGTGTTGCATCATTTTTCTTTCACTCGACTTTGAAGAGCTATGAATTTTTCACGGCGAATCGTCCAAAAGCACCACATTTCCTCCTCAGACGACAGAACAAAGCCCGGAGCGCGTTTTGAGCCGTGTTTTCCCACTGAATGATGAGCGGTTAATGTGACCCAGGGTTTGTTTGTGAAATGCGGCCAGCGAGCTCATTTCGGTTCACCGTTCCAGCTGCATTCTGCCCTCAGACATGTTTTCATTCAAACGCTGTTACTGTGGTGTTAATTACATCGTCGCTCGTTCGTTTTGAGGTTACGTTGTCGGTGATGTTGCCTGCCGGAGTGCATCGCGAAAAGCCAGAGAAACAAAAATATAATTACAGAAAAATCACAGTGTTTTTTATACGCTTGTAACATTGTAGTGTCACTGCGGGAGAGGGTTGGTTGGTTCTCGTCCTGTTTGACATCGGTGTTAAAATGGGCCTCATGCATGAAGTGTTCTTAGGAATACTTTTGTTCATTAGTTCCAGTGGTCTTCGAAAGGTCAGAGTAGAGCTGCAACGAACGATTATTTTGGTAATCGATTAGTCTAGCGATTATTTGTTCGATTAATCAATCAGTTGTTTAGAACGCGAAAGACCCTTGAATATAAGAATTTTACACAATTTTACCCAGACAAAGCTGACGTGAAGGCGTCTGATGACATCCTGGTGGAGAATATTTACAGATGTAAACAAGTATTTTAATCAAAAACACATAATTGCCATAATAAATTACATTGAGTAATAAACCTCTTCTTTCAGCACGTACAATGTTTTGGAGTTTGAGTCTTGACCAGTTAACGATTATTCAATTGTTTAATTAGTTGACAACCATTTCTGTAATCGATCAGCTGCAATTAATTGATTAACTTGTTGCAGCCCTAGGTCAGAGTGACCTTTTTCTACAATTTTCATCTTCCAGTTGTCAAGTCGGAAAAACAATGACCAGTATATTATAAGTATATTCACAACAAAATACATACAATTTAGAAAACCTCATTCGTTTAAAGCACACATATTCAGTGACTTTTTTGAGCTTTAAACCATGTTAAACCAATGTTCCGTCATCAAACAAATACCTGAAGTAGCATTCAGTTCCATTCACGCTGTTTTGAGGAATGTTTATTAGAAAATCCTACCCCCTCCAAGCGTCAAACACACGTCCTGCTGATCTTTTTGGATTTTGTGACGTATTTTCAGACTTCATGCGTCAATTATCAAAGAAACTTCCAGTTTTTAGTCCTTAAATCATCGCTAAACTCGTTCTGAACATTTCTGCCTCTAAACACGATCACTGCTGCAGGAAATCCACACAGTGAAGTATTTTCAGCACTAACTTCACTAGATTGTATATAGCGCTGGTGCCATCTGCTGGCTGGATGAACTCCTTAAGTGTCATTTCATAGTGACTGATAACACCTGTCATGGAATGAAGAAGAAACTTTTTTGTTGTTTTAAAACATGAAATGGCAAAGTTCAAACACCAGTATGAAAAATGCAGAATATTTTCCTTCAAAGGAGAACTAAATAATCTAAATAAACGTCTCTGTAAGTTCATGTGGTGTTAGCAAAAGTATTTCCAGGGCATTTGAAGCCCCTGTGGTCGCCCCCTTCTGTCTCTGGGTGGTAAACCAGCCTTGTAGCAGTTGCCGACATCAACCCAAAGACAACTGTCCTGAGAAACTAAAATATTTCACAGTATTTTCACAATATTAAATGGTTTTGTATATGACTGTACTTCGTTATTTTAATAAAAAAGAAGAAAAAAGGAAACACGTTGTTCACTAGCAGTGTATTTTCACAAGAAAGCTGCAGGGGGAGCTCTGTCTTTACACAGTTCTCCCTTAAGTTAATTTAGTAACTTGGACATTGTTATTATATTTGTAGCTTGTAAATCAATGTTCGAGAGTGAATGTTTGCCATTGTTGGCTTTAGCTCTGTGTAGATGTTATTAGCATAACGGAGCATAGCAGCATATTTATGACTGCTAGATAAGGCGCTCTTTTGAAGATGTTTGATATTGTTTGTATGGTCTCACCTGCTCCTCTAACCAGTTACAGACGTTCATTCACGCTCCTGATCTGTTCTGTATTTCTGTGATTGTGGTCTGACAGTGCAGTGGTGCTAGAGCCGTGGTTTTCCTGCAGAACTGGAGGCCAAACTGTCTGCAGGTTGGACCAAAGCTAATTTCTATATAAAAAGTATTAATTTAAAATTAACCTATTCCTAAATGTTAGTAACAAATCTCTGCTATACCAGGACTATTCAAATTTATTTTACCGAGGGCCAGATTGTTCAGATGGTTTTGTCCTTGAGGCCAGAAATATGTCCAAGACTTTAGAAATATGAAAAACAAGTAAAAGGCTTTAATAACACCTGCAGAACTGAACCAGGACTAAACCAGGACTGAACCAGGACTAAACTAGGTCCAAACCAAGTCTAAATCAAAACTAAACCAGGTCTAAACCAAGTCTAAACCAAAACTGAACCAGGTATAAACCAGGACTAAACCAATAACAAGAGATTAAAAAAAAAGATGTCTATATTTTTGAAGATGGGTTGAGGGCCGCATCATATCCCTTGGAGGCCCTGATTTGGCCCGCGGGCCTGAAGTTGAGTAGCCCAGGTTTATAGCATACTGTTTCATGAACTGGTGAAAGGTTGATAGCAGAGGTGGATAAAGTAGCAAAAACTCAAGAAGAAGTCGAAAGTTTTGGTCGAGAATAACTCAAGTATTTGTGGAAACTACTCCTCAACTGAGAATAACTGTAACTATCAGGACGCAGCATCAGATTTGTAGGTCAAAGTTATTGAGGACACAAAACAAAAACACATGACACAAAAACGAGACAACTTACATCACATCTGAAGGAGCGGTGCAAGAAACACAAATGTTCAAATCATATAAACTGTCAACATTAAGCTTTTGTCACAAGTAGACTCAGAAAAGATTTTACAGGGACATTACAATTGTATCTTTATTTTGTATTATATCAGCATACATTTCTGCCCATAACCACAACAGCTGTTTTTCCATTTACTTTCTGAATGAACTTGGGTGTAGGTAGTGCTTGGATGGATTCTTCTCTCTGTAGTTCCCTCGACGTTGTGGTTCCTCCCTCCTCTCCTCTGCTCTTATCTCCCCACAGAAGATTAGCTTTGTGGGGGTCCGGGCATCGCGGCTGCTTGGGACCGACCACGATAAAACTAACGGCATTTTTCTCTCCTCCCCACCGTGTCTGTTTACTTCACCGCGGAGCAGCTCTGAATGCGCCGGGCAGAGACGAGATAAAAAAATATATAGTTTATAACTTGCGGAGGTGGAGGGAGGCAAATTGAATCCAACATTTTGAAAACACGACTGTCAAAAGTTGTTTTAGTTTCGCCTGGTTTTGAGCTGGTGCACCGTGAACACGCACGAAAGGTTTAAAAATGTGTGAAATGTCCCAAATCTTACATTGTACGAAAACCAGGACTAACGATACAGTCCAAATGCGGACTAAACCGTGTCCAAACGCGGACTAAAACAGGGTTAAAGAAGGTTTACACTGGTCTAAACCAGGATAAAATGGTCTGTAGCACTGTTTCTCAAACTAGCCTCTTCAGGTGGTACGTGGATTCTTCTGAAATTCTTTTTTTTTTTTTTTACTGAAATTAGAATCAGTTTAATTCTTATTTTGTCCTTGTTTGGGTTGGTCCTGTTGAGAACTATGGAGCTTACCATTCGGTCCTGCCAACATGTAAAGGGATTTATAAAAATTAAGATATCACGAGCTTAACGGCATAACGGAGGCTAACGAGCTATGTGCTAAGTAATGTCCATAACGCAGTTGTTTTCAGCCCAAAAAACCCACATAAAACTTAAAATTGGGCATAACGTATTAATAACTTAGCGGTTTATAAAGTTTCTGAAACAGATTTAAAATAAAATTATAGGACTTATGTTCATTACTCACCACAGAACTGATTAGCTTTGAACAAGCTTTCAAGCATTTTATTTATTTATTTATTTCAGAATCTTTATGAGAAAATTAACTGAAAATTTACTTCTGGAACCAAGGGGTGGGCGGTCACTGCTGAGCTCCATCCACGGGTCTGAAGTTGACACACTCTTTGCTACTGCCATCTTGAGGACTGAGGCTGTGGGCTGTGTGCAACAACACGTCTCAAAACAAAGGATTATTCTTCTGTAAAATCCCCCAAAAACGGTTTGTTGCCCGAAATGGACACCTGCCATTAAGAGGGACCAACGGACACCAGGACAGCTCTCCAGACTGACAGTGAGCACTTTGTTTTAGGTGGCTAGCTGCTGGCTAATGCTAGTTTATACATTAAACTATCACATTAACTGTGTGGCTATGCTAATGAACGTTAGTAGCCTTAGATAGTCTTACTGTTCATTTCACTGTTCGGGTCATACACTCCCTGGACACAGTGCGTGCTCTTGAATCCTCTGAAGGTTTGTCTGGTGCAGCTGTGGATGACAAAGCTTAGAGGGAAATGTCCACAAGTTTTTGCCGCTTTTAGTGTCGTCAGCGACAGGCAGTTGATGAATCTAGTGATGCGCGCCCCGCTTCACTTTACACAGCACCTGACCTCTCCCACCTCTGACGTCGACAGGAGCCGAGGCAAGGTGACCTTTACTGAGGCCAAGGTACATCAAACATGCGTGCTGCGGTGGACTCTCTATTCTATTAGGGACATTTCATCGTCTGGACTGTGCTTCTGGGAATTGAAAACTGGTCACATGAACTGTTTCGATCCTGCTCTCTGGACAGAGTTACAGTTCTAGTTTAACTTGCAAACTGAACTATTTATTACTAAATGTTATTACTAAGGGGGTGCACGGTGGCAGAGCGGCTAGAGCTTCTGCCTCTCAATAAGGAGATCGTGGGTTTGAATTCCGAACCACCCTAACATCACACGCTCTCTCTGGAGTCTGCATGTCCTCCCCATGTTACCGTGGGTTCTCTCCGGGTTCTCTGGCTCCTCCCACCGTCCAAAGACATGACTGTGTAGGTTAATTGAGAACTCTAAATTGTCCCTAGTGAATGAATGTGAGAGGGAATGGTTGTCTCTCCATGTCTCTGTGTTTGCTGTGATGAGTTGGCCACTGTCCAGGGTGTACCCCGCCTAAGGCCCAAAGTCACTGGGATAGGCTCCAGTCACCCGCGACCCCTAACGGGAATAAGCGGTAGAAAATGAATGAATGAATGAATGTTATTACTAAATGTTACGCATATCTAACATGTCTCTGTCTTCTCTGTCAGTTGTTGGGAATCTGTGGGATAAACTGCATTTCTCTAGTGAACAGGGATGGTGTTGTTCAACATAAATAAAAGGGGGTTTAAATTGATTGTATTATACCCCGTCTAACCCCTCCTTACCTCTCGTAATACTACAGAAGGATCAAAACCTCTGTCTTACCCCACCTTTTCATTTTCAGTGAGATGCATTATTATGGCTTATACAGCAGAGAGGCCACACACACGTCCTCAAAATGTCAGAGACAACAAAAAAGTAACAGTAACAGTAAAAGTAACGATTGAAAGCCATGGTTTTTTAAGACCTGGTTGTTCAAATTTTCTCTTTTGTGGTTCTTGGTGGGATCTACTGTTTTAGAAGATTAACGAGGTAAACCGGGTGAAGAAGGACTCGATAAAGTGTCCAAAACAGGTCTAAATCAAGACTAAAAGTGGCATGGTGGACCTTTCTGTTTCCAGTGCCCTTCTGGCTTGTTGTAATAGCAGTAGTTATAGTTCAATACAATACAATTTTTTATGATAAATTACATAAATAATTATTTAAATCAACCTCATTTGATATAATTTTGCAGTTACATGAAATGGAATGTACATTTTCCTTTTCATTTTGGGACCTCCTCTCCCTTTGTCTCTGTTTTCATCATTCATCGTTCTCTTCTCTCTCTTGTTCACTCTCTCTCCCCGTCTCACTTTCTCCCCTCTCTCTCCCCTGTTTCCCCCTCCTCTCTCTGTTTCCCCCCTCCTCCTCTTTCTCCCGCCCTATTTTACATCCTTTTTCTCTCTATCCCCTTTCCCCCTCTCACTCTCTGCTCATTCGCCTTCTCTCTTTTTCCCTGTCTCTCTGTCTTTGTCCCCTCTTTCTCCTCCTCTCTCTACCCTCTGTGTCTCATCACCTTCTCCTCTGTCTCAATTTATAACTAAGAACAAACTGCATTAGCTGTACTTTGTTTTAACATTCAAATGTGAAGTGTTTTGTCAGTTTTGAGGCCGGGGTCAGGCCTAATTCTGGAACAACGTGGCCATCAGACGGAGAAAGAGCTGCTGCAAAAACATAACTGGAGATGAACGCAAAAAAGAGCCATATGCATCTATTTTAAACGTATCAAAAGCAGAAATATATAAAATTATTTGGATCAGGGTCAGACTTAATACTCTTATTCATTTGAGTAGCAGCTGAAGTGATTGCTTTCTCCACATAAAATAGTTGCTGTAAATGTGCAGTGTACAATGTACAACGTACAGTACACTATACACTGTACAGTACACTGTACAGTATACACTATGCAATGTACACTATACACTGTACAGTACACTGTGCAGTGTATAGTTTACTGTACACTGTACAGTGTACTGTACACTATACACAGTACACTGTACAGTACATTGTACAGTGTACAGTGTATAGTGTACATTGTACAGTGTACAGTACAGTACTGTACAGTATACACTATGTACACTGTACAGTATACACTATGCAATGTACTGTACTCTGTACAATGTACTGTACAGTGTACCGTGTACTGAACAGTGTACAGTATACAGTGGCGGATAGTGGTGCAGTGGGTTATTTGCCCAAGAACCAGGGAGTTGTTCTACTTCCTCTTGTTGTGTCCAGACACATCCACAGACAAACATTTACATTTACCAAAATCCCTGATTGGGAGGTTGCTGCCACAACAAGCACCAGACACAATGTGACCACAGCTACGAGACACTGCATCCACAGTGGAGCGAGAACACTGTCCACTGGGACTCAATGTCCCCGACCTCCCGCGGGATCCTGGAGACGTTTGCCTGGAGGTACTTTGGCCTTCACCTTCCAGGCCTCTCCAGCTCTTCTCTGAGCCCTTGGTATTTCTCTAGTTTCTCGTGTTCCTTTCTCATGTCAGCCACAACGGCCTTCCTTTGCTCTTTATCCACCACACCATGTCTGGTTGGTCCATTCTGTCAGTCTGTATCTGGACGTCCCACAGGATCTTCGCTCGGTCATTCTCTACCACCTTTGGAGGAGGGGTTTGTCATTTTGACCTTGGGGTTTCCAGTCCATACTCCTCACACATGTTTCTGTCACTATGAGCCCCTGTGGCGTTCCTTGTACATTTTCCCTGCAGCCTCTTACACTCTGCAGAGCAGATCAGTCCTCATTTAAGAACTGGTTTCCATCCAGGTTTAGTCCTCACTTCTTCTGGTGCTTTTAAGAAAAGTTGATTATTTTATTTCAAAGTATAATGTTTTTTAGTATCAGACTCATTAGTAACTGCACTTCAAAGGCGCGGTATGAATATATGATATGAATATTATTATGTATATTTTTAGACTCTTCTCTTTCAACTGGCTCCATCAAAGACGTGCTTATATAAAGGCTCACTTTAAATGAGGCTCATATTTATCAGCAGCATTGCTCTTAAGAAAGGACGTTCAAAGACATTTCAAAGTCTTAAGCATTTTTATTTGGTTGTTCGCTAAAATTGCATTAAACGCTTTGTTTCTATTCTGTGAATCTTTGCATGTAGTGAATCCACCTCATACACTCCTGCCCCACAGGACAAGGCCACGGAACTCGTACACATCAGTGACAGTTTTGCCAAAACATCTTAGACGCCTTTTCTACAACCCCCCGTCTGCCATTTAACATCAGTCTGAACTTTTATAACTTTTCATTTCTAAACAGCTACTTTCATTTTTTGTATGGATTACTTACAGAATACAGCTACCTGCTATGTCTTGTTTATTGTATGTTTTGTTGTGACCACAACTGTAGTTACAACTGTATGTTGTGTCTGCTCATTGCTTATTGTCTGTAAATGTAATTGTATATGTTATGTTGTAACAGCAACTGTAGTTCCAATGGATTGTTAAGTGCTTTGAGTGCCTGTTAGGTGGAAAAGTGCTCTATAAATAAAAATCATCATCATCATCATCATCATCATCATAAGAGGTGTCCCTGGTTCAATTCCTAGTTTGACTCCTCCATCCAGCTAACCGTGTTGGACATAGAAAGGATAGTTTTGCATTTTTGTTCCTGATCAGATCAAAGAACAGGGTTTGTCTGTGCTCTTTACAGCTCGGGGTTTCTCTTCCCTGTGAACACGTCCAGTGAGACGAATCACAGGAATGGACTGTCTGACTCTGCTAACTCCTGAAGCTGGGGTAACAAACTTCTTAATAATAATGGGTAAATTCTTTGTTTTCCACCAAATGATCTTGTGGTACTTATTGACACAAATGACACCACTGTGTGCTGTCTGCATCTAATAAAGTATTTTATGTTCTTGTCCTTTAACCTGGAAATAAGAGCTGATAGGAGCGCTCTGATTGGCTCACACACACACTCACACACACACACACACACACACACACACACACACACACACACACACACACACACACACTGGTGACAAATGAAATGCTCGGTTGTGGGTTGACAATTCCATTATTGCGCTCACTACTTTTTATCAGCTCTTTTTGCAACTTTTTAATCTTTTTTAACTGACTGCATTTTGATCAATTAAGTACTTTTATTCCAGTGTGAAAGTGAAAGTAGTTTATTTATTAGCGCTCATACACGATCAATGATTGGTAATAAACAATTAATTAATGTATTAAGTTCCTTTGCAATAATGTACAATATTAATAAACAAATCAATTTAAGCCAGCACGAAAGGGAGTGAGAAGAAGTAAACTTTATGTACTCCCACCCCCAACTCAATCTCTTACGCCTGATGCACACCGACTCCGGTCCGGCTCCGGTTCGGGACCCGCGCGGGTCCCGTGCGGGTCCCGTGCGGGTCCCGCAAGACTTAGAAAGTGCTTAAAATCAATGCGCCCTGTCACACCGACCTCGGAGCTCTGCGGCGCGGGTCCGGCAACGCGGGTCTCCGGAAAGAATCCGCAAGAAGTCTATTTTTGCCGGACGCCGCAGCAGTCTGGTGCGGCTTTCATGTCATTTGACGAGTGCTCTCGCGCGAAACCACGTGAATCTACGTGGCTTTCGTCAAAAACGGACCGCAGTTAACCGGAGCTGGTGTGACAGGCGTCTGCAAGAGACCCGCGCGGGTCCCGGACCGCGACCGGACTGGACTCAGTGTACACTAGGCGTTAATCCATCAGGTTGCATTTATATGTGGCACATTTGCACATAATCTTCATCTCAGTATCTTGTTTAATCTAACTAAGGTTTACTAATAGGCATACATTAATGTGAAAATACATACAGCTTATTTACCAGATATAAATCATAAGTTTCCAGTGACTTCTGTGACATAATACACAATGTATAATCAATCACATCTATAAACACAAAACAGCAACTTGATCATTTGTCAGCCCTGTACCTCAATAATACCATTTCTCTATATTTTATTTTGAACTGATCAATTGTTGAGCGATGTCTGAGTTGTTCCCCAGTGTCATGGTCCTGTGGACACTTGTCAACAGCATGTGGGTTTGATAAACCTGTGGACGGAGCTGCATCTTTAACTTGACAGTACTTCAGCCACAGATACAATTATACATGTTTTCCTGACTTCTTCATAAAACTAAAGATGGGCCGTCGTGATATTAATGTTTCAAGTTTCATTAAAAACTTGATTAAAGTACTGGTTCAAAGACATTCGGGCTCCTGGAGAATATCACGTATCTGGAGCTGTGGGTGTGAATACTGTTCAAATAATTATGAGATCAGATCCACCGTCATTTTCACTTTCTGTGGTCCACTCGGTGTAACAGGAGGAACACCGCTCCATCCATAACACAGTGTGCTGTGCTTACCTCAAATGCCACCTTGTGATGTCATCAGGGGGAGATCAAAACGTTTTAAAGTTCATACATCTTCATGATCACCTTTAAGCTATTGTTTGCAGCCTCATTTTAACAGCTTTACGTCTTAGTATTCATAAATCTATGTTTCTACAAGCCACGTTTTCAATAATTGCAATTATTAATTATTAAGAATTCCAATAAAATACAGACTGCTAAATATTGGTGAAATACCAATGTTAAATGTAAATGTAAATGTAAATATCAAATCTAGGTAAGCCCTTTTTATGCAGAATTAAATGCATTCTATAATAAGAAAACTCTGCTATAATAATAATAATAATATATTTTTGTATATAATTTATAATTTGATAAAATTTGATCAAACAGAAAGTTTACTGTTATGCACAATTAGATTATTAATTAACAAGAAAGCTGTTAAAGTAAAACTAAGATATTGATTTTTTTTTTTTTTTTACATTCACTTTTTAGCAATAACCTTAACCGAGACTTTACCAGGTATAGCACATTTCTGATAATACATTGCAAAAAAACTTTAATAATTGACTGGACATATCATGGACACAGAAGCTCACACACTGCATCAAAGACAACCAATAAATGTCAATATTATTTTTTAAATTCTCCACCCGTTTCCCAAAAGTATTCCCACAATCCTGACGACTACAGAGTGATGGAGTCTTTGGAGTACTTGTACTACAGGCCCTGCTTGCCAAAGCCTGTGTGGGCCGCTGCTAAGTGGAAGTCCCCTCTGTGTTCTGTAATCCGCGTGGATAATCCCATTGTCACGTCCAGACTGTCAGGAGAGAGGGAGGGTCTACACCCGCCTGCAGGGGGGGTGGGGGGGAGAGGGACGGGGAGAGGAGGGAGGATAGATGGAACTGGGAGAGGAGAGAGGGACGAGGAGAGGAGAGAGGGAAGAGGAGAGAGGGAGGGAAGAGGAGAGAGGGGAGAGGAGAGAGGGAAGAGGAGAGAGGAGAGAGGGAAGAGGGAAGAGGAGAGAGGAGAGAGGGAAGAGGAGAGAGGGACGAGGAGAGAGAGAGAGGGAGGGTCTACACCCGCCTGCAGGGGGGAGGAGGAGAGAGGGACGGGTAGAGGAGAGGAGAGAGGGACGAGGAGAGGAGAGAGGGACGGGGAGAGGAGAGAGGGTCAGGGACAGGAGAGAGGGACGAGAAGAGGAGAGAGGGACGGGGAGAGGAGAGAGGCAAAGAGAGAGAGGGAGGGTCTACACCCGTCTGCAGGGGGGAGAGGAGAGAGGGTCGGGGAGAGGAGGTACAGACTGCAAAGAGCAAGGAGTGAGAGAGAAAGGAAGGGAGAAGAGAGGGATGGAGGAGAGGGGTAGAAGGAGGTGAGAAGGAGAGAAAGGGAGGAAAGAGAGAGAAGAGCAAAGAGAGGGGGAGAGAGAGAAGTAGGAAAGAGGGAGAAACATTCCTCCTTCTCTACATTTAGTTTAGAGAAGGAGGAAGTTGGAGGAAAGAGAGGGAGATAAGAGAGAAGGAGAGGGGTGTAGAAGGGGGAGAGTGAGAGAAAAAGAGATGGATGAGGCACAAGGGAAAGGCGGGATGAGAGTAGGGGTTAAAAAAGGAGAGGGATGGTTTAGAGAAGAGAAGGAGAAAGAAAAAGAGAGAGAAAAAAGAAAAGTTGTAGCGAATGAGAGAAGAGAGAGAGAGGAAAGAGGGGTGGAAAGGTTAGTGAGGAGAAAGAGATAGGGACAGAAAAAAGGAAAAGGGATTAGAGGATGGGGAGAATAGAAGTGAGAAAGAGGGAAGAAAGAGTGGAGGAGAGTGAGAGAGAGAGTGAGAAGAAAAGAGAGATATCAGTGAAGGAATAGAAGAGAGAGAGAGAAGTGGACGAGGAAGAGAGGCGAAAAAGTTGAAGAGAGGGAAGAGAGAGAGAGAGGGATGAGAAAAGAGAGAGACTTGAGAAAGGGAGAAAAGAGAAAGGGGAGGGTGAAAAAGAGAGGTCTTAGAGAAGGGAGAGAGTCGAGAGAGAGGGGGAAAAGGGAGAGGAGAAAGAGGTGAGGAGAGGAAAGAGAGAAAGAGTGGAAAAAGAGTGGATTCAGAGAAGGGAGAGGAGCGAGAGGAGACGGAAGAGAGAGGAAAAAAAGGAGAGAGGGATTAAAAAAGTGGGAAAGGAAGAGCGGGAGAAAGGACATAGGGGGGTGGGGAGGGAAGAGAGAAAGAAAAATTAGAGGTGGGAGAGAAGTGAGAGAGGGAGAGAGGAGAAAAAGGGAGGAAAGGTAAGAGAGATAGAGCGAGAGAAGGAAGATAAGAGAGAGAAGGGAGAGAGGAGAAAGGGGGAGGAAAGGTAAGAGGGAGAGAGAGAGTTAGGGAAGGATAATAGAAGAGATAGAGGTGAGAGAGAGAGATGAGAAAGGGTGAGGAAAGGTACAAGAGAAGGATTAGAAAAGGGGCAGAAGTGAGAGAGGGAGGGTGGAGAAAGAGGGGAGGAGAGGAAAGAGAAAGAAAGAAAGAAACATTATAGGAGGGAGAGAAGAGAGAGAAGAGGGCTTGGACAAAAGAGAGAAGAAGAGAGTGGAGAGGTAGCGAGCGAGATAGCAGGAACAGAGGGTGAGGGGGAGACGACGAGAGGAGAAGGAGGTATGCAGGAGGCGAAGAGAGAGAGAGAGAGGATAAGGGGGGAGGGAGAGGGGGAGAGAGTGGTGTTTAGCCTTTGTCTGTGTGCAGCGTCACAGCAGCAGAGCCACGTTAGCGGATTAGCCTGAGCGCTGCCTGGTTTCCACAGTGCGGCGGGGCCCGAGGGAGGCTGCAGCAGAACCCAACAATTACTGCCGCCGTAATGAGCCGGGGACCACCAGTGTTCTACCCACAATCCCCCCCTCCGCCCCTCCCACACCATCCCGGGGGTGACGTCCTGCCCGGGAGGCTATTTCCAGCCTTTAGCGCGCACTTGACGTCACAGCTGCTGGAAGAGCAGCAGTGAGCGGCAACCAATCCAACTTCATTTAGAGCCCTTTAAAGTCAGTCAGAGTGGGAAACAACAGGGATTACACGATGACGAATTAAAGCGTGATTATTGTGAGAGGAAATGTCACAAGAGAAGGATTGTTCACAGTTATTGACACACATCAAACAAAACAAAATGTTTTATTTTCTTTAAGGTGAGACACAACAGGCAAAACTCTTCTTTTAATGTTTTTGTTTTTTGTTCAGTTTTCTCTCGACTGTCATGTGGAAACAACAAAATTGTCCGATCTTCTCTGTTTTATTCTTCTTCAAATGCCGTTTTCTTCAAATGCATTTTTCTCCCTCGGGACATAAAGATCAGCCTTAAAGTAGATCCCACTCACAAAACCGTACAATCTTGGACTCGACAAGATTTTGACAAAACGTACTGAAGGATTTTTTTTATATCTAATTCTAAAACGGATTTATTGAAGTTAAAAAAAAAAATGTGAACTTCGAATTTTGAGGACAATTTTCCGTCCAGTCTAGATTATTCAATAACTAAATAAGAAATCCAACATCCCTCAGTACATTTTTTGTAACTAAAATGAACCAAGAAATATAGACTTGGTTCTGTCCCAAATATGTGTATTTTTGGCATTTTTGTTTTTTACACATAAAATGCCTTATTTCTACATAAAAACATGACATTATGAAAACCCTGTATATTTGTTTCTTACATCTATGTGAGTAAACTACAGGAGACATTTACACTTAATTTTAAGACATTTCTGTTCCAATAGTAAGTGACAAGCTTTCTGAAATTAAACTTTCTAAATGTAAACGCTGTTAGTTAATATTGATACTGTTATTATTATGATAAAAACAGCCACATAAAAATCATTCTACCAGTGTACTTTTTGTAGTACAGATGAAATTAAAATAACTTAATTCAGCTTCTAAAATAGTCACAGTTATTATTTTTTTGGTTCTTACGATTATATTAAGGCCTGTATAATCATGGAAAGACAATCTCATAGAACACTAACACTTTAATGTGTTGTTCTATTAGATTTACATTTACACTTTCTATGAAACTAAAGTCAACATCTCAGACTTTATTAAAAGCCAAAGACTTTGATGGAGTTTGTCCACGGAGCAGAGGAAGCTCACTCCAGAGTTGTGGGCAACAGCAGTGCACAGTCGGTCCCTCTGGTTTTCCTGACATGAGAGCGTACATAAGTGTGCAAACAGGAAGTCAGCCTATCCTCATTTGTTTCTTGTTTTTTCAGACTTGGGAGCTGAACATACATTATTACCTTTCTCCTCTTGATGTTTCTGAGCTAGTTTTTTTTTCCTAGCCTTTGTAATTCCCTCTCTAACTGACATAATTAAAGGTCCCTGCTGTGAACTTTAATTAAATATACATCACTTTGGACTCATTTACATGAACATGGACCTGATTTTAGAATGACCTTTTTTCATTGTTTTATAGCCTCAAACCCAGTGTAAAACCCAGTGTTTACAACGAGGCAAATGGTGGGGTTTTCCCACAAATCCCAATTTTTGAGAGAAAATTCATGCTTTTTTTCATTGAAAAATTGATATACAAAAATGTTTTTTGAAAATCTCTTCAAAAATGATTCAAAGCAGAGTTTTGCAGCATGATTTAAGGACAAACATCAGGTTCATAGCAGACCAGCACATGCAGATCAGTATGTCTTTTGAACATAAGAACAATCTGCTTCACAGTGAGAGCATGATATGATTATAGGGTCTGCAGAGGAGGAGGGTCTGCAGAGGAGGAGGGTCTGCAGAGGAGGAGGGTCTGCAGAGGAGGAGGGTCTGCTGAGGAGGAGGGTCTGCAGAGGAGGAGGGTCTGCAGAGGAGGAGGGTCTGCTGAGGAGGAGGGTCTGCTGAGGAGGAGCGTCTGCAGAGGAGGAGGGTCTGCTGAGGAGGAGGGTCTGCAGAGGAGGGTCTGCAGAGGAGGAGGGTCTGCAGAGGAGGGTCTGCAGAGGAGGAGGGTCTGCAGAGGAGGGTCTGCAGAGGAGGAGGGTCTGCTGAGGAGGAGGGTCTGCAGAGGAGGGTCTGCAGAGGAGGAGGGTCTGCAGAGGAGGAGGGTCTGCAGAGGAGGAGGGTCTGCTGAGGAGGAGCGTCTGCAGAGGAGGAGGGTCTGCTGAGGAGGAGGGTCTGCAGAGGAGGGTCTGCAGAGGAGGAGGGTCTGCAGAGGAGGGTCTGCAAAGGAGGGTCTGCAGAGGAGGAGGGTCTGCAGAGGAGGGTCTGCAGAGGAGGAGGGTCTGCTGAGGAGGAGGGTCTGCAGAGGAGGAGGGTCTGCAGAGGAGGGTCTGCAGAGGAGGAGGGTCTGCAGAGGAGGAGGGTCTGCTGAGGAGGGTCTGCAAAGGAGGGTCTGCAGAGGAGGAGGGTCTGCTGAGGAGGAGGGTCTGCAGAGGAGGAGGGTCTGCAGAGGAGGAGGGTCTGCGGAGGAGGAGGGTCTGCAGAGGAGGGTCTGCAGAGGAGGAGGGTCTGCTGAGGAGGAGGGTCTGCTGAGGAGGAGCGTCTGCAGAGGAGGAGGGTCTGCTGAGGAGGAGGGTCTGCAGAGGAGGGTCTGCAGAGGAGGAGGGTCTGCAGAGGAGGGTCTGCAAAGGAGGGTCTGCAGAGGAGGAGGGTCTGCAGAGGAGGAGGGTCTGCAGAGGAGGAGGGTCTGCTGAGGAGGAGGGTCTGCAGAGGAGGAGGGTCTGCTGAGGAGGAGCGTCTGCAGAGGAGGAGGGTCTGCTGTGGAGGAGGGTCTGCAGAGGAGGGTCTGCAGAGGAGGAGGGTCTGCAGAGGAGGAGGGTCTGCAGAGGAGGGTCTGCAAAGGAGGGTCTGCAGAGGAGGGTCTGCAAAGGAGGGTCTGCAAAGGAGGGTCTGCTGAGGAGGAGGGTTTGCAGAGGAGGGTCTGCAGAGGAGGAGGGTCTGCTGAGGAGGAGGGTCTGCAGAGGAGGAGGGTCTGCAGAGGAGGGTCTGCAGAGGAGGGTCTGCAAAGGAGGGTCTGCAGAGGAGGAGGGTCTGCTGAGGAGGAGGATCTGCTGAGGAGGAGGGTCTGCAGAGGAGGAGGGTCTGCTGAGGAGGAGGGTCTGCAGAGGAGGGTCTGCAGAGGAGGAGGGTCTGCAGAGGAGGGTCTGCAAAGGAGGGTCTGCAGAGGAGGGTCTGCAGAGGAGGAGGGTCTGCTGAGGAGGAGGGTCTGCAGAGGAGGAGGGTCTGCAGAGGAGGGTCTGCAGAGGAGGAGGGTCTGCAGAGGAGGAAGGTCTGCAGAGGAGGAGGGTCTGCAGAGGAGGAGGGTCTGCAGAGGAGGAGGGTCTGCAGAGGAGGAGGGTCTGCTGAGGAGGAGGGTCTGCAGAGGAGGGTCTGCAGAGGAGGAGGGTCTGCAGAGGAGGAGGGTCTGCTGAGGAGGGTCTGCAAAGGAGGGTCTGCAGAGGAGGAGGGTCTGCTGAGGAGGAGGGTCTGCAGAGGAGGAGGGTCTGCAGAGGAGGAGGGTCTACAGAGGAGGAGGGTCTGCAGAGGAGGAGGGTCTGCTTAGGAGGAGGGTCTGCAGAGGAGGGTCTGCAGAGGAGGAGGGTCTGCAGAGGAGGGTCTGCAGAGGAGGAGGGTCTGCAGAGGAGGAGGGTCTGCAGAGGAGGAGGGTCTGCAGAGGAGGAGGGTCTGCAGAGGAGGAGGGTCTGCAGAGGAGGAGGGTCTGCTGAGGAGGGTCTGCAAAGGAGGGTCTGCAGAGGAGGAGGGTCTGCAGAGGAGGAGGGTCTGCAGAGGAGGAGGGTCTGCTGAGGAGGGTCTGCAAAGGAGGGTCTGCAGAGGAGGAGGGTCTGCAGAGGAGCAGGGTCTGCAGAGGAGGAGGGTCTGCAGAGGAGGCACGTCCAACAGCCCCTTCACAGCTCTTCATGCCTCATGTGGGCATTAGACAATATGAACCGACGTCACTTTATTTGAAAATGCTCGTCAAAATTCTGAATGAGTAGCACTGTGTTTCTGTGCTTTTTTGGCCTCGTTATTATCTGAGGGGCTTTTGTTTTCACGCTGTTGTTTCAGTCGGTGATGACACAGATCATTCCCTTCAAGCGTTTCCTCTTGAGGGTCTTCTGCTGCATTTGGTGTAAAAAGTCTACTATATCTGATTTTTTTCTTCTTTTAGATCACAGGTACAAACTAAATATTTAGCAGAGTTCTGAACTTTTAGTTTTGTTCTCAGACTCAAGCAGCTCTTTCACATTTGAGTTGTGTTTTGAGTTCTTACAGGAGAAAATGTCAGCCCTCACCATTAACTCTCATACCGTTTTGACACTTCTAAATGTGTTCACCTGCATCACCTCCACAGTGCAGAGAAGGGAAACAAGTGAAAACTAATGAAAAAACCACATGGACAGGGCCAGACAATGAGCTGAACATGTCCCACCGGTGGTACACTGGACTTTTTCTTCATTTACTTCCTTTTGTCCACATCTGATAAAAGGAAACTGTCAAGCTGCTACAAACGTTAGACATAAAGAGAAAGGTGTAACCCTGTTATTTCCAGTCAAATCAAACATTCCGGGATGAATCAGGGTCAGTTTGTTCTCCAAAAGAACAAACAAAAAAAGTACCCACAGATTTAAACAAAAATAATAGGACTTCTGTATGGATTCCGCCTGGACTTTTTTACTTTATTACTCAACACTCATTTTTAGTCAAATTAGCTTCAGCTTTGAAAGACGAATTGTTAAAACCACCAAATGCCCAAAGTATTGTCACTCAGCCAAAACCTACAAACACCGGCTTCACTTCTTATATTTAACTTATATTTAATTTAGGCTGACTTTTAATTTAGGTTTTCTTCTTTGCAGAGCTTGTTTCCAAGTGTAATCAGAGTAAATCAGACACCAGAGGTCAAAACTACAGAGTCTCAGCTTCACAAAGAGTCCAGACAATAGTTTGTGCTCCAGAGGGTTCAGAAACAGCTTCAGGTTGAATTGAGGCTCATCAAGTCAAGCGTTTTGAGAGGCGTCTGGCTGCAGATCTTAATCTAGAGTCGCCTCTCCGCAGACCTTAACCAGGAGGTGCCCACGTGACCTGTACCTTAACCCAGAGGTCCTACCAGAGCCCGGATATGTCAAAAATAACCAATATCAACACACACGGCACCTTATGTTTTTAATTCAATCATTCCTCTTCTTGTTCATTTATAACTAGGTAGAAACTAAATTAAATATTTGTCTATCCGCTGATTAATCTTAACAAAATGTGATGATTAGAATTTGTATCGTGCTGTGAAGTGTATAATTAGATATTACAGCTCACTTCTAATTGTATATGTTTCAATCAAACTTGTATTATAACTTCAAGTGTTTTTAAATATGGTGTTAATGGGGTTGAAGTGGAGTTTTAAGTAAGATGTTATGAAAAACTAGGGGTGAAGTTTACTGTTAATTTCAAATTGAATGTGAATTTGTAGATATAGATCCATCGTCAATAAAGATGGAGACTGGAATCTGACTGTAGCACCCGTACAACCACTTACGTGAGAATGGTGGGTGCTTAGGTTCGTTTTAATTTCAGTGGATACCACGAAGGTGCACCTAGTCATTACCCAAATAAAAGTAAATCTCCTTCACACAATAATGCTAATATTTAAGAATAATGAGACCCAGAGAAATGTTAAGTTTAGGCAAAATGTTAAGAAGGCCTTGTTTAATATTAAGAACATTAATTTGTCAAACAAAATATAAAAGATTCCCCTCAACAAAATATAAAATATTCAATTATGCACAAAAATATACACAAAATAAATAACAATATATATCCCCAAAAATCTAACCAATATCCCCTTTAAATTTAGCAAGAAACCCCAAGAGTTTCAACCGCAATCGCCCCTCACACAGAAAGTAAAAATATACAACCCTCCCTTAGCTGTTCCCCACAATGTCCAGTACACAAAAATACACAGAACACTCAAAGCGCGCGAAATTGTCTGTTAACGTTTTGCAGAAGTAGTGGGCCCACACTCACACAAACACACACAGTTACGGTACCGTTTTGGAATGGGAAAAAGGAAAATAGTAACGGTGCAGGCCTGATCTTCTCTGTCAGAACTTGAGAGCGCTGAAATCCACGGTCCTAGGGTTGGGGAGCGCCGAAACTTGTGGTCCGGTCCGGTTGAGTGCGACGCAACGACCCGGTAGCTCCGCCCACGCTGCTCGCTCCCGCTCGGCCACCTCCGCTCACACCTCCCGCTCCGCTTGCTCCCGCTCCTGGACGACTCTCCGGTCTCGGATCTCCGCTAACGCTCTCAGCTCCCGACCAAAAGTCCGCGGTGCTCTTCTCCGAACCTCCCGTTCAGTCCACCCGGTTCCGAGGTTTCTAACGTCTTTTTGCTCCGAGAAAACTGTCAGGATCCAGCTTCCTTGACGGTCCGGCGGGAAGAGAGCGTCTTCCCGAACTTTCCTGTACGTCTTCCCACGCAAGGTCACGTGTGCCCACCCCTTTACGTACCAACAGCCAATCACAATCGACAGAGTGAGGGCTCAAACGACCAATAAGAAATAATAACATTGAAACAGTAGGAAACATGTAATGCGAGGCTAACTACATAAACCTCCAATTATTTATTATTTTAACAAAATAATGTAAGCAGTACCTCTTTGTTTTTAGTCTCTGTAATGAACTGAAATCACTGAATATTTATCTAATTTTAATCTTGTAAAATAATCTATTTATTTATTTATTAATCATGTGTCACTACCATGGATGTATTAAAAGAACTGGATAAGGTACGCCCCCTCTGTCTGTGGTCCCAGATTGATTAGTGGCCGTGCGAGGTACTGCAGCCTCTTGGAACCAGCCTTTTTCTAAAATTGCTCATTATAATTGCAGACAGGACTGAATTATTATCGGTATTTAAATAAAATAGAAGGAAATGTTCTTTTCTACCGTTTCTAAAATCACCGAAATTACCGTTTTTATATGAAGTGGGGGATTGTCGTCATGTGGCGCCCTAAAGCAAAGATGGCAGCCTCCCTTTAAGGAAGTAAAACAAAGATGTCAGCCTTCATATCAGGAAGTAAAACAAAGATGTCAGCCTCTGTATCAGGAAGTAAATGCGGAAGTAAGAAACTTTTTTGGGGTCATGCGCCAATGAGCACTCTCCATAGGGATAAACAGGGCGGCCATCTTGGATTCATCTTCCAGGTTTTATTATAGTTCTATGGTCACTACTTATTTATGACAAGTAAATAAACGTTTACTTTAAAAATTAATCATGTGACTTGTTTTTAAGTGAAATGTGGATTAACACTAACTCATCACGTTTTATTACACTGTAATACCCACGTTTACCACTGGGCTACATGACGATGAAGAACACGAGGAGGAGCTGGAGCTTTTTAAACTCTTATTTGTTTGTGTGGAAGAAGTGGTGGATGGGAGGGGCTTTGTTTTTTGTGAATGTAATGAGATGAATGAGTAATGCATGTAATCTTTCTTTCAAGTTTTTAATTTTTTCAATACAGTTTTTTTTTTTTTTTCTGATTATAATGTTCAGTATTTTGATTTGCAGTGTTTTCAATATTTCCATAAACTGTCAATCTTTCATTCAGTTTGAATGTTTTCTGATTGTTTTTAAACATATTTTTCCTAACCTCTTACTTAGGTTAATAAAAAGTAATATTGCGGCGTAACCTTTTTTTTTTTTTTTCGTTCGCGCAATGTGTACTTCCAGACCTGTGGGTTAAGGCGCCTCTTGGTTAAGGTCTGCGGGGCTGGCGACTCTGGATTAAGGTCTGCAGCCAGACACTCTTGAACGTTTTAGGAAAAATCGGCCTGTAAGGACATAATGGACACCACATATACACAGGATCACACAGTCAATACAAAGAGTCAAGAACAAAACACAACATCAACAGCAGTGTTTTATCGAGCCTGTTTGATCATCTTGTTTGGTCTCTGGTATGGCAGTGTCTCTGTCAAAAACAAAACGCAGGTGAAAATGGTCAAACGGTCCAGTAAAGGGACGAGCTGCGTCCTGAGTCCTTGTACTCCAGGCAGCTCCAGCGTCTGGCCATGGTCATCGCAACAACACTGTTACGCCCCTTATTAGTTACCTGTCCCTCCCTTTGTCCTCTCTGGTTCGGTGAATTTCCTGGCGAGGAGTTCCGGATCCTTATTGGCCCAACATGCGGAGCCTCGGATTGGAGCAGCATCCTTCCCCTGGCCAACCGGAGAGTCACCTGACGCGTCCCGCCCAATAACTTCCGCCGGCTCGGGGCAGCTGAACATTCTTTGTTCTGCTTGCCACATTGACGTGTCTCTTTTGTTTTAAAAATGTAGTGCTAGCGCTATTCGTTGTATTTTTCGTTGACACACTTGTTCATTTGTATTTATTATTATTTATTTGTTACTTTGAATTAGTTTGTAATTAGTGGATCCTGAGTTTAATTTTTTACCTTGTTTAATTGTTTTCCTTTTTGTTTAATTAAGTCTCTTTTCTTTTGCAAAATATTACTTTTTACTTTCTGTAAATTATTCCCCAAATTCACTAGCAAGGACCACAACCTCAAGCTTGGATGCAGAAGTTTATTGGCGAACAAGAATGATAAAATGCATGAGAGTAGATGATAAATGCCGTTTTGGGGCTTCTAGCGATGAGGGCTGAGGCTCCTGGACCTCGATACCCCCGACTAAAGGATAAGACAGAATAATTAGGAGGGAGGAGCACGAAATAATGAACACTGGTGTGTGTGACCGGGAAGCTTAAATAGAGTAGTCACCGGAAGGGGCGTGGATGAGGTGTGGTCCTGCTCCCGAACTTTAGATAACGACTTATCTCCATTTGTGGACACCCCTTGTTACCGTTTACCTTATTTTTTGTCAGTTATTAAATTACAATTTTAGTTACCATTTTAAGTCTTGGTTTTTGTTACTTCCCTTACTCCCCTGGGCAGGCTTCTCGTAACAACATCGGGGCAAAGGTTCCTGGTCCCAAGAACAGAACAAAGCAGCTGTCTGTTCCACCTTGTTCACCTGTGGGATTTTCTTAGTAATGAGCACATTTCATGGATTTATATGTCATTCTTCTTTGTGGATCAGCGCTGAGGCATTTGCTGATTTTCTGTAAACTTAGATCTTGTGTCTGTTTTTATGATTTGTATATGAGGAAGCCCACTCCAGCTGCAGACCAGCTCTACCTGCAGGGAAACACAGTTATGACCTGACAGTGAAACCCCAGAGACGGCTGTTCGTGCACCGCGAGGACAACACACAACCAGACCAAACGTGCAACGCAATGTAAAAGTACAAGGCAAAACATGCAATCATTCATACATTGTTTAAAGGGAGGAGTTTCAGCGCAATGTGACAAAAATGTGACTAAAAGCAACAAAATCACGCACTGGTCAGAAAAATCACAATTAGACATTTTTCCTAAACCGTGCAGCTCGATTAAAGGCAATAGAAAAACACAAAGTGAACATTCATTTTTCATTCATTTTCTACCGCTTAATCCCGTTAGGGGTCGCGGGTGACTGGAGCCTATCCCAGTGACTTTGGGCCTTAGGCGGGGTACACCCTGGACAGTGGCCAACTCGTCGCAGGGCTGACACAGAGACAAGGACAGACAACCATTCACTCTCACATTCACTCACTAGGGACAATTTAGAGTTCTCAATTAACCTACACAGTCATGTCTTTGGACGGTGGGAGGAAGCCGGAGAACCCGGAGAGAACCCACGGTAACACGGGGAGGACATGCAGACTCCACCCAGAGAGATCGTGTGATGTTAGGGTGGTTCAGAATTCGAAACCACGATGTTGGGGTGGTGCGGGATTCGAACCCACGATCTCCTTATTGAGAGGCAGAAGCTCTAGCTGCTCTGCCACCGTGCACCCCACAAAGTGAACATGAGTTGTGATAAAATCGAAATCATGATCTGGCCCCAAGAAAATCGTGATAATGATTTGTTTCCACATCGCCCAGCCCTCGTCAAATTCATGGCACAATTAGCAGATTTGGTGGCCTGGTTTGTGCTTAATATCTCTGTAATTACTAGGCCTATCCACAGGAAACAAAATTTGGCACAAAGTATGATTTATTATTATTTAAATGACCAGAGGTGGAATATTTGTCCAACATGGAATGGTAGGTACATTATCAAATCATCAAATCAAATCAATTTATTTTTATAATGCCCAAAATCACAACAACAGTTGCCTCGGGCATTATCTACTCGGGCTGCAAAATCTGTTTACAACAGTAAGCCTGTGAAAATGTATGAATACTTTTGGAATTATAACTATTAATGGTGACGACCAAAAATATATAGATGTATAAAATTGGTTAAATGGACTACTTTAGAGTTTGGTTTGCCTCGCTCCTCGATTTACAACTGAAGACCAACAGATCTGACCAAACAAAGCTACTTAGAACCATTTAACATAAAAATATAATATTACTATCCACTTCATGATCACATATGCAGTTGTTTAAATGTAATAATCACATTTTTGTCACAGTTCAGGTTTTACTGATGATGAAATGACGTTTCTAATTTGTCCATTATAAATATAAATGTTTGGATTGAGAAACTCTACAATGATGTTTGAGCAGTTTATTGATCTCTAAATACAAACTCTGTGCTGCATGTTTGAGTGTATTATCTGTACAAATGACAAGTTTGACCAGATGAATGATCTATGTTTTAATATTCAAGGATTCCTAATGAGCCAAAACACACATATTTTAGTATTAACCCTTCATAATAATCACAGAAGTTTAATTTTGTCTTGACTCAGTGACTATATTCAGTAAAAGTGAAAGTCATTTCTGCCTCATAGTGTTTGTTCATCTTTGTTATCAGCTTGAAACTGTTTAAACACTGATCTCTAACCACAAAAGCACAACAGTAAAGTGAGAAACAATCTGTGGCAGAGCAGTTAGAGCTCTGTCTCCCAGTAAGGAGATTGTGGACCAGACCAACATCACACGATCTCTGAGTGGAGTCTGCATGTCCTCCCCGTGGGTTCTCCAGCTTCCTCTCACCGTCCAAACACATGCATGTGGAGGATAATGGGTAACTCTAAATTGCCTGCAGAGAATGAATGTGAGAGTGAATGTTTGCGTGTCCATGTCTCTGTGTCAGCTGTGACGAGTTGGCCACTGTCCAGGATGTAAGGCCCAAAGTCATTGGGATAGGCTCCGGTCACCTGCGACCCCTAACAGGAACAAGTGATAGAAAATGAATGACTGTATGTCTTAACTTGTGCATTTTAACATAAAAACGTACAACATTTTTCGTTACTTCATTAAAAGTCTTAAAACGTCTTGCGCCCCGGGCCGGTACTGCAGGCCCAGTAGATTATGTACCTGCACCGGCCTGATGGGACGAGCTGTTATATTCACACTGGAAGGGGCATTTCCAGAGCACAAAATATATCCAATAAGAGTAAAACTAGATGCAGCCAGACTTGCAGAAGCTCCCTGGTTGGCAGCGAAACTTGGGTTTTCAAACAAAGTCCAGCTGTTCTGGTTTTATTCTGGGATTTGAGCCTTTGTAATATGTGAGAGCGCGGCCTCTCTGTCAGACACCGCTCACTGAGGTCGTGAATGAACCACTTTGTGCATTAACTTCATCTGTCTGTGCCAAACCGGGGACCCTCGCTAATATGGCAAGGGCATGGGTCGGCCGCCGTGGAGGATTCTGGGTAAGAGGCCGTTTCACTCTCTCTCCCTCTTTTCCTCTCTCTCTCTCTCTCTCTCTTTCTCCCTTCATCCTTCATCTGAGAACTGCGCACCACGACTGTATCCATCATGTCCAATCAGGTAATTACCGCGTTGGCACATTTGGCCGCGGCGCAGCGGGGGGTGAATGAAAACTGTGACACCGCGCGCTCTTTCCGACTCGTGTCAAGTGTTTTCCCAGAGAGCGGGAGGGGGTGGGGGGTGGGTGAGAGAGGAAAGAGAGAGAGAGCGGGAAGAGAGAGGAGACGCGAGCTAATCTCACCTGTCAACACCGCCATGCAAAAGCTGGCATCAGTTAATCAGCGCTGACAATTAAATCGGGCAAATGTCTGACTGTCAACACGGGAGAGACTGTCAGGTTTAGTTCATTAGAATGTACAAATGTCCCTGAAATGAAGGCGCCATCCTTAATGAAGTGACAACCGTGATCTACAGAAACACATAATTGCACTTCTACATCACCTTGTGCTTCAGTGTTTTGGCGTCAGATTCGTGGTACAACGAGCAGCTTTGATGGCCAGGTTTGTGCTGAATATGTCTGTAATTACAAGAAACAAAAACTAGCACAAAGTTTGATTTATTATTTATTATTTAAGGCGAGAAACTACAGGTATTTTTTGTTTTTTTGGTCAGTTTGCTCTCTCATTGTATCGGCTTTCATGTGGAAACAACGAACTTGTCCAATCTGCTCCTAAAGATGTTTGATTGTTTCATTGAATCCACTTCATCCATAGATTTCTCTGGGACATTGCGACTTCAGAGGACGTTTTCTTAAATGCATTTTTCTCCCCTCAAGTTTTATGTCAAAATAATGAGGCGGAATTTGAATTTTTAGGACAATTTCCAGTCAAATCTAGTTTACACAAAAATTAAATAAGAAATCCAAAATCCCCTCTGTAAAGTTTTTTTAATAACTAATATGTTACAAAATGAACCAAGAAAATTCAATGTGGTTCTGTCAATTTTTCAGATTTAAATGTCCCAAATATGTGTAATTTTGGCAGTTTTTACACATAAAATGCCTTATTTCTACATGAAAACATGACATGATGAAAAACTTGTAATATATTTTTTCTTACATTTATGTGAGTAAACTACAGGAGAAGTTTACAATTGATATCTTTAAATTTAAGGTTTTTTTCCTGTTCACCTGCAGCATCTCACCTTAACTGAACAGAGGTGAAATATTTTTCCTCGCTGTGGTAAGTGTCCCACGGTGTATTTGTCACTTTTGGGTCCAAGTAAAGTTAAAAGCAGCTGTTGCCTTGTCTGCATCTAATTACAGTGTTTTACCCTCCGTGAGGTGGGAAGACTTTACCGTGACCGCAAACTCTGTCCTGGGGTTCTGAAAACTGTGGAAAGTGCTTATAAACTCATCGAAGAGAATAATGAAGATGGTCGGAAGGCATTAAGTAAACCATTATAAATTAATAGTAGTTTTGAAGACAATAGACATTAGCTGCAGCACCTTTGAAGAGAGTTCTGCCTAATTATTTCTTTTACGTGTGGCTGTGCCATAACTACAACACTTCTCTTTCCAGGCTTTTGTTTGAAGAGTTTAGAAAAGTGCTTATAACGTCACCATAGATTTCAATTCAAGCCACTTCTTTTTATTTTAATCCCATGGAAACTGTTGAAAGGAAGGCTTCACTGTCCTGTTTATATTGATTTTTGTTCTATTTGAAACCAAACTGAAAGCAGCTCTGCGGCACAGAGTCAGCCGCTGCTGCTTGAATACACTGAATACAATTGACTATTTTTATTCTAACATTCAGCCACAACTGTTCTGTGATGGAGAATACACATTTGTAGATCCATTCCTTTGAAAAGCATGAGTAAGTTCAAGAAATACAGTTTGGATATTACTTTCAATAACAGTGAACCCTCTCTGGAGTTCCACAGGCCCTGCACACAGTGTGGCCATAGCTGTTATCAGGGCCTCAGAAGCTGAGCTGCTGGGGCCCGGTCAGTACCTGGATGGGAGACTGGAACAGCAGGAGCCACAGGGGGGCGCTGGATGGGAGACTGGAACAGCAGGAGCCACAGGGGGGCGCTGGAGGAAATGTGGTTGACATTTCACCCAGGCAGGCGGTGTAAACTGGCCCTAGTGGTGGCTGCCCCTGGTGGTGAGTGTGGGAATGATTACTGGTGGATGAAGGGGCCTATGGGGCAGATAAGCAGCCTCGCTTCTGTCATTCTGCCCCAGGACATCTGTGGCTGTCCACCACAGAGTGTAGAGTGAAAGAATAATGACAAAAGTCAAACACTACACTTTGAGAGACTTCGACAAGTCTGTAAAGTGCATTACATGTAAGGAGTGTATGAAAGATGACTGCAGTATTATGATTATTACATATTAGGCTGTAATGACACCTGGATAGGTTATACCTTTGTACATTTCTGAAAATATAAATGGATAATAATACAATAAGTGGCTCTGAAATGCATTATCATCTAAAATGAACTCCAAATAATTGAGTCTGGTCCTGGTGGTGCTTGAGCCTTTCTGTTCCGCGGGGAGAGTTAAAGGTTGTTCTGTGGCATTTGGACTCCTCTGTTCTGGACGTTTAGTAGATTTTACCTGCAGCTCATGCCTCTAAAGCACAGCCTGATCGATGTGTTTGGGGGGAGTCGGAACATTTAAATTCAACTCATTCCAGCGCTGACATTATCCTTTTGTGGGACCAGGACTGGGAGGAAGTCTGGAAGTGTTGTTCATGGTCTTTAAAGTGCACTGTGTAACTTTTTGGGTGCAGAGTACGCCACTTGTTCCATGTTATTGCTCTGCCTGAAGGGTTCCACAGTAGGGCATTAAACTTATCTGTCTTGCATTTATTTCTACATTTTATTGCTCAGGTGTGCCTTGACATGCCTCTCTCCTGTGAACTCTGCGTTTACCTCTGCCTGCTCCTCTGCATTCTCCTCTGCGTTTACCTCTGACCTGACCTTCTTCTAGTTTAATGCTACACTGTGAACATTTGGGGTAAAGCATGTTTCTGGGCTGATTTGAATTTTGTTTGCCTCATTTTGTCTTTGGTGCTATTGTTTTGTCTGAATGAATCCAGTTAACCAGTTGCTCTGCTCCTGTTTTTAGACTCTTGCCAGGCTGTGTGTTCTGTTCTTACCACCTTCTGTGTCTAGATGCCATCTGTCAACTTACCTGCTCCTCTGTTCACTTCTGCCTGCTCCTCTGCCTGTTCCTCTGCGTTTACCTCTGCATGCTCCTCTGCCTGCTCCTCTGCCTGTTCCTCTGCCTGCTCCTCTGCATGCTCCTCTGCCTGCTCCTCTGCCTGCTCCTCTGCCTGTTCCTCTGCCTGCTCCTCTGCCTGCTCCTCTGCCTGTTCCTCTGCCTGCTCCTCTGCATGCTCCTCTGCCTGCTCCTCTGCCTGCTCCTCTGCCTGCTCCTCTGCCTGCTCCTCTGCCTGCTCCTCTGCCTGCTCCTCTGCCTGCTCCTCTGCCTGCTCCTCTGTTCACTCTGACTGCTCCTCTGCCTGCTCCTCTGTTCACTCTGACTGCTCCTCTGTTCACTCTGACTGCTCCTCTGCCTGCTCCTCTGTTCACTCTGACTGCTCCTTGCTCCTCTGCCTGCTCCTCTGCATGCTCCTCTGCATGCTCCTCTGTTCACTCTGACTGCTCCTCTGCCTGCTCCTCTGCATGCTCCTCTGCCTGCTCCTCTGTTCACTCTGACTGCTCCTCTGCATGTACCTCTGCGTTTACCTCTACCTGCTCCTCTGCCTGCTCCTATGTTCACTTCTGCCTGCTCCTCTGCCTGCTCATCTGCCAGTGAGAACTGTGACACAACTCACACCTCACAGAATAACAAAAAGGTACTGTGTGATCTCCTCGTCTGTAGTCTGAATAACGCTGTTCAAGTAGAAGATCGTTACTAATGCCGTTACTGTTATCAATAACAAGTAATCTAACTACTCACTCTTTCCTCTGAAAGCTGTTATACTGTAATTACTGTCAGGGTTATATGGTTTGTTATTTTACTGTGAGTTGCAGCAGTGATTGCTCAGACTCTGCTCTCGTCTCAATTAGACGAGCTGCTAAGGTTTATTCGTTGTTTGTTTGGGGAAGGGAACAGGAGCGAGACGAGGAATTGATGACAGTGACTGGCTAAAATATGAGATTGACTGTAAATGTGATCAGAAGCAGCGTCAGGCTTTTGTAAAGACTTCCCTGACATTTTATTGGCTAGTGTGACATGTGGCTTTGTACAATCTCATTCCAAGATGCAGCAGACACGAGAATGTTATGGATGTCTATTTATCGATCTATTATTTTGCGGGAAGTAAAAACAGACGATAACAGCAGCAGTGCCATATGCGTTTGGAGTTGAGTTTGATTTGGAGATCACTGAAAAGACGTGAGCCAAGCGAGTGTGGATACAGCCATCTACTTTCTCACAAGTGCAGTTATTTGAATATCTACAATAGCCATGGTTTGCTTCTGGTTTTAAGTGTAAGCACTGTCGAGTAGCATGCATACATGTGTGATATCCATATGTGTTTGGTAAAAGTGCTGTTTGACCTGTCTCTGCTGCGACACTGTTTGTCCTGTTATTGTAACTGTACCGACTGTGTGCCTGGAGGAGAATCAATTATAACCTGAGCAGGTTGTTGTGCATTTGCAGACTCAGGCTAAATAAGGCAGAACAGAGCAAATGTTTTGAATAAGCAATGGTGGGTTCATTTTTCGTTTTTTCATTCTTTTGTTTTTGTTTGTTTTTTTGTAATTTGACTGTTACTTTACCTGGTAATTTGTTACTTTCAATCAATAACTCAGTTACTGTTACTAACTCAATCACTTTTGGGGAGAAGCAATGGATAACTTAAACACATTTTTGAAGGAACTTTCCCAACACTGTGTATCAGAAAGAAATGTTAGTGTGGCCTGCATTGTTCCTGTTGTTTATCTGGTTTTCTACAACTGTTTACCTGATTTTCTGAACTTAATATTAAAATAGAACTAATTAACTTCAGTGACACAGCTCCCCCTGCAGGTCTGGTGATACACTGCTGATAAAAATGCCAAAAACTTTTTTTCCCCTAACTTTTTATTGAAATAAGGAAGTACAATCACATACAAACACATTTCATGTCATCAAATATAAAAAAGAAATCCAAGTTTCTCAGGACAGACTAGTCACACTTTATAATGACTACACTTATTCCTGCCTCAATAAAGCATGAACAAAGGCTTAATTTATACTTAACAAATAGTTTATTAAGAATGATTCGGGCTTTGAAACTACTTTAACCCAAATTCCTAACCCCAGCCCTAACCCTAACCTTAATTAAGTAATTACTAAGCCTGAATTATGCTTAATAAACTGTATATTTATTGTTAAGTAAGTCTTTGTTCATGCTTTGTTAAGACTAATTAAGGTGTAGTTATTATAAAGTCGTACCCAGGACAGTTGTCTTGCCCAAAAGTCCTAAACTTAACCAAATGATCTGCTCCTAAACCTTACCCTAATCCTAGGTGGCGGACAGCAGTGTTCTGGCGCAAAAAGAAAACGTGTCCTCAGCATTTGACCCATCCTTCAGTTTCTCTGAGCTTAAACTTGTCAAGTGCAGAGGACCAGATCTGAGTGATGTGGATTATTAGCCCACTTGGTGTATAACCCACAGCCACGCACACTCCAGGAAGAGCGATCAGGAGTCTAACCCACAATAACCACTCTGCAACAATGTTTTGACAGTTATTGACTGATGTGACATTTCCGTGAGGGTCGGAGCTGTTAACCTGACTCTGTGGAGGAAATGCTGTTGTAAAATCCTTTTATTGGTTTTAATTGGACGAGTTGATTTCCCGAGACAATTATCCAAATGTCAGAGAGACTTGTTACTCAGCTGCACACAGACTGCATCAGGGATAACAAAACACCACTGCGCCATCCGAGACCAACGGAAATGTCTTTAAAAAGGCTGACTGACAGGGGATGTGGGAGGGCATCTGGCACACCTCGATTCTGAGCATCATTTTATTGGGAGTAAGTAAATAAACTACGTGAAACCAACACACAAACACAGGGAGAACACGCAAACTGCACAGTAACGTTGAAAATTCATTAGTATTAAGTGTAAGTAATGACCTTTTTGAGATTTTAATCACGTTATAACATTAACTTAATTCTGTGTTTTAATTTGTCTCCCTCTGAGCCTCAGAAAACACTCAGTTTCAAATTTATGTGATGTCATAGACCGTATAAAAAGTAATATGATAAGCTTTAACAACATCTGCAGAACTGAACCAGGAATAAACAAGGTTCAAACCAGGACTGAACCAGGTCTAAACCAGGCCTGAACCAGGACTAAACCCATTCTAAACCAGGACTAAACCAGGTCCAAACCAGTTCTGAACCAGGTCTAAACCACGTCTAAACCAGGTTTAAACCAGGATTAAACAAAGTCTAAACTAGGACTAAACCAGGTCTAAACCAGGACTAAACCAGAACTAAACCAGGTCCAAACCAGTTCTGAACCAGGTCTAAACCAAGTCTAAACCACGTCTAAACCAGGTTTAAACCAGGATTAAACAAAATCTAAACTAGGACTAAACCAGGTCTAAACCAGGACTAAACCAGGACTAAACCAGAACTAAACCAGGTCTAAACCAGGTCTAAACCAGGATTAAACAAAATCTAAACTAGGACTAAACCAGGTCTAAACCAGGACTAAACCAGGTCTAAACCAGAACTAAACCAGGACTAAACCAGAACTAAACCAGGTCCAAATCAGTTCTGAACCAGGTCTAAACCAAGTCTAAACCACGTCTAAACCAGGTTTAAACCAGGATTAAACAAAGTCTAAACCAGGACTAAACCAGGACTAAACCAGGTCTAATCCAGGACTAAACCAATAACAATAAATAAAACATTTTCTCATATTTTTGGAAGATAGGTTGAGGGCCAGATCATGTACCTTGGAGGACCTGATTTGGCCCCCGGGCCTGAAGTTGAAGAGCCCTGTTCTACAGTATTTGCATCATCTTACTTTTGTTTGTTTGCCCATGGCCAATCCCCGATCAAGACCATGACACGGGAAAACTAGAACTAGAACATGGTTAAAAGCTCTTAAAACAGACCTTGCATAACACGACGTCTTTAGTAATAAAAATATGCAATACCAAAGTCATCCCTGAACAGTAAATATAAATAAAAGAGACAGGCCACAACACAGTTTTTATTTCAGCAGCTCGTCATCTTCTTTTCAAATATTAAAAGTGTGTTCTGTGAATGTTGCTGCAGGCTGTAGGGAGGTCAAACTCAGGTGAATCAAGAGAAAAACAATGAAAGTCTATGTATTGAGCTTGCACCTATGATTTACAGAGAAATATATTTTTACTGTGGTCAAAAGTTGCCAAGCAGTTCTAGTTATCTCTGTCTTTTACCCAAAGAACATTTTGGGGATTAAAATGTTCTTTAAGGGAAGCTAATCAGCATTAGCTTTGACTCATTTTACACAAATGCTTAGGACTCACACCATGCCTGGGTCTTTTTTCCTCAAAGATGGAGAGTCTGCCACCCGCTTGTCTCCATGGAGATGTAATTGCTTCAATTTGATCCCCAAACTCATGACACCAGTCCAAACACATTCTACATTGTTTATCTAATATGTTCTAAATGTATTTTGTTTGCATTATGTCATACTATACAATGGGCCCTGCCTGCCCCTGACTGTTTTAGAATTACATTAAGTGTAATTTTCACAACTTTTCTGTTGTGTCTAAATAATGATTCTTGAAAGAAGATTTTGGCTTTTGTTGTTTTTGTTTTGTTCAGGTTCATAAATTTGGGGTGCTAAGTAAAATTCAAATTCATCTGTGCAATAGCTTATGTTTTAAACAGCTTTAAACAGGGGGGTTTGGGGGTCCTACCCCAGAAGAATATTTAAGAAATGAGACCATTTCCTGTTTTTTGATGCATTTTATTTGATGCATTTTATATATATATATATATATATATATATATATATATATATATATATATATATATATATATATATATATATATATATATATATATATATATATATATATATATATATATATATATATATATATATATATATATATAATATATATATTGTATATTTGTTCCAGCTGATTTAACAATTTAACAAATTTCATTTGTAATTTTATAATTAATTACAAATTAGTTATGTTTTATTTTGATTTGATGTACTAAATAGTAACATCTGAAAATCCCACACTATTTTGTTGGTCTTTTTCTTGTTTAAACATACACTGCACTAATTCACTGTGATATTGAGAGAACAGCAACTGTTTACTTGAATCTGTGATGATCGGGAAGGGCATCTTATTGGGGGCCCCTTCTGATTAGGGGCCCAAGGTAATTGTGGCCTGTTGCCTGAAGGTAAATCCCCCACTGGCTATGATAATAAGCAAATATGAAAAATAAAATCAAGATGCTGCTGTTAAAAGGCTGAATATATTTGCAATGTATCAGTGTAAAGTACAAGTTATAAAAGGGGACAGATATCATAAGATTGCTCTTCTTTCTGCTCCTTTACATTCACATTTATTTTTTTACTGTGTTTGATATGATGTCGCTGATGATTTACTTTTACATGAAATAAATAAGTTCCATCAGTTCCCCTCAGCAAGATGTAGTGGAAGTGCAAAGCATCAATACCAGACAAAAGCACACCAGGTCTTCTTTAAGAACGCTGTGCGAGCTCTGTGTTTTTGTACGGCTGCCTCAAGGACGCCGTCGGTAATGAGCAGAAAACACTCGTAGAATGTCCACAGCCGTCGCATACCTGGAAGTATACTGTACAAAAAAGCAATGCGAGTGAAGTAACTGACAAACCAAATTGGTCTTTCAATTACCCGACTGCATTTCCCCTCCGCATCAGTCTCCTGTCGTGTTTCCAAAATGCCTCACTGGTTTGCTTTATAAAACCTTACAAGTCTAAAGCTTTATTTCTGATCCCCCACTCTCTCCTCATTTCTCCCATCTTATCTTCCTCCGTGTCGGTCTCTTTCCTCTCTTCTCTCCCCCTCTCATCCTCCCTCTCTCTTCTCTCTGAAGCTGGGTCTGTAATGAGGCCAGTGCAGAGTGAACGCAGCTCCTTCTAATGAGACGCACTTCTCCAGGGAGCAGGACTCACACTGAGCAACAACTTCAACACAAAACTTCAACAACATTTCGACAGTTTTTCTACGGCTCAAACTGAAACCAGTCTGATGTGAGAGAGGCAGAGGACTTCACTCGAATCAGGACAGACTGGCAGAGTGGTTGTCCCGTATCTCTCTAAAAACACTTTCTTCCCCGTGTGTCAAGCTCTTCTTTGTTTTCAAAGTTTATTTATATTCTGATCATTTCAGTCTTAAAGCTGTGCTAGAGCTAGTGTACACATGGTTTTAGAGGACACATTTGTGCAAAATTGACTTTTCATCGATCGAAAACACACCTGGAGTTGTTCTTAGCTTCATTCACCCTTGTCCTGTTTTCAAGGTCCTCACAGCACACAGAACACACTACATTTCCCAGAACTGTGACATCATAGGTAGAAATCCGGAGGTCTCCCGCCCTGTTTTTAAGTGCATAAATCGTTGTCAGACGGAGCATTTTTGCCACTAAATTGAGCTGATTGGTTCTGTGCACAACAGCCCCCTGCTAGCCTAGTGTTAGCGTCACTACTTCCTGTGAGATGAGGCAGCGAGATGTGGGTGGATGTCACTGCAATATGTCACACACTTCACATGATAAATACTTCTCCGATATTTGATAAAGGGAGGATTTTGTGGGTCAAGGCTAACACTAGTGCTAATTTTGAGGCTAAATAAATATGAAAATACCAAATTAAGTTAACAGTTAGGATTAGTTGTGAGAAAAAGCTCATTACAAACAGTATTACTTTTTTTGAGTAACAAGTAACTTTGCAGGTAATCTATTTTTATTGTATTTTTAATCAGTAATGTGTTAGTTTTAGTTAAAGTCTATATGACAGGTTTGACGTCAAATTTCACTAAAACATAGTGACCATGATTATATTTAAGATTTTACTAAACATTTAGCTTATTTATGCCCAACTTGACCGTTTTGGTAATGTTTAATGTTTATTTGGAAATGGGCAGCAAATATGACATAGTTAGAGGAAATTCTACAACTGTTACCATAGTAACCATTCTGAAAACATGGGCCAAAACCCATATAAATTACACAAGAGTTATGATTTGACAAAAAATAATACCCAGTAACAACTTTATTTTGTTGAATGAATGTTGAATGTTGAATGTTTAAGCTATTAAAAACTTGCCATGTGCACTTTCCACGACACGTCCCTTTTTGATGACATCACAGAGGGATTCTGTTTTACAACTAAGTACTACTTCCTGTAATTTTACACTTTTATTTTTCTGAATTTCTTAACAAACTGCAACTTCACAAATGTAAAACTATGATAAATAATTGCCACAAGTGCCCTCCCACCAAACTCATAATTCATAAGTCATAATTAGAAGCTGTCATATAGACTTTAAAGTGCCTCTGACAGGTTGAACTACTCATTTGACAAAAATACAGTTAAGATAGGTATATTTAAAACTTTGGTATAATACTTCACACATTTTATCACCGTTTTTTTTTTTGTTTTACTTCCTGGTTGTAAATTATGACATCACACTAGGAAATTACCTAGCAACCATCCTGTACACTGGGCCTCATTCAATGTCACAGATTTTTTTATTTTACAAATAAAAATACATGCAAACGCCTTTACTCTGTGTCTTTCTTTTGTGTAAATTCTGCATAAATATTGTCTACCCAGTGTGATGTCATCAGTTCTGTTTACTTCCTGTAATTTTCAACATATTTTTCAACTTTTCTCCACAAATGGCTGCTTGATTGGTGTAAAACTAAAATGTATATGTGCAACTGGTATTAATACACCAAATAAAGTCAAAATTAGAAAATCATGAAAACCTGTCATACGCACTTTAAGACCTCACACATGGAACCTCCACTGCTCTCATACCTGGGATCTCCACTCGTCTGCACCTCCTCCCTTGTTTGCTTGTTTGATGGCGATAATCTGATGTGTGCGCTCAGTGACACGAACACAGCGGCTGCTCCTTCACCCGTGCTCCTGTTCGGTTTATTAAAAGGGATCTTCAGTGTCGCAAAAAATATTGCTAATAGTTGCAATATAGGCCAGGAGTAATTAAGGGTAACAGATGATTACTCTAACACGCTGTAACTTAAGCTTAATTGTCCAGGGCAATGAAGAGGAAAGCCCCATATCCTCTCTTGTCAGTAGATGATGTACCAATAGCAAAACCTTGACCAGGAATGTCTGATCAGTGGGAAGGAATGTGTGCTTTTAAATACACTTTTTTATGTTTTAAAACAAGAGATGCCAAAGCAAAGGTACTTCAGAGAATTTTCTTTAAAGGACAAATATAATGCTAAATTTACTTTTTTGAGCTTTTTACCATGTTCTAACATTTTTACATCATCAAAAACATACCTTAGTAGCATTAGCTTCATTCCCGTTGATGCTGGTTTGTAAATCCTCTCTCTCCAACTCTGTGTCCTGAACTCCTTCCATGTGTGATGTAGATGATGCTGATGTCATTTATCCCAGAATCCTTTGCTGTTTAAGTCCTTAAATCATGGCCAGACTCTGAACATTTCTTCCGTCTAAACACAATAACTACAACTTCCACTCTTTACTGCAATGCATTGTGGATATATATTTACATGTGTGTAATTGCCTCTACAGCCAGTAGATGGAGCCACAGCTAAGTCAAAATGGCATCTCCCAATGCAGTGACAAAGTTATATTTTTCTATGTAAAAGTATTTTTATTTTAACTGAAGACACAGATTTAAAGGCTAAAAACAAAACAAAAAAAGTATTTAAAGTCCAAAACAACACAAATGATGCATAGTATGTGTCCTTTAATAAATGTCTTAATAATGTATGACGGCAATTAGAAAAAGCTCATTTAAATATGATTTCACTGTATCCATAAGCACAACCTATTAATCTTATATATAAAATGATGCCACAGTCACATATTGTACGATTAAACGGAGCTGAACACAGAAGGGCGGACAGCAGCAGGCAGTGTGGTGGAATGGACTTGTCTAAATGCAGTGTGTTTGTGCAGATAGGAGGCTGCAGCAGGCTCAGCTCTCTGCCCTATCTCCGTAATAGGCTCATTATTCAGCACGGGGCCGGGCCACTGTGTAAAGTAATGAGAGCTGCACCCGCGAGCGAATCACAACTGCTGCCAGTGCATATGCGACTAAGTGGAGCAAAGGTCATGAACTCAATGGTATGTGTGTCCTTAAAGGTCTGCAAAGTCAACTTTGTGCAGCTTGTAATGGCATTCTAATGTTGTTTCCTCATTAAAAACCTACCTGGAGTTGTTTTCTTCACACATGTTTGAGGATTCCTGCAGATTTAGTTTCTCTCTGTTTGGTTTGAGCTCAAAATGCTCTAATCCACCCTGTGATGTCAGTAATGAGGGGCTATTATACTTCAATTGGGTGTTAATTGTTATACATACAATACAATATAGATCACCATGTTCCCTTATGTTGGTTTTATGTTTATGTTCTCCCGACACAACATATTAAAATGTTTAATTTGTTTCGTTTTTGATGCTCTGACTATATCTCTCCTCTGCACTAACTGTAGGGAGGGGCCATGTGCAGCATGGGTGGGACTACTTCCTGGTTACAAAAGCTTGTGGGCAGTCCCCTGTACAGAAGTCTTATAGTGCTAACTGTGAAGAGAATTCAAATTGTTTTCGAATAGTGCCTTAGAATCCAAGATTCTGCATAAATTACTCCAGGCATGTGTTAGATAAAGGATTGACGTTTTAACATGATATAAAGCTCCAAAATGTTGATTTTGCATAATACCCCCTTTAAATTGATTCTCTAGAAGTGCCACTGTGTTAAAGTCCAAATTTCCTTTTCAGCTCAGACGTTTTTTTCCTAAAACGTGTGACTAAAATGAGCCTCATTTCAAACTGAAGCTGTTTCTGAACCCTCTGGAGCACAAACAAATGGCTGGACTCTTTGAGAAGCTGAGACTCTGTAGCTCTGACCTCTGGTGTCTGATTTACTCTGATTACATTTGGAAACAAGCTCTGCAAAGAAGAAAACCTAAATTTAAAGTCCACCTAAATTTTCTTTGCTAAATATAAGAAGAAGAATGGCTGGTGTCTGGAGGTTTTGCCTGAGTGACACTAGTTTGGGCATTTGTTGGGTCTGACAATTCTTCTTTCAAAGCCGCAGCTAATTTAACTAAAAAATAGCTTCAGGGACTTGTAATAAAGTGAAAAATTCCAGGCAGAATGGCTAAAAATTTCTTATAAATCTTTTCTGAATTGTAGCTTTTTTTGTGTGCTTTTGGAGTAAAAACTGACACTAATTCATCGAAGAATGGTGGATTTAACTGGAGATAAGTGGGTTGCAGCCTTCTTTTCATGTATAACATGTCCAGCAGCTGATAGTTTCCTTTGATTAGATGGTGGATAAAAAGGAATAAATTAACGGGACACCAGAATCACAAGGGTTTTTTAACTAGAAGAGTTCATTTTTAAAAACAGATAAGTGCCATTTTAAAAAGTCATCGAAGGTTTGCAGTCTTCCTGCAGTAATGTTTTCAAATCAAAATGTATTTTACTGCTATCAAAATTTAATTCCACCCCTCCTTGATAAAAATCCAATGCACATTGTTTTAATGAATTATATATGTAGACGATGGTGACAAAAATTAAAATACTTTTTAACAATTTTTCAAAACGGAGATATGTGTTTTTGCCATTGAACTCTACGGCCATGGTTTGGAAAGCTGTGCTTTATGCAACTGAAGCAAGTTTATATTTGTAATTTTGGACTTGGAACTAAACTAGGGTTTAAAACAGGACTGAACTGGGCTAAAAGCAGCCCATAAATTCTGATTTCTCACAAGACATAAAACCTCTAAGCATAAAGCATAAATAGTTTGACAATGTCCCTCTAATCCCCTTATTTCTCCAGTTTCACCAGTTTTGCCAGAGTTATTAAAAATCCAAATTGCCCCCAACTTCTACATAATGCGTAACTACAGCAACGGCTTTTCATTCAGAACCATAAAACGTTTCTAAAACACTCACCTTCGCCATTATCTGAGCATTTGCAGATGTTTAATTCCTCTCGGTGGATCAGTAGCCATGACCACCAGCTAATACTACGCATCGCTAACGAACCGTAGCAGTTTAATTAATGACAGGCTTTGTCTAATCCGAACACTGTCACATACGCTGCTCTCCTCCATGACACCACGCTCCAGTCATCCACATTATGGCGTATTTCCCCTTTGTGGGGCTTAACGCGCTCTGAATTTGCATAATCTAGGGCTGGCGTTAGCATACATTAGCGCTTCGCCCGTTAGCGCATGTCACTGAGTGTGGGAAATAGTTGTAGCTGGTTGTAATATTGTAATAATGGGGGAAATTGAAGTAGCATTAGCATTACCTCAGTGTGTGATTGGATACTGATGATACGCTTAAGTATTTTTGTTATCTTGATTTAATGAACGCTGGAGTTCTCAAACTTTCTTAAGACAGAGACCCCTTATCAGTCTGAAAATGTCCCAAACATCCTGTCGTTCCCCACAATGGAAATGTATAACTTCAAATCATGTTCATGACCATATCATGAGGAAATTTACACTTATGAACCACTGAGCTGTACTGGAGCAAAGTAGTGCATGTTCCTCATCTGCCTGGAGGAACTCTCTCTACACTAGATGAACTGTTCCTCATTTACCTGGAGGAACTCTCTCTACACTAGATGAACTGTTCCTCATCTGCCTGGAGGAGCTCTCTCTACACTAGATGAACTGTTCCTCATCTGCCTGGAGGAACTCTCTCTACACTAGATGAACTGTTCCTCATCTGCCTGGAGGAGCTCTCTCTACACTAGATGAACTGTTCCTCATCTGCCTGGAGGAGCTCTCTCTACACTAGATGAACTGTTCCTCATCTGCCTGGAGGAACTCTCTCTACACTAGATGAACTGATCTTCATCTGCCTGGAGGAACTCTCTCTACACTAGATGAACTGTTCCTCATCTGCCTGGAGGAACTCTCTCTACACTAGATGAACTGTTCCTCATCTGCCTGGAGGAGCTCTCTCTACACTAGATGAACTGTTCCTCATCTGCCTGGAGGAGCTCTCTCTACGCTAGATGAACTGTTCCTCATTTACCTGGAGGAACTCTCTCTACACTAGATGAACTGTTCCTCATCTGCCTGGAGGAGCTCTCTCTACACTAGATGAACTGTTCCTCATCTGCCTGGAGGAACTCTCTCTACACTAGATGAACTGTTCCTCATCTGCCTGGAGGAACTCTCTCTACACTAGATGAACTGTTCCTCATCTGCCTGGAGGAGCTCTCTCTACACTAGATGAACTGTTCCTCATCTGCCTGGAGGAACTCTCTACGCGAAATGAACTGTTCCTCATCTGCCTGGAGGAGCTCTCTCTACACTAGATGAACTGTTCCTCATCTGCCTGGAGGAGCTCTCTCTACACTAGATGAACTGTTCCTCATCTGCCTGGAGGAGCTCTCTCTACGCTAGATGAACTGTTCCTCATCTGCCTGGAGGAGCTCTCTCTACGCTAGATGAACTGTTCCTCATCTGCCTGGAGGAGCTCTCTCTACACTAGATGAACTGTTCCTCATCTGCCTGGAGGAACTCTCTCTACACTAGATGAACTGTTCCTCATCTGCCTGGAGGAACTCTCTCTACACTAGATGAACTGTTTCTCATCTGCCTGGAGGAACTCTCTCTACACTAGATGAACTGTTCCTCATCTGCCTGGAGGAACTCTCTCTACACTAGATGAACTGTTCCTCATGTGCCTGGAGGAACTCTCTCTACACTAGATGATCCACCTTCCTTCCTCTTGATGGTTCTGGTCCAGGTGGATGTGTCCGTCCTGGTCCATCTGCAGTCTGTCCGTCTTTGGGAGGAGGATCTCTCCTTCACTGTGGTTCTCCTCCAGGTTTAGACTTTTTCCCACAGGGTTTTTGTAGTTTTTCCTTGTAAAGAAGGAGGCTCAAGGACAGGGGGTGCGCTGGAACAGTTATCCATTTGCTAAATCCTCTTGAACATGAATTATTAATGAATCTTCTTTCTACCTGTGGCCCATCGAGAAGACTGTTGTTGTGATTTTGGGTTCTACAAAACTAAATTGAATTGAATTGAATACACCTAAGAAAAGCTGTGCAATATGGAAGTCCTGAGCTTCAAGTCATGTTTTTCTTAATGGAGCTGTATCCATCCAATAATCTTCTCTGTATAATGTGCCATGTCCGAGGCATGTTATTACCACTGTCTGTATTTCTCTCCTGTGTATCCTGCGTGTGTCTCACTGGACTAACAGACAAGTTAGGGCACAGTCAATAAAGTGTGCCGTGACACTCAAATGCAGCTGACCTCCGTCCTCTGCTTCCTTCTCCTTTTTGGTGTTAAACCGTGCCTTTACTCTTGACAGTACAGGTTTTCTTACAAACAAATGATAACCTGCACGATTGGACCTTTTTCTATTCTCCAAGGTGGTTGCAAAGACAATCCCATTTCAAAGTCACTGCAAATGAAAAGGTTGAGACTGTGACTCGGAGGCTGAGTGCGCACCATGTGAGCAAGCTGCAGCATCGAATACTTGCTGTGATGTTGTTCCCCCTCTCTCATCCCCAATTCACCTTATTTATCATGTCTATTAAACCAAAGGGGTAAAAACTAAAAACTGCTGCGGGTGAATACGGCACCACAGTGATTATCTTCAGGGGAAAACAACTCAAGTCAGTGTGATTCGACAAAACACTGTTGTGACAGACAATGGATAAACAGTCAGCTAGCTCTTTTAAGAGTGGCTACTACTTACGTGGTTGTGGGATTTTCCTTTAAAGCCAGCCTATTTGAACTAAGTGCCACAACAGAAACACCACAAAAACCACCCAGCCCTGATGAAGAACTGTGGCTGTGACAAGGAACTACAACACCAAATCCACGCTAAATAAGATGTGTAACGCTTGAGTGCTCCATGTGGATGCACATTTACCAAACCAATGTTAATGCAATTCATTTAGGAAATTATTGCAGTTTGTGTGGATATGATTCAATCTCTGACCTAGCCTGACCTCCTGCTCTCCAGAATCATGCCACTCAGATTACATTTACAAGTGTTAACCTGCTCTTTACCCTCCCCAGGCTTCATCACATGGACTTGATATTTGATGAGAGGAAAAAAAACAAAAACGTTTGAACATTTACTATGTATTTTGAAAACCAAGACTGAAGGGCGCATCCACAGTTGACCCGGTTTAAGCCCAATTTGAGTCACAATATACACTTGGTTTGGTCCTGTTCTAGTCATAGTTTAGTCCTCGTCTAGTTCAGTGGTTCTCAAACTAGGGGTCGTGAAATGATTTTCGGGGGTCCCCAGATGATGGGGAAGAACTGATACATAAGTGTTAAACAAGGCTTGACCCCCTTCAGATGCAGTGGTAAATGTAGATTCCTATTTGTCGGCCAATCAAAGTCATTTTTCTAGGTCTATATTCTCAAAATCAAACGTTAGATAGAAGGCTAATTTATCACTTTACGTGTCGCCTATTTTTTGTGTTGCGGGGTTGCGAATGTGAACTATTTTTATTTTTGGGGTCTGCAACTGAAAAAGTTTGAGAACCACTGGTCTAGTTCAGGAAGAGTGCCGGATTTAGTCCCAGTTTAGATTCAGATGTGGTGATTGTGCTAGTGAGAATGCTACTTTGAATACTACTTTAATTCATCAAGCATTTAAAGACTGAAATATAAACAGCTAAACTTATACAAGACTGCCATGCATTTCCGTACAGGTTTTAGTGGTCCAAACTACAGGGTTAGCCGCTTTTATCCAGAATAAGTAATCATTAAGACACTGGGGCATTAGATTTCTGCAGAGAACATTGTATTACACAAACTCCGACTTTGTGATTTGCTTATTATTACACTTTCGATTTGATTTCAAGCTTTTCTGGCTAACATTACGTAAGAAAGATGAAGGCGCCGGGAACAGACCAAAACTACTCCTGCTCACTAACGCTAAGCCTGCAGCAGAGGAGAGAATAACTTTTGAGGGATGAGAGCTGCAGTGGAAATGACTGGAACACAAAGGTGAGCGCGGCTAACAAAACGCAGCTAAGAGAATGTGGGATGCAGCTGTGGATTTAGTGTTAGCATTGGGTTGAGGGATGTTTGGCAATCGGGGAGGAGGGAGCAAGGGAACGACCGGCATTTTCTCATAAGCTGAAACCAAAATACTTGTTTTTTTTTTAATTCTCTGCTCATTTCCAGTGTTATGAACAGACTTTTCCTCTGATTTCTCACTGCACAAGTACGGAGTCCTGCAGCTCGAAGCCTGTGTGGATCTGGACTGCATAACACGGTGCTTTGGTTGACAGTTAATCAGTGCTAAATGTTGTGTGTGGAGTTTGCATGTTCTCCCTGTGTCTGCGTAGGTTTCCTCTGGGTCTTCGCTTTCCTCTACCACTAAAAACATATAGGCTCCTCCCTTCTGGAGCCTGGACTCCCCTAAAAAGAGGTTCTGAATCTCAGTGGGACTTTCCTGGTTAAATAAGGGGCCATTAAAGGGGCTGTACCTGATTTTTACTGTTGTGAAAGAAGAAAAACGTAACTAGTCCATGTTTACGATTTTTAGCATTTAATAAAGGAAAACTGGTTTTGTTCCAGCACAGATATATTGTAAAAGCATGTATTTGGGTGAAAATGAGACCACAATGTTTTCTCTGCATCTGTTTGTGGACCGTTTTATTCTATGAGAAGCAGGAAGTGCACTGTTAGCATGCTAATGTTTGTTAGCTTTAGCGCTCTGAGCTCAGAGACTGGTGAAAAGGTCATCTAAACTCATGGAGGTGAATATTTAGGATGCTGGGACTGCATTAGGAAAGTGAAATAAGTGAAATAAAACCAGTTCTTTTTTTCAAGTTTCAAAACCACATAAATCAAGTACAGCCCCTTTAAATAAATAAATATATAGTTCTAATCTAATCTAAAGTGAGGATCATCATTTTAGATTGTGAATTGTAAACTTTAAATTACAATGCTGATCTAAAAGTAATTCATAAAAATAAATAAATAAATAAAACAAGCCCTCTGTATACCGGGATGCAAACTGTTGCCTTTGGAGAGCTGCAGTTCACGATAGCGAGCAGAGATTTTTTTTTTTGTATCATTTGTGCCTAAATGGCTATACAACGCTGACAAATCCTACGCGTGTCACAGTCACAGAAAATTTAAATTGCAGAACAAAAGTAGGTAATGAGCTGGTAGCGTGGAGCGGAGAGGGATCCAGGGAGCGGAGAAACCTGGACTGACGGAGCATGGCTCGTCCGCAGGAGAACGGGCCCTTTTCACAAACCCCACTGCTAGTTCCTCTGGCCGCACACATGCGGGACTTCACTTCGTAAATTCCTTATGGGGGATTAGCTGAGTCTCGCTAAAACAAATGAATAATGACTGAAAACAAAGTGGAGTCTGACAAACAGCAGGTTAATCATTGGCAGTTTGTCAAGACTTACGTACGACATGAATACTTCACCTGTGTTTTATAAAATGTTGTGTTTTTGTCTCTAAGCTAATGCTTACATAATTTAATTTAATTTATAATATTATAATAACACCACAAACTGAACTAACCTTTTCACAAAAACACTGGAGTTGGCATTCTATGAAATTATATCAAGTTTATCTGCTTTATATTTAAGTTCATTTGTGTTAGACTTTAGCTTTGAGACAAAAACACTTCCTTTTATCGATACATATTTCTCCTGGTGACATATTTACATTGTACATAAAGGTTTTCACATGTTATTATCATTATCGGCTGTTTGCTGTTCATCGTTAGATCTTTTTTTATTAGAGTTTTTTCTTGCAAGACTCGGCCCATAGAGAATGAAGAAGATTTGATGATCTGCACTTGCGGTAACCAGAACTAGCCGGGCGCTAACGTGAAAAGGCCCTATACGAGGATTACTCAAATATGCACAAATCACTCTTAATACAACTTTGAGTTTTTCTGGTCATGAAAAGGTGGGGCTGTTATATTTTAGTTAAAAGCTCCTAGTCCATGTCCTTTAATGTATAATGGTACAACACAAGTTCACTGTCACTATTTAAAAATAAACATTATGAAATTCTTTGTGAGCTCTATTTCACTTAAATGAATTGCAAACTGCGTGCAAACATTTTTTAATTGTGTCTGACTAAAACTGTGAAAATAAAGTCATGCTAGGCCACAAGCACGATTGAAGCACATTCTGTAAATGACTGATTGGGGAATGACGTCAAACAAGATATTTTTGGCATCTTTTCTGGTCTATTAAGGCATTTTTTGGTCAGTTTGCTCTCTCAACATATAGACTTTCATGTGGAAACAACAAACTTGTCCAATCTGCTCCTAAAATGTTTCATTCTTCCATTAAATCCACTTCATCCATAGATTTCTATGGAACATTGGAACTTCAAAGGCCGCTTTCTTGCATTTTTCTCCCACAGAGACATAAAGACTTAAAGTAAAACTAAAACTAAAAATGGTCAAAATTTGAATTTTTAGGACAATTTTCAGTCCGATCTAGTGTACTTAAAAACATAACATAAGAATCCAAAACCCCCTCTGTAAACCAAGTCATTTAAACCTGGTTAATTTTCCAGGTCCATTTTCCAGATTTAAATGTCTCAAATGTGTGTATTTTGGGCCGTTTTTACACATAAAATGCCTTATTTCAACATGAAAGCTGGCATGATAAAAAACTTGTTATATATTTTTTCTTACATTCATGAGAGTAAACTACAGGAGAAGTTTACAATTGATATCTTTAAATTTATGAATTTACATTTAAATTTAAAAATGCAGTGTCTCACCTTAAATTGCAGCATCAAACATTTTTGTGGCATTTTCATCAGGTCCAGGGCTGTAGCACTAAAATGCATTTATGAAAGTATTATTTTTTTGTTAGTTTTTTTTTCTTCATGTTCGTGAACAAAATCTCCATCTTGAAGGTGAGAGGACATCTATCAGCACAGAGGTGTGAAACCGTTTTTTTTTTTTCCTTTAATGAGGCCATTAGCGTTAGCCGCATTAGTAGTGTTAGCCTGTCAGAAGCACGTCTCTAACCCGGCTTTCAGTCTGCAAATCTGAGCTCTTTGAAGAGAGAGGTGAGGACGAGGGCACAGAACCACCTCGGTCTGACCCAAAATCTGAACCCACACAAAGACATGGGCAGAATAATGAAGGAGCTCCAGAGTCAGGCAGAAAGGAGTAGTTTTAGTCCACGTAATTATCCCCACTGGTTTGTCTTAGCTAATATGAAATGCATCAAGTGTATCCCAGAGGCTGTTTATGCTTCAGAATTAGCAATTGCAAAGAAAATCCTAATGAGTGTATATATGTACTGAATTCTAATTGTGTATCCTAAAATTTACAGGCAAACTGGAAAATCTGTAACTCTGCTCTATGAGAAACAGGCGTGTGGCCGTCTTGTTACGTTCTGCGGAGTCTGTCAGGGATCACTCCGCAAGTACAGGCCGAAGACTCACCTGTCACAGCTTTTATCTGCCATGTGTCATTCAAACGGCGTCAGTCAGTCAGAGCAGACTTTAGAACTTCTCTCTGATGAACACAACAGAGCAGAGGGAATCACCGTAAGCCTATTACAATCTGTAGTGTTAGAGCAAAACCAGCACATAGCCCTTGCTTTCAGTGGCGTGAGTTCAACTGAAAATGTGCGCTCAATGTATCACCCAGCTTTTCACCCACATATCACGACTTACGTTTGTCTGAACTTGAACCCGTGGGCTGGGAAAAAAGAAGAATTCAGGCAGAATTACCCTCTTCCTCTTTTTCCTTGACCTTTGAGAGCTGAATTAAGTGATCAACCATAAGGACCACAAGGAGGTTCTTTATATCTCCTTATCTCTGAGTAGAAATTTCCCCCAGGAAGCCATCATTGAAAGCATAACTGCTCTCTCCTTTGACTACAGCTGCATGTGCCAGTTCAACCTCTTTGTTGTGGTGGATGGCGCACATTTGGTGATTAGAAGAAAGCTTCTTTGGACAATTCAGATAAGTAGGTTGAGTCAATCCATGAGTTTACATTTGAAGGAAAGCAACAAAGAAAGAAAATGTCCATACTGATGAGGGACGCAACATTCAGTATTAGATCATTCTGGCGCCCCCTCCCTGTGGAGCGTAGAAAACATCTCAGGTGGATCTGCTTGTCGTGCCAGAAACGTTTAAACCATCAGGTCCATCAAGGGCACATTTTTTCTCATCAGAATCAAACTTTCTTCCACTTTCAGTGTCCCATGTTTGTGTCTCTGGTAAAGTCCAGGCTGCAGTTCTGTGGCGTTCAAGGAGACCAGGACTTTGAAGACGTGTTTTGTTTGTGAAGCCCTTCAGTGTCAGATGTGTCTGATGTTATTGGGCTGCAGTCGCACCAGGAACAGCCTTTATTTGGGTCGAGGATTGTCCAGTGTCTTGACTGAGACTCAGATCCTCAGGCTCAGAGCTGGGGTCATTTTTGGGTCTTCCACTTGACTTTTACTGTCTGACAGTTTGAACATGTGATCAGCTCAGTTGGTGCCATGTTCTACTGGCCACACAAGGAAAAGCTGAATTTCCAAATGTAGCAGCTTGTCTTTCCTCAGCTGCTGCAGGGAGTACATCCTCTGCTGGGCCTGACTGATGAGAAGGATACATACGTTTTCAAAACTTAGGATGTTATGTTTTACAAGAATAAGAACACAATATGAACTTATTAAGACTCTAAACCACGTTCCGCTTGATATGTCATTAAATAAAAGCGCTTGCAATTCACCCGTGACTCACAATAAAACACAGTCTTTTTTCAGACATGATCTCAGGAGGTTTACTCAGAAAACAGTCCATTAAGACATTTCTTTGAAATATAACGAATATAAGAAGAAGAGAGCAGTGCGTTCTGTGTGGTTAAGAGCAGGGGACTGAGGTGCTGCTGGAGACTAGGGACACCAGCACAGACACACAGGAGTGAGAGGAACATATTAGCATCAAAAGTCCTGGTTTTTATATTATAAAAAGTGTTTTTCTTCAACAAAAAAAATCTACAGATCATCAAATGAATGAATACACTGTTGACTCACACATTTACTTATTTAAAGAGGTAATGCTACATGTGGCAATGTGAGCGGTATCTTACTTATCTTAAGAAATATCACTTTAGTCACATTGAAAGGATCCAACAGCGCCACCTGGACATCAGTGGGTCCAGGACCATGTCTATAAAGCACACAGGTTTGTTTAAATTGAAAAGGAGGCAAATTCCATTTAGTTACAATAATTTATTAAATTTGTGTTTCTTTAAGTTAATTCCTTGATTCTTGACTTTATATTAAAAAACATCTTTAGTATAGTCTGTTGAAATCATTCATTGTAGTTATTGCACAGTCCCAAACACGTTCCTTTAAATAGACAGACAAAAAAAATGCAGACAACTAGACAACATTACAAGGAGACCAGTCTGAGTGAGACAAGAGACTGGGCCTAAGTCGGTAGGCGAGGCTGTGGACTGAAGGCAGGACAGCAATGGGCCGACTCCACATCTCAGCCTGAATATGAGAAGATTACATCAGCTCAGATCACACTAAGTCATTTCATTTGCACTGCACTAAGGTAGAACCTGCTTCATGTTAAGGCTTGCTGCTGCGCACCTATGACAGGTGACGGCTGACAGGACCATAGACACCATAGGACACGCTCGGCTTCAACAGGAACGCCAGCCACCAAAGTGCAGGACAACGGACACCATGAAGCAGTGCCTCACCGGGCCAAGAGCCACACCGAGGCACTACAAATAATACTGGTGTTACTTAATGACTAACCTGTGTTAGATTTGGGGGACAACCAGAATGAACAGCTACCTGGTGCAGCAGAGGACGGGCGTAAACGCCGGACCGGAAATGCACGGGTCAGAGAACGAAGAGCCTGAGAGAGGCTTTTATAGTCTAAGGCGCCACCTACTGGCCATAATTTGCAGTGGCAGGAACTCGTACTGCCACATACAGTTAACGAAATCTGATCAATATCGTGAGCCATGTGTATCAAATCATGAGAAAACTGTCACTGCATTCCTAATACAGATGCAGTTAGATGGTATTTGTTTCTAAATGTCACTAAAATGTAAACGAAGTATATGTAAGAAGTACATAAAATTAACAATGAACAGAGGTGTTGTGTGCCAGTCCTTAAACCAGCAAGAAAATACCAGAGAACTGAATGATTCTCTCTTAACCAGGAACAAAAAATACAAGAAGGGTGATAATGTCTCCTTTAAAATATGTATTTGTTGGCTGTTGTTGTACTTAACTTTATTGACCTTATTCCGGAAGTTGCCTTACGCGCCGGCGTCTTGTTTCCGTTGCAGTTTACATGGAGCAGACGAGCTCAACAGAAAATAAGTTCTACATGGACTAAAAAGCTGTTTTCAGTCCGCCCAGGAAATCGTTGCGTTGTGACTTGTTGTTGCTCGTGTTCATTAAACATTTTACACAAATCAATCTACTTTATGTAACATTTTAGCGGCGAGACTTTTCCCTCATTCGTCATTAGCTTTAACAGAGTTCTCGTCAAACGGGAGTGCGTTTACAACAAAAGTGCAAAAAACGGCAAAAGTGGGCGGGGCAGAATAAGGTCAATACAGTGGCTGCAGCTGGATTCTGGAACGCCTCAAGTGTCACCATTAACCACGTGGTATCACAGGTTACACTGGTTTTACTGGTTGCTATGGTACTAGTGTAATCCGTAGCACTAGTATAACCAGAGCTAGTCCAAGTTTCCGTCCTCTGTTAAATCGGAGACATAGTGGATTATAATCACATTAGTTGATCCCACGCACTGGCAGCTCTGTTCCTGTCTTCTTCAGTTAGGACGACACACCATTTGTCACAATTATACCAGTGAGTGTGCCCCCTAGAGGCTCCAGAGCACAATTATCACGCAGGGCTGCTCCGCTCCACAGATGTTCAATAATAGACTCCCATATGTCAGAGGAGGAGACGGGAGCAGGGAGTGAGCTGGAAGAAACTTTGAGCCATGTTCTACTGTAGTGTCCTCATCCAAAACAAACCAGTTGTGTTTGTTTCATTCACAAAGTTTGGACACGGTCTAAAAAGTGCTGTTTTAAATCATTTATCCTACCTTTTGATGTCATCAGGTGGTACATAAAGAGCTCCTCCTGTTTTCAAAGTCTGCTGATTCATAACCGTGACTCACTCTCAACAATCCACAAACTGCCTGCACAAATCCCAACAACAACAATTATAGAACTTATAGCATCAAATCTATCTGTTTCTATTGTCTGTCTATATTTATGTATTATTTATTTTCAGCAACAAAACATCTGTGAACAAATGCAAGATATGCAAGGCCTAGAAGTTAACGAATTGGTAAAAGTTATTGCCATTATGTCAGTGAACAAAATTTCCCACGATGACGGGTGTAACATAAAACAATGAATAAGAGTAAAACTAGTATAACTGATAAAAAAAAAGGCATGCATAAAAAATGTACTGTGTGGGCAGTGCAAAACTAGTGAGTTATTAAAGCGACAGATGCTATAAAGTATGGAGCTAATTTAATGACATGTATTTGCAAAGAAAATAATAGTTTTGTACACATTATGTAAAGTTTCGAGCAGCCAAAAACAAATGTGAGCAGATAAATCAGGTTTGCAAATAAAAAATGTGTATTGATGTGTATATATATTTTTTTGCAAATAAAAAAAAAAGTTTGCAGAGATGAATAATTTTTCAAAGAAATATTTTTTATTTTTCACACAAGAAAAAATATATTTGTGAGGAAAATTCAGTGACACAACTCTAATTTTCCTGTGTAATACCCATTTTTCACCTGCGCTGCGCTCTTTTGTCTTTGCGGAGCAGTGTTTTCTTTCCTCGTGTCTTTTTTTTATGCGCGTGTACTTCTGGCACTGTCTTTGCGTGGGGGGAGGAGTCAGGTGATTGACAGGTGAAAGGCGGGAGCAGACCTCCCCCTCCTGCTACGTCATCGTCTTGCGTCTCACAGTCAGATAGAGAGGGGAACCCAGTAAACAAACAGTTTGCTAAAGTTAGCATTGTATTCACAGATTCAGACCTCCGAGGTCTATAGCTCTTAAATGCGAAACTCTTTGGTGATCATAATCGTGTCAAAATACTCACATTTACACAGCCAAATGACTACAACATCGATTATTAAAATCAAATGCGTATTTTGGGTGTACGTTGAGTCAAGCGCAGCGCCGGAGCTGAGACGAGCGCTTAGGAACCGTCAACAAATAGCACTACCCAAAATGTAACTACTCAACTACGAAAAAACATCTAGTAGTTACAAAACTGTAATTTTACAATAAATAACTAATAAATAAATAATAAATAAAGATCCTGCTCCACCCCCGAGACGTACATGTTTTGGTTTGCTGTTCACATGTTTCTCTTTCTCTCCACTTCCCCCGGGAAGTGGAGACTGTTTCAGACACTGCGGCGGCTGCTCCAGTGACGACCCCCCCCACCCCCACCCCCACCTGTCTGGACGATCTATGCGCCACCCGCCTGGACAGCTGGATTAGCCACACCTCGTCTGCCTGGACGAACTCCTTCTACTTTAGATGAACTGTTCCTCATCTCCTGCTGGAGGATCTCTCTACACTGGGTGGACTGCTCCTCGTCCGCCTGGAGGAACTCTTTAAAGCCACCTCCCTCTTGAGTGGTTCTGGCTCCACAGTCCAAGTGGATGTCAGTCCTAGTTCATCTGCAGCCTGTCCGTCCGTGGGAGTAGGATCTCTCCTTCACTGTGGTTCTCCCCGAGGTTTCTACTTTTTCCCATGGGGTTTTTTGTAGTTTTTCCTCGCCTTGAAGGAGGGTCAAAGGACAGGGGCATTCTGGGACAGTTATCTGAACTGCTTTCTACCTGTGGCCCATCGAGGCAACTGTTGCTGTGATTTTGGGCATTATAAAAATAAATTGATTTGATTTGATTTGATTTGGTAGACGTCCTGGGGATGCACACTTCTGGGGGAGTTTGTCTTGGCGAGGGGGGATTGTGACTGGAGTCGACCTTCATCGTCTTCTGATCATTGAGCTCCAGGTCGATGCCACTGCACTTGGACTCCAGCCAGTTCTGTCATTCTGTGGAATGTTTCAGGAAACACCATGGACCTCCACAAAACACGCAGGGCTGCTCCACTCTTAAGGCGAGACACTACAGGCAAAAACTCTTTTTTGTTTATTTAGTTTTTTGGTCAACACATCGGCTTTCATGTGAAAACATGTCCAGTCTGCTCTTAAAATGTTTTATTCTTCCATTGAATCCACTTCATCCATAGATTTCTCTGGGACATTGGAACTTCAAAGGCCGTTTTCTTAAAATACACTATCCTCCCTCAGAGACATAAAGATCAGCCTTAAAGTAGATCGCACACCAAACTGTACAATCTGGACTCAACAAGAAGGATTTTTTTGTATTTATCTAATTCTAAAATTGACTTAGTAAAATTTTAAGTTTAAAAAATGAGGCTAAATTTGAATTTTTAGGACAATGTTCAGTTCAATCTAGTTTACAAATCTAAAATCCCCTCCGTACATTTTTCAGTTTTATATGTCCCAAATGCATGTATTTTTGGCCATTTTTACACATTTGATTTTTCTACATGAAAACATAACATGATGCACAGTTTTTTTTCAAGATTGGATCACAAGTGGGCCGCTGTCCAGGGTGTACCCCGCCTAAGGCCCAAAGTCACCCCCGATGTATGAATGACTGGATCACATGTAGTGTTTGTACAGTACAACACAAATGATATGACAGCATGTTGTACAGAGCTGGATTTGAACCACCCACCGCTTTTTCTTAATTATCACACAACAACAAAAAAACAAACACGCAGACAAAGGTCCCACACAAGATATCAAGACAGAATCCCCATCCACCAGACAACAGAAAGAGAACCAAAAGCAAAAAAAAAACAAAAAAAAAACATTAAGACAAATTACAATAACAATTAATAACAAATAATTACAAAAAGCAACACCAGTCTTCTCTTTCCAACCTATGGCCTGGCTATATTACTAAATCATACTTAGTAGTAAATAAATACTGTGACCTATTCATTAATTAATTCATTTGCCTGTCATTTAACATACAGTTCGTTCATCCTTTTATTCTTTATTTATTTATTTTTAATGATTATTACTTTTGTTTTAATTGCTTCTATTTTTTTTTATGTATTTTTTATATAATCTTTTTTCACAGGAAATATAATGTATTTTTTAAATATAGTATAAATCTAGATTTATTTAGTTCGAATCATATACCTTTTCCTGAAATGGTCTTCTGTTTCCGTCCTAGAGTGTGAATTACAAGAATAATTGATTTAAATCGAAAGTGCACACATGTGTTCTCCTACATCCAAAATTAAACCTAAGCAGAATTATTCTCACCCTCAGTGTTTGAAAACTTCCCATCTTTTTTTTAATGTTTTTTTACTTCACTGTCTGTTTCAACCAAGTACCCTTCCAGAGTTAAATATCTATAAATACATTTTTTGAAATAAATAATATTTAGTAAGAATCTATTTTTGACTTGGAAAATAAAGCGTTTCCCTAGAGCAATAATTAAATTCACTCTTGATTCTTAAGTGTTGTGTGCGCCTGGGCCTTGGCGTTGTAAGTAATGCATGCAGTTTCTCATAAGAAACGCAGCAAATCGACTGTTTCCAATTTGACACTACATGTAGAAAATTAGATTGACTAAATTGCACTTTGTAAGAAATGATTTGTCATAAAACTGAGGCCCTGGAGGAAAAACAGAAAGAATCGAGTTAGTGGTGTCAGAAGTACTCAAACTGTGACAGATTTGTGCAATATCATCTGCCGTGTTCCTCCTGCAGGCTCCTGAAGGGAAAGGAACAAGGACCGCTCTCATTCTCTACTCCACTGACTAGTATTTATTAGTTGTAAATACTTTTTTTTGGTCAGCTAAAAATCACTTTAATCATATGTCATGCTAGTAAAGCTTGGTTTTCCATTTTGAATCCAAATCCAAAGAATCAAAGTGTATCTGATTTTATGATTAAACAAAATTACTGAAAAAAAACAGGTTGTGTTCACGTTCTAGAATTTCTATTCTAATTTCTATTTCGTTCTAGGATGTCATATGTTCAGAAAAGGCAGGGGCCATTTATCCACAAATGTTAAAAGTTAATGTGGAAAAATCCTTAAAGGCTTGTCAAAATGATACATTTCTGGTAATAAAACATATGCTTACGTGTGGAATGTTAGTTGAAGAAACCCAGACGTTTAAGGCAGCGACGTTGTTTTTAACCTGATATATGGTGTAGCTCTGTACCAGTCTCTCTTATCTAAACTGTTGGGAATTGATAGACCAGTTGTCTCCCACCCTGCGAGGTCGAGGGGGCAGAGTGAATGTAAACGTCATGTGCTTATCTGACTCAACTAATAAAAGGCCGGGGAAGTAAGATGCGAGTTGGAAGAGGCTGCAGAAAGTTGAACAGTGTCACTTCTGCTGTTGGGACGAGCTGATGAAAGCGCCATTTACCTCTCCCCGTGCACGTAAAAACTAGCCTAAGGCCAGGTGTCTGACTTTCTGTTTAATTCTCAGTCAGTAGAAGGTTGTTCTCTCAGACTGTCTAGGTTCAATTGTCTGTGTGTGACATTTTTCCTGACAGTTAATATCTGTTAAAGAACAAAGCAAAGTCATATTAATCTTAAGCTGAGTGTCCACTAATTTTGCCATCTGCGACGAAAGATTTCTGATTGACGGAAGAATCTTGAATCATAGCTCAAAATCGTGGCTCATGGGTGTCCGAGTGAGACGGTAACAGAACCACTGACCAAAGACGAGCTGCGATTGATCAAAGCTGTTTGATTGTAGACAGTGGCAGGAGGTCTCACTTTGCGACCAAGATTCCAAAACATAATTCTTTGGGGTGGGCTTGTGCTTACAACTTTTACAAAGTGCTGCGGAAGAGCTCCACCACGAACCATGTCCCTTTCATTTAGTGACTGACAAATGCAAAAACACAGCTAGCATGTTGCGTTAGCCTCCGCTATCAGGCACAACTGCAACGACTTCATCACATGGAGCCTGAGCCTTTGTGCGATGGTATGATCAGTCCTGGCTACGACCAACATGACTGCTGTCTTACCATTTTGAATTCATCACGTCTTACGGTGTGACATCATTAAAACTGACTTCATGGTTTAAAGCTCCTTCAACTGACAAGAACAGCTGCTTGTAACTGAATTATGCCACCACTATTTTAAGTTACTGTGAAACAAATTCCCTCTTGTTTGATATGCTAACAAGCTTGTGCTTGTTTGTTTCATAAGACCCAGTGATCACAGATATTAACCATAAACCAGGTCAAACCTGCAGTCTGACTCCACCACAGAATCCTGTCACGCCCTCCAGCTCAACATAAAGGGATTGGTGAATGTTGAATGTGACGTCACATGAAGGCAACCTATACAGAAAGAGTCTGTTTGTGACGGAGCGGCCCTAACTGCCCCGTCCTTCCCTGACCGGTGCTCTCGTTGGCCTGAGGTGCAGGTGGAGCGCTCCTATGTCCCACAGAGTAAGCTCCAGATTAACACTTCCCCCGCCACCCGGGCCATGTCTCCCCGCTGTAGAGCGCTGGAGGGTGCACACTCGGCGCCCACACACCACAGTGGTGCTGCCGTCTTTGTCCCACCTCCGGTTCAGTGGGTCAGACCAGGGCACTTCCTGTCCTGCTGTAAATAGCTTAGGCAAGGCAAGGCAAGGCAAGGCAAGTTTATTTGTAGAGCACAATTCGTACACAGGGCAATTCAAAGTGCTTTACATAAACAGGAAAAGTTGCATTAAAATCACAAAACACAAAAAGACACACAGAATAATTTTAAAATCATTTTAAAATAAAGTACTTTAAAAGAGAAGAGTGCAGATAGATCTTTCAGTCGTATGCACGTCTAAAGAGAACTGTTTTTAGCCTGGATTTAAACATTGTCAGAGTGGAGGTCTGTCTCACATCTTCAGGGAGACTGTTCCAGATTTTAGCTGCAAAAAACTGAAATGCTGATTCCCCATGTTTAGTCCTGACTCTAGGCACCTGCAGGAGGCCGGTCCCTGAGGTCCTCAGAGTGCGAGATGGTTCATATGGCACTAACATGTCAGAGATGTACTTTGGTGCTTGGCCGTGGAGAGACTTGAACACAAGCAGAGCTGCTTTAAAGTCAATTCTCTGAGCCACAGGAAGCCAGTGCAGAGACCTGAGCACAGGACTAATGTGATCGTACTTCCTGGTTCTTGTCAGGACCCGAGCAGCAGCATTCTGGATGTACTGCAGCTGTTTTTCAGCTCGTTTGGAGAGGCCAGTGAACAGGCCGTTGCAGTAGTCTAACCTACTGGAGACAAATACATGGATAAGTCTCTCCAAGTCTGGTTTAGACACTATACCTTTAATTTTGGCAATGTTTTTAGGTGGTAAAAAGCTGTTGATGTTATTGATTTGATGTGGCTGTTTAAGTTCAGGTCTGAGTCCATTATTACCCCCAGATTTCTAACTTGATTTGTCGGTTTTAGAGCGAGAGACTGGAGGTGACTGCTGACACTTTCTCTCTGTTTCTGCGGCCCAAAGACGATGATTTCAGTCTTGTCTGAGTTTAGCTGAAGAAAATTGTTTTGCATCCACAAGCTGATCTGTTGGATGCAATGACAGAGTGAATCCACTGGTCCATATTCACCTGCCGTCAGTGAGACATAGATCTGAGTGTCATCTGCGTAGTTGTGATAAGACACATTTGTGCTGAGTATTAACTGACCTAAGGGCAGCATATAGAGGTTGAACAGAAGGGGTCCCAGGATTGACCCTTGGGGCACCCCACAGGTCAAGCTCACGTGGTCTGAGACACAGTTACCAATCTCAACAAAGTACTCTCTGTCCTCAAGGTAGGACTTCAACCAATTTAGGGCAGTGCCAGTGATGCCCACCCAGTCCTCTAGTCTCTGTAGGAGGATCCCATGATCGACAGTGTCAAAAGCAGCGCTCAGATCTAAAAGAATTAAGACTGAGGCTTTGCCCGCGTCAGTGTTCAGGCGGATGTCATTTGTCACCTTGATAAGAGCAGTCTCAGTGCTGTGATGAGGTCTAAAACCTGACTGAAAAACATCAAATGAGTTGTTTATTAAGAGGAAGTCAGTGAGCTGTTGGTAAACAACCTTTTCGAGGACTTTGCCTAAAAATGGCAGATTTGAGATGGGCCGGTAATTTTTCAGTACTGAGGCATCAAGACTGCTCTTCTTTAGGAGAGGCTTAATGACCGCAGTTTTTAAGGCCCTTGGGAATGTTCCAGATTGAAGCGACATGTTAACTATGTGAGTGAGTGGTGTTAACAAAGTGCTCAGAACAGACTTTAGAAATCTGGTGGGTAACACATCGAGGCAGCATGTACAAGAACTCAGACTGGTGATGATCTCTTGGACAGTTTTGTCAGTTACAGGTGCAAAGTGAGTCAGCTCTAAATGTGTAGGTGGTTTTAAAGTTATTATTTGCACTGTGGAATTTATGGCATTTTTAATGCCCTGAACCTTGTCATTAAAGAATACTGCAAACTCATTGCACTTAGCTGTGGAAATGAGTTCTAATGGCAGCAGAATTGGAGGGTTTGTTAGTCTGTTTACTGTTGCAAACAGAGCACGCGAGTTATTACTGCAATTTCCAATTATTTCAGCAAAAAATCCTTCCCTTGTTTTACATAAAATGAGGTTGTACATATACAACTTTTCTCTATAAATCTCTTTATGAATCTGGAGCTTTGACTTGCGCCATTTTCGCTCAGCCCTGCGGCACTCCCTTTTCTGTGCCCTGACTGTCTCATTATTCCTCCATGGCGCCTTCTGCTTATTTTTAACCATTTTAACCTTCATAGGAGCAATGGTGTCCAGAACATTCAAGATATTAGATGTAACAGAATTTAAAAAGTCGTCAACATTTGAACATGAAGGATTTTCAAAGTTTATCATTTCCACGAAGAGTGCACTTGTGCTGTCATTTATGTGTCTCCTCCGAACAACTGCAGGACCAGCCGGTGATTTGGGAATAACAGACAGGTCAAAGAAAACACAGAAATGATCAGACAGTGCCACATCGACCACACTGACGTTTGAAATATTAACCCCTTTAGTAATTAGCAGGTCCAGAGTGTGTCCTCTGCTGTGAGTGGGGCCACTCATATGCTGAGTAAGACCAAAGGTTTCAAGGACAGCATCAAGCTCTTTAGCGTTTCTGTCGCAAACATTATCCACGTGAACATTGAAATCACCTGTAATGACCAAACCGTCAAAGTCTGTGCATACAACTGAAAGCATCTCAGTAAAATCATCAATAAAACCTTGGCAGTGCTGGGGAGGCTTGTACAGGACAATGTAGAGTATGGAGGGAGACTGTTTTAGCTCCATTTTAAAAGACAAATACTCAAATGATGAAAACATCCCAAAAGACAACCTCTGGGTAACTATTTTATCTCTAAAAACTGCACAGACACCTCCACCCTTTTTGTTGTCGCGTGTTTCAGATTCAAACTTGAAGCTTGGTGGAGTCGCTTCTATTAGAACTACATTACCCGTGTTTTTGTCAAGCCATGTTTCAGTTAAAAACATAAAATCAAGATTATAAGAAGATATAAAATCATTAATTAAAAGTGATTTGTTACATAATGATCTGACATTAAGCACAGCAAGTTTCAGATTGGTTTCAATGTGACTGGACGTTATCTTTTCACAGGGAATATGAATTAAATTTCTAAGATTGGACAGTCTAACTGTCCTTCTGTTCTCCAGTCTGTGTGACGTGACTACAGATATAACACAGGGCCCCGGGTTTGTTTGACCATTTTCATGACCATAAGTCCCGGCAACGCTGAGACCCACTACATCCTAGCTATGGGAGATAACAGTTCTGGGGGGAGGTGGGGGAGGGCGGCGAAGGGGGAGACCTGGAGGAGGTTTGGGCAAAGGCTGAGTGGGGAGAGCTGGAAGGGGTTTGGGGGATGGACCAGGTGAAAGGCGAGGGGGTGGAGGTGCAGGTCGTTTTTTGGGTGAAGCAGGAGAGTTGAAGCTCCTGGGTGGTATGGTGGGCACAGATTTGTACGGGGAAGAGTTCATCATTGTTGACATCAGAACTCTTGATCTTGCTAAATTAGGTGTGAGTGGAACCATCTTTACTCCTGATTTGATCAGACTTTCAAGATGGTTGGGAAGGTCCCTGGGTGAAGGTGGAGATGAAAAGGAGAGTGATGATTGAGTGGGAGTAGATGTTGCAGGGGGGTCCCAGGACTGGTCTGAGGGTAGTGGTGGTGACAGGGCAGCTGCTGGGCCTGTCACTGACCGGCCCATTGCCTGTGATGAGGACCCCGAGGGAGGGGGGACGGATGTTGAGCTTGAACCCTTCACTGGGGGCGGTGGAGATCGTTGTGGTGCTGCAGCTGATGGGCTCTTTACTGGAGGCAGTGATGGTGATTTTGGAGCAGCTGGAGCTGAATCCTTTGCTGGGCCTGGTGGAGCTGCTGTTGATAAATCCTTTTGTGGAGTCGGCTGTTTTGTTACTGCTGATGTTGAAGCATTGACTTGGTCTCTGGCTGATTGATCCGGTGTTCTTCTCTCATTCCTCTCTTCTCGAACTATCTGTTCACGACCCTGTCCACGGCCATTCTGATGCCTGAGAGCGTGGAGGAGGTTCTCTGTCAGCGCCCTCACTCCACCTCTGCACAGATGTGGGCCCCTTCCCCTGAACAGGTCCTCTCGTTTCCAGAACAGATAGAAGTTCTCAATGTAGTGCAATCCTCTAGGTGCACACTCTTTGGACAGCCAAGTGTTCAATTGTAGCAGCCGGCTAAACTTGTTGATCTTCCTGTCAATATTTGGAAGAGGTCCACTGATGAATGTTTTGATTTCTACTTTATCAAGCTCCTCAAATAACTTCATGAAGTCTTTTTTCAAAACTTCAGTCTGCTCCTTTCGAATGTCCACTGCACCCACGTGTACAATCAGCTGTTTAACTCCTCTGTGTGTGGACAGTACTCTGGGAAGCAGTGACGTAATCTCAGAAACTGTGCCGCTGGGGAAGCTACATGTTTTCATTCTTCCATGTACGACTCCACTGATAGCACCGTCTCCTATCAAGAGTGTGTCACTGTCCTTGACGTTTGGCACAGACTGTCTGTCTTTCTGCTGCTTTTTATCAACATCATGGTGGCTACAGTTTTCTCGTTCTGTAAATTCAGCCTCTGATAGCGGCAAAAATCTGTTTGTAAGCTGTATAGCAGGCGACTTTACATTAGCTTTGTATCGTTTTGGTTTTGCACCGAGTTTGACCCAAGATGCAGCCGGCTGGTCTTTACCCAGTTTTGGGAAAGACACAGAGTCGCTCCGGTTTAAGTTGAAAGTAGCTTTTCTTGAAAGATATGTAGACTTCTTACCCCTCGGTGACACTGGAATTGTATCGTGAAGTCCTTTTTCAGATTCTAGAGCGAATATCCGTGCTTGTAGCTCAATTATTTCATGTTGATATTTCCGACAGCGTTCACAAGAGTTTGTTTGACTTCTCTCCCCGGACATGTCGCTGGCTCGTCAGATAGTTTGTTAAAAGTTGAAAAAATTATCTTAAAAACCTTGGTTTCCTTCGAAAAGTCATAATCCAAGATTTATAGAGGAAAAAATTTGATTTAAAAGCAAAATAAATAAGAAAACAGCTGTAGCAAGCAGGAGCAGCAAGGAAAAGCGTCTGCACTCTTCAGTAACAGGAAGCAAGCTTAAAGTGGCGCTTGTCGGTGCCACGTGACCAGACGACTGGACCATTTCAATTTATTTGTATATTCAGTTCTTTTGAACATTCCCCCCGGTGACAGCCATATGGAGGGTTATTTGGTTCATTTTTAAGTTAAGTTAAAGGTAATGGTTATGAGTTTGGGAAACATGCTTGGTTTTCTTAATTTGTTCATAAACCCTATAATGTGTTCAATGGTTTGCCCAGGGGAGGGGCTAGGGGGTGTAAAAGGAGAGCTCATTTGTGGGAGTTGAGAGTCCTAGGCCCAGTGCCTCCTCCAGTAAGTTTGTTATTTGTGCCTGTGAATACTATATTTTTGTTTTGTGGCTTTTTCCCCTGCACTGTAAATATTTTTCCACTGTTTTGGGACCTTGTTGCAAATAAAAAACACCTAAATATAAAGTTTCTGTGACTGAGCCATCATTTGTGTCTATATTTTAAAAGGAGCCGGTGACACTGTGTTGTTTGCTTAAAGGCACTGTACCTGACCTGGTCTTAAAAGTTAAAAAACAGAACTTGTTCATTTGAGCTGTCCACATGTATTGCTCATTTACCTAATGATTTCCCAGCATCTTAAATATTCACCGCGATAAATTTTAGCTCACATTAGCATGCTAATGGAACACATCCTGCAGAGACCGGAGCTACACAATTCATCGAAATGTCGAAAATGTATATAATGCATGTCATTTTGATGTTAGTTTGTTACATAAAGGTCTATTTCAGTCTTTTTCAATTCACCTGGACGTTTAAAAAAACCTTTGAACTTTTTGATTATTAAAACATAAATCACAAATCTAATCATAATACTGGTCTGAAAAGTCACAGTTATATACTTTAGAATAGGTCCAAGACAGATTTGACTCTATTAGATGCAAACCAACACAGAAAAGGCAAAATGAACCATCCAACTGAGGACACGGACCGCACAAACAAGTTGAGTCTATTTTATAACAGGTTTAAATGGACATGCTCTATTTCTTTTGCTTTCCAGTTGTGGTTGATAGTGGTTTTGGATCGCCGTCCTCTTTCACTCACACACTCCATTCAGCTCGCTCTGGTGTTCCTCACAGCTGACGGATGGTGAAGCCCTCGAGATGTTTTACCTGCTGCTCTATGCATTTCACAGCAACCTGACAAAAACAAAGCAGTGAAAGATGGGAGGAAAGAGCGAGAGGAGGATAGAGAGCGTTTCACAGGAAAACAAACAGAACCAAAGGACAGCGAGAGAGAGAGAGAGAGAGAGAGAGCAGAAATAGATGGGAGACGAAGGAGGAAGAAAAGAAGAGAGAGGGGAGGAAACAGCGAGCAGGGAGGAGGGAGAGAATATCATCTAAAACAAACAAAACTAAAGTCCTCCAGGAACTATACCGCCGGGCCCATACATCACACTATTTTTAAGACACGAGCTGTACAGATAGAACAAATAAAGGAAAGCCCTGAGGAGAGAAGAGATGGAAATGAGAGAGAGGGAGGAGAGCGATGGAAGGAGAAGAGGGGAGCGATGGGTGGGTGAGAGAGAGAGAGGGAGAGGGGGCAAAGCAAAGAAGAGGGAGGGTGAAAGAGACAGTATGAATAATGGAGGAGGAAAGAGAGAGAAAGATGAGGAGGAGAGTGAGGACAGAGGGGGAAGGGAGGTGGGAGAGAAAACCGTGGGAAAGGGAGATGAGGAAGAGGAGAGAGGGAAAGGAGACAGATACAGACGGAGTGAGAAGAGACATCTAAAGGGGGAGAGAACAAAGAGGAAAGGGTGATGAGAGAGCGGGAAAGGGAGAAGAGAAAGAACAGAGGGAAAGGGAGATGAGAGAAGAGTGAGGAGAGAGGAAGTGAGATGAAAAAGAACAGAGGAGAGAGGGAATGGGAGGAAAGAGGGAGAGAAAGGAGTGAGAGAGGACAGAAAGTGATGCAGAGAATGGCTTCAAATTCATTATTCAGTTCTTTTTTTACATTCTTGAAATTGTTTGACAGTGAGTTTGGCGGCGTTACGGTGGCAGAGTGGTTATCCCGCCTCCTCTCAGTGAGGAGGTGGTGGGTTAGACTCCCGTATGCCAGCACTTTGAGACAGATCATTCATTGTCTGCACAGACTGCAGGGTTCCCCACAGCGACAGGGGCTTCACTCTTGGAAGACCTCCTCTGGACTGAGCATCTGCGCCTATCCATCAAACCACATCTCTGGGGTAAAAAAAAAAAAAGAAAAAAGAACAGCCGTTTTAAATGTGAAGTTTACGGTAATTATCTTTTTAGTGAGAAACAGCTTATTACTTGCAAGTTTGGAGAAACTCTGTAAAGCAAAAATACACTCAGGTAACCTCATTTCTGACCTAATTTCAATTTAAAAGAAAAAAAAAAGTCAAATGAAGGATATTTATTGCAGATGTTATCACCGTTCGACAGGGGTTGGATTGATGTCAGCTGAGATGTCCAGGTCAGCCGAGGTGGACCGCGTGGACGATGCGGGCTCCTGGGAGGGGGACACGCACCTGCCAGGAGACTCTGTTTGGCAGGGACTCCATGGTCCCTTCTGGCTGCATGTACGAGGAGTATGACAGTGGAGCCTGCGAGTGCATGAACAGCACTGGTGACATGACGGAGCCATCGGATGCAGAGGATGTTGCGGCAGGTCCTGTGGAACGCATCAAGCCGTCAGACCTTATCGCTCTGACAGGACCGCCCTGCCTTCAGACGGCCACAGTCACTTGATGGCTAAGCAAAGAAAAGTAAGGTAAAAAGTTATTGACGTTCCTCACAAATTTTTGAGCATTGACCCTTCCCTGAACTCATTCAAGTTTACTCTCGTCCTTTGATGGATCAGGATCCCAGATGGTAGCGCGATAGTCAAGGGGGCGCCGCACTAGTGAGTTCTAGGTATTTAACGCAGAGGTTTCATCGAGAGACACTTTGACCCTCTGCCTCGTGTACGTTTCGCAGAAACTGGTGGTTGACAGTAGCTTTGATTTGGAGGAGCTGATCTTCATCCCAGCTGCTTCGCACACGGCTGCAGACTGTCCCAGTGCATGCTGCAGGTTCTGAGAGATGAGATCCACTAGTCCCCAATCTGCACGCACTCCGGCCCCTGACTGCGCCTAGAAATTCTGTGCATAAAAAGAATGAAAAAGGCAAAATGCAGATGGATTAATAAATGCATGAGGGATTAATGAAGTATACCCTAACTCATGCCATGCTCAAGAATACGTTATAATACACTAAGGGCCTCATTTATCAAGCCAGCTCCTAAACTCTGAGTATAAACTGAAAAACTGCATGTTCTATTTGTGAGCATGTTGTGCCTGATTTACTAAAAATACAGTTATATTTATTCTGCAAAAGTGACATGTAAATGACAGTACAGCACAAATGTGTGTGTGCCTCTGCTCCTGTACTCGAGTCTGTGAGAGTACAGCCACGGCTAAAAAGGTACAGCAGGTTAACCAGCGCTGGTGAATCAGGGAGAAATGTTCATGTGTATCACCTTGACTTAAAGGACATGGGACAGACACTTGGAAGTCTTCTACGATGGATCACTGCTGTGGAACGCGCCGTTTCAAAGGAATATGTGGAAGGCAGGGTCAACACATTGTAGGTAAAGAGTAAAAAAAAACACTTTTTTGTACGTGGGTCCTTTTAAATCAGTCAAAATCACAATCAAATACAGTTTTGGCGCACAAATTGCAGCAGCTATTCTGTTCAGAGCTGTGTGATGAATCAGTCTGCACCCGCAAAACAACTTGCATTTCCTCTGCCTCTAATTTTGCGCTTTTTGCATATTCTTTCACAAAACTGCTGTTTTTAGTATCTGTGTGAGTACTGCATATGCCTTTTTCTGTTTTTTTAGTGCGATTAGCTGCTTTACACGTGAGTAATCGTGTGATAATTGCATCCGTCTAACTCTCAGTCAAGATATTTTTTGGACAAACACTGCACTGTGCATACAGAAGACGGGAGGGCATCTGAGACACTGGGTACAGCAGGATGAAGGGCTTCAGACACACTGGCTCATTGCTCATGCCTGGTACACCTCCCTCTCTCTGGGTGGGTGCCTGTTCCTTTTGGACATCTGCTCTCATAGATCTGGTCTCTCTGTGAGTCTGACAGTTACACACGACTCCACATCTGCAGACTCAGCTCACCGTGATCTGCTGCTCTTTGTCACTGCACCACAGACAACCCAGGAAGGAAGTCACTTTGATTTTTGGAGCCCAGCATCAAAACAGAGGGTGTCTCAGAAGTTTTTTTGTTTTGTTTTTTACGGTGTATTATGCATTTTCTGACGCATCTATGTTTGGTCATGATTTACGGACTTAAAAACAGCACAAGAGATTTCAGAGCTCTAACTATGATGTCACAAAACCGGGAAATTTGGAAATTGGAGGATGTGAGACAGGCCTCTGCTCTGACAATGTTCAAATCCAGGCTTAAAACAGTCCTGTTTACCTGTGCATACAACTGAACGATTTTTATGAAGAAAATTTAATTCTTATGACTGAAAAAGTACGCAGGAAGCTGTGATAAAATTGATGAGTGGAAAGCGAAGGCATTTAATGAAAAGATGAGTGACAGCGTCCGATGGCATCCACAGCTAAATAAAAAGGCATTTTGGATTTTAAGAAATGTGGGAAAAAGCAGCTGCAGAAAGGAAGGAAAAGGAATGTGAAAATAGAGAAAGAAATCTGAATTATCTGCAGTCTTTCGTGATATCTAAAAATCCCAGTCGATTAAAGAATTTTGTGAGTCTAAAGTTATTATCTGGAAAGTCAGGTTTGACTGGGGCTAAAGAAAGAATTCTGTCCAAAAAGTGCAAATAAACAAATAACTAAAATAAAATGTTAATTTGTATGTCTTAATCTGTTTACAACGTACATTTATTCTGTTATGTAAAGCACTTGCCCTGTGTGTGAATTGTGCTCTACAAATACACTTGCCTTGTCTTGGAACATTCGAGTGTTCTTTGAGGCTCAGAGGGAGAGGACTCACTAAACTTGTCTCTGATCCTCATCTTCCTGGAGGAGCTCTCAGGTCATGTGACCCCTCCTTGGGCCCTGCTTTCTCGGAGCCTCCTATTTCTGCCTTCAGGCGCCCTCCCGCACTAAGAGACAAAATGACTTTCCCTTCTCAAAAACCAATTACCTTTTTTTTAATGATTTTATTATTGCCCTGATGAAGACATGATAGTGTCGAAGCACGTGATAATAAAGGACTTTTATTTTCATACTACAAAGTGCCTCGGATTCTTCTCTCTGGTAATAACATAGTCTTCCATCTGTGTATCCTTAAAAATGGTTTACACTACCATATGGTGTTTTTTAGGTTCACTTCCCACACTATTTTGGATTCTGTTTGTCCCCTTAATAATGGCTTGCGGGCCATTGAGACATGCCATAATTAAGAAAAGGCATTTAAAATGAAAAGAGGGTCTTGTTTTGTTGTTTGTTCACTTTTTGTTTTAATTTTTCATACACTGACGTCCCCTCCACCAAAGAGCTTTTCATCACTGTCTGCAGGTTCATGAAGCTTCACCTTGCGTTGTCAAACAGGTCCATTACTTACAGTTCAAACCTGCAAAACTGACAGGCATAGTGGTATTTAAGCAGTGGATTTTAATTTGCTAGTTCTTTTTATTTATTTTTTTATGATGAAATACATGTACCCTACACGTACGACCCGTAAACAGAAATCTGAAAGTAAACCGCCAAGTAAAACTTCCCCTGCAAAATGGGGAGCAACTATATTTCTCCTAAACAAAACAGCAAAACTTGAAATCAAAACTCTTCTCCACAGTGTGCCCCACATTTCAAGTCCACTCTGATCTGCTCGAAACCAGACGACTCCACATGTTTCCGACATTAGCCTTTTTTCCATCGTTGTGGGCGTAGCTGCTGTCATATTTCTCCTGCTTTTCCCCTTCGTTAGCACCGATAAAGCTAACTCGGGTGTATTGGGATCTGGCACGGCTCTGCGCTCTTCACTGCAGAGGGAAAGTCTCGATGCTTTGATTGTAATCCTATCTAGGCCAGCGCTGCACACCAGAGACCTGCTCCAAAGAAGTATCAGCGTTTGAGACGATAAACAGAAGCTCTCAGCACTTTTACACACGTTTAAAGTGGAAATAATATGGCAAGACGACTATATCAAATTTTAAATATGTTATGATGGTGTTTCCATTTCAGAAACATGTCTGGATTTGTGTTTGTTTTACCTTTCCAAAACTAATGTAGTTTCAAGTATTTAATGGTAGCTTTGGTTAGCTTGTTGTGCTATATAACTTATGGGCGCACTGGATTTTGGAGGGAGCCTGCCCAGTGGCGGACTTACCATCAGCCAATACGCCACAGTTGCCTTGGGGCCCCAACCTGAAGGGGCCCCCAATAAGATGCCCTCCTGATCTTCACAGACACAAGGCTCTGAAACAGTTGCTTTTCTCTCAACATCAGTAACTACTTTACTGCAGTGTGCTTTTAAACAAGAAAAAGACCGACAAAATAGTCTGGGATTGTCAAATGTATGAATTCTGCCCAAGCCACACCCCCTAAAGCTAAATATTAAGTAAAATATAACATTATAAAATTATTAATTCATTTAAATGAGCTTAAACGTGTGTGAAATTGCACCAGCAAATGAGAAATATGGTCTGATTTAAAACATTTTTCCCTCTATTTAAATGTCCCATATTCTGCTATTTTGCCCTTTACACAGTCTATTCTAAGGGCTTTGTTGATATTGTGTAATATCCATAACATAACAGTTTCCAAAAGACACCCATTTCTTGGACTGGCCCCCCTCCTTGCAAAAGCAAACGGCTCACTCTAAGATCTGACCCCCCCGAACAGAGAGCAGCCTGCCTCCCCCGCCCAACCCGCGACGAAGCCTAGAGCGGAGATGGTGCATGCGCCGTGTGCTCTGGTAAACAGTGATACACAAACACAGGAATAAACATTTTATCCGTCCTGACGGTGCGTCGTGCTGAGTCCTACGTCCTGGATCTGACCTGGAGTTTGACGTGCTCCAGGGCCTCGACGACGGACGTTGCCGTTTGGTAAATAACAAGCAAAATCTTCGATCCATCGTGTAATTACTGTGTAGCATTAGCATTAGCTGTTTTTATTATTGCGACTGCGCGCTTCCCGGAGGCGTGGCTTAAACACCGCGTCATCCATGTGAGGAGCCCCCGTCTGCTGCTCAGCCGAGGGGGACAAAAAAGACAGTTCTCTAGTGAAAACATGAGGGAATCAATCAAAAAACCACTTTGGGCACAACATACGAGGCCCAAATAGCACTGTAGGAAGGTTATAACCTCTGAAAAGTCCATTTTGCATGTTGTGGGACCTTTAAAGCTGTTTAGAACATGTAACTAATACATTTTCCAATAGTTCACTGACCACCCCAAATGTATTTACCTCTCACTATATGTAAAACACAAAAACAACAAAAACCAAAAGCTTCCTTTAAGAACAATTCAAGAGACATGACAGAAATGTTATTATGAAAAATCACTTGATGACGAGGGGCCTGGACTTCATTTTGCCTTGGGCCCCCAAATTCCTAGGTCCGGCCCTGGGTCTGCCAGCTGTTTGTCACTATAGATATAGATATATGTTATAGCTTTGATTATCTATTCCCATGGAGTACAAGTACAAGTCAGATCTGTGGAAAGGTGACACCACTCACAGTAAAAATGCATGTTTATTTTTTTTCTTCAGTTCTTAGAAACGCAAAGACTTTTTTTTCCGGTTTTCAAACTATTTTAAGCAATAAAAACACCTGTAATTAATAAATGCATGACAGACAGGACTAAGCAACCTCTCCATAGACACAAGCAGCCTCTGAAAAACTTACACAGTGCACCTTTAAAAAATTGGCCTATATGAAAGTCCATTTTTAATTGAATGTTGAATAGTTCTTGTGGCCTCTGCTGGCAACTGTTGAAAGGGCAAAACTGTTTAAATAACTTTTCATCAGTGAGGATTTTTCCAGAGAAAGTAGGGCTGGGACTCACCCGATACCACCCGATTCAACACGATGCACGGCTCACGACATGATAACAGGTCAGGAAGTCCTCTGTGTTTTTGAAGTCATCCTCACCTGGAGAATGAGAGTGGACTGAGGTGAATCCAAACTTTTCAGCTTTTAAGATGGAGGGTGGAATGGCGTAGAAGTTAGTGCTCCAGCCTCTCAACAATAATGGGTTCCTGGGTTCCACCTCTGGGGCGGCGTGGGGCCTTTCTGTGTAGCGTTTGCATGTACTTTTGTCTGCATTGGTTTCCTCCATTTGTGTCCTTCTGCGGCCTGGACTCACCTGAATAAATCCAAAAAATCCATCAAAATTTCAATGGGGCTTGCCTGATTAAACAAAGGTCATTTAAAAGAACACAACCTCCACATGCAGGAATGCTATTTTTTTAAATCAATGTTCTGTGATACAAACACAGAACATTGTGTTCTGTGTTTGTATCACAGAACACAATGTTCTGTGATACAAACATTGTGAATCCACATTTATTATTCTCAGTCATTCTTGTAGCAGCCAAAATCACAACAGTTGCCTCAATCGTCCCCAGGTAGAAAGCAGTTTAAATAAACAATGTTCAAGAGAATTTAACAAATGGATAACTGTCCTAGAGCGCCCCCTGTCCTTGGCTCTCCTTCTCGGAAGAGACAGGCTGCTGACTGACGCACACCCATTTGGACTGTGGAGCCAGAACCACTCAGGAGGAAGGAAGGTGACTCATCTAGTGTAGAGAGAGTTCCTCCAGGCAGATGAGGAACATCCAGGTCACAGGTCAGGGTGAGGAGATGGGGGTCGTTACTGGAGAAGCCGCCATAGTGTCTGAAACAGAGAAAAAAAACATGTGAACAGCAATAAACAGACTACAGTTGGAGTGAAATATTAAATATTGTTGATGGGAAAGTAAAGGAACCAGAGGACAGTGTTCCAGCTCCATACTTCCTCCAGCATTGATGCTTCTAGGGCAGCGGAGCTAAAACTGTAGGTTTTTATTTCTGTCCCTAACTGGCCTGACCATAAACTATTTCAAAGAGGAGCGTTTTGAGCCTGGTCTTAAATGTAGAGACTGTCGGCCTCTACATTTAGACATTTATTGAACTACAAGAAAAAAATTTCTCACAGTCACTGCAAAAATACAATTATAGAAATGAAAATTGTGAATAACTGGTAATAATCGAGTAATTGTTCATGTGACTAAAGTACAACTCCACTCTCATTCTAATCATTTTGGGACTCAAACCAGGCTAAGAATCTTCAATAGGAGCTGTTGCATAACTTGTTTGTATGACCATTGTTCCTGTCACATAAATAGAAGATATTACAATCCCTCCTGATTGACCCAGCAGTCTTTATGCCTACTGCTGGAGAGTTATATGATGACAGTTTTCCATATACAATTTTAGGTTATACAAGGTGAAAGACCAAGAGTAAGGAGTCATAATGACAGCATAACATATTCCCTTCAAGCTATGCTATTACTTCCTAACACTGCATACACATTTGACCACACAATTTATATATCTTTATTGAAATAATTGAACCACAGTGCTATGAAAAAACCCATACATTATTAGCACTTACAGAACAGCAGCAGCCTGAGGAAACGCTGAAATATTCAAGACTATGGAGGTGCGTTCAGGTGCGCGTTAGCTGCTGGGCCGTTTCAGTTCTGTGCATTAAAAAGTGATGAGTTCATGGATACTGTGGCTATGTGGCTTCTCATGAATAATTACTGCTTCAGTCCCTCTGAGACTCTGGAGAACAATAACACCATGTAAAATGTATTCTACGTCTGTTCCAAGTTCCTTTTTTTTTACCACTTCAGTCTAGAGTCAAGCAGATTTTTGACCATCGAGTGTGCCTGCTTGCCAGTTTCCATCCCAGCTATTTCTATTCTATTTATTTATCCAATCCCACTTTATTTGAACAACACATTTTACCAACACAAATTCCCTGAAGTGCTGCACATATTACAAAATGGATTCATTATTTAAATAGTGTTATATTTTTAAACCACGGGGTGATCCCACCGGTGGGACGTCAGATTTGCTTAATCTATTCCTTTTTGTTGTTCTGATAAAAAGGAAACTATCAAGCTGCTGCACATGTTAAATATAAAAAGAAACTCATATTTTCAAATCAACCATTCTGAGATGAATCTGGATCAGCTTGTACACAAAAACGACAAAAAGGACTTTTATATGGATTCCGCCTGGACTTTTACTTTATTCCAAGTCCCTAAACTTCATCTCTAGTTAGCTTATGTTCTTAAAAAACATTGTCAAACCCAACAAAATCACAATCTAGTGTAGCTCAGAACATTTACACTAAGAGCAAATCAGACATTGGGGCTATTTTTCACCGGCATTTTGGGGAAAACAGGCCTTCAGGGTAATTACTTAAATACAGCCTGTAACCATAAATAAATACCTAAACCATAATAGATGAGTAAAATCAAATAAAACCAAATTTGAAATGAATAAGAGACTGTCAGGACCACACAGTTCTCATGCTGGGTTAAATATCAGTGAGTAAAAGTGTCTTTTTAAACAAGACTTCAAAGCAGTGAATGAAAGAGCAGTTTTTATGTGGAGAGGAAAGCGTTCCAAAGTACAACCACAGAAAAGACCCGGGCCTTTTCGCAACGCCTTTTTAGTTTTGTCTTCAGAAAGACAAGTTGGAGCTGGTCTACTATTCTACTACAGCGCACTCAGGTGAAATACAATTAATATACTTGAATGAATTTTTATTCAGACAATATGGAGGATATATATATATATATATATATATATATATATATATATATATATATATATATATATATATACACACACATATATATATATATACACACACACATATATATATACACACAAAAATAAACATCTTCAAGTTACATTACATGCACTTGAATGAAACATTCTCACCCCTCTACGTCTGAAAAGGGAGTGGGAAGAAGGAAACACTTATTTATCCCCATCCCTTACATATAAGAATATCATTAACAGGCTTCACTCATTTCTACAATCTGGTTTTAATCACACTCCATCTCCAACACTGTTTCTTCAGCTTGATATTGCATGAAAACATTGCTTTATAGTTTTACACTGTTTAAGTTCCTCTTTCATATTATTCCACAGTTCAACCCCACAGACAGAAATGCAAAACAAACACGTGCTGCTTGTGCAAATTGAAAGCGCCCCTTAAATGATGTTTTCATTCCCTTTCAAAAAACAAATGTATATTTCTTGGCAGCTGTTTATTTAAGTATTTTAGTATAAACAGTACAAACATGTATGAACAGTTGGTGTGTTCTTGGAAATCAGCATTTATTGCTTTTTTTGTAGAAAGACTAATGGTTGTACTGCTGTTTTATAGTTGCCCTAATTTTCGGCACAGCACGTTAAATAAGGCCACACCAGGGCGCTGTGGACAGTGTGCAGTGCTTTGTAATTGCTGCGTGAAATACTTTTAGATATTTTATTATGTATTTATTGAATGTGGGCTTTCCAATTGGTTTTGTACACTTAGATTTTAAATTGGAGCTAGTGATTTATAATGTACTGCATGTTGATACAGTTCACGTCCATTGCTTTGAAATTTATTACATTTATTACTGTCTTTGATTAATTGCAAGTAACAACACCTTTCAAAGATAAATCAGGGCGTGCTTTACAGAGTGCAATAAAAGACAAGAAAACTCTGCCAGAAAAGTCTGCCATACGGAGGGCCACAGGCGGGGCATTCCATAATTCAGAGGCGGCAGCCTGAAAGGACAGGTCCCCCCGGGTTTTAGAACTTTGGAACCATCAAGAGGCCCTGACCTGAGGACCGGAGGGTGCGGCTAGAAGTGTAGGGATGTAAGTCAATCATGTACTGGGGAGCCTGTGCATTTAGAGCTCTTTGAAATCCAGATGAAATTGAACAGGAAGCCAGTGATGTTGGCAGAGAGATTGTCTTCTGATCCGTTCGAATCCCACTCCTGACATAAACATCCTTGGTTGATCGGTCAGATCCACTGACCGACATGTGGGTGGTGCAATTGCTCCCGCAGGTGAATACTGCCATTGTGTTGGGGTGCATGGTGGCAGAGCGGCTAGAGCTTTTGCCTCCCAATAAGGAGATTGTGGGTTTGAATCCTGGACCACCCCAACATCACACATTCTCTGGGTGGAGTCTGCATGTCCTCCCCGTGTTACCGTAGGTTCTCTCCGGGTTCTCTGGCTTCCTCCCACCGTCCAAAGACATGACTGTGGAGGTTAATTGACAACTCTAAATTGCCCGTAGTGAATGAATGTGAGAGTGAATGGTTGTCTGTCCTTGTCTCTGTCTCTGTGTCAGCTGCGACGAGTTGGCCCCTGTCCAGGGTGTACCCCGCCTAAGGCCCAAAGTCACTGTGATAGGCTCCAGTCACCCGCGACCCCTAACGGGAATAAGCGGTAGAATGATGTAGGTTCATTTGTTAGACCCTGTTAAAAACCTTGCAGCAGCACTTTGTACAAATTGCAGGCCTTTAAGTGAGGATTTATTGAAGTTACGAAATACAAAAGTCTTAATGAGATGTAAGAAAAGAAAAGATCTATCATTTCGAGATCAGCATTAGATAAAATGGACCTCAGTTTAGAAATGTTCCGGAAATGGTAAAAACAGTTTTTAAGTGACCGTCCAAAGACTGATTTGTCCAAAGAGACAGATTTCTGATACTAAATTGTACCGAAGGACTCAGACAGCCAAGGTGGCCCTTAATTTAAGACATTTTCTCATCTGGTGCCAAAATAAGAGTTTTGTTTTTTCCATCATGAGGTTTGATACAAGAGAGGCATTGCTAAAGTGTTTCTAACTTAAAACAATGTACAATTCAACCTACAGGAAATATGTACATCAGAAAAAAGAAGTGGCCCTCAGAACGGACCATTGCGGACCGCCACAGGACAGGGGTGACATTTCAGATGTGACGTTGATAGAAACAATTAAAGATCAAAGAACGGTCAATCTAGAACTGTCCCAGGGAACCCAAATACTTTGTTGACTACAACACATTAGTGCATTGTTTACACGGTGTCAAAAGCAGATGTCATTTCTAACCAAAAAAAACCTGTACAATGACCGGAGTCTGTCATCATCAGGATATTATCAGAGACCATTTCAGGCGAATGCATGTCACAGACACCCTAAGAAATCTTTAAACTGACTTGCTAGTACCTTTTCCATGATATTAGATTGGCATGGCACTTTTGATAATGGGCTATAGTTATTGGGCTCCAGACTGTTAGGAGGGACAAGTTAACCATGTCAACAACGTGAAGGCAGAACAGATCAAATGCCTTTACAAACAGTGAATGTGGCACCACATCTAGAGAACACGAGGATGGTTTCATTGTATTCATTATAACTTTGACATCCTCAAGCATAACAGGGGAAAAAAGACCAGCAACAACCGAGCGACGTCATAGGAAAAGGGCCCAGGCACTGACGTTATGCTACCTCTGGTACTGTCCACTTAATTTACATGCAAAGATGTATCACATTCTTCATTCAGTCATTCTTTGCATGCAGCGATTTGTGATGCAGAAGGTGATACAATTTGATCTGAATAGTATCAAACAGGACCTTTGGATGTTTTTATTCATTCTCACAAGATTGGAAAAAATCTTTGATCTAGCTTTCTCCATCATTCCATTAAGTCTAGCAATTTGTTTCTTGAAGCGTAGTCAATTAACTTCAATAGTTGAGGAATTCCATAGTCTCTATTTTACAGCGTAAGTGTCTTAATTTATCCAAGGGGAAAGATTTGTTGGATACATTTAATAAAAGCTATCGCGCGGTGGCAGATCAGTTAGAGGTCTTGCCCTTTAAGGGAGCCAAGAGGATTTGTTTCGTTTGACAAAAGGAATAGAACCAAAAGGGAGTGACGCATCTATCCCTTGTGTCTGGCATGTCTGAAAAACTACAAAGGATTTTAGTAGACAACATGACATTCCCTTTTACTTTAAACCTGGCAATACTTTATGACAGAAACTGGTCCATCCTAAGGATAAGATGCCTACACAAAAACAGAGCAACGTAGTGTATGGTACGTTGTATTATGCAGTGAGAACAGTATATAGTGAGACTAAACAGCCACTGCACAAAAGGCCAGCACAGAAAACAGGCTAAAAGTGGGCCCCAAAGTGCAGTATATCTGCACCTGAAAACCACAAAACACTCATTTGAAGACAGTGAGGTGAACATTCTGAGTGGGAAATGAACTGGTTTGAAAGAGGAAAGAAGGAAAGCATTTTTGAGAAAAGAGAATCCTTCAAACTGAAATTGTTATTTAAGATTCAATTTTGCAAAGATTTCAGACAGCCTTGTTTTAAACCTTGGTCTAAAACAATACAGTAGGTCAGTCTCATGCTAATCATGTACTTAGCAGTGACAGGGAGCTACAGCCAGCCAACAATAGAATAGTTCACAGGCCTAACTTAAAAGAGTAGTTTCAGGTCAAACTAAGCAGGGTAAACTAGTAGTTTAAGACCGGCTATTATCAGGGACTCCTCCCTGTGGGCAGGGCTTTCACAGACCAGAGTAGCATATAACTCAGTTTTCCGACAGTTCTGATTGAGACTGACTATCGGATGGAAGTCGACATGCCTTGATTTTCAAAACAGCATCCAGATGACAACCTTTAAACTCTCCTCTGTGATGGAACACTCCTGGATCAATGAGGGATTACACAGACTACTTGTGTGCATGTCATACTGGCCAAAACATACTTGAAAGGTATTATAGCACTACTTTATGGTGTACCAAAGTACCAGAGTCAGGTGTGCAGACATGTACTGTATAAAAAGGTGTGCTAGGAATAGTGTATTTAGTATGGAATTAGCACACTTAAGGACACTAATGCACACTAATGCACTTTTAAGGCACTTAACAGTGCTCTCACAGCATTGTGACAGTATTTGTAGTAGATTTTATGCATCATTGTAGGTAACTGTAAACTTATTTCAATACAAACAGAATGTGCCAAGACTACACTGACTGCAAAGATACTTGAGCGCGCTTTTTGACAAGGATTTCAAGTTCCACTATATGTCGGCCTAAAAAAACAGTCAAGAGCGGTAACATGTACTTCAATGTATTTCAAGTGGGACTAATGATATCTCATCAGTGGCCCTAGTGTGGAAATAGAACACAGAAAGTAGTACACTTACACCAAGCATGCTGATTTCACTCCAAATCAGTAAACGTCAGTGTGCTTCTAATGCATTTAAAGGTGCTCTGAGTGCGCTGTGACGGCATTTGTGGAGCATTTTTAGCATCATTGAAACATAGTTTAATTTTAATACACAATGTAACTGCAAAGATGCTTGAAATCATCTCCCAGAAGCACACTTAAAAGTACTCTAGACTGCTATTTTGGTCCACCACAAAGTAGCACCTAAATAGCACAGTCAAGTGTGCTTGTTTGTACTTAAATGTGCTGCATGTGGGGCTAATGATATATCGTTCGTGCACACTAGCACACTTATATACTAAGTGTACTTTGATTTGTGATTGATTTATGAGTTTTGATCTTTGTGTTACGTCACCTTAGGAGTGCTGCAGTTCACAACAGCGTCAGAAGATATTTTTTTCCAATTGTGCCAAAATGGCTACACAACGCTGTCAAATCCTACATATGTCACAGTTTGAGAAAACAAAATTGCTGAACAAAGTAAGTAAATATCAGTGTGCATGATATAGAGAGAGGTGAAGGCCTGGAGTGATGGAGCAATGGCGTCTTGTCCACAGCAGACGATTACTCAAATATGCATCAATCACTCTAAATACAACTTTGAGCAGTTTAATTACAAGGGGAGCAATTATATTATGATTAAAAACTCTTAAAAGTTGACTTGCATAATAGGTCTCGTTTTATTCCAAAATAATCCATTTGTTTTTACAGTTTCTTTCAGTTACAATTACATTGTGCCCTGAATAATTACACTTATCAATTAAACTAATAATCTTGACATCCCTAGAGAAGTGTCTTGCTCAAGGACAACATTGGTCTCAAGAATAGATGGACTTAGCTGTGGGCTGGACTTACCTGTGGGCTGGATTTACCTGTGGGCTGGACTTACCTGTGGGCTGGACTTACCTGTGGGCTGGACTTACCTGTGGGCTGGACTTACCTGTGGGCTGGACTTACCTGTGGGCTGGGCTTACCTGTGGGCTGGGCTTACCTGTGGGCTGGACTTACCTGTGGGCTGGACTTACCTGTGGGCTGGACTTACCTGTGGGCTGGACTTACCTGTGGGCTGGACTTACCTGTGGGCTGGGCTTACCTGTGGGCTGGACTTACCTGTGGGCTGGATTTACCTGTGGGCTGGATTTACCTGTGGGCTGGACTTACCTGTGGGCTGGATTTACCTGTGGGCTGGATTTACCTGTGGGCTGGACTTACCTGTGGGCTGGATTTACCTGTGGGCTGGGTTTACCTGTGGGCTGGACTTACCTGTGGGCTGGACTTACCGGGGGCACCTGGGTCCATTGTCTTAACCAGACTAAAATGCGATGTCAGGCACATTAAATCTTGTCATGTTTGTCTGTTTTGGGACAAAGACACAGGCTTAACTCGGACCTGTTTTTCCTAAAACTTGTGACTAAAATGAGCCTCGTTTCAAACTGAAGCTGTTTCTGAACCCTCTGGGGCACAAACTATTGTCTGGACTCTTTGTGAAGCTGAGACTCTTTAGTTTTGGCCTCTGGTGTTTGATTTACTCTGATTACATTTGCTCTGCAAAGAGGAATATCAGACTTTAAAGTCTGCCTAAATTTTCTTTGTGAAAAGTGAAGCTGGTGTATTTAAGTTTTGTTGATTGACACTTTTGGGTTTTTGTTGGTTTTGATAATTCCGCTTTCAAAGCTGAAGCTAATTTAACAAAAAAAAAAATAGTTTTAGAGACTTGTAATAAAGTTAAACAGTCCAGGCGGAATCCATATAAAAGTCCTATTAAATCTTTTTGAATTTTAGTAATTTCTAAATGTGTGCTTTAGGAGTAGAAACTGACTCTAATTCATCCCAGAATGTTTGATTTGACTAAAAATAAGTGGGTTACAGCTTTCTTTTCATATGAACATGTCCAGCTTGACGGTTTCCTTATATCAGATGTGGATAAAAAGGAATAAATTAATAAAAAATCTAGCGTCCCGCCGGTGGGACGCCAGAATAGCAACTGGCTAATTGGCTAACTGGGTTGGGCCAATTCCAGTATTAAGTCGTTAAGAGCAGTGGTTCTCAACATGGGGGTCGGGACCCAACACAGGATAAAAAAAAGACAAATCCTCATATGTGAAGGGGGTACACAAACGTTATAGGTCAATGATTTGTCCTATGCTGTATTTAAGGATAAACTCGAGTTTTAGGGGAGGTTTGAGGCTCCAGAGAAAAACTGGCACATTTATATAGCACTTTTTTTCCCTTCAAAGTACTCAAAACACTTTACATCAAGGAACTACTCTAACCCTAACCCCTAACCCTAACCCTAACCCATTCTCACACACTAGTGTACTCATGCACCAATGACTAAAACCATTTTTACAATGAACCCATATGAGCTGCTGATGTGTCCTCAATGTGTCATCAGTATGTCAGTTCATATAAGGTTCAGTTATGACAACAAAACATCATCATGGGGCATAATCTGGCCCGGGACGGTAGGAATTGGCAATACTGTCAAAACTGAACCTGGGATAGGACGAGCTTTAAAAAACAAAATCATAAATCAGTATGTCTCACTGAATTATGCATTAACATTAAGGATGCACATAACATAATGCATCTTCCTAAAACAGGCTTATTTTTCATTTGTACCTTTTATATTCATTCAAAAACTCAATCCAGAGTATCCAGGGTCAGTGCACACTTGTATCTTGACCTCCAACGTTTTACTGCAGCATGTTTTGCTTGATGTGAGTGCATTCTTGTGTTGTTTTTGGGCTGTTGATCATTCTAAATGTGATGTGTTGTCAATTGCCTCGCCTGGTCAATCAGTGAATGCACATAAAGGTTTTATTAGGTCTGACATGAGACTGGCAGATAGAGGGCTAAATTCTGGCCCGAGGGGTTTAGTTTGGCATAGGTTACTTTACCATTCCAGGTAGAGTTTAGCCTATATTTACCAAGGGGTAACCTGTCCCAGTTTACTCTGGTTTTGGCCAGGAATTATACCAGGGGTTGTTCTGCCCAGTAACACCTGTATAGCAAGTATTTTGAAAAATACGTTAAAATTAGACTAGGCCAGTTGTCCAGTGTGGGCCCGTGTATGTGAGCGCAGGGACTGTTAAAACAGGCAGAGGCGACAAGTTAATTTAAAATGCTTGTCAAATTGAGAGAAATAAAGATGTATCACTGGTATTTGATGGTATTTTGCGTGGGCAATTGTATAATTTGAAATGACAGTATGTGCTAATGGAGCCGTCACTGTCAAATTAAGTCTGTGCTGGAGAACGAAAGCAATTATTTCTCACCTTTAGAGAAGTAAAAACACTGGCATTATCGCAAAGATGAGAGCGATCACAATGAGGGGAGAGAGATAGTGGAAAAGATGTCTGTAAATATTCAACTAAATCCAGTTAATCTGAGCAGTGATTGGGGATTAAAGCGCTGGTGTTTGGTCAATATCGATCTGTTTTGTGACATAGCAACATTTTGTAATTATAATTTGGATTAGATGCTGAAATTTAACTTTTATGGAGTCTGAAAACATCCTGAAACTTCCACAGTACGGCATTAACCATAGCTATGTTGTATTTTTTTTTCTCTTTTTTCTCTTTTTAAATAGAACTAAGTAACATTTGTACCTTGTTAAATGTCTTTGTAAGTCCGCGTGGTGGTTGCAAATGTATTTTCGTGTGGTGGCTTGCTACATTTCCTGACCCCGACCCAGAGACAGCTCTCCTGAGGAACCTTGGCTCTCTTTTATATTTGGCAACGACACAAAAAAAGCTTCTATGTCTTTTTACTGGCAGTGTATTTTCACAAGAGAGCTGCAGGGGGAGCTCTGTCGCTGAAGTTATTTAGTTCTGCTTTAAAGCCCCACCGTGCAAGATTTCAGCCAAAAAATATACTTAAATAAATGCTATTACTTAATTGCTGGGATTTTTATTGTACTAAAAAACTTGAAAACATGCACCGTTGCTGTGAAGGGGCTTCTGTCTCCACAAACTTGACTCATAACTTTTGAGGAGGAGGATCTGCCGCCTGCTTGTTTCCATGGAGATGTCCTCTTTGCCGTGATCATTTCACAGAATGGTAAGAAAAAAAATAGTTTTAAAAATGATGAGTTGGTAATTTTGTGTTTGAGTTCTCAAGCCAATCATCCAATCAGAAAGCAGAATGAGTTTCTCACATTGGGTTGCCAGATTTTATGACTAAAACATCAAACCAGTAGGAACATAATATTTAAATTTTTCTTGTTGTTTTCTTTATTTTTGTCAATTTTTCTATCTTCTAATAAACCAATTATTGCCAGCAGTTGGCCATAATACAAATGATGAAGATACGCCGAGTTTAAAAACAGAGGAGCACTTCTTGGATTGCCCTTTAATGACATGGAACTGTGCTTTTTAAACTCCGGAGAAGGCACCACCTAAACGTGCAAAAACACAACCAGATTAGGCAGAATTTGGTGCGTGTTGTGAGTTTCACCAGGCCAAATATAATTATGACGTTGTGCAGCTGCAGTGTTGCTGACTGTATTCTCACCATGCATGATGTTATTTCTGGTGAGTGATATCTCGCCTCGTCCCGACCAGGCTGTTCCCGTTACTTCCTGTTTTGGTCCCTGATGGAAATGAAGTCATGAGTAACAGCAAAATTTTAACCTCAACATGGAATAACCACAGCTTTGAGGACAGATTCAGCACCACTTTGTTTGCAGAGAAATACACATATATCATAGTTATATATAATCTTGGGACAATTAACAGACAAGGAACACAAATTGAGCATTGCAGGTAGGGCTGGGCGATCAAAATCAAATTGTGAGCTTGTCCCTGTGAAATTGTCGTATCGAGATTGACAGTTTGTCTCTTTAATGCAGCTGTCTGTTCAAACACACTTTTTCTCCTGTTGTTTAGCCTCTGAAGCCTCTGTGCAGTTGACTTTATTTACTTCTTACAGGCCAGGGCTGCACAATTAAAACAAATCGCCAAAATGTCTTGCTTTGATTTGAACAAAAGCTGCTAACACTGTAGTCTGGATTTGTACAAACATGTTCTGAAACAAGCGACAAAAGCGCGACCAAAAGCAGTAAATAATATGTTCAAAAGTGACAAAAACGCTCCTACAAACAACAAAGGCATGACTAAACGCGACAAAAGCGCGGCGAAAACAACAAAGACGCGTTCAAATATGACAAACACGACTGAACATGACAGAAGCGTGACTAAGTGACAAAAGTGTGTTAAAATTGTGAATTTGAACAGGATCCTATTATTAAAACCACAATCTTATCACACTGGTCAGAAAAATCACAATTAGATATATTTTTTCCTAAATCACGCAGCTCTGTTAAAGGCAACAGAAAAACACAAAGTGAACATGAATCGTGATCAAATCTAAATCATGATCTGGCCCCAAGAAAATCGTGAGCTGATATCTCCATAAAGAACAGCAATTGCATGACCCAACACCTGAACGGTCATTTTTCTAGATTGTATATGGAAATTGACAGGTTGTTTTAGGACGAGTAGCAATCTTGAAAACACATATTAAAATACACAAAACTGCTCGATAGGTGACCAGGACTGCACAGGAAACAGCTCTTTAACTGGAGCAGATGTCAGTGTCGGCTCCTATGGTGCAGAAAAGGCTATAAAATAATGACCGGCGCGGAGAGCCTGGTTCTGTTGGCAGCTCTGTCTTATTAGGCCTGTTTCTCACACTCTCTCTCCTCACATAATTATTCTTCAGTCATTTAAGTTCCCTGACTCCGGTTCATGTCACAAAGTCTCCCTGAAAAGGCCACCCCAGTCCTACACCCTCCACGCTCTGAGGAATCAGACAGGACAGTATTTTCAAATGAGATCTTAAAGCTAATATACAAACGTGCCTGGTTTAGTGGAGAGGTGGGCAGTACGGATGATCATTTGGAGATTTTATGTGCCGAAGATTCAAAGCAAATATAAAATAAAAGAGCAAATGAAAGAGGTTTGAAATTAAATATTTTGAGAAAACTGACTATTCATGGGTTTCAGGCGTAAGGATGCTTTCCTGTTTTGATATAACCTGGCTCACACAAGACTGATATGTGTATTAGAGCTGCACAATATATTGAAAAAATATGGCTATCTCACTTATTATTATTATCGCGATATGCATATCGTCGCCGTTTTTCTAAATACAGCAAGTGAATGTTTAAGTGTTTTGGTTTTTTAAAATCTCTTGCTTCAAAATCCTCATAACTTTTTTTCGAAATTTCATACAAACATAAAAGAAGATGAATAAAGTGTCTGAAATGTTTAAAATGCCTCAGTAATGTATTTTTATGGTCTGCAGAGTAATGGACAGGTTTTAACTCTCCAAAGGTCTCCAATGTGACCTAAGCGACTATATTTTAAAGTAAGAGTTGAGTACTTAATTGTTATCCTTTATACTTATAGAAAAATATATGCAGATGAGGAAAAAATATTGTGATTATATCATAATATATCATACTTGACACCCATATCGCAATCATTTCCAATCTCGTTGAACCCTAATGTGTACCACTCTGATTTATGAGTTGAACTCAATTCAACCTAGACAGTCTTTTGGCAAAAACCATCGGGAAGTAAAAACAAGAAAAAATTTGCTGATTGGCCGAAGCATCACAACCACGGAAGAGGCAGAAAAATCTAAACTGTTAAATCCAGTGGAGAGAAAAGCATTCATCTTTCCCTCCACAAATGTGCTTATATGTGCAAGTTTTTCAATGACAAAACAGTCCGTATTTCTCCTAAAATAGGCCGAAGTACGTCCTTCAACGCGTCCGTCCAAACCACAGTGCTGCCCGGTGATTGGTCCAGTCTGGTGGGGCCTATTATGGATCAGCGGGAGCCTAACAAGAGAATTCATTTTGCTGGCAAGGTTAACAGTCTGTTGTTATTGCAATAACACAATTCAAATGAAAATATTCATTATTTTCAATGGGGAAAGGTCCTCACAGATTCCTCCAAATCAGGAAGGAATCGTTGGCTGTGCAGAAAAAGTGTTTTGAAAGCTAGCTGTGGTAGCAAAATCACAATCAAATTTCAATTTCAATTGAACTGCCTTTGGTTTATCTGCATTTCATGTTTTAGAAAATGTTTGGAAGCCACACTTTCAAAGGATATAATCTGCATTATTGGCCTTTAGACATGCTTACCTTGCTGGCTCATGTTTTAGAAGTTAAAATGTATTGAAAACCACACATTACCTTTTATCAGTCAGACATTCCCTTTATGGGATTTGTTGTTCTCCATTCAGCAGTGTGACAGACATGCCAATGCAAACACACAGTTGTAATGGATGTAATTTGAGGGTGTGATGATGAATGTATGGACTGCACAGGAAACGTCCACGACCCTGAAATTTGAAAATTGGTGTCTGAGGCTCAGAGGGAGACAACCTCATAAACTGATGTGTGAACAATTTAACGTTATTCTTTGAGCTTTTCACCATGTCTCCTTTAAATGCAGATGGTGTCCAGGTATTGAATTTGATCAATTTTAATCTTTTAGAAAAAAACAAAACTTAATAACAATAGAGTTCAGCACTGACACTTGAAAGAACCCCTCTTCTGTCTCTAAATATGTGGAGTGTCTGCAAACCAGCTCCAGCCAAAAGCCACATTAGTTCAGCTCCAGAACATTAGGCCCAGCTTCCGCCCATCTGCTCCCCACACACGGAGAGCCATTCTGGGGCTAATCACCGAGACGAGCCCTGGACAAGCTGCTTATTCTGGAGGACCTCAGCACATCAGCATCCTGACCTCGCGCCTCCACGAAGATGAACAAAGAATCAACAGAAAACATTTGTAGATGACAAATGTGAAGACGTACACCTTCTCCTTCCAAACATCCCACACTGCTCATTCCACTTTATTGGTTTGGGTTTGTTTAAAAGAGCTCAGTACTCAAAATTCAATGTACGAAGACTAGTTGAATAAACTGCGAAAGTCAAATTTTGTATGGTTTCCAATTTCAGCTTCAATTATGAAAAAAAAAAGCTTGACAGCATATTCTGTTGAAAACTAACTGAAAGAGGCTGTTCTGCAGCCCGATCAAAAGTTTAGGACCACATGCCTTTATAAGCCCAAATCAGTGTGAGCTGACAGAAAATGACACTGAATCTCTTTTTTTTTTGTTTGGTTTATTTTGGAGGCAAAAAACTCTTTTTGATTGTGGTCGTGCTGTGGAGCAGCATAAGCAGGGCCTGTCACTGCTCACCATCACTGCTGAGGTGGGACGTAGTAAGACAAGTAAGTCATTCAGGATAAGATCCTGAAGGTTATGGAACAAAAAAGTCAAGTGGAAGACCCAGAAAAATGTCACCAGCTCTGACCCGGAGGATCTGAAACTGGTGCGACTGCAGCCCAGTAACATCAGACCCTGAAGGACATCACAAACAAACACGTCTTCAAAGTCCTCGCCTCCTTGAACGCCACAGAACTGCAGCTTGGACTTTACCAGAGACACAAACATGGGACACTGAAAGTGGACGAAAGTTTGATTCTGATGAGAAAAAATTTAACCCTGATGGTCCTGATGGTTTAAATGTTAAAACGGTACTGTCACATCAAGCAGATCCACCTGAGATGTTTTCTACGCTCCACAGAGAGGGGGTGCCATAATGATCTGGTGCTTTTTCCATCAGTGGAACAATGGAGCTCCAGGTGGTGCAGGGGCCCCTGGCTCTGTGCAGATGTTGCAGAGAGTATCCCTCATGACTGAGGGCCTCGTCTGTGGAACCACTGGGTTTTCAACAGGACAATGCTACAGTTCACAAAGCCCCAGGACAAAGAACATCCCTCTTTAGGACCGTCCTGTGTGTTCCCCTGATCTAAATCCAACTGAGACCCTTTGGGGACGGACGGCAAGGGACGTTTACACAAATGGAGCACAGTCCAGCCAGTAGATGTCCTTCATGAGGCCGTCTGCACCACTTGGACAAATGTTCCCTCACTTGAAACATTTGTATCAAGCGCCACAACCAATGTTTGAAGTGATCAACTATAACTGTGACTCATTACTGAGTTCATGTTTTGGACTTTGATTTCTGTTTGGAGGGGGTTTGGGGTTGTTTTTGAGGGGAAATGTTTGTTGTTGTCTCACTCCCATTTCTTGGTGCTTACTGAAGCTCTACTTGGACATGCAACATGCAAAATGTGACTTTGCCATTTATTTATTTGGTCTTAAACTTTTGATCGGGACTGTAAAGACCCCAGGGAGTTTGGGACTTTAACTCTCAACAATCTTGTTGTGAGGCATTGTGAGTATTACCGCTATTGCATCGGGCCATCTCATTCTACTTTCTTTTTCACTTAGCTTTGCCAGTTGAGGGCAAAGAAATGAATGCATCTTTACCAGAGCTGGGAATCACAATATAGTGATAACCGATGTATTGCTCATTGTATTTAACTATCTATCACGATTTCTTTATACTTTTAATCAATGTTTTTGTCTGTTAAATGTCCCTTATTCAAATAAGCAATTCCATAAATGACACCAAAAATAACTCATGGCAATATATTGACACAGTAGCCCACTACATCGATACCGTCACCAAATCTAGTATCACGACATCAATCAATATTAGGATTTTGGCACACCCCTAATCTTTATTCCAGGTAAAAGAAGGACAGTGTATTTTTTAATAACAGGTATCAGTATTGCAATACAAGCCCTCTATTAATTGCTATTCGATCAAAAAATGTGTTGCTTCTCCCACCACATCTAGAGCTTTACTATTTGTACATCAATCAAATAAATATTAACCTCATGATTTAATTTAAATGTTCAAGGGACCACAGAAATTGATGGGTTTCTTTTACCACTCCCACAGTGGGCAGAAGCTAGACACACCCTAAAACTTAAACATCAAAATATCTGCCTCCCCAGAGCCTCGTTAGCCCTGTTTATCAGACCAACCTCACAAACAGAGTGGAGAGTGTTGCATTAGCGCACAGTCAAATGAGCATCCGCATATTAATATTTATAAGTCGATATATTTGTGATTGTGATAGAAAAGTGAATCAAAAGTGTGTTGCGTCAGACCATACTCGTAGCAGTTTTAAGGGCTACAGGGCCACTGCTTATTGAATACACAGCCTATGTTTGTGCAGCAGATTGTATTGTTCCTTTTGTATTTGAATAGGGAGCATAACCTACCTTGTCTTGTGTCCTGTCAAAGGCGAATTTGTGTCACCTACTACCTAGTTTATCATTTCTGAACTCTCCATAGCATTCATATATATGGAGAGAGAGAGAGAGAGAGAGAGAGAAATACAGTATATGGAATACGTTCGTAAATAAGCCTGTATTTTGCAGGTATTTTTGTGGTGCGGAGTGTGGTTATAGATCCGTCCATAGATCTTCCGCACAGGTGATGGTTTTAATATCAGAATATTGCTTTCCTCGCTCCATGTCAGCTGACTAACAGCACTGATGCACAATCTCAGTTTCTTTGCTCATATCTGAGCGGAGAAAAGGAGATTGTGCATCAATCCTCTGGTTGGAATCTGTCGAAATGAACCAGATCCTTTCCTCAGTCGAGTAAATACATCTGAAGTGATGGCATAGAAAACAGAGGGGGAGATGGATACTTTATGGATCCTGTAATGTGAATCATTATGAAACCTTTATTTCATATTGTGCAGCTACTTCATATGTTGCATAAAAAAACAAGTACACAACAAAAAGGAAAACTACATGGGTTAAGTTGCACTAAGCTTTTCAGGTAAAAGGTCTCTTAGAACTAAAAAAGTTATGTCCGTGGAGACAAGCAATTCACACATCTCAGCCATAAATCCAACAAACTGACCTCACCCGCCCAATCGGTTATTGCCTCTGTAACAAGTTAAGATATTAAAGATAATTTAGCTGAAAATTAGTTCTTCAAAAAAAATTACAAGCCTATACATTTATCTATTATGAATATATATATATATTTTTTTAATCTATGGACCATTCTTCTTATATCACGTGTTTGCGACTGACTGTGTGGCAACATTTTAGTCTGATTTTAAGCTGTGCCTCTCTCAGTCAAGCAAAATCAAAAGAACTTTGTTTTTCCCGTTAAAGAACTGTGTGTGCAGTGGATGAACGTGCCAGACCACAAACACAGTTCAAGTTTTAGACACCAACGCTACAACAGACACAGCAACCAGAAACCTGGTCACCATTACAGCGGCACCCAGTGCACCCAGCGGCACCCGGCAGCACCTGGGTGCTTTGGTCTCGTATAGCGTGGAGCTATTATAACTGGACTTGCATCTGTATCCGTGTGGACCTCAGAAAGACGTAACTAGACCTCAGTAGCAGCCATCCAAACATGTTTGAACTATGAAGCTGATTTTGGTCGTTCTCTGGTACAGTTTACTGTTTACTGACACAAAACCCAGCGGCCAATGGAAAGATACGCAGGATACTCTGAAAACATCGTCTAAAACTATTCTATTTTCACCTTTTCAAAAGAGATGCACACATAATGAACAGTAAGGTACATAGTGACATTCCTGCCTAAATATCAAATATATAATGCAAAAACTTCAAACAATACTATTACACTTAAACCCAAAGCTGAAGTACATAACACGAAATCATTGCCCCCCTTAGTTACATTTTTTGGCTTCTCTCCCCACCTTTGCACTTGAGTGAATATATGTGATTGGACTTCAGCGTACACAACATGAGCTTGCATGCCAAGGGACAAATCTAAATCATGCAGTCACACCCTCAACTATCTAATTAGTGCTGATGAAGTAAATTGTTTAAAATAGTGAGTGTGTGGATTGGAATGGCCTGATTAGTGGAGGGTTTCTGAGTGTGCAGTTTATTTTCTCCCGACGAGTCATGATTAATTGGAACACTTCTTTGTTGAGTCTGTAATTACTCAGCTCCACAGTTATTAATTATTATTATAACTCTGAGGATGCAGTCTGGAGGGAGCGCGGTAAACGGCACAGCCATCTTACGTTTAAAAATGAGACTGAATCCTTTGGTTTTATTCAATGGAAAATAATGACGATAATGTGTGTAGTCGTAACGTGTCTATGTAGGTCCGTGGAGGACACTTCCAGAGTTGCTTACACAGTGCACACATCCAGGTTTGTGGATGGTCTGAAAACTCAAGGGAAAAGAAAATACACAATAGATTTACGATCAATAGCAGCGTTCATGTGTTACGGGTCCGGTCTAGGGGGCAGACCCGCACAGAAGAAAACCCTGAATAACCAGGAAAATAAAGAGACACACGCAGTGAGCTTGGTTTCTGTGCAGCCTCGCTTCATTGTCTTTAATTACAAAATAGTCAAAAATAATATATAACTTGGTCTGCACGTAGACCCATTTTACATATTAACTAAATACAAACATCACACAATATTTTACACTAATATTTCACAACAATAGCTACTCAACAATAATATTTAAATGCTTCAAACATGTCCGGGATACCACGTTTATTATTACGCATGGCCTTGAAGTTGCGGAGGGGTGCCGCCATTACAAAACCTCGTAGGTAACTAGAACTTAAAACATCGCATTTACATTGTTTACTTTAATAAAACTACTCTTAAGTTGACCATAAATAACCAAAATAATATACAGTTTTCTTGTATGTATGTATATATGCGTTTTACATAATATTTACCTGAATAACCAGGAAAATAAAGAGACACACGCAGTGAGCTTGGTTTCTGTGCAGCCTCGCTTCATTGTAAAGGAGCGCACGAGATTTCAGCAAGAAGGGCCTGGCCGGGCCTGGGACCTGCAACCGCTCACTACACTGCCCCCTTGTGGCACACCCCAAAAACACTTGAGTACCTCAAGATTAGACAAAAGCATTAATGTCACTGTAATTAGTGTAATTTAGTGCATGTTAGCTACTTTTAAGTACAGGAAAAAATAATCTAATCATAAAACAACATAAAATGTGACTGCACATTTTGTGTGCGTCACACGCTCCCTGACAACAGAAAAATGGCTCCGGACATTTACAAATATACCTTTACTGTAACTACCACTGAACAAACAATCTCAACAATTTGTTTCTATGTTGTTGTTTTTTTTTTTTTAACCAATGTCTTTGTCACCTATTAATAAACAGGTAATGGCATGTGATGTACAGGAGCAGTAAATGGATATACTACTGGATATGTATAATGCTGTGGAATGAGTCTATATGGTGTACGATATATCACCGGGTTAGAGTTCATTCCCCAGACAGGCACAGCTGGTGGCAAGAAGGCTTCTACCGCGTGGACAGCTGGTGGTGGCTGGTAGGTGGACTGGAGCGAAGGCTGACCGAGGGAGTCGTAGGTGAACATCTGCGGTGGCTTCCGTTGACGAGTGGACCTCCGGACCTGTAGCTCGTCCTCTTCACCCTCACTGGCATGTTCAGGTAGACCTGCTGGCTCACCGTTGTCCTCTGAATGGTCTATTTCACTCTGGGCATCCTCCGCCGGCTCTGGTATTTCAAGTGCACCATCCTCATCCTGCTGATGTTCTACATTTGACTCTGGCTGACCTACATTCACAAGGGGCCTGTCTTGGATACTTTTGTTTTGCTCCCTGACTATGTGTTGTCTTATGTCTCTTGCAGGAAATGACATTCGGGGCTCTGTTTGTACAGTTGTGTTTCCTCTTTGTGGCCCAGCAGGTGGAGCTCTTGTGACCTGTTGAGGAACCCTTAACCAGTACTGAACTGGTTCATCTTCCGAGTCTGAAGATGTATTGCTTTTTGTGTCACTGAGTCTCTGGTCTTGTTTTTTCTGTCTTTGAGCTCTTGTTTGATGTGTTTGTCTATTTTTCACAGGTGGAACTGTGGGAGGTAAGTCTACAGGCAAGTCATTGACTAATAAAAGGAGGTTGCGATGAAGTGTCCTGACTTTGTTACTTCCGTTTTCAGGTGTCACTTTGTAAACAGGGCCATCTGCAATCCTCTCTTTTACAACATAGATGGTGTTCTCCCAGTATGATCTCAATTTACCAGGACCCCCTCTCTCTCCCAGGTTACGAACTAACACACGGTCACCTGGTTCAAGGACAGTACCCTTGTTCTGTTTGTCATATGATTTCTTTCCTTTTGCACTTGACTGTTTGCTATTCTCCATGGCTATCTTGTATGCCTCCCTCATCCTTGCAGCCCACTTTTCCGCATAACCTCGAGGAGTGTTGGTATCTTGTTCAGGGTGTAAGTTGAAGATGAGGTCCACAGGCAGTCTGGGATGTCTTCCAAACATTAGGTAGAATGGAGACATACCTGTGGCCTCGTGCCTTGTACAGTTATAGGCGTGAACTGCATGTGCCAGATGATCTCTCCATCTCTCCTTTTCCTTCTCTCCCAGGGTCCTCAGCATCTGGAGAAGAGTACGGTTAAATCTCTCTGCTGGATTACTCTGGGGATGATAGGGAGTTGTGCGTGAATGTCCCACTTTAGTCAACTGCTGCAAGGTTTTGAAGAGGTCATTTTCAAATTCTCTCCCCTGATCATGGTGCAGCTTGTGTGGATAGCCAAACTTGGGAATGAAATCTTCAAAAAGTTTCTCGGCGGCTGTCTTGCCAGATTTGTTTCTAGTGGCGTATGCCTGGGCATATCTGGTAAAATGGTCAACAGCCACCAGGACATACTGATAACCGCCTTTACTGGGTTCCAAATGTAAATAATCAATGGACAGGAGCTCTAGAGGCTGACTAGTGGTAATGCTCCCCATGGGTGCTCTAATGTGGGAGACAGGCTTTTTGGTCTTGATGCAATGACACTTTCTTGTCACATAAGTTTCTACATCTCTTTTCATGTACGGCCAATAAAAGCGGTCCCGGATCAATGTCAGAGTCTTTTCAGTGCCTACATGACTCATGTCATTGTGTAGAAGCTTTAGGGCCGTTTCATGATACAGCTTAGGGAGGACAAGCTGTTGTCTCTGATTAGTCTTTCTGAAAAGCAAACTGTCTTGGAGATGTAACCTGTCCCACTCATAAAGCAGTTTTCGGGCTGGAGCACTAACTTGGTTTTTAATGTCATTAGTTAGTGTGTTGACAGTCTCTTTGAGCTTTACAACTTGGCCTATGACGAGGTCATTTTGTTGTGCTTTTACCAGTTCAGCATGGCTAATGGCTGGTAGTAAGTCAGTTGTCGGGTTTGTCTGAGCTAGGTCCAGGGCTGCTACATAAGCAACATCTTTTGACTCTGCAGCACGACTGCCATCCCAAATAGTATGAATAGTGTCTCTAGACAGTTCTTTTGTACAAGTGTCCACATAACTGTCTATGTCTAGTGGCAGTCTGGACAATGTGTCTGCATCTACGTTGACTTTGCCTGGCCTATACTTTATTTCAAATCGGAAATCAGCAAGCTCACCAACCCAGCGATGGCCAACGGCATTAAGCTTCGCTGTACTCATCACATAGGTTAATGGATTATTGTCTGTGTAAACAGTAAAGTGTGGCGCATAGTAGAGATAGTCTCTAAACTTTTCGCAAATGGCCCACTTTAAAGCCAGAAATTCTAATTTACCTGAATGGAGGTGGTAACTTCTTTCAGCAGGTGTCAGTGTTCTTGACCCGTAGGCAATGACGCGCAGCTTCCCACCTTGGCGCTGGTACAGCACGGCGCCAAGTCCTCGCTCCGAGGCGTCAGTGTGCAGCACAAAGGGAAGGCTGAAGTCTGGGTAGGCGAGTACAGGTGGACTTGACAGGGTTGAGATGAGCTGATGTAGCGCCCTCTGGTGTTCTTCAGTCCAGCGTATAGATGTTTTTGATGGCATCTGCATGCGTTTTGACTTTGTTTTCTTTAACTGGTTGGGCGTAGTGGTGCAATTAATGTCTTTTGCTACTAACAGTTCATACATGGGTCGTGCAATCTTAGAAAAATCTTGAATATATGTGCGGTAGTAGCTGAGAAACCCGAGCAGTTTACGGACTTCTCCAACAGTGCTTGGTGCTTTGTCTTTGAGGGCTTGAATGGCCTCCAAATCTTTGGGGTCAATACGAACTCCATCAGCAGAGACTAGCCGTCCCACATAGCGGACTTCTTTTTTAAAGACCTCACATTTGGTCGGCCTGAGCTTCACGCCATGTTGTTGAAGCGCTCTTAAGACACGCCGGAGTCCCTCAACATGTTCGTCGAATGTCTTGGCATAACAGAGGATGTCATCCAAATACGGAATGCAACACTCGTCCCTCAGTGAGCTCAGCATTTCCTCCATGCTCCTCTGGAAAGTAGCTGGTGCGTTGGACAGCCCGAAGGGGATGCGCACCCACTCGTACAATCCCCACGGGGTGATGAATGCTGTCATGTGTCGCGATCCCTCAGCCACATAGCCCTGATGGTAGGCTTTCCCCTGATCTAAAATGGAGAACCAGCTATATCCCCCCAGTGTATCAATCAAATCTTGGATGCGGGGCAGGGGATGTCTATCTGGGACTGTCTTTTGATTGAGGAGCCTATAGTCTATGCAGAGACGGAGGGTGCCGTCTTTCTTACGCACACAAACCACTGGGGCTGCATAAGGTGACTTGGACTTGACTATCCACTGCTTGGCCAAAAGGTCTTGAATGTATTCTTTAACTTCCCTATAGAGTGGTTTGGGGATAGCAGAGTACGTTCTTTGGACGGGAATGTCATCTTTCAGTGTTATGTTCATTTGGAGACTTGGAATGCAGCCGATGTCATTGTCATTGTGGGAGAAAGCATTTGACTCTTCATAAAGCATTTGTTTCACCACAGCTTGTTGCTCTTCACTTAAATGACCCACATCAACTGGCGGGTGCCACAGTTGAGATGTGGATTCACTGAGTGTCTGTTCATTGTCAACACAGTCAGGCGTACTAGAGTCATTTACTGTGGCATTGGCTGTTTCTATGATTTTGTCAATTGACTGAATACTCCCAAGTAGTGTCAAATGGTCTAAAATAATGTCACTTTGTGTGTGATTACCAACTGGGATCTCAACATAAGGTCGCTTGCCTTTGTGTACCTCAACTACTCCATCACCAATGTCAAGTTGCTGCAACTTGGTAGCGGGATCAGTGACTTCAAACAGGGCAACCGGGGCGCTGAAATCAGTTGACAGGTGACACCTCAGGTGAGTGACTTGACCGGGACGTATGACTACGCCTTGTCGGCCTACTCTAACCCGAGCATGTTCAAATCTGGATTCATGAGTCTGGATGAAGTTGACAATTGTCTCAGCCTGATCAGCTTGAATCTGCATAGCATCTTTGAGTAGTCTAGAAATGACTGTGACCACTTCCTTTTCTTCTGCCTGCCCCAGAATGAGCTCTTGAATGACGTTGAAGCCTAATATGGGACGGGGGAGTCTGACTCTGCTGACCAGGAATGGTACTCTGATAGTGAGATCTGGGTTGTCATTGTCAGGTAGGTTAAACAATAGCTCGATCCAACCATCATAAGGAACAGATTCACCGTTTACTGCAGTCACATGGAGGGGCTTGTCTCCCAATAACTCACTAAGAGGGCGAACCCTTTGTTGAGGGGCAAAAGTCTTTCTCCAAACACGATCAACAATGCTGACCTGTGCACCAGTGTCCAGGAGCACGGACATCGCATAGCCATTTAGGTTGCACTTGAGGAGACATTTCTGTCCTAAGATCTTTGCTACTCTTTGTGATGCAGACATGACATCAGCAGAATGGCAAGCAGCATCATTAGTTGAGTGTGAGTCATTTTCATTCAGTCCTGTTGGTGAGTATTGCTGTGGCCTTGGTTTGTAACCTTTGGTTCTTTTCAAACATCCAACTGCCCTGTGTCCTTCCTCGCCGCAAGTAAAACAATGATTGCAGTTGGGCCTACGATGGGCAACACAATCTGGGCAACCAAACTTACTCTTTTTCAGCTGCTGGCGGGGCCTATCAGAACAGTGACATGGACATGTTGAACTTATCTCATTTGGTTTTGACTTAACTTGCTCTTTGGGTTTGGTCTGGAGAGAGCTTATTGCATCTGTCAAGGTTTGTACCTGAGCACTGAGTTGTCGAATGAGCTCATCTTTCGCCTTATGCTCAGCGTTAGGTTTTACTTTTGTACCACTGGCCTCAACTTCGTTACTGTGGGCAAGGGCGGTTTTGGGGCGAGTGACGCGACCTAAACGTCTTTTACGTTCACTCTCTTCGTTTGTAGTTTTTGTCATTTGCTTTAGGAGCAAGTCATCAGTCACTGTAGGATCAGAAAGGAAATGTTTTAGCTCTCGTCTAATGTCTTCATGTTTCTCATTTAAACCTTGGTATACAGTGTGTAGGAACACATTTTGAACCATTTGAGTTTCATACTTGATATCACAATCTGATTGTTTTGACGTGAATATTAACTTTTGCTTGAGCCCCATCATTCGGTAAAGAAACTGTTGTGGAGTTTCATGTTCATTCTGCTTTGCTGTGATGAGCCCTTGGAACAGTTCAGTTGTACTTTTCTCTCCCAGGTGTGACTGTAGAAAGCTCTTTAACTCTGCGACACTCATTTCATCTTTGCTTGTGAGCATCTCTTTGAAAATGCCAGGCTTGATGATGCGCAGGACAGCCTGAACTACTTCATTCTCAGTGTGATTCTCTTTCAGTCCTCTGTCTATTTGCTTACTGATGTTACTGTAGCTTATATCAGACGCATTATCACCAATTTGCCCACCCTGAATCTTAAACTCCTTCCTCTGCAGTAATGGCAGATCTTTTAGAGCTATCATGCTTTGAGAGGGATGCGGTAAGTATTTGACCTGGGACTGGTTATCTTCTTCTGCAGCTGTCGGACCTGGAGATGTGTCACCCATTTTGAGCTTTTTAGTTAGTGACTCATAGCCGGAGAGGAGCTTGGCCAACTGTGACTCAATACTGTCATTTTCATTCTGATTGCTATCACCTTGGTCATTGTCGGTTGGCTGGGCGTGGACAACTCCAGGGGCAAGGTGAGGGGATTGACTCTCTACTACGCTACAGTGACCCTCTTTAATCTCCTCAACCTTGTCATGAAGGTACAATAGTACTGACACACCTTGGTCTTCCGATTCCAACAAGCTTTCACTGTTCATATAAGTTACAATAAAACCTATACAACTCTCTTCATCTGATAGATCTATCTGAGCTGGATCTAAATCAGATGTTTTGGGGATTTCGTTGACTAGCTTGGATAAGTCATCTGCTGAGAGGTGAAACAATTTCTTTTTCACAGTCCAAACCAGCTTCTTGCGTTCACTGTCCCCCATTGTTGCTCATAACTTCAGGCCTTGGTCCTGCAACACTTGCTTTGACCCCTTTCCTTGAATTATACAGCACATGGATGTAGACGCTTGTCCACGGGTTCAGGACTGGATCGACGACCTCTGGTGGCTGATGATGTCATCGATCCCGGACGAGCCCCCAAGTTTCTGTTACGGGTCCGGTCTAGGGGCAGACCCGCAGAAGAAAACCCTGAATAACCAGGAAAATAAAGAGACACACGCAGTGAGCTTGGTTTCTGTGCAGCCTCGCTTCATTGTCTTTAATTACAAAATAGTCAAAAATAATATATAACTTGGTCTGCACGTAGACCCATTTTACATATTAACTAAATACAAACATCACACAATATTTTACACTAATATTTCACAACAATAGCTACTCAACAATAATATTTAAATGCTTCAAACATGTCCGGGATACCACGTTTATTATTACGCATGGCCTTGAAGTTGCGGAGGGGTGCCGCCATTACAAAACCTCGTAGGTAACTAGAACTTAAAACATCGCATTTACATTGTTTACTTTAATAAAACTACTCTTAAGTTGACCATAAATAACCAAAATAATATACAGTTTTCTTGTATGTATGTATATATGCGTTTTACATAATATTTACCTGAATAACCAGGAAAATAAAGAGACACACGCAGTGAGCTTGGTTTCTGTGCAGCCTCGCTTCATTGTAAAGGAGCGCACGAGATTTCAGCAAGAAGGGCCTGGCCGGGCCTGGGACCTGCAACCGCTCACTACACTGCCCCCTTGTGGCACACCCCAAAAACACTTGAGTACCTCAAGATTAGACAAAAGCATTAATGTCACTGTAATTAGTGTAATTTAGTGCATGTTAGCTACTTTTAAGTACAGGAAAAAATAATCTAATCATAAAACAACATAAAATGCGACTGCACATTTTGTGTGCGTCACACATGCTTCAGTTTAGATGTTTCAATTTTCAACAAGTTACAAAGACTTGACTAATGCTAGCTCTGTTATTTATGAGGAACTTGTTTAACCTCACCTCCAACTAAGTCAGGTCTTTGAAGCTCTGTTATTCAAGTTCACTTTAATCGGTTTAGTCTTAACACAATCTGACCACAGACAGTGCAGTGCCTCCAGGCTTCACCCTCACAGCGAATGTGTTTGCATCCTTTGAAAGGTGATGTTTACATGGCATCGCAGCATTCTAGAATCCCTTATAGTTTGAATGCCATAAACTTCTGACCTGTCAGATTGCAGATTTGTTGACCTGGTTCCTGGTTTATATCTCTGATTACTGGGCATATTCACAGGAGGCATGAACTGGCACAAAGTCACAAAGTTAAAAGTCTGTCAAAATAAATCAATCAATCAATATTAATGTGTTATTGAAGGCCAAAGACAGGATTGTTGTCATATTAATCTTATGGTCTCTCTAGCTTGAGGGTCTTAGCTGTTCCTAGCACTGCTCTTTTCTGGACTGAGATGTCTGATGTTCCTCCAGGGATCTGCTGGAGCCTTTCCTCCAGTTTGGGGGTCCCTGCCCCTAGTGCTCCGATCACCACAGGCACCACTTTGGCCTTCACCTTCCAGGCCTCTCTAGCTCTTCTCTGAGCCCTTGGTATTTCTCTGGTTTCTCATGTTCCACACAATGTCTGGTTGGTCCATTACCATTCTGTCAGTTTGTATCTGGACGTCCCACAGGATCTTGTTGGAACACTGAGCTACTAGTTGTTTCACTGTGAGCCTGGATTGTGGGTTTCGAAGTAACCATTCATCTCACATCCTTTGCACATAACCCCTCTGACAAGGGTTACTCAAGTACCATTCCAGAGGAGCCTTGTTCTCGCATCTCGCCCATCTGTGTCTTGTTCCAGTTGCCCATTTGTCAAAGTGCACTGTTCCCCTGAACCTGGAGCAGACCTTGTGGCCGGGCGACGTCTGAGCCGCTCACTCAGGGAGGCAGGCAGTAGTGTGTGTGTGTGTGTGTGTGTGTGTGTGTGTGTGTGTGTGTGTGTGTCGATAGATAGATAGATAGATAGATAGATAGATAGATAGATAGATAGATAGATAGATAGATAGATAGATAGATAGATAGATAGATAGATAGATAGATAGATAGATAGATAGATAGATAGATTTAGTCCTTGGTCCGTTAGTTTAGTCATAAATCAGGACAGAAGGAGGAAGAAACCAACTCCACACTAAAATGGGCACGATTTTCAACCATATAATGACAAGTGTGAACACTTCCCTCTCTGACCACAGGGGAATTAGTCTGGCTCTGGTCTCGCTCAGTCTTGTGTAGAATATCTCCACACTCCCTCTCTCTCTTTGTTTTAGCTCCAGCCAGTCGATCAGAGCCTTGTTGTGGGGACTCAAACTAAACGGCCAGCTCTGATCACGGCGCTTTAGCCAGAACTGGATGAGGGCTGCATCATCTGGACTGCATCACAGTCCAATAACCCCAGCCTATGGTAGAATTTGTGTTTTACTGCCTATCCACAAAAAACAAAACAGGCACAAAGTCTAAAGTCTTCTCTGAAAGCATGAAAGATGGATTTTTAAAATCCTTTAAAAATCGTTAATGATGACAAAATCGTTAATGATTTGTAAAAATCATGATGTTAAACACAGCAAATAAATTCATGCGAGTCTAATTATCGATAAAGGCAGTGCGTGGATTTTGCAGATTGTTTCATTCATGTTTTACTGTCTGAAATGTCTAAATCATTCAAATGAGAAGGAAACAGACGGAACAGCAGAAGGAGCAGACACAGACGTGTTTTAGGAATTTAAAATCTGAATTTCAGATTGTGATGTTTTTTATGAATACTTCAGAGCTCGTTGCCGAGATAAGATGTGCTCATATGGAACATGAACGATGGACATCGTGACTTACTGTTGTTGTTACTGTTGTTGTTATTTTTGACAGGGTAATTGTATGATTTACTCCTGCAAACCAGTAACTGCAAATGTAAACTAGCCATTTAGCTGGAACATCTGTTTTTATAAGCTTTATGTTGTCCCTGAAATAAAGACTAAAGTAAACTGTAGGTCTACTGCAACATGGACTCTAAAGGGATGCAGTCAGTGTGTGTGTGTGTGTGTGTGTGTGTGTGAGTGTGTGTGTGTGTGTGTGTGTGAGTGTGTGTGCGTGTGCGTGTGTGTGTGTGTGTGTTGTTTTTTTTTTAATCAAGAACAAACAATGGCCTATTGACAAGTGCCGTACTCCATAATAACTGGACAGCTACATGTAAGTGTAGCTGAGGCCTTGAAGCTAATGGGACTGTGACGCAGCGCTGCTAAGTCTTCATTAGCATGTTTGATATCCCTGCAGTTCAGGATTAGCGCCGTGCAGTGCTCATTAACATCCAGGTGCTTGAGAAGAAAGGAGGAGGTAATTTTAGGCTCTGTACATTTTTTTGGAACTAATATGTGTCCAAAATGAACCAAGAAATTGAAACCTGGTTCTGTCCATTTTTCAGTTTTATATGTCCCAGATATGTGTAATGTTTGGCCATTTTTTACACATAAAATGCCTTAGTTCTAAAACATGACATAATGAAAAACTTGTAATATTCATTCATTCATTCATTTTCTACCGCTTATTCCCGTTAGGGGTCGCGGGTGACTGGAGCCTATCCCAGTGACTTTGGGCCTTAGGCGGGGTACACCCTGGACAGTGGCCAACTCGTCGCAGGGCTGACACAGAGAGACAGACAAGGACAGACAACCATTCACTCTCACATTCATTCACTACGGGCAATTTAGAGTTGTCAATTAACCTACACAGTCATGTCTTTGGACGGTGGGAGGAAGCCGGAGAACCCGGAGAGAACCCACGGTAACACGGGGAGGACATGCAGACTCCACCCAGAGAGATCGTGTGATGTTGGGGTGGTTCGGAATTCGAAACCACGATGTTGGGGTGGTCTGGGATTCGAACCCACGATCTCCTTATTGAGAGGCAGAAGCTCTAGCCGCTCTGCCACCGTGCACCCCAAACTTGTAATATATATATATATATATATATATATATATATATATATATATATATATATATATATATATATATATATATATATCCTCAAAGTTATATTTGGGTTTCACAAAAATGAAAAATTGTTAAATTGTATAAAATGATACAATGAAAGTAGTAGAAGTTCTGGTCCAGTAAAAGCCTGAAACCATGACTTTTCCTTCATTAAAATGCTAAGTGCATATAATAAAGGATTAAATAAACCCCAGACACACCTCCAGCCTGTGTCCGTGGGAGTGGATCTCCTTCACTGTGGTTCTCTTCCAGATTTGTGTTTTTGCCGCTGGGTTTTTTCATAGTTTTTGTAGGACAGGAGGCGCTCTTGGACATTAATCCAGTGGCTTTTTTCCAGTAAATGTTTGTGTCAATGGAACTCTGTGATATCAGAGATAACCATCCCATGAAAGACGAGCAGATTAACAAACCACAGAAACAGGGATTTCGTCTGAGCCTCCACATTAAAGACACATCAAGAACAGAAACCATTTGATGCCAAATGATCAGTTGGTGTAACTAGCTTTTATTTTTAGGCCCAGATTTTAACGGGACAAATTACTTGATATGAATCTCAGAAGGATCTCTAGAGGAAGACCAGACTTCAGATCATTTTTCTGCAGCTTTAAATTTTAAGGCGAGACACTACAGGCAAAACAAATTTTTTTTTCAGTTTTTTGTTTGGTCACTTTGCTCTCTCAACATCGACATTCATGTGGAAACAACAAACTTGTCCGATCTGCTCCTAAAGATGTTTTATTATTTCTCTGAATCCACTTCATCCATAGACCAGGGCTCTCAAGTGTCACGCATTGACCGTGAGACACACGCATTTGGGTATGTTCACACGCTCACACGCCACACTTCATGTTTCTCACGCTCAAAACTAAAGACGCCATAAAATAAAATAAGGCCATGCTCCGTGTTGAAATATGTGAAATGGATGTGCAGCCGTATTTTGTACACGGAACTGTTACTGTAATGAACGCACACTGTCCAATCAGGTCAATCCATCTCTCTCTCCCTCTCTCTCTCTCTCTCTCTCTCTCTCTCTCTCTCTCTTCCAGCTCCTCTAAATGTAAACACTGGCCAGTGAATTTAAAGCGCAAAATTCACGCGCACAACTCTCAAACAAATAACTGCCAACACTTTCTGCAGTGATATGGACACACAATAACGACGGTAAGTAAGATTCAAAGCCCGCACTGTTACATTGCACTTTATGACGAGCGGGACTCAGCGCTCCGAGAGTGAGGCGCGAGAGCGTGCGCTCTGTGCTGGAGGCTCGTGTGCTCCGACAGCGAGCCTCGTCCGCTCCGTGAGCGGGCCTCGTCCGCTCCGTGAGCGAGCCTCGTCCGCTCCGTACGCGGGGCTCGTCCGCTCCGTGCGCGGGTCTGGTGCAATCGGCGAGTCATTCAAGCCCGCCTCAGCGCTTCTGCTGCTCTCAGCGCCTTTTCCATGCGCTCCCTGTCCACATCCTTCAGACAGTTCAGAGAAAAGTCCCACCTTAGGCTGAGCCTCATGGCTCCGCGTCGGTCCACGCCTTTTACTCTCTCTCTCTTCACAAAATCGCAGAGTGCTCCGGCTCACTGCGGCGCCCTTACTCATCCTAACTAATTCATCCTAACTAATTCGTCCTAACTAATTTGTCCTAGACAAGGACCGAGATGTGTCCAATTTTCTCTATAACCTGCGCAGCCTCAAAACTGCAACTGCACCTCCAGTTTTATGTACATTCAAAGTGTTTTAGTTAATGTACATTCTAAGTGTATAGTTGACATTGAAATCTGTCAAATGCAGATATAACGCAGTCAAAACCCACCGTCCCTGATCAGGGACAGTATCAGAGTTTTTACATACATGCGTCATTCATTAAAAACAAGTGTTTTCAATACAGACATGTTATATGTCATTTGAAAGCTTAGAGTCACCAGTAAACGTCTAAAATGTTAAATCCTCGCTAAATCACCTCCCAAAATACTTGTAAGCTATCAAACTGTAACATAACCAAACTGTTCATCTCTCATTTCTTACTTTCGTTGGCTCCTCCAAACGCAAACAAAATCCAATCCAGAAGTGTGTGCACTCTTTCTGCCCATCACAGTCCACAGAAGAAGAATATCCAGTTGTTATTTCAAATAATATAATCCATTTGTTGATATCCACCCGTAAACGCTTATTCTTCATTTGACAGTAACACAAAAGCAATAAAAACATAACTGTTGCGCATCACTTTGCAGAGATATCTTCGGCTTGAGCGGCTTGAGTATGATCGTTTTCCTCTCAGTCTTGTCTTCAAAACGAGCCTATCCGTGCAATTTTCCGTCGAGTACTTCTAGAGGGAGAGCCCTTAGAACAAAGCGAACGAATCCATTTTGACACGAGAGGAGCGTCAGCTCCGCGTGCGTAAAGGCGTCACAGCCTGGAATGCCACAAATTCTTCTGGCCAATCACCAGAGCTTTCAAATGAGGGGTGGGACTTGCAGGTTCATTGAGTGCAGGAGCTGATTTTTCCGTGCGTAAAGAGACGAAGGCACCATTTTACGCATCATTTGCGCAGCGGAACGTCTGTACGCACGACCTGCCTTTGATTTGAGGAAGTTTATGAAAAGAATCATCTATAATGGATATTTATAATCACCAAAATGACCAAATGTGGTTTTCAGGGTCATTAGAGTGGCAAAATGCATGAAAAGCAGTTTGGCACATTTGGCACAGAGAAGGACCTCTTGTTCGGATTAGGGTTCTTTCATACAAAAAGCTGCTCAACATCAAAATGGTTGTATCTAGAAGTCTGAAATTTCACACAATTGTTGTCAACAAGGTGGACAGCTGCTGTGGGGAGTTTCAATAGCACAGCATGAAGTATGTCTTCAGGAAGACATTTTTGTTTTCTCTTTTTTTTTCCAAGACCAAAAAAACGACTTTTGGGGTGTGTTTGAACAGGTGTACTGCCGGTTGTGTTTCACTCAGACAAAGCACAGCTTCTGAAACTAGAAGGTCTTAGCTTTCAAATGACACATTATACAAGCCTATAGAGTTAGCCATACAATAATAGCCATACAATAAGCTTTTTCATTTGGGTACGTACTTTTCGAGAAAAACTGCCAAAATGAGGTGGGTCTTAACAGGTTAAGTGCAAGTCAAAGTTAGTTCACTGCAGCGGTATCCGTGCTTCTTCAGGGACCGTCAGCAAATTACTGCACAGTGAGGTAAAGAAAAAAAATCCTACAGTGCATTTTTTTGTTGTTGTTGTAGGGCATTTGACCCAGTGACCCCAAACCGCCTTAATAATATGACTTTATATTTGGTTAGTGGTTCTCAAACTATGGGTGAGGGTAAAGTATAAAATAATATTTACTAATTTGTTCTTAATCCGATGAAACATGTGCAATTTTATAAAATGCAGTGGGTGACCAGCTCCGTGATAATTGGAAAAATCTGTAAATTACAAAATTATGAAGAAAATTGGGAACCTAAGTTGCATGACTTTTTTTTTTCATTTTTGGGACAGTAATATTATAATACAAAAATATCAGGTGTTTAGCTCTGTAACTAGTAATATATAATTTATTAAAATTTTTACTTTTGTGTTTTAAATTCTATCCATCTATCTATAATACATTGTATTTATTTATTTTTTAAACGCTGGTTGACGAACATTAAACATAACTAGATAATAGACCAGTTTGCAAAGATGAAATCCAGAAGGTACAATCTCATGGTCCCACCTTCTCACAAGTAACAGGTTAATAAGTAACACAATGACAGTCAACGGAGTTTAAAACAATAATTGTTGTTTTGTAATAAAAGACTCATGTGTGATTACAAAAAACATTTATTTTTTAGTTGCTCAAAACCTCTTAAAATGCACCAGAATACAAGAAATAAGTCTCCCTTGGGAAAAAAAAAATCTGGGGGGGGGACCCCCAGACCCCCCGTCAGGATTTTGCGTGATGACTTAAAGAACACACCGGACTAAGCCCCGCATCTCAGCAAATCCTAGAAACGCCCCTGGTCTTTCTTACGTTTTGAAAACATGAATGCTGCCATGGTCCGTGTTGCCTGCCTCTTTGTCATTTGATTCGTTTTGAAGCCGAAAATCCCAAATCCGAGAGTCAGCCATTATTTACTTTCACCCTGTAAATCAGAATTTTTTTGCCACTTTTTCTCGGGTAGCGACCCTGAAAGCGCCAGGTACATTTACATGTTTTAAGTTCAATTTAAACCTATTTAGTAGTTATTAGTAGTATTAGTCATGTTAAATGAAGATGTTAAAATATATATGACAGGTTAGACAACATATTTCACTAAAATGTAGTGAACATTATTATATTTATGGTGGGACACTACAGGTGAATTGGAAAAAACCTTACATTTAAAGATATCAATTGTAAACTTGTAAACTGTAGTAGTCCACATAAATGTAAGAAAAAATGTATTACAAGTTTTTCATTGTAATGTTTTCATGTAGAAATAATATTTTATGTGTAAAAATGGCTAAAATTGCACATACATCTAACTTACCCTATTGTTCGGGTAAGTTAGATCATGCAGAAAAAACGAAGAGTCTGTTCTATGCTCCAAGATACTTTTCAACTCACTTTACCCCGCCTCCGGCCAAAATCTCACTCTAATCTCTGATCAAAACTTGAGAGCCCTGTCCATAGATTTCTCTGGGACATTGTAACTTCAAAGGCCGTTTTATTAAAATGCATTTTTCTCCCTCGAGACATAAAGATCAGCCTTAAAGTAGATCCCACACCAAACTGTACAATCTGGACTCAACAAGATTTTGACGAAACATACAGAAGGATTTTTTATATCTAATTCTAAAACTGACTTAATGAACTTTTAAATTAAAATAATGAGGCACATTTTGAATTTTTAGGACAATTTTCAGTCCAATCTAGTTTACTTAAAAACTAAATAAAAAATTCAAAATCCCCTCAGTATTTTCTTGTAACTAATATGTTACAAAATGAACCAAGACATTCAAACCTGGTTCTGTCCATTTTTCAGATTTAAATGTCCCAAATATGTGTGTTTTTGGCCATTTTTACACATAAAATACCTTGTTTATATGAAAAGATGACAGGATGGATGTAATATATTTGTTCTTATATTTATGTGAGTAAACTACAGGAGAAGTTTACAATTGATATCTTTAAATTAAAAAAAAAAATCCCCATTCACCTGCAACTTAAAAAGCTTTGTTCAAACCCTGGAGCTTGTTACAATCACCAAACTGCCTTTATAATTATTAGGGCTGGACCTGGAAGTAACAACGTAAACCATGAAACAATCATGGGGTTGATTTTCTGTAACTGTAGGCTTTTAAAAAATCAACTGAATCATGTGGAAATAGAACTCTTTGTGAAACGGCTACATTCCATTTCTGAAATAACACCACATTTCTACTTATTTCAACATCGTATTTATATTTCACGGAACCTGAATGTAATTTAATCCTATGACATTCCAAAGCTGCTCAATTTAACACTAAAAAAAAAATGTTTACAATTTTTTTTCCTGGGCTATGTGTAAATCCCATTCACATCGATTCTATATTCGCTGCCTTTCCACTTGAGCAAAGCTAGCGTCACTAATTAGCAACCAGGTGTTCGTTAGCGTGGCTCAGATATTTATAGTTCCAAACAGATGAGATGCTAATTAGCGACGGTAGCGGCTGAAAAGGTACTCCTCATTAACTCTGCCGGGAAGATGAAGAAGCTGGCGTCGTGTCATTAACTCTGAGGTTTTGTTCTGAGTTTGTGGCTGTTTGAAAACGGTCACGTGATCCTCTTGAACAATCGAACCGTGAACGCAAGCACTTCATTCAATGTTAATTCATATTTATTCCGCCCCTATTGAGGTGAGACACTACAGGCAAAACTGTTTTATTTTTCAATTTTTTTGCTATTTTGGTCAGTTTGCTCTTTCAGCAGATCAACTTTCATGTGGAAACAATAATATTGTCCAGTTTGCTCTTTAAAATGTTTTATTCTTCCATTGAATCCACTTCATCCATAGATTTCTCTGGGACATTGTGACTTCGAAGGTCGTTTTTCTAAAATGCATTTTTCTCCCTCGGGACATAAAGATCAGCTTTAAAGTAGATCCCTGGAAGTGAACAAGATTTTGATGAAAAGTACCGAAGGATTTTTTGTTATCTAATTCTAAAACTGATTTATTGAAGTTTTAAGTCAAAATTTGAGTTTTAAGGACAATTTTCAGTTCAACCAAGAAATGTACACCTTATTCTGTCAATTTTTCAGATTTAAATGTCCCAAATATGTGTATTTTTGGCAATTTTTACACAGAATGCTTTATTTCTACATGAAAACATGACATGATGAAAAACTCTTTTCTTACATTTATGTGAGTAAACTACAGGAGAAGTTTACAATTGATATCTTGAAGAGTTTTTCCTATTCACCTGCAGCGTCTCACATTAATGTCTTATTCTGCATAACCTGTGAACTACACAATTACTAACACATTTCTATTAATACATCATTAGTGCTCATTAGGATGATGTGTAATCATCATTGCTACCTTTTTCTTACTATTATTTTTCATTAGAGTATACTTTGGGCCATTATGAGTTCAAGTGTTTAGTTTCAGCTCTGCCCCGTTCAGTCCCAGGACCCAAACCCCCTCTTATGAACCAAAGTACAAAGGGTTGCTATGGTCACATGCAGTGTCTTGATTCAGTCTTGGTTTGGCCCCTGAATCTCTGACTGAGCTTTTCACAGCGTACGTCCCAGCCAGATCAGTGAGGTCAGGAAATCAGCTGTTGTTAAATGTGTCCAGAGCCCCATTATAAACTGGAGGAGACGGGGCTTTTGCTGTGGCTGCCCCAGGACTGTGCAGCGATCCACCTCAGCAGATCAGAGCTGCTCCATCACTACACCTGAGAAAATGAAAGGAAAATACACAGAAATTAATGCACAGTTCACAAAGTAATACAACATTATGCCTCAATAACAAGAAACTGAACTGAAATAGAATCACGTGACTGAACTGGTCTCACAATTACACTCATGTTGCTTTAAAGGAAAAATATTATGCATTTGTGTATTGTTTTTAGCCTTTAAACCTGCTCTTGAGTGTCTTTAGTTTTACATGTTTTAGAACTAAAAATAAAATGTTTTTACAGAGAAAAACATAACTTTATAACTCAATTGGGAGATGCCATTTATTGCAATTACACACATGCAAATACATACCCACAGTGCTTTGCAGTAAAGAGTGGATCTGATGAAGTTGTAGTTAGTGATTAGACAGAAGAAATGTTCAGAGTCTGGCCATGATTTAAGGACTTAAAACAGCAAAGGATTCTGGGATAAATGACGTCAGCGTCATCTACGTCACACATTGTAGGAGTTCAGGAGAGAGAGGATTTACAAACCAGCATCAACAAAGAAACGGGAATCAAGCTAATACTGCTCCAGGTGTGTTTTTTATGACGGAACAATGTTAGAACATGGATAAAAGCTCAAAAAAATCTCAATTTTGCCTAATATTTGTCCTTTAAATTTGTGTCACCAACTGTATCTTAGAAATGTAAGTCATCATGTCTATGACTTGACATTGTATAAAACGTATAAATAGATGGAATAAAAGATCATAATCTGTCACAAACAAAGTCTGTGGCTAAAGGAGCTTAATTTAAAGCTAATAAATTGGGCAAGATTTATATTTTCACATGGAGCGGTAATGCCATGTCATGGGGTCACAATGCAAGAGAAGAGGATTAGCCATTCTTCGTATGTTTTCTTGAATAGTTTGTGTAATAGTTGGACAGATGGATAAACCCCTGTCATGTTGTATTGCTGTATTCCTCATGTCAGTGTTCTTCCTGACTGTGTGACACTGTATGTGACTGTAGCACCACTCTGCTCAATATATTCTGTAGAGTCTTGGTTCATAAGAGGGGTGCTGGGTCCTGGGAGCAAACAGGGCCGAGTTTAAACAAAAGACTTGAACTCATAATGGCCCACGGTTAACACTAATGAAAAATTGTAAGATAAAAAGGAAGCAAGATAATTACATAGGAGTGTGCTGGCTATAAGTTATTAATCCTTCAAGCCCACAGTGGGTCTAACTCCATTAGCACACTCTGATTAGCCCCATTGTTTAGGTTCAGGTATGAAAACGGAGTTGTAAATGGGTGTGAGGTTGTAATGGGGGTCTAAGACAGAAAAATGAAAAATAATTACAGTGATGTCAGTACATTTTTGTAAACAAATTATGATCCTATTAAATATTGATTAATAAGGTGTTAAGGACTAGTGCCACATTGAATTTAGCTTTAACCGAAAGCCAAATAAGGACAATTTTAACAGAAAAGTGCAAATGTAAACATCTAGCTGGCAGAGTTTATGCAGATAAGGCATGATGAGCCGGCGGCCCCTCCCCCAAAGATGGTTTTGCTTGCCGTCTCCCGTCCATAACGTGACAAAGCACTGTATGGAGCAATCATTCGCTCACAGACAGCTAACAAATGGGACTGGTTGCCTTAAGCTGACTATGCAGTTGCTTGGACTTGCTTATGACTCCTGTGCAGGCTGAAGGTTAGATCATTATTTGACATACAATACAGTGTTAAACCCCTGCCTCAGAAAAAAACAGGACCTGCTGAAGCCCCAGGCGTGTGCAGTCCACTGTGTCAGCAATTATTGGGCCTAATATTACATTACTTCATTCATGAGCTCATCATTAAAACACAGTCCGAAGGTAGTTTGTGGCCCATAAGCAATTTCATTTCTAAATTCTAAAATAATAGCAAATAGGCCTGGAAAAATTTAAAACCCTTGGCAACCAAAATCTCCAATTTGATTTGTGGGTAAGAACCATGGATGTATTAAATGAACTGGATAAGATACGCCCCCTCTGTCTGTGGTCCCAGATTGATTAGTGGCCGTGCGAGGTACTGCAGCCTCTTGGAACCAGCCTTTTTCTATAATTTCACATTATAATTGCAGACAGGACTGAATTATTATCAGTATTTAAATAAAATAGAAGGAAATGTTCTTTTCTACCGTTTCTAAAATCACCGAAATTACCGTTTTTATATGAAGTGACGTCACATTAAACATGTGTGAGTCACGTGAACGAGCGTCGGACGATACAAACAGAAGCTCGTGGAAAAGGCTCGACTAGAGACACCTGTAAGTTGTATTTTATTTCATTTCAGACGCTTCACGTGTGTCTAACACGAAGAATACAATTACAATCACACAAGCTAACGCTAACACAAAAACTTGCAAGCTGCTGGTCGTTCACGTTGCTCAAAGCATCATGGGGGATTGTCGTCACGTGGCGCCCTAAAGCAAAGATGGCAGCCTCCGTATCAGGAAGTAAATGCAGAAGTGAGAAATTTTTTGGGGGTCATGAACCAATGAGCACACGCCACAGGGATAAACAGGGCGCCATTTTGGATTCATCTTCCAGGTTTTATTATAGTTCTATGGTAAGAACATTGTATTATAGTGCATTTTAAGTCTGTCTGTTTTGGCCTCTGACCAGCTACGATTTTTTTAATTTGGCCCTTTGATGCCCCTGATACAGAAAACTACAACAATAAGCAGGGCTCTCAAGTTTTGATCAGAGATTAGAGTGAGATTTTGGCCGGAGGCGGGGTAAAGTGAGTTGAAAAGTATCTTGGAGCATAGAACAGACTCTTCGTTTTTTCTGCATGATCTAACTTACCCGAACAATAGGGTAATAAATCAAAAAGAACACTGAAAGACAAAAATGTGCAATTTTAGCCATTTTACACATAAAATATCTTATTTCTATATGAAAACATTACAATGAAAAACTTGTAATACATTTTTTCTTACATTTATGTGGACTACTACAGTTTACAAGTTTACAATTGATATCTTTAAATGTAAGGTTTTTTCCATTTCACCTGTAGTGTCCCACCATAAATATAATAATGTTCACTACATTTTAGTGACATATGTAGTCTAACCTGTCATATATATTTTAACATCTTCATTTAACATGACTAATTTACTAATAACTACTAAATAGGTTTAAATTGAACTTAAAACATGTAAATGTACGTAAACGTAAGAATGAAAGACCACAATTATTACCATTTTGGAGTAATCAAAAGTCTTGCCTTACTTACCGTAGTTATTGTGTGTCCATATCACTGCAGAAAGTTTTGGCAGTTATTTGTTTGAGAGTTGTGCGCGTGAATTTTGCGCTTTAAATTCACTGGCCAGTGTTTACATTTAGAGGAGCTGGAGAGAGAGAGAGAGAGAGAGAGAGAGAGAGAGAGAGAGAGAGAGAGAGAGAGAGACGAGAGAGAGAGAGAGAGAGAGAGAGAGAGAGAGAGAGAGAGAGAGAGAGAGAGAGAGAGAGAGAGAGAGAGAGAGATGGATTGACCTGATTGGACAGTGTGCGTTCATTACAGTAACACAGTTCCGTGTACAAAATACGGCTGCACATCCATTTCACATATTTCAACACGGAGCATGGCCTTATTTTATTTTATGGCGTCTTTAGTTTTGAGCGTGAGAAATATGAAGTGTGGCGTGTGAGCGTGTGAACATACCCAAATGCGTGTGTCTCACGGTCAATGCGTGAGACTTGAGAGCCCTGATTAAGGGCTGAGAAAATACTAATGATCATACCAACCACTTCCATGTACACTAATGACTGCATACTGATCGTCACGAGGATCACGTGTCTATTTTGAGAACAAACAAAACAAAACCTCAAAACTAATGCCATGAAATTAGCTGCTAGTTAGATGTTCATAATTGTACCCTAAAGTGTTACCTTTAATACAAAAGCAGATAAAGCCAACAGGCAAAGTTTAAATTTGTTTTGGTAGCAATACAAACTTCTTTGCTTTTTTGCTATCTTTTATTCATTTAGATGCGTTTAATGACATTCCAGGCAAAGCAGGCTTACTCACCCACTGGAAAAAAAATTATATAAATGTATATTACACCTTTAAGTCCTATAAATTACAATACTTGTGCCTGTGATTGAACATTGGATTGTTTTGTTAAAAATAGTTAGTCTTAATTTGTGAACTTGTCCATGAAATTAGTATAAAATCTTCCTTGCTACTCCCCAGCAAACTATTAATAGCAGGAGAAACGACTGCATGGCTAGGGTTAGCTTAACTGCTGTCTTGTCTTGAATATTTTAAATAAGTTCCTTGACAAATAAGAGGACACTGCTTTAATCTGCTCATATGAGGCAGATCATTTGGGGATTAGATGTTTTGAATCATTGCCTGAAACGGATTCCAAAAATGAGCATCTGGCGCAAACGGCAAGCACCACATCTGCAGCGACGGCAGCCTTTAAAGGACACATTCTGCTACAGTGACTTTTTTGAGCTTTAAACCATGTTCTACCAATGTTCCATCATCAAAAACATATCTGAAGTTGCATTCAGTTGCATTCACGCTGTTTTATGAGGTTTTATTAGAAGATCCTATCTCCTCTGAGTGTCAAAACCCCTTCTTGTGAACTCCTTCTACCCGGGACGTATTTTCAGATCGTCTACATCACTTATCAGAGAATATTCAGCTGTTTTAATCCTTAAATCATTGCTGAACTCATTCTGAGCATTTCTTCTATCTAAACGCGATAACTGCTGCACTGTAAACCCGGATTAGTTATGATAGCTAATGTTTTGCGAGACAACCAGTTCCACGAATAAAGATTATTTTTAGCAATTTCAGAAACTCAGCAGTATAAGATCAACATGGCCTATTATTAGTCATTACTACTATTTATTAGCTCATTCAACAAATGAAATTATGAGAAATTAAAATGATTACAAGTTATTGAGCATTGTATTTATTTTTTATATGTAAAAGGTTGCATTCACAAACTGTCAGCTGCCACATAAACACATTTACAAAATGTCCAGAATGATATATCTATGTATTATTTATACATGATATATCAGTCTGGTCGCCCTGCCCTCCAGTCAACTCCAGAACGTACCGAGCAATCATTATTTCACGCGAGCGGCGGAAGTAGCAGAGTTGGTTACAATACAGTCTAAAGTCTAAATAGACTAAATAGCACTAAATAGTGCCCTCAGTCCTGGAGCACAGCTCATACTTTCTTCTCGCCGCACGTCACGTGACTCTGGCGTCTAGGAGAAAAAAAAGTCGGCAAAACTCAGACAAAAATATATTTCTGTAATGAATATGGATCAAATCCGCCTGACACGTACATATTTATGGACTAATAAACATCATACAAGTTTTATTAACCATAGATTGCACGTTAAACATCAAACAGACTGGATTATTCTGGATTTTTCCAGGCAAACAAAATGCCATTTGGTTAATGCAAAAAAGCAATAAAACATCTCAGAAAATAGTAACATTATAAAAGTGTAAATATGACTGGTTTAGTCTATGGCCAATTCCCTAAACTGTGGGTAACAAAATGTTGACAGGTTTGATCTTAAACTGTTAGAATTTGACTTCCTGGTTGGACATGGATGGCAGATGTGTGATAAGATCTCTGATAGTTACAATTCGCCAACCTAAGAAAGCAACATAGAGACACGGATGTATTAAATGAACTGAATAAGACACTCCCCTCTGTCCGCGAGCCAGATTGATTAGTGGCCATGCAAGGTGCTGCAGCCTTTTTCTATAATTGCACATTATAATTGCAGACAGCACTTAATTATTATCGGTATTTAAATAAAATAGAAGGAAATGTTCTTTTCTACCGTTTCTAAAATCACCCAAATTACTGTTTTTATATGAAGTGACGTCACACAAACATGTGTGAGTCACATGAACGAGCGTCGGACGATACAAACAGAAGCTCGTGACATGGCTAGACTAGAGACACCTGTAAGTTGTATTTTATTTCATTTCAGACGCTTTCACATGTGTCTAACATGAAGAATACGATTACAATCACACAAGCTAACGTTAACACAAAAACTTGCAGCTGCGTGATCTCTCCCTCAAAGCATCATGGGGGATTGTCGTCACATGTTGCCTCCGTATCAGGATGTAACATGGAAGTAAAAAACTTTTATGGTGTCATGAACCAAAAAGCATTAAACACACTTAACATTTCACAAAATAAAGTGTTAACCTGTCAGAAAAAGGTGACACTTGTGCATACATTTTCCCTGAACTTTGGATGGAAGTTTTGATACAGAAGGATTTCCTTTCCCTCTACTCCACTTCTTCATAAACTGCTATTTATGAATCAATGAATGAATTTGATGATTGAATGAATTTTATTCAGACAGTATGGAGAAAAGAAAGAAACATATGTATATATACACACAAAAACAGATTATAATAACATAAATGTTTGACATCAAGTCACTTGAATGAAACATAATCTCACTCTCGATGTAAAACTGATATGAAATAACTTACCAACTAAACAATGTAATATCATTTTAAAAACAGGCAAAAACAAAAATAAATAACAATCCCCTTACATTAAAGGGAAAATATTCTGCATTTTTCATGTTATTAGTCTTTGAACATGTTCTTGAATACCTAAAATTTGCCATCATTTGTTTAAAAAAAAAAAAAGTTTCTTATTCATTCTATGACCAGTGTTATCAGTCACTATGAAATGACACTTACTAAGTGCATCCAGCCAGCAGATGGCGCCAGCGCAATGTACAATCTAGTGAAGTTAGTGCTGAAAAGACATTCTGATGCAGATTTGCTGCAGCAGTTATTGTGTTTAGACGACAAATGCTCAGAATGAGTTTAGCGATGATTTAAGGACTTAAAGGGAAAATATTCTGTAAATTTGCCATCTCATGTTTTGAAACAAAATAAAGTTTCTTATGTTGGATGTTATTATGCTGTTCACTGACATGCACTGAGTGCATCCAGCCACTAGATGGCGCGTCGCTGGACAGCAATATACTCTCACCTGCCTGTGTTTAGAGGCAGAAATGCTCAGAACAAGTCCGGCGATGATGTAAGGACTTAAAAGGATCTCTGACTATCAGGACAAATACACCTAAAAACACTAGGACAGCTCCGTACAACTTAAACAGATTGTTACAAATATTTCACATCCCACAGATAGTTATAAAATCTTTATTGTTTATATCATTTTACAATACGTGGGGGGCGCCATTTTTTTCACGTGCAATGCATTCTGGGAGTGATGACATCAAAAGGGGTCGCAGTCAGAGTAAACCCAGTTTAAAGTATACAGCGCCACTCTTGTCTGCTCAAAAACACGTCTAATTGCCTCACTCCGCGGCTTTTGGTTGTAGTTTCCAATCAAAGGGAAACAAGGGAAGTGAGGTAAGCCTCCACAGCTTTCCTCGTGATGGAAAATTGAGGAAAATTTGAGAAAATGCATGTGGAAGAGTACAGCTACTGAAAGACACACATCTGTGCTCCCAACATTTAACAGCGGATTCATTTGAGGACTTCCATCGTCCACAGCTCTTCAAAGAGCTCACGGGTGCTGGTTATAAAAGAAGGCTTAAACCTACTACTGCCTACTATTTTTCCACACAAAAAGCCTAAGCGCCCGCGAGCGACGAGAGAGAATCGCTCCAGGAACGGTGAAAGAAGAGAGGCTCTAGCTACTTACCTGAACACACCCACACTTACTGACGACCCACAGGACAATGACACGACAATGGAGGAGACGGACACAGGCACATTTGAACCTAGCACGACATCTGTAAGTGTTGTGTTCTCTTAAAATGGTAAAGTGCTCTTCCCATCATCGGTGCAGGACCACAGCTACTCTTGCAAACCTGGTGACCTGGATATTTTTCCTTCTCATGATGAGTCCAGTGACATTAGTCATTCCCAGTGTAGTGAGTCTGATCCGGATTTTAATGTTTCCCAAAGCACACTTGGATCGCAAACCTCAGCTGCCTCAAGAGTATTGTTTGCATTTGAGGAGCAACTACTTCTTAGGTGGTGTTTGAAGTGCTCTCATTGTCCAGGAAGACATCAAACAGATGCAAATGAAGGTTCTCAGCTGACACTGGAGCTCTCATGTGCCAACAACTGCACCTACCGGTGGCAGTCTCAACCTCGCCAGAGTGGAACAAAAGGTACCGTAACCTGCTTTTGGCAACATTGTTTTTTTTCAGTGGCATTCATTTTGCTAAATTCGAACATCTTTGCTGTAACATGAACCTAAAACTAATAAGTGAAGACACCTACATGTCACTGAGGAAGACGTTTGTGTTTCCTGTCATAAAGAAAGCGTGGATCAATGAGCAGAGTGCAGTGCTAGCTAGCATGAAATCCCAAGAAGAAGTGGTGCTTTGTGGAGATGGCAGGTGTGGTTCTCCAGGACACTCTGCGAAATGCTGTACATACACATTGTTGGACACACTGACTGATAAGGTGGTTGACTTCAAGGTTGTGAGTGCCTCTCAGGTCCCACTCTAATGCAATGGAACTTCAGGGTTTTGTTCATTTTACATTTAATTATTTTTCTATTGCAGTACTTTTACATAAGCAGTCATTTGCATATATTACAGCTACTCAAATAAAGGCAAAAAGTGACTTTTTTTCCTTAACAAATTGTATTGGATTACATGTTGTTTGGTACAGTATGTCAACATCTTGATTTATTTCTTTAATCTGTGAAAAAGTGTTAGGAAAAACATCAATCCATTGAACTAATGTATTTTCTGTCTTTGAACAGGCTGTTTATCTGGATGGCGAGAACATTGGTGAACCCAAATACAAGATTACATGGAGCAAAGTGCACAAGAGTTTCAGAGCAAGACCAGTGGCTGTTGGGAAGGACTACAGCTACAAGGCGGTGATGATGGCTGATGTTCTCTCCTCTGCCGGCGATCCAAGAGCAGAGACCGCAGCACAGATCATGGCTCCACAAGAACGACTTCCCAGATCACAGATCATCATTCAGTCGCATCAGTATTCACGTTTTAAGTAGATGCCTCCATGTTGATGCTGCACACACTCCATTGTACTTCAGACAGTATACAGTGAAGAAAATAAGTATTTGAACACCCTACTATTTTGCAAGTTCTCCCACTTAGAAATCATGGAGGAGTCTGAAATTGTCATCGTAGGTGCATGTCCACTGTGAGAGACATAATCTAAAAAAAAAAAATCCAGAAATCACAATGTATGATTTTTTAACTATTTATTTGTATGATACAGCTGCAAATAAGTATTTGAACACCTGAGAAAATCAATGTTAATATTTGGTACAGTAGCCTTTGTTTGCAAACGTTTCCTGTAGTTTTTCACCAGGTTTGCGCACACTGCAGGAGGGTTTTTGGCCCACTCCTCCACACAGATCTTCTCTAGATCAGTCAGGTTTCTGGGCTGTCGCTGAGAAACACGGAGTTTGAGCTCCCTCCAAAGATTTTCTATTGGGTTTAGGTCTGGAGACTGGCTAGGCCACGCCAGAACCTTGATATGCTTCTTACAGAGCCACTCCATGGTTATCCTGGCTGTGTGCTTCGGGTCATTGTCATGTTGGAAAACCCAGCCTTGACCCATCTTCAATGCTCTAACTGAGGGAAGGAGGTTGTTCCCCAAAATCTCGCAATACATGGCCCCGGTCATCCTCTCCTTAATACAGTGCAGTCGCCCTGTCCCATGTGCAGAAAAACACCCCCAAAGCATGATGCTACCACCCCCATGCTTCACAGTAGGGATGGTGTTCTTGGGATGGTACTCATCATTCTTCTTCCTCCAAACACGTTTAGTGGAATTATGACCAAAAAGGTCTATTTTGGTCTCATCTGACCACATGACTTTCTCCCATGACTCCTCTGGATCATCCAAATGGTCATTGGCAAACTGAAGTCGGGCCTGGACATGTGCTGGTTTAAGCAAGGGAACCTTCCGTGCCATGCATGATTTCAAACCACGACGTCTTAGTGTATTACCAACAGTAACCTTGGAAACGGTGGTCCCAGCTCTTTTCAGGTCATTGACCAGCTCCTCCCGTGTAGTTCTGGGCTGATTTCTCACCTTTCTTAGGATCATTGAGACCCCACGAGGTGAGATCTTGCATGGAGCCCCAGTCCGAGGGAGACTGACAGTCATGTTTAGCTTCTTCCATTTTCTAATGATTGCTCCAACAGTGGACCTTTTTTCACCAAGCTGCTTAGCAATTTCCCCGTAGCCCTTTCCAGCCTTGTGGAGGTGTACAATTTTGTCTCTAGTGTATTTGGACAGCTCTTTGGTCTTGGCCATGTTAGTAGTTGGATTCTTACTGATTGTATGGGTGGACAGGTGTCTTTATGCAGCTAATGACCTCAAACAGGTACATCTTATTTAGGATAATAAATGGAGTGGAGGTGGACATTTTAAAGGCAGACTAACAGGTCTTTGAGGGTCAGAATTCTAGCCGATAGACAGGTGTTCAAATACTTATTTGCAGCTGTATCATACAAATAAATAGTTAAAAAAATCATACATTGTGATTTCTGGATTTTTTTTTAGATTATGTCTCTCACAGTGGACATGCACCTACGATGACAATTTCAGACTCCTCCATGATTTCTAAGTGGGAGAACTTGCAAAATAGCAGGGTGTTCAAATACTTATTTTCTTCACTGTATCTCTCATACTTTCCCGTGTTGTTGGATCACTGTAGTTACTTCAACATCTTTGTCCGGAGTAGGTTTTGTTTTGAGTTTAGTTTTTTTTGTCTGATCAGATAATTTAACAAATCCATGGTTTAGTGTTACATTGAGTTCGAGGGTTGGTTATATATTATCAAGTGTTTTTATCACAATGATTTTTTCTGCACCAAGAGGAATTTTTTAAAACTTATTTTTCCATCACGGCACTTAACAATAGGAGTTGTGATGTAAGTAGAAGAATCTTTAAATATACAAGGAGTCCCAGTTTTCATGTCTTTCTCAATGAACTGATTTGGTAGGAAATTATCTCTGGTCAGTATTAACCTGTGTTTTACACCAGTGGCAGTTTGTAAAGTTAAAAACTTTAGAAAGAGTTTAGATTTAAAAAAAAAAAAAAAAATTACTTGTAAGTTTCTTCTAGACCGTTGTAAGACATTTGTAAAAAAGCTCATTTACCTGACATGTTTCGGCGAGATGACTTCTGCCTTCGTCAAAGGTGACGTCTGATAAGAGACATGTCACATCTATCAGACAGAGGAGGAAGTCCTGCCGCACAAACATGTTGGGGAAATGAGCTTATAGCGTTTTTACAACTGTCTTATTAGAAGAAAGTTACAAGTTAAGTTTAGTAAAACTCCCGCATACTGTCTCACTTCTCATTCCTCCATTTGTGTGACGTTTTGGTCCTTCTGACCTTCATCAGGTTTGAGGACTGGCCCTTGGGCTCCTCTTATACAAGTTATTGCAGGAAAATTGCAGGAAGTAGCTTTTGGGTTCTTCAACCTTTTAAACACATCAAACACTAGGACTAATTGTGACTAGTTGACATGTAAAAAGACAGTTTATTCCTGATTTTCATAAATAATGTAATTTATTAATAAATTCTCTCCATATAGCGGCCTTTAGTCACCATATTTTTGTATTCAAAAAGTCTAAATATACAATAGAAATAATTAACTTGTCAAACTACAATGATTGTTAGTAACAGGTTAAAATAGGACTGCAACAAGTTAATCAAATCTAGTTAGTAAGTTTATTTTGATCATTTTGAACTAGTTTAGTTTTCAAATAATTGTTACACTGACTTTAAAGAGACTCCCAAACATGCCCTGAGCTGAGAGCAGATGTTCTGACTCATACAAAGCAAGAATTCCTTCCGCATGACACAGGAAACATGTATTTTTAGACTTTTGATTCTGTAATATATTTTTATCAGGACGTCCTCAAGTGGCATCATCCTAAAATCTACATCACAGGTTAACACATTTCTAAAATGTCATTTTAGTTAGCTCATTATATTAAAAATAATAATACGTGATAACACCTTTATTTTGTTGAATGACGTTTAAACTGTATTTGTGAGTTGTTTGTAAATTGTCTTGTATTTTCAATGGGACGTCACTTTTTGATGACATGGGAGGAGGGATTCAGTTTTAGAAATCAGCTCTACTTCCTGTAAAAGTAAAATTTCTTCACAAACTGCAACTTCACAAATAATTGCCACAGGTGCCCTCCCATCAAACAAAGTCATGATTTTGAGCATTTTGATATAGTCATATAGACTTCATCAGAGCAAATGTAGTAAATATCTGGCATTCACAGCCATTTTGCATTCTGAACAACTAATGGATTAGGATAATCAAAAACGTAATCCCTAGACTAATTGATTAGCTCTAGATTTAACACTGGGAGAATCTTGGTCGTCAGAACTCAGATCATTTTAATATTTTGTAAAAGACTGTCGCCTTCCAATTTGAATTGGCAAATATAAAAAATCAGTTGACTTATTTCATGTTACACTTTTCGATACTGCTTTATGTTCATTCTGTGCTTGTGCTCTGTACTTTCCTCTGGTACAACCATAAGGCCTGAGACTGTCACATCACCTGGTGCACACTAGTACAGTGTCTTGGCTATTCTATTCCAATTGAGGGTTTAATTTGGGATTAGCTTAATTGTGCAGTTTAAAACAACACATACAACTTACTATTGAACAAAAACAACATACTTTATTTTGAGTATTCAGCCCAGTTTGGCCACATGTTGAATAAATAATTTATGTAATATGAACAGTACTGGTGTTGACTCAAAGCTGTCCCATAAAGGTCATAAAAGTCCACCCATGCCTCATCAACTTCCGTGTTTGTGTCTTCAAACCCAGTGTAGACTCAACTGGGTTCAGGGTAGGCATTTCGGATGAAGCTGACAGTACATGCAGGAATAACTCTCTGAACTCTCTTTCCTAGCCAGCCATTTATCCACCATGTAAACTGTCAATATGCAGCGTATCTGTAGGACCTAAAAACAAGACAATGAAACAAGTCAATATATTTTATCATATCAAAGCAACTTTAAGCTAAACATGTCACTAGCCTATTAGAAACCTGACTCCTGGTTGGTAGTCCAGTGCTTAGTCGGTCATGAAGGCTGACCAGGGCAGCCCACAAAACATCAGGAGAAGCTCTGATGTGCGGTGAGACACGGCAGATCTGGGGAAATGATTTTGAAAATGACATTATACTGTAAAAGTACAAAATGTCGCAGATTTACATACAGCCGGCATCTGAATTAATGAATGAACCAATGCTTTACTAAAGACTGACTTTTATCAGCTGATTTCTATGTTGTTTGTTCAAGACAAGCTAAAATTCACTTAATGTTGTAGTTCTGCTGTTGTCTAATACTCTGCTTGGAGCTCAAATGCAGCTTAATTGTGTTCTGTGTTCACTTGTATCCGAACGAATCTGTGTGAACGTCCATGAACACACCCTAGTTGAACCTATCCATTCATTTCAGTGGAGGGGGTTCACCTACTGGGACACTACTACTCTTTGGGATTTATACACCTTTTATGTCTACGGACATATGAAAAAATGTGCAGCTAGATACGCAAGAGAAGAATGCTATCATAAATTGTGTGTAAAAATGCAATAAATTCCAAATAACCATATATGGGTGCCACATGGTTGCGATATCGAAAGAAAATTCTTTGTCCGTGTGGTAATAAAAAGTAACAATCAAGTTAGACATGACTTAGAACTTAATATGCAGATAATGCAGCAGAATAAAGATCGAAAGTGAAAATGATTTCATTTTGGGATTAGCAAGCCATTTCCTCTTCGCCACGACTAGCAATGACACATTACCGATTGTATCTGTTAACATTTGATGTTAAATGTTGTTGTTTTTAATACGTAGCGTTACATTTAAAATGAAAAAAAACAATAAGTACCATGGACAGCAGCCGATATGAAATGGAGCTCCTTACAGCAGACGCTCTCTCTCTCGGTCGCCATCGACGAACAGTTGTACAAATACACCATTGACAATGTCTGAGGCTTACTTCGTCTTTGGGCCGATTGTCTCCATTTGCCTCAGACTGGCTGCTTTCTTCTTCTCCACTCTCCTCTGGTGCTTGACCACACTCGGGCTCACACTGAAAGGGCTGATCAGAGCCGTTCATTCTGCTTGTTAAAATTACTGCTACCTGGTACTGCCTGCTACCTTTACTACCACCAGGGGCTGCAACCATGTACCCAACATACCCAGAATGCACTGCGGCAAACATGGCGGCCGTGTAAAACATATTTTTTTAAAGTCTAATTAAATGGCAAACATTTCCGAAGTATTTGGGCAATGTTTATGTAAGTGATGACTTATAAGACCTTTAGAGTAAAAATGTAATTATATTCGGGGTTCGTGCAGGTTCAATGCAGACTATTCAAGGGGGCAGTTCTAAAAGTGAAGCTTCTTTAGAGTCCTTAGGGAGCAATAAAAACATGAGCATTAGGTAGATCAAGATTATTCAGTTAAAAATCAATAATTGCCATTTACGTCACAATATAAACAAAACAAAAAAAAATGACCACTGAACAAATGACCATGATAAAGAGAAGTTATAAAGCTTTTGAAGCATTTATTTTGAGTCACATTTGACAATCTTAATATTTCCAACAGAACAATGTATCTTGTTATACAAGCATTTTGTAACTGGAACTTATTTTAAGAAAGTCAAATTACTTAAATCACTCATTATCCTACTTACTTATCCTATGTAATTGTATCTAAAGTGAATGTCCGTAATTTCTTCTACTTACTTCTACTGTTACATTGTAGCATATCATTTTAAGTAATCAAATACCATAGACTAGGGCAAAGAATGTCAGCCAACAGCATCCAGTTTGTTTTAGACCAGAGACTCAGACCATCTCAGGTCTCATCTACAAGGCCTCACTATGCACTCACAAGCTCATCTGCGCTGAAGTGAATGAGCCCAGCAGTTTCACTGTTTCCCTTCATGAAATCAAAGCTGGACATACGTTGGACACACACACACTGGACTATTGGAGCTCACTTCCACCACGTTCCAAACAGGACGTGACCAGGCAGGCTGTTCTGGCTCCATAAAGCCGAGCTGCCATTCACTTTCTATTGGGACACTGGTGCCTTTACTCTGAAACTGCTTCAAACTCACCATCTGGAACTAAAATGTCCGTCTGACACACTCATGTCATGATCCTGTGTTTTTTCCTCGTTAGGTTGTTCATAAATCAAGTTATTAGAAATTATAACTGACCAATCAGGTGCTTCCTTTTCCAGGGGCCGGTTTTGCTCGTGTTGGCAACAGGTTTGATTGACAGCTAGCGCTGCACGTTGCTGCCGTCCTCTACCACCGAGGGGGAGTTTGGCTCCACATTAGCCGCTATAACTGCTAGCCGCGATTGGCTTCATTTAACTGCAGCCAAATGCTATGGTGACGTCACATTCCCATAGTCCATTGTTTTACAGTCTATGGTTAAAGTAGATTCATACGCTTAGAAAACTTAATTAGCTTAACATCAATACCTAAATTATTGCATCTTACAGTTATAACTTACAATAAGAAAAATAAAGAAATTGATACGTTTACGTTTGTGGAGAATATATATACATTATACCACCAAGTTAGTCTTAATTTGAAGCTTCCTATCATTAATTAGAGTGCTTGTAATTTTATTTTTTGCATGACCTGCACATTTTGTTACATTTAAATATATTTTTAGTTATATATACAAGATATTTATCTTGTTATTATTGCACGTTAATTTTATTCTCTTGCGGTTGTTAACTGTGCGTTGCAACTCTGGAATTTCCCCGCTGTGGGACAAATAAAGGCTTTCTTATCTTAAAACGCTAAAGTAAATAATGTGAATACAACAAAATTATTTGCATTAAATTGGAGAACGACTTACAAAGACTTGTCTAATGAAGTCACCTGGCTGTGTGGGAAGTCCTCTCAGCACCCTTGTCCGGATTTGAGTTGGCTCTGCTGTCTGTGGGTGAAGTAAATAGAAATTAAAGACTTCTACATTTCCTTCCCTTCAAGACAGTGTCTGGTACTTCACTGGACTTCTTTTCTAAAAAGTTTTTTTCACAGTCTATTAGTTCTATCGTGTAGAATTATGTTTATTAAATTCATTGAAATATGGTAAGGGTTAGGGTTAAGCACATGGGCCATGTCAGCTTTATAATTTGTGTGAAAGAAATTTCTGAACTTAACGTCACACTGGACTTTGACTCTTCTGGTTAAAACCTGTCCAATAATCAAAAGCGAAGTGACTGGCTACATGGAAAACCCCATTCTGCCGTTACGCAGAGGAGAAAACAGCTCGTAGCACAATCAAAACACACACACGTGCTCTCTAATTTTGAGGCATTTCAGTCCTGTCTGAGGGCGGGGCTAAAAGCAAGAGGAGCGGGTCACAGCAGCGATATGCACTCGCTCTCTCGTTTCTCGCTTCTGTTGAAAACGAGCTGAAAAGTTGAATGATGCAAAGTGATCAGTCTGCGCACCATGTTTTCATGTAATGACATCATGACTGATCTGTCAATTCTGTTAAACTCCAAGACCACCTGAAACAATATTTAACTATAAATGTATTGTTTTACATAGACATGATATTGTAGTAAGAGATAGTGTAGTAATTAGATATACACAAACACAATCACATGTCAACACAAATATATTTACCGGGCCTCAGTGAATAGCGCGGGCCACTTTGTAACATCTGATTGATGGCTGGCTCAGTCTCCACGACTTCTTTTCTTCGAAGAGCAAATGTCAGATCCATTTTGTGTTTTACAAGGTGCCTATCCGTAGCTCTTTTGTTAAATTCATCCACCACAGCTTTGCGAGCATCTTAAAGTTCTTCATTCTAAAAACCCTCAGGGAAGTTTGGCAAGTAATTCCATTCTCCTTTCCTTGCCTTTTTGATGGCTTTATTTGCAGGTCCCCTCTCCTGCTCTACCCCCTCTTTTTCCAGAATTGACAGTAACATCATGACATCCAGATTTTCTACACTTAGACCTGTAATTAGCCATCTTGTGAATCAAACTGTTCTTCCAACCATTACAGCAGTTTGATGTGCCACATTCCTGGAGACATGCGACGTTTAGATACTGAGCATTAGAGGGATAAGCGCTGCTCTCGGCCAGTTTCTCAAGAATCTCATCTTTGATCTCTTTTGTGCCATCACGGAGGTTGAGCAGATCTGCCTGTCTAAGGATTTGCTCAACTTTCTTCCACCTTGACTGCCGCGGCGAACCAGAGATAAGAGTGTCCACTGAGCGGAAACATGAGACGCCGCCTCCTTTCCTCATGTTTAGCCATCATGACTAATTGTTATTACTGCAGTGCGCTGAGTTCGAGAACCAGCTAAAACTCCTTATCTTGTTTAGTAATGACACCCCCTTTGTCAAAAACATAAAATAATAAGCAAACATAGAGAAACTCAAATAAAATCAGTGTTTACAGTGTGCAACAAAACCTCACAATGACGTCTTTTCAGCACTAACTTCACTAGATCGTATATAGTGCTGGCGCCATCTGCTGGCTGGATGCACTCAGTAAGTGTCATTTCATATTGACTAATAACACAGGTCATAGAATGAACAAGAAACTTTTTTCTTTGTTTTAAAACATAAGATGGCAAATTTAAGGCACCCAAGAGCATTTTTAAAGCCTAACAGCAATATGTAAAATGCTAAATATTTTTCCTTAAAAGAATCACACAGACCCTGTTGTAGGAGGATGACCTGCCTTCTCGGCACATTGGATAAACAAAGAACCAAACCCACAGACTCTACAGACAAACAAACAGACGCCTAAACTATCAGACCCAATAGTAAATATAGAATCTCCTGCGTAAACAATAACATGTTTGAGGCCCTTCTACACCAGACATCTAAGAGACACACAGAGCTCTTGATTTGAAAGAACAATAAGTTTGTATTATTTTGTGATTTGTTGCAAATGTTTTCACTTCATGTGCCAGTGTGTATCTCAATCTGTCTATTCACCTTATTTGGCCCCGCCCACCTTTGCCTCTTTTGGCCACAGATCCACACTCGAATGAGGGAAAAGTCTTGCTGCTAAAACATGAGATTAAAGTAGATTGATTTGAGTAAAATGTTTAATGAACACGTGAAACAACTAGTCACAACGCACCGATTTCCTGAGGCCTGAACCGCGCTTTAGTCTGTGTAGAACGCATCTTCTGTTGCACTCGTCTGCCCCATGTTAAACTAATACAACGGAAAAAAGATGGCGGCGCCCATGTCAGCTTCTGGGATAAGGTGAATAGCATTTTTTGTATTTTGCCTTCCCAGGAGCTTGATAGTAATTTCTTATCAGACAAGGGATTGACAAGGGAATAAATGCAGAAAACGTCTACAGGTTCTGTGCGTGTACGCCAGACGTTTAAGGAGTTAAAAGCCACGATTCAGCTTAGCAATTTAAACATTCCTTGTCACTGCAGCCCAAGAGTCATCTGATGGCCTTGGTAACATTTTGTGATTTACAGAATATACAGACAATGCCATCGCTAATCATAGAAAATAGCAATGATATGGTGCAAATTGTTTGAAAAAGTAAATATAAATCACATTTATAGAAATAAATGGTGTTATTTTGAGAAATTTAACTAACAATTCCCTCTTGGTGTAGAAGAAGATGTGTTTGTTTTTGTGTTGTGTACATCTGCCTATTGATTTAGCATTTTTAGTACCAGAGTTTTACCCGACGAAAATGACAGGCTTCTGTCTTTTAACAGACTGTCCAGATTTGCTGTGCACTGTGCATCTTCTGTTGAGGGGTCTGCTGGCTGCTTGTTTCCATGGGAATGTTATGCTTGCCAGGAATGTTCCACAGTCTGGCATGAAACTTGGCTAACTTGGCTTGGCTAACTAACTAACTAACTGCTCAAAATTACCTTCAAAATGTGCATTCTCTCTGTGAGCGGGGCTACTTCACTACAGATCTGGGTCTTATTTATGAAGCGCGCATATGTACAAAAATAACCTACATATGCGACTTTCCATATGAAGTTTGTGATTTATAAAAAGATGACTTGACATGGAAAAGTTCATGTCCAGGTTTGAGGAAGTTTGTCTCGTCTGTATGTACAGCTTTAGAAAGAATTCCTCATTAAATATCAAAAATTAGACTCTTGGCTTGTAACTTGGCCCCGTTGCATCACCTGCTCGTGTCCATAAGTTTAATGCCATACTGTGGAACATTTCCAGAAGCCTAGACAGATGGGTGGATAGATTTCAACAGAATAAAGACTTATGGTGTGGTATGTTTTTTTCCTCCCTCATTCTTTGCTACAGATCCATCCGGGAGCATAAACCGGTCAATAAATATTGGATTCATGTTTTTATGGAGGAGGTGGCGATCTAAAAGTACAAGCCCTCTGAGAAAGCGCTGTCCTTTGAACTCTGACAGGACTATTGTCTCGGTTATCGATCAAATAAAGTCAATATTTAGACTCTGAAATACGACAGTCCAGAGTTTGTGTTTATAGATCTATGATAGTGGATAAAGGGAAATACATTTTCTGTTTTTTTCTTTTGTTTGTTTGTTTTTTTTCTTCAAAGGCCAGGGAGCTTGAGGGTCTTAGCTGTTCCTAGCAATGCTCTTTCTGGACTGAGATGTCTGATGTTCCTCCAGTTTGGGGGTCCCTGCCCCTAGTGCTCTGATCACCACGGGCTCCACTTTGGCCTTCACCTTCCAGGCCTCTCCAGCTCTTCTCTGAGCCCTTGGTATTTCTCTAATTTCTCTACCATTCTGTCAGTCTGTATCTGGAAGTCTCACAGGATCTTCTCTTCTCTTCTTTTCTTTCTCTTCTTTTCTCTTCTCTTCTCTTCTCTCATTCTTGGTCATTCTCTACCCAGATCACTGGACTTAATGACTTCAGGCCTGTGGTGCTGACGCCTGTAATCATGAAGTCAATTGAGCGCCTGGTCCTGCCCCTCCTTAAGTCCTTCACCTCCTCCGCCCTGGACCCACTGTAGTTCGCCAACGACGATGCCATCAACCTGGCCCTTCACTTCATCCTGCAGCATCTGGACTCCCCGGGAACCTACGCCAGGGTCCTGTTTGTGGACTTCAGCTCTGCATTCAACACCATCATCCCTGCTCTGCTCCAGGACAAGCTCTCTCAGCTCAACGTGCCTGACCCCATCTGCAGGTGGATCACTGACTTCTGACGGACCGGAGGCAGTGTGTGTGGCTGGGGAAGAATGTCTCAGAGACTCAGACTATCAGCACAGGAATTCCACAGGGCTGTGTACTTTCTCCTCTGCTCTTTTCCCTGTGACACCAACAGCTGCACCTCGAGCCACTCCCATCGGGCAGAAGGCTACGGCCCATCCGGACCAGAACCTCCCGCCACAAGAACCGTTTCTGTCCCTCTGCTGTTGGACTCATGAACACCTGCCACTTTAACAATCATTTAATAAAAGAGCTATCTATTTGCGCTGACAATTTGCAATGTCTGCCAATTGTACATTTCTGTATATAGTCCATTCTATTTTATTTATTCTTAATCTTATGCATGCCTCTTTTTTATATATTTTGCTAATATTTTATTCATTGTTTTATGTTGCATCTTACGCCAAAGGAACTTCCTGTGTTTGTGAGTTTTAATCACTGATAAACCAATAAACCAATAAACCAATTCTGACTCTGATTATTTGGAGGTGTTTCCCATTTTGACCTTGGGGTTTCCAGTCCATACTCCGCACGCATGTTTCTGTCACTATGAGCCACTTGGTCATGGCGTTCTATGCACGTGGTTCCTGCAGCGTCTTCCACCCCGCAGGTCTGCGCTGGACTGTCTCAGGAGCGTCTTCCACCCTGCAGGTCTGCGCTGGACTGTCTCAGGAGCGTCTTCCACCCCGCAGGTCTGTGCTGGACTGTCTCAGGAGCGTCTTCCACCCTGCAGGTCTGTGCTGGACTGTCTCAGGAGCGTCTTCCACCCTGCAGGTCTGTGCTGGACTGTCTCAGGAGCGTCTTCCACCCTGCAGGTCTGTGCTGGACTGTCTCAGGAGCGTCTTCCAACCTGCAGGTCTGTGCTGGACTGTCTCAGGAGCGTCTTCCACCCCGCAGGTCTGTGCTGGACTGTCTCAGGAGCGTCTTCCACCCCGCAGGTCTGTGCTGGACTGTCTCAGGAGCGTCTTCCACCCTGCAGGTCTGTGCTGGACTGTCTCAGGAGCGTCTTCCACCCTGCAGGTCTGTGCTGGACTGTCTCAGGAGCGTCTTCCACCCTGCAGGTCTGTGCTGGACTGTCTCAGGAGCGTCTTCCACCCTGCAGGTCTGTGCTGGACTGTCTCAGGAGCGTCTTCCACCCTGCAGGTCTGTGCTGGACTGTCTCAGGAGCGTCTTCCATCCTGCAGGTCTGTGCTGGACTGTCTCAGGAGCGTCTTCCACCCTGCAGGTCTGTGCTGGACTGTCTCAGGAGCGTCTTCCACCCTGCAGGTCTGTGCTGGTCTGTGCTGCACTGTCTCAGGAGCGTCTTCCACCCCGCAGGTCTGTGCTGGACTGTCTCAGGAGCGTCTTCCACCCCGCAGGTCTGTGCTGGACTGTCTCAGGAGCCGTCTTCCACCCTGCAGGTCTGTGCTGGACTGTCTCAGGAGCGTCTTCCACCCTGCAGGTCTGTGCTGGACTGTCTCAGGAGCGTCTTCCACCCTGCAGGTCTGTGCTGGACTGTCTCAGGAGCGTCTTCCACCCTGCAGGTCTGTGCTGGACTGTCTCAGGAGCGTCTTCCACCCTGCAGGTCTGTGCTGGACTGTCTCAGGAGCGTCTTCCACCCTGCAGGTCTGTGCTGGACTGTCTCAGGAGCGTCTTCCATCCTGCAGGTCTGTGCTGGACTGTCTCAGGAGCGTCTTCCACCCTGCAGGTCTGTGCTGGACTGTCTCAGGAGCGTCTTCCACCCTGCAGGTCTGTGCTGGTCTGTGCTGCACTGTCTCAGGAGCGTCTTCCACCCCGCAGGTCTGTGCTGGACTGTCTCAGGAGCGTCTTCCACCCCGCAGGTCTGTGCTGGACTGTCTCAGGAGCGTCTTCCACCCTGCAGGTCTGTGCTGGACTGTCTCAGGAGCGTCTTCCACCCTGCAGGTCTGTGCTGGACTGTCTCAGGAGCGTCTTCCACCCTGCAGGTCTGTGCTGGACTGTCTCAGTAGCGTCTTCCACCCTGCAGGTCTGTGCAGGTCTGTGCTGGACTGTCTCAGGAGCGTCTTCCACCCCGCAGGTCTGTGCTGGACTGTCTCAGGAGCGTCTTCCACCCCGCAGGTCTATGCTGGACTGTCTCAGGAGCGTCTTCCACCCCGCAGGTCTGTGCTGGACTGTCTCAGGAGCGTCTTCCACCCCGCAGGTCTGTGCTGGACTGTCTCAGGAGCGTCTTCCACCCCGCAGGTCTGTGCTGGACTGTCTCAGGAGCGTCTTCCACCCCGCAGGTCTGTGCTGGACTGTCTCAGGAGCGTCTTCCACCCGCAGGTCTGTGCTGGACTGTCTCAGGAGCGTCTTCCACCCCGCAGGTCTGTGCTGGACTGTCTCAGGAGCGCGTCTTCCACCCCGCTGGTCTGTGCTGGACTGTCTCAGGAGCGTCTTCCACCCCGCAGGTCTGTGCTGGACTGTCTCAGGAGCGTCTTCCACCCTGCAGGTCTGTGCTGGACTGTCTCAGGAGCGTCTTCCACCCTGCAGGTCTGTGCTGGACTGTCTCAGGAGGGTCTTCCACCCTGCAGGTCTGTGCTGGACTGTCTCAGGAGCGTCTTCCACCCCGCAGGTCTGTGCTGGACTGTCTCAGGAGCGTCTTCCACCCCGCAGGTCTGTGCTGGACTGTCTCAGGAGCGTCTTCCACCCCGCAGGTCTGTGCTGGACTGTCTCAGTAGCGTCTTCCACCCCGCAGGTCTGTGCTGGACTGTCTCAGGAGCGTCTTCCACCCCGCAGGTCTGCGCTGGACTGTCTCAGGAGCGTCTTCCACCCCGCAGGTCTGCGCTGGACTGTCTCAGGAGCGTCTTCCACCCAGCAGGTCTGCGCTGGACTGTCTCAGGAGCGTCTTCCACCCTGCAGGTCTGCGCTGGACTGTCTCAGGAGCGTCTTCCACCCTGCAGGTCTGTGCTTGACTGTCTCAGGAGCGTCTTCCACCCTGCAGGTCTGTGCTGGACTGTCTCAGGAGCGTCTTCCACCCCGCAGGTCTGTGCTGGACTGTCTCAGGAGCGTCTTCCACCCTGCAGGTCTGCGCTGGACTGTCTCAGGAGCGTCTTCCACCCTGAAGGTCTGTGCTGGACTGTCTCAGGAGCGTCTTCCACCCCGCAGGTCTGTGCTGGACTGTCTCAGGAGCGTCTTCCACCCCGCAGGTCTGTGCTGGACTGTCTCAGGAGCGTCTTCCACCTTGCAGGTCTGTGCTGGACTGTCTCAGGAGCGTCTTCCACCCTGCAGGTCTGTGCTGGACTGTCTCAGGAGCGTCTTCCACCCTGCAGGTCTGTGCTGGACTGTCTCAGGAGCGTCTTCCACCCTGCAGGTCTGTGCAGGTCTGTGCTGGACTGTCTCAGGAGCGTCTTCCACCCTGCAGGTCTGTGCTGGACTGTCTCAGGAGCTTGTTCCATCCTGCAGGTCTGTGCTGGACTGTCTCAGGAGCGTCTTCCACCCTGCAGGTCTGTGCTGGACTGTCTCAGGAGCGTCTTCCACCCTGAAGGTCTGTGCTGGACTGTCTCAGGAGCGTCTTCCACCCTGCAGGTCTGCGCTGGACTGTCTCAGGAGCGTCTTCCACCCTGCAGGTCTGCGCTGGACTGTCTCAGGAGCGTCTTCCACCCCGCAGGTCTGTGCTGGACTGTCTCAGGAGCGTCTTCCACCCGCAGGTCTGTGCTGGACTGTCTCAGGAGCGTCTTCCACCCTGCAGGTCTGTGCTGGACTGTCTCAGGAGCGTCTTCCACCCTGCAGGTCTGTGCAGGTCTGTGCTGGACTGTCTCAGGAGCGTCTTCCACCCTGCAGGTCTGTGCTGGACTGTCTCAGGAGCTTGTTCCACCCCGCAGGTCTGTGCTGGACTGTCTCAGGAGCGTCTTCCACCCTGCAGGTCTGTGCTGGACTGTCTCAGGAGCGTCTTCCACCCTGCAGGTCTGTGCTGGACTGTCTCAGGAGCGTCTTCCACCCTGCAGGTCGGTGCTGGACTGTCTCAGGAGCGTCTTCCACCCTGCAGGTCTGTGCTGGACTGTCTCAGGAGCGTCTTCCACCCTGCAGGTCTGTGCTGGACTGTCTCAGGAGCGTCTTCCACCCCGCAGGTCTGTGCTGGACTGTCTCAGGAGCGTCTTCCACCCCGCAGGTCTGTGCTGGACTGTCTCAGGAGCTTGTTCCATCCTGCAGGTCTGTGCTGGACTGTCTCAGGAGCGTCTTCCACCCTGCAGGTCTGTGCTGGACTGTCTCAGGAGCGTCTTCCACCCTGCAGGTCTGTGCAGGTCTGTGCTGGACTGTCTCAGGAGCGTCTTCCACCCCGCAGGTCTATGCTGGACTGTCTCAGGAGCGTCTTCCACCCTGCAGGCCTGTGCTGGACTGTCTCAGGAGCGTCTTCCACCCTGCAGGTCTGTGCTGGACTGTCTCAGGAGCGTCTTCCACCCTGCAGGTCGACTGTCTCAGGAGCTACACCTTGGGTCTTGTCTGGTGTGGTGGATCTGGGCCTCTATCGCTCTGGTGCTCAGGGCCTGCTCCTGCTCCATGACGAACCTCTGTGCTGTCCTTCTGTCCGGCCCGCTCTGGACACTGGTAGGATTTCTTGACATCTGCCACTTCAGTTATATAAATTGAATAATTAGACAATCACCAATAGTTAGAGCTGGTATGATTACAGCACAAGAGAAGAATGATTATTAAAAATCCCCACACATATCATCCTGTATTTTTTTTTATGTTGTATTTGGAAGAAAAGGTGAAATTCATTTTAAAGTAACATTTTCAAGTCTTTAGTATTTTCTATAATTTGTCTTCTTTGCATAAATTTCCTTGGCCAAACCTACCGATGTGTGAGGAAAGAAAATCGGATGTAACTTAACGTGAAGAAAGATCAGATCAAATGTTTTGTGTGCGTTTGGGATTAAAGGTGCTGTACTAGTTATGAAAAAAAGAACTAGCTCATTCTATAAACTAGCAGCAGTAGTTGTGGAAATATAAAGTAATTGTTCATATCATAGTTTAAGATAGTCTTACCGTACTGGTCTACATTAAAGGCATACCAATGGTATGAGCAGTACAATGCAGCAGTACTAGCAGCAGCGGCGGTGAGTCACAACAGTAAGAGCAATACTATAGCAATTGTTGCACTTCTCTTTTATATTTATTGTGGCGTTTAGTTCTGATTTAAACCAATTAAATAATACAAAAACAACACACCAGTCTCTACCACCAGAAGCTTTAACCTCCTGAAACACAATCAGTTATAGCGCCAACTGTAGCTTCGCTTAATGAGAAGAATAAAGAAATCAATGGACGCCACAGTGAAGAAAAAACGATTTTGTGTGGAGGAAACAAGAGAGAGAGAGACGGAAAGAGGAAGGAAGAGGAGAGAGGTAGAGAGAAGGAACAGGGCGAAAGTGAGAGAGAGTCAGAGGAGCAAGATACATGAGGGAGGGGGAGAGGCGAGGGAGTGAGAAGAGAGACAGGGAGAAGGGCGAGATGGAGAAAAGAGGAGAAATGGAGAGAAGAAATAGAGGGAGAAAGTAAGAGAAGATGAGATAGCAGAGAGAAGAAACAGGAGAAATTAGAGAGAGAGAAGCAAGAAAGAGAGGAGAAACGGAGAGAGAAAAGATGGTGAAAGGAGGAGAGGAAAGACCAAGGCAGACAAAACCATAGAAAAGATGACGGGAGAGAGAAGGAACTGGAGAAAGTAGAAAGAGAGAATAAACAGAAGGAGAAAGTAGGAGAGAGAAGAGCAAGGTAGACAAAGAAAACAGAGAGAGAGAGAGAAGAAAAACAAGGAGAAAGACAGAAGAGAGAAAAGAACAAAGTAAAGAAAAGATGGAGGAGGGAAGAGACCATGAGAAGAGAGGAGCAAGATGGAGTAAATATGAAAAGTAGAGAGAGAAGAAACAAGAGAAAGTAGCCAGATAGAGAGAGATGGAAGATAGAGAAAAGAGGAGAAGAAGGAGAGAAAGTTGAGAGAGAAGAAACAAGAGAAAGCAGCCGGACAGAGAGAGAAGGAAGATAGAGAAAAGAGGAGAAGAAGGAGAGAAAGTAGAGAGAGAAGAAACAAGAGAAAGTAGCCAGCTAGAGACAGAAGGAAGACAGAGAAAAGAGGAGAATGGCAGAGAGAGGAATGGGAGAAAGGGCGAAATGAGGCAAGAGAAGTGGAGGAGTTTGAGAGCGAGATGAGGAAAAGAAGAAAGGGAGGGAGGGGCGAGAGACAGAAGAGGCCGATCCGGAGGAGAGACGGGTGAGGGAGAAGAGGGGGCAGATCTATACACCCTCCTGCGTCCCCATCTATCATTATCGATCAGCGTTATGAGCAGGTGGGTAAAAGCCGCTAGTTACACGGCTGAACAATCAACGCAGCGCTCTATTGATTCAAAGGTAGCATAATATCGGACGGCAAAGAAGGTCCCAGCTTCAATTCCCAGAGCACGTGGGGCCTGTGTGGAGTTTGCATGTTCTCCCCGTGTCCTGGTGGGTTTGTTCCAGGTAACCTATTTTTTTTTTTTTTGACACAAACATATAAACCGTGCAGAAGGCAAGGCAAGTTTATTTGTAGAGCACAATTCGTACACAGGGCAATTCAAAGTGCTTTACATAAACAGGAAAAGTTGCATTAAAATCACAAAACACAAAAAGACATACAGAATCATTTTAAAATCATTTTAAAATAAAGGCTAATGCCGACCTTGACCTATGAGTGGTGGGTCAACAGTTGAGTTGAGTTGGCGCAGTTGAAAGATGAGCCTATTTTCTGACGACGTCATCGACATTTTTCAGGGAATCTAAATACATTTGTCGACACTCTTGTTTTTTTTTTGCTTGTTGTCCGAGTCTTCTGAGCGTAAACAGTGACGTGTCCTCTGCTGTCAGCAATCAGCAGACGATCTGGTGTCGGCAGTAACTCCGTCCAAGTGTGCTTTAACTTTTGCGTCGTTTGCAGCCGTGACAGAGGAAAGCCTCAGTGTGGGCCAGGTATGTGAGTGTGTAGTTGTAACAAAAATATAAAAGAATGTAAGATGTAATATTATCATGGGGGGAAAAAAAAAAGCTTAAAGGACACATATTCTGCTACAGACATTTTCGAGCTTTAACAATGTTCTTACAATGTTCAGTCATCAAAAACACAGAGTAGGATTCAGCTGCATTCATGCTGTTTTTCAGGAATGTTTATTAGAAAATCCTCCCCCCTCCGAGCGTCAAAAGCACTTCCTGCTGAACTCCCTCAATCTGGGACATTTTTCACATTTCATACGTCACTTATGCCAGAATCTTCTGATGTTTTAAGTCCTTAAATCATCTCCAGACTCGTTCTGACCATTTCTGCCTCTAAACACAATAACTGCTGCTACTAGGCTGAACGTTGTGTGTCTTAAAGTGCTAACATTGCTAATAAACGGTGCTAACAAAATTGTGTAAAGAAAAATCCTTAAATTTAGTCATATAATAACCTTTTTTTGTTTTAGAGATGAGATGAGATGGCAAATTTAATGTAGGAGCATGTTTAAAGGATAATCATAATATGAAAAATGTATAATCGTTTTCCTTTAACAGTTATACAACTAAGGTCCCTGTGAAAATATTTTATACATTTTCTGAACAAGTATTTGTTGAGCCGTCGTCCACCAAAACTTAGCAAAAATAAGTTGCGTTCATGTGACATCCCAACAATCCATCACCCAATAATATTTAATACATGTGCAGCTAAAGTGAGTATCTGTAACCTTCAATATGAGGTTATGTTTGTCACCTTTGGGACCCCAGAAGGTCCTCACTTTTAAATAGCCATAATATCCACATTCATATTTGTCTCTACATTCAAAACTCAGACCTCTGCACATGTAGAGTACAAGTAGATGAAGACTTTACATATGATGCCTATTTTTTAATATTACGAGGTCATTTTGCCAGAAAAGTACACTATAAAACTATATATAAAACCAGCACTGCCCAGGTTTTATTGCTGGTTTTCCTGGTGCTTTCAGTCGTATGCACAGACTTCGATGGTTTGGTCATTACAGGTAAAACTGCACCACATATCTTTTCGCTTTTCTTTTTTAACATGCGCCTTATGTTATCGCTTGTAACTGTGTGTTTTAATCAAACTTGTATAATCACGTCAAGTGTTTTTAAATATGTTGTAAATGGCGTTGGAGTGGTTGTTAATTACTTATATGTAATGATTTGTTTTGTTCTGTGAATTTGCAGTTGCACAAATAGTTTTGGAGTGCTGCACTACTTGTTACAGGTTATATCATTGCCCTTTATGCCCTAGACTCCCTCATCCTCCACTCCAGTGCCTCTTCATCCTCCACTTCAGTGCCTCCCCCCTAATCCTTCACTCCAGTGCCTCCTCCGTCATCCTCCACTCCAGTCCCTCCTCCTTCATCCTCCACACTCCAGTGCCTCCTCCCTCATCCTCCACTCCAGTGCCTCCTTATCCTCCACTCCAGTGCCTCCTCCCTCATCCTCCACTCCAGTGCCTCCTCATCCTCCACTCCAGTGCCTCCCCCCTAATCCTTCACTCCAGTGCCTCCTCCATCATCCTCTACTCCAGTCCCTCCTCCTTCATCCTCCACACTCCAGTGCCTCCTCCCTCATCCTCCACTCCAGTGCCTCCTTATCCTCCACTCCAGTGCCTCCTCCCTCATCCTCCACTCCAGTGCCTCCTCATCCTCTACACCAGTGCCTCCTCATCCTCCACACTATCTTCACCAGTGCCTCCTCCCTCATCCTCCAGTCCAGTGCCTCCACCCTCATCCTCCACACCAGTGCCTCCTCATCCTCCACACCAGTGCCTCCTCATCCTCCACACCAGTGCCTCCTCCCTCATCCTCTTCACCATCTTCACCAGTGCCACACAAGGGTCATGTAAAGACAAAATGTCCTCACTGTGACATTATCTGTCTTCGGAAGAACATGCCTGGTCATATAAAGCAGAAACACTCCGTACAAATAAAGGACATAACTGCAACTGTGTGTGTGTGTGTGTGTGTGTGTGTGTGTGTGTGTGTGTGTGTGTGTGTGTGTGTGTGTGTGTGTGTGTGTGTGTGCGTGCGTGCGTGCGTGCGTGCGTGCGTGCGTGCGTGCGTGCGTGCGTGTGTGTGTATGAAACCAATGGCATTTTTGCAGTGCAGAGAGACTGGATGGATATTCTCTGCCTGTTCACACAAAGAGAAAAACCCGGGGTCTGTCACATAAAGCGGAGCGTGAACGAGAAGAATGCAAACAATTCCAGTTAATGGTTTCAGAAGTGGACTAGCATACAGACATTGCGAGCATATTCGCTCCGCTGATTATTGCTCTGATACAGCTGTGGAAGAATTTCTTAATGAGGAAATTCTGACTGAAATGGTTGGTTTAAAATTTTTGCGGCGTCCAAAAAGGCAAGTTTGAGCGCCTCTGTGCACTGATCACAGCTATGTCTCTGCTGCCGCCAGTGTGCATCACTCGCTGTGCATTTACCACAAGACCAGCACGTACAGCACTGAGGGAAGTGAGTGTGCTTTTGCCTATCCAAGTGGCTTTTTTCGCTTGAAGCCCGTTGTTTTTATTTTCGTCAAGGAGCACATGGGGTTCGACACGAGATCTCCGCCGCGTGTTTGGTTTGTGTTTGTTTGTTTGGAGTGATCTGCACTTCTCCACGTGAGGACTGATGGATAATATGTGTAAAATGAAACTGATTTCAGCTGCTCGTGTTCCTTCGTCCTTTGCTCGAGAGGCTTTACCCTCCTGCATTATCAAAACATTAATATTTTGTCCAATCAAACCGTATGATTAATCCGTGTGAATTTGTGACTAATGGGTAAATTTTCTATGATAAATAGCATGAATTAATGCTTTAACTTAGACAGCCCTAGTTAAAATGTAGATTTTTGTTGTAATACGAGTTCTTAGATATAGTCACTAAGAAATCAGCTTTAACATTTGTGAATGTACCTTTTAGATATTTCATGGCAAAGTCCAACGCAATCAATAGCAAAAAGTAGCTCTTGCCCTCCAGCTGAGGTTGTGATATCGTCACATTCTAGAATGTGAACGCAAAATACAATGACCAACGCTACAAGAATCCACAAACGAGGAGGGCTGATTTCATAAAGACACCAACAGAAAATTGAGCACTCACTGCTGCAGTGGCTCAGGCTTTGTCTGTGGTGACTGATCAGCTGTGCGCTGGTGTTCTGAGTCAAAATCTAAGCCGTTCAATTGGTTCATGGCTGTTACATTTGCATGAAAAGTTGACGAGATAAGTGTGACATTTGTGAAAAGGTTAGTGGCAAAGTGGATGAGACAAAAACATATGGAGACTTTTGTTTTCACTAACAAAAGCAGATAGACTTCCTCGGCCCACCGCCTAACAGCTCTATATCTTGATTGGTCCCTGAGCACTGCTCCTGACAGAAGCTCTATGCAGAAGAGACATTAAAGGATGGGTTAATTGCAGAGGACACGTTAACGTGAAGGTGGGCCAAAGGACGGCCTGGTTGCTCATATATGAACGCACAAATTACAGGTCAAATCATATGCGCAGGCGTTCCACCCTGGCATGTAATCCAAACACTCAGTCACTAGGCTGAAGCAGTTTTCACACAGCTACTACTCAGGGGGACGTAAAGGAGCTTTCACTCTGAAAACAGAGTGATTGTCCCGATGTGAATGTGGCACCTGCAACCTGCATTAAACAGCTCCTCTGAGACTGCAAAAATAGGAGTGGTTTCTACCTCATTCTGGTCTGGTATGACCAAAAGGGTAAGGGTAAAAGCGCAGCCTGCGTTCGGCAAAGTAAACTGGATGAACTTTACCAGCAGGTAAAGCCACTGTGCGCCGCTCACAGCCTTGTCTCTGCCACCAGTGTGCAGCACTCACTGTGCATTTACCAAAAGACCAGCGCACAGCACTGGGGGACGTGAACGTGTTCTCGCTTATCCAAGTGGCTTATTCGCTTGAAGCCCGTTGGCAGGCAGATCAGTGTGGCGGTCAGTTGATCACATCTCATGTGGCTCACGGTGAAGGGTTTGGGAGAACAAGGAGCAGTACATCACTGACCCAAAAGAGGAGTAAACAGAACTAAATCTAATGCACACTGGGGCTTTCCACAGAGCGCTCTAACATGTGAAACGCCCTGAGATACTTCCTATTGCTGGGCTTATTTTCTGTGCTATAGCGTGACATGTAAACAAACCGCGCTACTTGATGATGAGGCCTTGGCTTGTTCATTTGTGCCGGAGATGGTCAGGGCCACAGAATGCTCTGCAATCGTGTGTGAGTGCACCATAAAAAGGGGTGTAGAAAAAGGTTCTCTGCTATTATTTATGTATGTGACCTAAAATGTAACCACAAGATTACAAAATAAATATTTTTACAGAAGTACTCGGAATTGTACTTTTTTTGTAAAAAAAAAAAAAAAAGAAATGAATTAAATGAATGATTCACTCCCAAATCATAAGCGGACTCCATGCGTTTTCTTTTCTGCTCATATCATAAATAAAATAATTAGTCAGCCACTACAAAATCTGGTTGACTAAGACAGTGGTTCCCAGCATGGGGTGTGGGGACCTCGGGGGCGGGGGGTCATAAAAGTAATAGTTTGTGCAAATTAAATAAAACATGAAAACCACAATTAGTGTGTGTTTGTTTGAAATAAATGCTTCTCGGTAATAATTTTTATCATGTAATGCATTTGTCGGGGCCACCGCTTTGGAGTGGGGGGCCCCGACATGTGTCCAGTTCATGCAGGGGAGGCTTCCAGGAAAAAAGGTTAGGAACCACTGGACTAAGACACCATCGACCAATTCAGGGACTAAATGACTAAGGCCTACTGCCCTAATTACATCACAGATGCTTTGTCCCAGAGTCGAATGGTGAATCACCTTACGGTTGCATTGTTGGAGCAGAGCATTCTGGGGCAAGGGTCTTTATCACTGCTTCTTTTTTTCCCTCCCCTTCATCCCCCCTCCATCCCCCCTCTACCTCTCTCTCTCGCTCTGTCCATGTGTGAGTAGATATCTTGCGGTGAGAGCTTGTCATCTCTTTAACATATCTCCCTGTTCGTTCTGACAGCTCTGCCGCGACCTTTCACCCCAGCAGCTTCGTCCTGTCTCTCTCTTCATGAAGGCCAGCTGCTAGCATTAGCCACTGGGCGCTAACACTTTGCCTCAGCGTGTTAACCCGGGGAGATGGAATTCAAGTGTATACTACAGAAATTGCAGAATTTAAGGCCTTGAGTTTGGGATCTTTGTCTATTTTGAGATTGAGTAGTTTTGATTTATTAAGTTAGTACATCTACACACTTTTACTTTTTCAGTCTGGTTTCAACAATACATACATAAACATTATTGTCAGTTTGTCTTCATTTTAAACTATGAACCGGATCCATCCATACAAATGACCACATTCTTGTCAATGGTAAAATTGTCATTTATACAGCGTTTTTCTACCTTCATGGGAAGTGCTTTACAACAAGAAACCACTCACTCTAACCTGGATCTCCAACATGTGGACCAGCCCCAGACCCTTTAGTTTAGCTAACATCTGTGAAATCAACACAAATTTGCCAATAAAGAGAATTTTACATTTTTACTCTCACTATGGTAATCAGTGTAATTGTACATACACTGTGGCACAATAATTCCTTTCTCTTTGTTTTCTCTTTGTTTTCAGTCAGGGTGCACTTTGCCTTACATACTGAAAACTAAGGCCATGCAAAGCATTCTGGGATACTGTTTGTATTTTACACATATTAAAAACAAACACACCACACTAGAAACCCGTCCCTTTGCATTTTCAGGTCTTTATTTCAATAAAACTTTACAAAGTAGCAATATATTTACTAGGGGTACAACCCTTAACACATGTGTCAATTTGATCATGTGACTTAAGCCTCAAATTGCACAGATGGATAGACTGACTAATGTTTCCCAGCGGAGCTTTTGATACTGAGGATTGAACAAGGGGACTGCAGCTTTGTTTAAACAGGGGAAGTAATAACGTATGTGCAGCGGAAATGGAGTAATACTACTGTCAGCATGCAGTCAAGCCAATGCTTTCACAATGTCACTGCTTCGGTTCAGAGTGGCTTGTTTGTTGCAGCTGATCATGATGGGATATGAGATGATATTCAGTGTTCTGACAGATGTTTGGATAGATGCCAAAACAATGCTGAAATGCAAATTTAAACTTTGTAATATGGAATAGGTCTCCTCCCGTTTTTATCCTTGTTTAATTATATGTTGGGCTTTTAATTTCTACATTTGGCGAGTGATGTTAATTAATAAAGGCGATTTTCCAGTGCAAGCCCTCACCAAAAAGAGATAAGAGTAATATAGATTTGAATAATTACAACAGTAACACTGTACAGTATCAAAAACATAGTGGTTTAACACTAGTTTAGCCATTACTACCACAACAACACGTCATTATACAAGTGACAAAAACAAAAACTTTCCAGCTCCTCTTTCCCCTTATTATAGGCCATGCCCCCGTTGTCATGACAACAGTAAAGACAGCTCGAGGGAGTCTGATAGTTTAGATTTTAGGGAGGCGGCATGACATCTTTGCCGCGGACTCAAGTGTGAATCAGTCCTCAATTTTTAAACAACATTTTCAATGTTTATTTTTCTGTGCAGCACTTTGGAAACTTTCGTGTTTCTGATTTTAAGAAAATAAGTGTTCCAGATTTCAGTTGTTTTGAATTTTCTATCTGCTCATTTATTTAGTTATTTAGTTTAGTTATTTAGTTAGTTTAGTTTAGTTTAGTCATTTATTTGTTTTAATAGCTGTTTGAAATAAGACCGTCCTTTCTAGAGTACCTGTGCCTCTGATGCTTTTCCCATTCTTCTCCTGCCCTTATCGAAGCAGACGAGTGAAGGGCAGATGTCATGGTGATGTTATCTGGGCGCGAGGGGTAATTAATCTGCTTCATTTTTAAACGCTGCTAATGTGCTGCAGTTTTTTTGGTCCTCGGGAGGCGCTGGAGCGTGGATGGCCCTGACAGCTTCAAATTGCCCTTGAGTAGAAGTGGGCTCCCAGCCAGCAGACACACAGCTGATCAGATGGAGTTTGACAAGCTGCTTAAGACAATATGAGCTCGCAGTTCAGAGAAGAAGAAATCTATGTCAGGTTAAAAGGTAAAAGCTGTAACATTCGCCCCTACTGGTTTAGAAACAATTGCATCATAACTGAGCCTGGAATACCATGATCTTCAGGAGGAAAGTGGGGGAAATAAGTATTCGATCCCCTAGATTTCAGTATGAGTATATATTTCTTTACTGCAGATCACAAATTTGAAAGCCCATGTTAAGATAAAACTCTCCCAATTCCAAATTATTTACTGGTATAAAAGGAACCCATCCAATAGAACACAATTCAAATCTTCACTTGAACCATCATGAGCAAGACAAAAAAGTTGTCTAAAGACATGAAAGACAAAATCAAAGAACTTCACCAACTTGGAAATGGCTACAAGACCATTAGCAAGCAGCTTGGTGAGAAGGTCACAACTCATTATGCCGTAATGGGTTAAAATCCTGCAGTGCTTGCATAGTTCCACAGCTGAAGAAATCCCACGTAAAGGCCCATTTAAAGTTTGCGAATGAACATTTAAATGACTGTTGAGGTGTTTGGCATCAACTCGAATCGAGGTGTTTGGAGAAAGAAGAAGGCTGACTACAACCCAAAGAACACCATCCCAACAGTGAAGCATGGAGGAGGAAACATCACCGAAGGCAATATGAACAGTACAATGTACTGTAACATTTTGGGCAATAATCTCATGCCATCAGTGAGGTCACTGAAGATGAGTTGTGGTTGGGTCTTCCAACAAGACAATGACCCAAAGCACACAACCAAAGCAAGAATGGAGTGGCCTAGTCAGGCCCCTGATCAGAATCAGAATCAGAATTGGTTTATTGCCAACGGCAGAGGGATAGAAACTGTTCTTGTGGCAGGAGGTTCTGGTCCGGATGGACCGTAGCCTCCTGCCTGAGGGGAGGGGCTCAAATAGTCCATATCCAGGTGAGAAGGGTCCACTGTGAGGGAGAAAAGCAGAGGAGAAAGTACACAGCCCTGTGGAATTCCTGTGCTGATAGTCTCAGACATTCTTATACAGGTACACAGTACCTGTGTACCTAATAAGACAGTTTGTAAAAAGCTATAAGCTCATTTACCTGACATGTTTCGGCTGGAGGACTTCCGCCTTCGTCAAATGTGACGTCTGATGGAGCCAAAGTAAAAGCTCCTTGTCTCTGTTGATGGTCCGTTGCCCCGCTCCTGATTTATGACGCCACAAAATGGGAAATGGATGCTTTTCTACAGAACAGGTAAGTCATTCAGACCAAAAGCAAAATTCTTTTTGGTAATAAGAAATTTGAACACTGGAATTATCAAAACTAGTTCAGTGAAAGAGATTTTGTGCAGTTCATTCACAAAGAAGTGGCAGCATTGGGAATTTAACTTCCAAACTTTCTGGGTTATGTAAAGCAGTGGTCCCCAACCTTTTTATCACCGCGGACCGGTCAATGCTTGACAATTTTACTGCAGCCCGGAAGGGGAGAGAGCGTTAATAAACGTGAATCCACTGTGTACCTGTTTTTTTCTTTCAAAATACTCTGGGGGTTTGTCTTTTAATCCAGGGTGCTTGGTCTCTAAGTGGCGAGAGCATTGAAGGCTTAGAGCCGATCGCCGCATATTATGCAGAGCGGGCTTGGTGTGTGGGAATCATCTGTCATGATAGGTCCATATTTCACATTGGACTCCTGGTATTGTCTTTTAAAAGCTTTATTTTTCTTGGAAGTCGTAGGCACTCGTTCTGTTTCTTCAGTCATTGCAGTCATTTACTGCAAGATTCAACCCGAACCCGACCCGGGCCCGCGCATATGTAGAACCAGAGTTACGTAAACTGAGTTCCGTGCAGAGTTATAGGCAGAATAAGTGCGCCTGACAGGGCTTCAAGTGTTAAGTGTTCTACCTGCACCAACGTGACTTCTCCTGTACCAGACAGGCCTGTTCCTCCGCTGATGCTGGCCCACATGATCTCTCTCCCTCACTCCTTTCTTCAGATTTTTGGGAAGGCATACATGGCTCTCTCGCTCCTCCGCTGCTCTTTCTCCTCCGCTGCTCTCTCTCCTCCACTGCTCTCTCTTTCTCTCTTCTCCGCTCCGTGTAGCAGCTGCGCACTTCTCTGCCCCCTGGGCCCTCGGGCTCGGGCCAAGAATCAAAGCTCTAATGTAACCTAGAGCAGAGGTCCCCAACCTTTTTATCACTGCGGACCGGTCAACGCTTGACAATTTTACTGCGGCCGTCCGACTCCGCCCGACAGAAGAGCGGAAAATGTGGACCCGAACCCGGCCCGAATTGCAGGTCGGGTTCTGGCCAAGAATCTAAGCTCTTATGTATCCTAGACTAGAGAATCCGGTCCTTTTTCAAAATAAATGATCGCTCAGACTCTGATAATAAATGTATTATTTGTTGTGCGGCCCGGTCCCAATTGATCCACGGACCGGTACCGGTCCACGGCCCTGGGGTTGGGAACCACTGACCTAGAGGAGCCGGTCATTTTTCAAAATAAAATAATTTTCAAAATAGACTAAAAAATTAATTCTTTGTTGTGCAACCCGGTCCCAGTTGATTCACGGACCGGTACCAGTCCCCGGCTCGGGGGTTGGGGACCACTGACCTAGAGGAGCCGGTCATTTTTCAAAATAAAATAATTTTGCCAATAAATTTGCCAATGCTCTCTGCCATCTCACTAACAGCACACACATGTAAAAGGAACCTGATTTTTACAATCGTAAAAACATTTTTAGAGATAAAACTAACTGGTTCATTACAAACTGTTTGCAGCCATCGAAAATTAACCCTCACTTTCCAAACACATTCTGAGCAGCCTAATTAGAGTAATCAGAGTTTGGGCACTGCAACAGCATTTAACAAGTTAATAGTGCACCTGTGTAACTTCCTGGTTTGCAGCCAATAAAAACACTTTATAATTAGATACAGACAGAGCAATCATATTCTGAGTGAGTAAACGCCTTGTCTGTAGTGCACGTGCTTAAATTCTTACTGTGCCTCCTTTTTATATACAGATGCTGCCGTTTTGTCCTGCTTTGTCTTGCATGTCGCTACCGCTACTACCTGTCTGCGTGTAATGTTCCGTTGCTGCTGCCCTGCTGTTTCCGCTCTTTCGCCTGTGCCGGGCTTTCGGCGTTGAACCACGGCGCGCCTAGCGGGAAGACTGTGCGCCGCTTTACAGCCCTGCACCGTGTATAGCGGACGTATTGGACTAAGCCCATGGCTGTCGGGTGCTAGTGGCAATGAACAGTTGTGTCCACAGTTTTAAGGGACTATTGCACGGTGCACTTTCGCTCCCTAGTGGCGAGCATGCCATGTCATTATAGTAATGGAATTAGTGCTTAAGGGGCTGTGCCCGAGGTAGCCTTGTCCTACTTTCGTAGGAGGATAACAAGCTCTTAACATCTGTATTTTGTTTTTTTTGTTTTCAGGAGCTGAGTGTCTTACCTGGTGTCGGTGGTGGTCCCTCTGGTGGTGGTAACCTTTTGTATGCTTTCTTTGTAGTGCACTATTTTATTTGCGTGTGGTGCTTTGTGTTGATATTTCTGTTTAGGTGTCCTCCCCAGTTGTCCCTCCCCCCACCATCCAGCACGGCCTCAGCTCCCTGATTTACTTAGTTGGGGTGAGTGTGTGTGTGTGTGTGTGTGTGTGCGTGTTTCTCTGGTTGTCTACTTCAATAAACGAGGTAAATGGAACTTGTGTCTCTTCGCCTTATTAAGTGAAGCTTACCTGTGTGCCTCTCAGTCGTTCTATTCTCCAGGTGGAATTCCTGGGGTGGCGTTGTTGCATCAATTAACTATTTAGTTTTGCTAATCAACCCCCACTGTTCTTGCCACACAACTATTAAAGTAACAAAGGCAGGCCAATTATCAAGTTTCAGGTGACAAACAAACAATTTTCCAAACGATGACAGGAGTTCAGTGACTCCTCCCGGGTGGCAGAACTACTTAGAGTAGCATATAAGCCTGAGTTCCCATACCAGCTCTCTGATTGACAATGACTTTTGGATAAAAGTCGAAACGTCTCGATCTTCAAACAGCGTCCGGATGACAACCCCTGAAACCCTTTCTACGATGAACCGCACCTGGACGAATGAGGGTTTACATCGACGAATTCTTGTTCAAATGTTCAAACTGTGCACAACAGTAGATATATGGACTGCTCATCACAAGAGTTTCATTGGTATAACTTGTCATTGGATTGACCCAGAAGTTTGTCGCTTTAGCATGTGAACACATAAGTGGCCGTCACACCTACGATGTAATTGCACCGAAAGCTGTACAGGGGTCCCATAGATCATCCAGTGTACAGATCGATCCTCCAGACAGATGGGGGTGGGGGGGGTCGTCACTAGAGCAGTGTCTGAAACAGTCTCCACTCCCCAGGGGAAGTGGAGAGAAAGAGAAACATGTGAACAGCAATGAACAGACTACGGTTGAAGTAATATTAAATATTGTTGATAGGTAAAGTAGGAACCAGAGGATAGTGTTCAAGCTGCCATACTTCCTTTCAGCAGAGTTGCTCCAAGGGCAGCGTAGCTAAAACTGTAGGTTTTATTTCTGTTCCTAACTGGCCTGACCATAAGCTATTTCAAAGAGGAACATTTTGAGCCTGGTCTTAAATGTAGAGACTGTGTCTTTAACATGAACAGGGAGCTGGCTCCATAACACAGGAGCTTGATAGCTAAACGCTCTACCTCCTACTGTGCTTTTAGAGACTCTGGGGACTAACGATAGTTCAGCATTTTGAGAACGAAGAGCTCTGTTTGGATGGTACGCTACTATTGCATCTTTGAGGTAGGATGGGGCCATATTGTTTAAAGCTTTATAAGTCAGGAGGAGGATTTTAAATTTGATTCTAAACTCAACAGGAAGCCAGTGAAGAGACTCTAACACTGGTGAAATATGATCTCTTTTTCTAGTACCTGTTAATAATCTTGCTGCTGCATTTTGAACCAGTTGAAAGCTTCTTATAGAGCTTTTAGAAAACGCTGTAAGCAGGGCGTTACAATAGTCTAATCTGGATGTGACAAATGCATGGATGAGTTTTTCGGCATCATCTCTGGGCAGGAGTTTTCTAATTTTGGTTATGTTACGCAGATGAAAGTAGGCTGTTTTACAGGCTTGATTTATATGTGCTTTGAACGAGAGATCTTGGTCAAATAGGACCCCAATGTTTCTTACAGTAGAGCTGGGGGCTACAGTGATATTGTCCAGAGAAACTATCTGGTCAGATAAAGAGTCTCGCAGGTGCTTAGGGCCCAGCAGAATGACCTCGGTTTTTTCAGGGTTAAGGAGCAGATAATTAAGAGTCATCCAAGTTTTTATGTCTTTCACGCAGGCACTAAGTCTGTCTACTTGATGCGTCTGATCAGGTTTCATTGATAAATACAGCTGAGTGTCATCTGCATAGCAGTGGAAGTTAATGCCATGCTTTCTGATGATCATACCTAAGGGCAGCATATAACAGAACTGGACCGAGTACTGAACCCTGCGGCACACCGTAGGTTACTTTAGAACATGGGGAAGATCTCTGGTTTACATTAACAAACTGGTACCTATCAGATAGATAGGATTTAAACCAGCTAAGGGTGGATCCACTGACACCTATATCACATTCTAACCTCTGCAATAGAATGTTGTGGTCGATGGTATCAAACGCTGCGCTGAGGTCTAACAGAACCAGGATTGAGACCTGTCCATCATCAGCAGCTAATAACAGATCATTTGTGACTTTAACTAGTGCAGTTTCAGTGGTGTGGTACGCACGAAACCCTGACTGAAAAACTTCAAATAAATTATTGTCCTGCAGGTGGCGACAAAGCTGTTTAATCACAATTCTTTCAAGGATTTTAGAGACAAAGGGCAGATTAGAAATAGGTCTATAGTTTGCCAGTATGTCGGGGTCTAGATTAGGCTTTTTCAAAAGTGGTTTAATCACTGCATATTTGAAGGACTGCGGGACATAGCCGCTTTCTAGTAAAGTATTTATTATATTAAGAATGGGATTTATAATTAGGGGGAGAATTTCTTTGAGGAGTCTACTTGGGATTGGTCTAAAGTACAAGTTGACGTTTTTGAGGACATAATGACTGAAGTTATCTCTGCCTGATCAACAGCAGTGAACCTATCTAGTATTACTGAAGGATTTGTATGGGACACTAGCTTTGCAATCTGGGCTTGCTCAGTACTGATAGTGGGAGTCATTTCATTTAGTTTATCTCTAATAGTTGATTTTGCTGCTAAAGAATAGAAGAAAGTAATTGCAGCTTAGAGTAGCTGGTATTGAGGGTTCTACTGCGCTGTGACAGTTTGTCAGCCTGGCTACAGTGCTGAAGAGAAACCTAGAGTTATTTTTATTTACTTCTATTAAATTTGAATTGTATCTGGTTTGAGCCTTACGCAGAGCCTGCTTATAAGACAGTAGGCAGGTTTTCCATTCTTTTAGGGATTCTTCTGTGTGGGAGCGGCGTAAAGATCTCTCTAGTTTTCTTACCCTTTGTTTGTGAGAACCTAGTTCTTCATTGTACCAGGGGGAGGCTCGTTTTGGCCTGATGACTTTCTGTTTAAGTGGAGCTGCAACATCAAGAGCAGATTTTAGAGAGTTGACCATTGAGTCAACAGAGTTATCAATAGCACTGGGACTGGCGCTGTTAACGACAGGATCACATGACGTAATATTAAATATTGGCTCTATTATTTGTTTGAACTTTAAAATAGATTTTTCAGATATTGTCCTTTTCATTATAGTTTTAGTCTGAGGAGCTGGATAGTCCTTAAGAATAAACCAAAAGGTAATTAGGAAGTGATCTGACATGCCACTGAAGATATAGCCAAGATGAGGTGCATAGTGCCATCAGTGACACGGTGGAGCTCAGAGTAGAGTGCAATTGAGAAACTGATTAGTGTCAGTGTCAGTCACCCGAATGACATCTCTGAACATTTGAATGTGGCCAGACTTCATCCACAAGAGATTTTGTTTCTGAAAGAATGCACTGCCATTCTGAAACCACTTGCCTTTTCTATCAATCTTCTGCAAGGGGAAAATAATTGTTTTTTTGGGTATATTGTGCCAACTATCATCAGCCTTAAGGCCAAACTGACTGAAAAAATGACATGCTCAGTTTTCCGCTCAGCTGTTATCAAGGCTAGTGACACTAGGTTTGGGGCAGTGTTGGCTGCTCATGAAGCAAGAATGGCAGCATTTACCATTCGAAAATTTCGTCTCTGGTGGGTTACAGATGTGGAGAGGGGAGAAATGAAAAGAATAATGATTCAAGAGGCTTGCCACAGCACCCTGTGTCGGTGACACTAATGCAGCAAATGTCTCAAGGGGACAAAGACCTGTAGATGACAACGACGATGACAACTTCTTCACCTTTAAGAGCACTCAAGAAACCTGTACATCAGTCGAAGATGAGGTGCAGCGGTACCTTCAAGATACAGAGGTCGCTGGCTTCTTTAAACATGTATCTGACCATCATAGCCTTGTTCATAAAGTACAATACAACATTACCTATCAAGGGCTCCTGTAGAGAGACTCTTCAGTCAGGGGGGACTTATTTTCACTCCAAACCATAATAGAATGACTAACAAGCATTTTGAAACTGCTCTTTTGATGCAACACAATCGTCTTCACTTGACTGTTGAGTAGCAAAATGTGTGTCAGTGAGGAGCATGGTTCCATTTGCAGGTTGGTGGCTATTGTTCAAACATATTTTTGTTTACACCTGACCCAGTCTACATGCTATGTACGCATGCAATGTTTTCAATGTTAATTGTTAGATGTTTTAACAATAATGCTCCACAGTGGGCAGCGCTGTGCCTTTGTTACAGCTGTTGAGTTTATCATTTGCACTTTGTATGCCAATGGATCCCACCCATACACACTGCAATTTAAAATGTCCCAGCGACTGTCCCTCAGACCGGGTGCAAAGCGTCTGATGCACGGGCATACGCACCCAACACAGCGCCCACTTGAGGCGCACCGCCTCACACAGAAGGGTAGGGAGCAAATAAACAGGGACGACAAACAAAAAGACGAAAAACAGGAGAACAGGAAAACTAGAACAAAACAGTAAATAAAACACGAGGACAAAAGAACAAAACTGTACAAAACAGAAGCCCAAGAACAAAACTGTACAAAACGGAAGGAAACAAAACAGAAGAGAACAAAACAGGACAAAACAGCAGAGGGCGGCGTGTCTCGTGCCGCTGCTGGCAATGGGGAAACCTACAAAAGGAATTAAGGTTATACACAAATCTAAATTAAAGAGCCAGACACTAGGAGCTAGAGCCTACCAATTTGGAATTTAAAGTTAATGCAGGCTGGAAGCCGAGCAGGAGGCGGCGCTCAGCAGCAGGAGCCCAAATGAAGCGGTGACGTTGCTCAAAGCGCGTGGCGCCAGTTGTGAGCAAACTAGAATAAAAATGCTATTTAGTCTTTGAACAGAGCATGGACAAACATTCATGGTGATCAATTTACCTGTTCTATTGAGAGCGCAACACGGCGAATGTGCGATTTGATGCAGGGAGTGTACCGCCAAGCGGCCAACTGTAAGCGCGACGGGAGCGCGCAGCGCGCCTTGCTGCAACCTTGTGAATGAACTTTGTGAATGATGTTACTACGCCGAGAGTTGTTGCCACGGAGGTGCTCACACGACGCACGAGGAGATTTTAGGACTGTGTGGCGCGGAGCGCGCAGCCAGACAGCGGCACTACAGGAAACATTGAAGTTAAGAGATTTAAACTGCATGGATCGATTGAGTACGCGATATCTACCTGGAGCAGGAGGACGAGCGGCCGACACCGAGGCCCGGAAATGCGTGCGGGTGAAAGGGGGAGGCAACGAGAAAGGGGACGCTTATAAAGCCCACCAGCCCGCGCAGCGCGGGGCGCCAGGTAAGCGCACCTTCCGCACAGGCGCCAATAACCGTCTCACCGCGGGCGCCAGATAAGCGCACCCTCCAGCCGTCTCACCACATTCCACCCCCTCCAAATGCATCGTCGCCCCGACGATGAGCAACGTGCCCTAGCACCATGGCCTAAATACCGCATACGTAGGCCTGGATGACGGCACAGCAGCACCTTCCCTTCGTGACTGTCCAGCTATGGACATTGGGAGGCGATGGGGATTTATGTGTTGGCCAGCTGTGGACCGAGTGGACCTGCGTACAGGTTCCCCACTGGGGCCAGGGATGGCAATAGACTCAATTTGCAGTGGCGCCTGGTCAGCACCTGTCGCAGGGAGAGCCACTGATTGCACCGGAGCCCTAGAAGCACCTGCTGGGACAAGAGTGGGCGGTAGAGGTGCCACCGCTGTTGGAAGAGATACTTCCGGGTGCAACAGCGGTGGCTGCAGGAACAAATCCTCCTCAAACGACGATTCCTCCATGATTGGAGCTACAGGTCCAACAGAAGAGCTCTCTCCAGGGGCCGGGACAGAGTATTCCTCGATGAGCAGGGCCTTCAGCTGGGACCTGTGTACCCTCCTCACTTTGGTCCGTTGATCCGCTGGAGCCACAGTGTAGACTGCGCCATCTTCTCTCGGAGCTTGAAGGACCACATATGTTACAGGACCCCACAGATCTTGGGTCTTCCGCCGACCCTTGGCACTGTGGTCACGTAGAAGTACAAGCTGGCCCTCCTTAAGGGGAAGCTCTCGAACATGTTTGTCATGATTGGCCTTCCTGCGTGAAGCAGCGAGGCGCAATTTCTCCCTAGCCCCTTCGAACGCCAGCTGAAGTCGTGCCTGGTGCTCTTGCACCCACTCATGCACACTCCCTTTCACTGGGTCTTTCACTCGACCCAGCAAAAAGTCAAGTGGGAGCCGTGGCTCTTGCCCAAACATCAGGAAGAAAGGAGACTCCCCTGTGGACTGGTGAGGAGTGGTGTTATAGGCGTACAGAACTTGGGGCAGGCAAACACTCCAGTCTCTCTTTCGGGACACAGGCAGCGTACGCAACATATTGTGGAGGGTTCGGTTGAACCGCTCACACTGTCCGTTGCCTGCTGGGTGGTATGGGGTGGTACGTGACTTTGTGACACCATACAACTTGCACAACTGTTGGACCAGAGTGCTCTCAAAGTTACGGCCCTGGTCAGAGTGGATGCGGGCTGGCACACCAAACTTCGCAAACCACTCATTGACCAGCACCTGCGCCACAGTGGAGGCGCACTGATTGCGGGTTGGGACCGCTATGGTGTACTTACTAAATACATCTGTCAGTATCAGTACGCTCTCCAACCCTCCTGGAGTCTTTTCTAACAAGGTAAAATCTACAGCGAGGATCTCGTTCGGCTTTGACGCCAGTAAGTGGCCCATGAAGGCATGGGCAACAGGCTGGTTGTCCTTGGCATGCTGACACCGCTCGCATGCCTGGCACCACTGGGCTACCTCACGGGACATGCCTGGCCAGTAGCATCGGGAACGAAGCAGGGCCAGGGTCCTCTCGATTCCCTGATGTCCATGCTCCTGGTGGACCTGCGTGAGGACGTTCTGGACCAGGGCTTTGGGCAGGAGGAGTTGGTATATAGCCCCACCACCATCAGGACGAAACACCTGCCGATACAGCAGCCCCTCTAGTTCTACCAGGCGGTCCCACTGGGCCAGCACTGAGAGGGCAGCTGGAGAGAGGGCTCGTCGCTCTTCACGAGTGGGCTGTCGATTCTGACGCCAGAAGGGCAGGATCTCCTGCATGGTGGGGTCAGACTGCTGAAGCTGATGGAGGTCAGCAGGGGCAACATGAGGTAGAACAGTCACCAAGGACTGTGTTGCCCGCATAACAACTCCTTGCAGAGCCTGCTGCAACTGCTCTGGCACACATATACCCAAAGCTCCTGGTGCCAATTCCCGTGAGGACATCCCAGGCTGGCGAGACAAGGCGTCAGCATTTTTGTTGCACTTACCTGAACGATATTTTAACTCAAAATCAAAGGATGCCAACTGGGCGGCCCAACGCTGCTCAACAGCTCCCAGTTTGGCTGAGTTGAGATAACTCAGGGGATTGTTGTCAGTATAGACCACACATCTGTGGCCTAGAAGGTACTCCCTGAATTTCTCTGTCATGGCCCACTTAAGGGCCAGCAACTCAAGCTTCATCAAGCTATAGTTTGACATGTTACGCTCAGTTGGACGCAGCCCTCGACTGGCGTGAGCAGCCAATAGCCGCACCTTCCCTTCCTGCTCCTGGGAGAGCACTGCCCCCAATCCAGCGTGACTTGCGTCTACCTCCAAGATGAATGGGAGGGAGAAGTCAGCGTAGGCAAGTACCGGGGCCGTGGTTAGCTTGGCTCTTAGAGCCTCAAAGCTTTGCTGACACTCTGTGGTCCAGGGTCCAGTCACACTCTGGACGGGCCGCTTCCTGGACCGTTTCCCAGTCAGTTCAGCAACTCTCCGATGTAAGGGAGCAGCCAATTTAGCGAAACCCTCAACAAAACGTCGGTAGTAGCTAGCGAACCCAAGGAAGGAACGCAGTTCCGTCACTGTGGATGGTACAGGCCAATTGGCTACTACCTCAATTTTGTCGGGGTCCGTGGCCACCCCCTGATCAGAGATCACATGGCCCAGGTAGTGCACCTCCCGCTGGAAGAAGCGGCACTTGCTCAATTTAGCTTTGAGACCTTCCTTCTGCAATCTCCCCAGTACAACGTCCAGTCTCTCCAAATGTTGCAGTACCGTGGACGAAAAAACAACTATGTCGTCCAGGTAAAGGAGGAGCGACTGGCATTGCTGGTCCCCAAAGACGCGTTGCATCAAGCGTTGGAATGTGCTGGGGGCATTGCAGAGCCCAAAAGGCATGCGGTTCCACTCAAACAGACCAAAAGGCGTACAGAAAGCCGTTTTGTGCCGGTCACTCTCTGCAACAGGGACTTGATTGTACCCGCTGGCCAAGTCCATAGTGGAGAACCAGCGGGCCCCTGTCAATGCATCAAGTGACTCTTCGATCCGTGGAAGTGGAAACGCATCCTTCCGGGTCTTGAGATTGAGTTGACGATAGTCAACGCACAGACGAATACTGCCATCCTTTTTCCGGACCAACACAATGGGTGAAGCATATGGGCTGGAGCTCTCTCTGATCACTTGTGCTTCCAAGAGCTGATGGATATGCTCTTTAACCAACTCATATTCCGATGGAGGAATACGGCGGTATCGCTGCCGGACCGGGACATTATCCATAAGAGGAATGTCATGAGTGATCAGGTTGGTGCAGCCCAAATCCTGATCATGTGCAGCAAACACAGAGTTATACTTTTTAAGCAATGACCACACCTTCTCCTGTTCCTCAGTGGACAGGGAGGATAGGTCAATTGCTGCAAACGGGTCCGCAGCTGGGGGAGCAGCACCTTGTGAGGAGACACTCGCAGCCACAGGTGGAACCTCTATCACCCCTGCTGGAAGGCTCACCACATTGACATCGTCCAGTGTCCCTACCAGGGTACGTGGATAAAGCAGCACGTCGTTGTCACCGACGTTGACAATCGGGACATAAGCAGTACCCTGGACCACCGGAACCAAGGCCGGTGATGCCAGCAAGCCTGCTGGCAGACCAGCCTCTAAGGGTTCAAACAATACAGTGGTACTGGAGTACTGCTCGGAACAAGTAGCGGCAACAATTTTCATTGCACCCCCAGGGATGCGAACAGCCCGATTACCTTGGACCTTGACCTTACCTGGTCTCCTCGCAGTAGGCCGCACGTCCGCAGCGTGACACTTTTGCAAGGCATCGACCAGTGTCGGAGATGCAGTAACGGGCACAGTGTCAAACAGAGCAGGTCCAAACTGTCCAAATAGCTCCTGATAGCACTTCCGGAGAATGTTCATTCCTAATACTCCAGGGATCTGGGCGGCGATATTACCAGGTGGGTCTCGAACAACTAAAACACCACAATGGAGCATCACTTTATCACAGAGCTCAACCGTTAACTCTAAATAACCAATATAAGGAATTTCGAGGCCATTCGCAGCCTTGAGCTGGAGCCAATTGCAGACCTTTAGACGCTCCTCTCCCCATGGCTCGAAGTGTTTACGGAAGAAACTCTCGGTCATTGTCGACACCATTGATCCAGTGTCGACTAAACATGGCACGTTTACCCCTGCCATGTTCACATCGATATGAGGGCAAGATGCAATTAACTTGGGTGCATCTGCCAGACCGCTAAAAATGTGAGTTGAGCCTGTGGATGCCCCACCCGAGCTTTGGCTCTGCAGCCCGGTGGGCACTAGTTTTCGAGCGCTGTCCGAAGCGATGCTGGGGAGGCCGAGCATCTTGGCGATTTAGGACCCGGGTGCCATCACAATTTCTTGCGATGTGGCCAGGCTGCTGGCACCGATCGCACACAACGGAGGGGTGACGGGGTGAGCGGCCACGCTGCCGATCAGTGTGGGCAGCCTGCAGAAGCGTGATGCTCTGTGTCAGGAGGTTGAGTTGCTCCTGCTGCTTCTGAAGGAGCTCTTTCAGCTCGCCTACCTCGCTTGGGGCAGTACGAGCGCTGGGCGATGGTCCCCCTTGCACAGTATATTGGAGGCCAAATGCGGAAGGTACAGAATTACTGCGCCCACGCATGCCAGGTGGCTGACCCTCACGCTCCCACCTCATTGCCTCCCCCCTAACCGCAAGCAAGGTTGCCTCGGGGTTCTGACGGACATATTGTTTTAACATGCGGCGCAGTGAACCGTCCAATACATATTCGGTGAATTGGTCGCGCAGCAAACACTCAGAATTGGGCAAAGGTGCGGGAGCAGAGGCCTTCACTTTGTTCATGAGGCTTAACAAGGCGAGGGAGAACTCTTGTAATGTTTCTCCCTCTTGTTGCCTCCGAGAAAAGAACTGTTCTTGTAAGGCCACATATGACTCAGAGCACCCATACAACTCTTCAAGAATGCCGATAATTTTATCTGGGTCGCTGCGTTCCTCCTCCGAGCGAAATTTGATTTCATTACGGGCCTCTCCTTCAAGATGGTCGAATAAGAAGTAGGCCTGATCCGCCCGGGACAGGTGTCGCGCCCTCATGCAAGCCCGAACCTCCTCAACCCACTCATTCAGCCCTATACCGGTGTGCCCCCTAAACATAGGACAACGCCTGTCACGCGGTATGAACACTAACCTATCTGTTTGAGGGGTGACTGGAAGTCTTGCACTGGTGCTAGGCAGGGCAGACGCCTGCTCTGAACGCAGCCTCTCATTATCGGCAGCCAGCCTCGAAATTTGGTCCCTAAGGCTCTGTAGCTCCTCCTCCATGGGGCACACAAGCAAAAACACAAATGGCAAATGAACTGGGGGGGTGAACACAAAATGCCCACACGCCGACCGCTGCTGTTTTGTCCCTTAAAAAAAAGAAAGAAAAAAAATATTAATTATGATTGACAATGCAAGACAATGCAGTCCAAAACACAACTATATATAGAAGCAATAGTGAATGAAAATATTGTGGATTGCCACTACAATAATGGATTGACATACCATAGGCTCAGCACCAAATTGGCATACTATGCTATATACACAGCAAGAAAATAAAATAAAGCACAGCAAAACATTAAACATGCAAGGAAAACTGCACACATTAAACATGCAAGACAATTGGCTTAGAGCTGGTTGACGACCAATACTGATTATAGCAAACTTTTTTTTTCTCTCATTAGCTAAGCTTCCATAGTCAGGACACTGATATCAGTAAATGGAACCTGGAACTCCCGTTTTTAATTGGCAATCCTGCCAACCAACGCCAAATGTAACCGAGGGTGCGTGGTGTAAAATTTATGTAAATTAAATGTAACCTTTGTGACTAAATAAAACTAAAGAAAACCAACAACGCCACCCAGAGAGAGGGCTCTGGGACCCAAAATAGAATAAACAGAACTAAGGCGCACAGGTAAGTATCCAAAACACAGGAGCCAGATTCCAGTTACATTGTCTTTATTCTTCACATCACCGAATAAAACAAGTTTCATTTAATTTAATTAACAGTAGCTACAATAATTTAAAACCAATGGATCCCACCCATACACACTGCAATTTAAAATGTCCCAGCGACTGTCCCTCAGACCGGGTGCAAAGCGTCTGATGCAGGCATACGCACCCAACACAGCGCCCACTTGAGGCGCACCGCCTCACACAGAAGGGTAGGGAGCAAATAAACAGGGACGACAAACAAAAAGGCGAAAAACAGGAGAACAGGAAAACTAGAACAAAACAGTAAATAAAACACGAGGACAAAAGAACAAAACTGTACAAAACAGAAGCCCAAGAACAAAACTGTACAAAACGGAAGGAAACAAAACAGAAGAGAACAAAACAGGACAAAACAGCAGAGGGCGGCGTGTCTCGTGCCGCTGCTGGCAATGGGGAAACCTACAAAAGGAATTAAGGTTATACACAAATCTAAATTAAAGAGCCAGACACTAGGAGCTAGAGCCTACCAATTTGGAATTTAAAGTTAATGCAGGCTGGAAGCCGAGCAGGAGGCGGCGCTCAGCAGCAGGAGCCCAAATGAAGCGGTGACGTTGCTCACAGCGCGGGGCGCCAGTTGTGAAGCAAACTAGAATAAAAATGCTATTTAGTCTTTGAACAGAGCATGGACAAACATTCATGGTGATCAATTTACCTGTTCTATTGAGAGCGCAACACGGCGAATGTGCGATTTGATGCAGGGAGTGTACCGCCAAGCGGCCAACTGTAAGCGCGACGGGAGCGCGCAGCGCGCCTTGCTGCAACTTTGTGAATGAACTTTGTGAATGATGTTACTACGCCGAGAGTTGTTGCCACGGAGGTGCTCACACGACGCACGAGGAGATTTTAGGATTGTGTGGCGCGGAGCGCGCAGCCAGACAGCGGCACTACAGGAAACATTGAAGTTAAGAGATTTAAACTGCATGGATCGATTGAGTACGCGATATCTACCTGGAGCAGGAGGACGAGCGGCCGACACCGAGGCCCGGAAATGCGTGCGGGTGAAAGGGGGAGGCACCGAGAAAGGGGCGCTTATAAAGCCCACCAGCCCGCGCAGCGCGGGGCGCCAGGTAAGCGCACCTTCCGCACAGGCGCCAATAACCGTCTCACCGCGGGCGCCAGATAAGCGCACCCTCCAGCCGTCTCACCACACATAGTTAACAACAACACTAATGTGAATTCAATCTGCAGTACCAATATTTGAAAATAATGCTGAATTCAGTATTCAGTTGTTTTTAAGGTGGTTAAAAAAGTGGCGACTGCTGCTGCTGTTCAAGCACTTTGTAACTTAATTTAACAGGATCACATCACAGGATGGTTGTTGAATGAATAAAGAAATATATTTAAAAAAAAAAACTTTTTTGTTATTAGAGCAATGTGTGTGCGATGTGTGATGCATAAAACAAAAGACAACATCTGGAGCGGGCATGGCGAAGCCCGGCAGCAAGGAGGCAGAGCAGTTTGGGACAGGTCCTGCAGGAGCATGAATTTGTACAAGAAATAAAGAGAAAACTTTTGGACCTTCATTTGGATTAATAATTATGGCGGTTTATTTTTCAAAGAGGAGCATCTTGTGTTTGTTATATGAAGGCCTTAGTTTTCACGAAATATTTACAACCAGCTCACAAACAATCAACCGGACATTTAGCAAAGGATTTATGACACATAGCTCATGGATTATATAATGATGAATGAACGTTACATTCTTTACACTGATGGCCTGGCATGTAAGTGTGAGGTAAACTCCTCATCTGGTAATCAGCAGCGCTGAGTGGCTAAATTGCAATTACAGTGTTGCTGCTGTGCGTGGAACATTATAGTCTATGCGCCCAGGTGTTGACTCGAGCACAAAGCCACATTTACAGTTGTTTTCAGTAGTTGACAGTGATGTGTGAGTGTCTTGACTGTGTGCACCAGTCTGATTATGCTGATCAGCTGATGCTCTGTATGTGGAAGTGTGTGGACAGACTACAGTGAATCAAAAGATTGTAGTTTAACTTCTGAGTGAAGGTCTGCACAAAACGGTGGACAGCGTGGTGCATGTTCCACGCTCATTGTAAACTGGTTTGTTCGTCCTGCCTCCAGTGCAAAATGGCCCAGGTCCCATGAGCACGATTCATCACTGGCTCTTGGCTATCATATGAAGTATTCTAAGTATTCAGAATACATTATCTAAATTTAGCAATATAACGCAATATGTTACAGAATACTTTTAAAACCATGTATTCAGTTTTCTGTAACGGAATACATTTTCAAAGTATCCTTCCCATCACTGGCTATGACCAGGTGAGTTAAATGCGGTTCCTGGCGTTTATTCTATTGTTGTTGATATTTGGGCTCGGTTGTGGCAGTTGTTCTAGAGAATTTGAAGAGCAGAGTGAAATTTACCATTACTTTCCATTGTAGTTTGCTCCTTCATTAAAAAAGCTGACTTGCGTTGCTAAGGATGTGACGTAGGATTTGATTTCCGCTCACTCGGCAAAGAAATACTCCAGCAGAACAAAGTGAAACCTTGGAGAACCACAGAGATCCACTGCCATGAACAGAAAGACTGCAGAACTGAACCAAGTCGAAAACATAGACAAAAAGGCCAGAGCCAGCACTGAACCAGGACTAATTTTTATACTTTGAAATTCAACCACCTGTGACCGAGAGGGTCAGCTATCAACTAGTCTAGTTTATTAACCACAATAATTGTTGCCCCTTCTCATTAAACCACTGTGTTTAGAGTTATTTGTGCATATTTGAGTAATCTTTTTTTCTCTGCGGACAAGACGCCATTGCTCCGTCGGTCCAGGGTTCAGCTCCCCTGATTCCTCACCAGCTCCACTGCTCGTTACTTGGATTATCAGTTACATTCCTCAGTGTCACACAGTCTCTGCGATCGCGAACTGCAGCTCTCCACAGGACAATGTAACAAGCTAATAAGCAGGCTTATTTTTAATGAGTCGTTCTAGATCAATATTGCGATTTTAAAAGTCCAAAATATAACGTAATAATCCAGGTGTCATAGATTAGAACTGTATTATAGAATACAAAAGCACTGTGGGTTTTCTTTAAGTTAGAAAGAAAGTTCCAGGTTTGAATGCTAGACCTAGTGTGTTTTTTTTTTATGTGACGTTTGCATGTTCTCTCTGTAACTCATGTCTCAAGACAAGAATTGAATGACACCGCCTTCACTATCTGTTCACTCGCCCAGCCACAAGTGGTGCTATGATTAAAAATATCTCGGCCTCAAGCCATTTCCTGTGCAGAACTCGTGGCTTAAATGAGACAAAACTGCTCACAACTAAATGAATACTGAACAGAAAATCTTCAAACTCACTGCTGAGTCAACCAAACATGTAATACATTGAACCGCTTAGACAAAAGCAGCGTTTCTACCGCTAAAAAAAAAAAATAATAACTGTTTAGCTACTTTTCCGCTAATTTAAGTCTCTGTCTTAAGTTTATGAGCTCAAATGTCTACTTTAATTATCTTGTACATATAATAAAAGACTACGAATCTTGATTGTATTGGCCGTTTGACAGTTGCACCTTTTGTTTAATTGCTATTTATGCTTATTTTCAGGCTAATGAGTGCTTCTCACTCAAATGCATTGGCCACTTTTACAGGCAGCTAAATAGCCCAAGCTATTTATGAATGAGCATATTGAATTTATTGTTGCGCTCCTGTTGCCTATGTGTCTGTGTCTGTTGCCTTTCGTTCACCACAAGCTCCTATAACGAACCTGGTTTTCTGTCTTGGTTATATGCAATCCATTGCAATAACTCAGCCCTAACACTAATATTCTAAGTTAGCGTCACATCTCCATGTGTGAGTGAGTTACCTCTGTAAGGCTGTTTTAGATCAGTGCTGGTCCAGAAGAACAAAGAGGACACTGGCTCCACTCGTCTTGCTTCAATTTTGTAGACAGGAATAAGGTTGAAAACTTTTGAAATAAACAACAAAGTGGTCAAAATAATGCACTAGGATTTTACAGACATTTCACGCGTGTAGGTTTAGAAGCAGTTAAAGAAGAGTTACATCTTTAATCTTATAAAAGCATATCCGTTACGTCTTTAACTAGTTTTAACCTTAAACCCAGGCACTGGCATTTTAAACTGAATTTCAGTATATTTTATACCATTTTAACTGTGATTCAACCACACTACATACCCAAAGCATCTCTGAGCTCGTCCTTGCACAGTATTGTATGAGGCAGGACAAAGGCTGCTGCTTCTTCTTCTTCTAATAGTTTCCCGTAGGCTGTATGCGAGGGTGCATAATACTGCCCCCCACGTTGGGCTAAAGTCGCTGTAGTTTTAAACAGTTATTTTGGTTGAAAAATGACTCACCCAAGTGCTCCCCTACAAAGTCCCTTTATTCAGTTTCACAAATTTTTTCTACCAGACTCCCTGCTCAGTGTGCCAGCTCCAGCCAGCAGCTGCCATAAAAAGAAATTATGGAGCCAGAACATTTACTGGGACTTTTATTTTTTATTATTTTACATTTTTTTAATTGAGTAGGAAGCCACAGGTATCTGATCCTGTTTAGATTAAATTAAGTATTTCAGTTTAATTCAATACTTTATAATTAGTTTAATACTTCAGTATTACAGCTGCTAATCGTAACGTTAACTTTTAGACATAATAAACCGATCTTTATAGCTGTGATTAAGAAAAGAAAAAAAAATCCAGTAATATGACTTTTATCATTAAGCCTATTTGAACCATATAACACTTGGCAGCTGCAGTAGGCTGTTGGTAAACTGTAAATACACTGTTTACCTTCTACAATAAAAAAATAACATTTGATGGACACCTCAAAGTGCTATTAATAATAATAATCATCATAATCATGATCATGAGCTTTAACCACAACCACTCCTTTGGCATGATGAAGACAAGGTTGATGTTTGTGATGGTTAAAGACTATTCGTATATAAAATGGTAAATGGTCACATTTATATAGCGCTTTTCTACCTTTTTTTAAGGCACTCAAAGCGCTTTACATCAAGGAACCAGTCACCCATCCACTCACACATTCACACACCAGTGTACGCAGACACTGGGGGCGAGGTGGGTTAAGTGTCCTGCCCAAGGACACAACGGCATTATTCATCTGAAGGAGCTGAAATCGCACCACCAACCTGCGGGTCAGAGGATCTGACCACTCAACTACTCCATGTCTGGAGTGGGATTCGAACCGCCGACCTTCGGGTACCTTGCATATTTGTTTTTTCAGGTCATTGTGCCGTCCTCCACAACATCTGCCTTGGGGCAGGTGACATCATGGCCCCAGAGGACGAGCCAGAGGAGCCAAATGTAGTGGAGGATGAAGGAGATCTTCAACTGGATGCCCGAGCCACCTCAGCTGCTCCGCTCAACGTGGAGGAGCAGCGGCTCTACTCCGAGCTCCTCCAGTGTGACCGAGCTCCTCTCTATCTCTAAGGGAGCACCCAGCCCCCCGGCGGAGGAAGCTCATTTCAACCGCTTGTATTTGTTTTGGTCATTACCCAAAGCCCATTACCATAGATGAGGGCAGGAACGTAGATTGACCGGTAAATCAAGAGCTTTGTCTTTCGACTCAGCTCTTTCTTTACCACAACGGTCCGATACAGCGCCTGCATCACTGCAGACGCTGCACCGATCCGCCTGTCAATCTCACGCTCCATCCTTCCCTCACTCATGAACAAGACCCCGAGATACTTGAACTCCTCCACTTGAGGCAAGGACTCTCCACCCGGAGAGGGCAAGGCTCACTCCCGGCAATGCGCACACAGCTCCTGCTCCGGTTATACAGGGACCAGAAAGCCCTTAGCAAAGGTCCCCGGACCCCATACTCCCGGAGCAACCCCCACAAGGCGCCCCGGGGCACACAGTCGAATGCTTTCTCCAGATCCACAAAGCACATGTGGACTGGTTGGGCAAACTCCCATGAACCCTCGAGCACCCGATGAAGAGTTTAGAGCTTGTCCAGTGTTCCACGACTGGGACGAAAACCACACTGCTCCTCCTGAATCCGAGGTTCGACTATCGGTCAGACTCTCCTCTCCAGTACCCTGGAATAGACCTTATCGGGAGGCTGAGAACTTTTATCCCCCTGTGATTGGAACACACCCTCCGGTCCCCCTTCTTATACAGAGGGACCACCACCCCGGTCTGCCAGTTCAGAGGTACCGTCCCAGACCACCACATGATGTTACAGAGATGTGTCAGCCAAGACAGTCCCAATACATCCAGAGACTTAAGATACTCAGGAAGGATCTCATCCACCCCCGGGGCCTTGCCACCAAGGAGCATGCCAATAACCTCTAAGTATTCCTTCCACCGTCCGACAACATCCCCAGTAGTAGGCTAGTAGTAGGCTAGTCTAGGGCTAGGATTTGAGTTGAAAATGCTATGCAGTCCCGTACAAAGCGGGACATCTGGTCACCCTGTGCCCACTTGCCTCTGTTTCTATCGTCCGACATGCTCGTTCATGTGGCTCAAACACATTTAGCCTGACGTCACTTCATATGAAAACTGATTTCAGTGACTTTAGAAATGGTTAAAAAGATGTCCTTCTATTTTATTTAAATACTGAAAAGTTGTACAGTCTGTGGTTATAATATGCAATTAAAAGGCCACTAATCAATCTGGCTCACGGACAGAGGGGGCGTGCCTTATCCAGTTCATTTAATATGAACAGGACTTACTTTATCTCCACAAGAAGATCTGGCCTAGTGTATGATGTACTATTCTGTAAACTGGCTAATGAAGCACTAAAGTGTTTACATATAATGGTTCATGACCCCCTCTTTTCCTCACTTTAACATTACATTCTGGGATGACAAAAGATACTCCTATCCTCCCATCTGAGCTTCTTGATGCATCTGTATGTATTTGTACAACTGAGCAGTTTGCCTGTTCAATACAAAACCTTTATCCAGAACAAAGGCATGTGCACACCTTGTTGATGAAGGCTAATCAAAACAGGAAGTTAGAAGTGTCAACTAACCTGCAGCTCCCCCTGTTGTCCAACACAAACAATGTGCATTCTTAGCTATTTGTTTGTATGATTTTAGGGTTTACAAATAAAATGAAAAAAAAAAAAAAAAAAATTAAGCAGAATTTGGCCATTTTGACTTTGCAACCTGTACACACTACTGTTTTCCCTTCGACCAAAAACATGGCGCATGGTGCAGCATGGTGTGCTAATCCAGATAGGCATTTCACACCGAGCCTAACTCATCCTGATGAAGAATATTTAAGCTTCACAAATGTGTAACACCAAATTTGCTGTGTTTAAGCTATAAGGTTTAGACAAAACAACGGCCTGTAGAGTTATTGTTTTGTTTACAATTTTTCTTCCTCTTTTACTTTTTATTTTAAAACCTCGGTGCATAGAGGAAGTCACTAGAGCAGGGGTGCCCAATAAGTCGATCATGATCTACCGGTCGATCGCGAAGCTAGTGTGGGTAGATCGCATGGAATATTTTTTAAAAAGTAGACGTCAGTTTATCATCCTTCTCCTGATGCTCGTCCGGTACCGATGTTTCCCGGGTCCCTGGTTGATCCTGAAGCTTTTCTGATCGCTTCTTCACATGTACACACACAAATACACATATACACACTCACACGCACATGTACACACTCACACGCACATGTACACACGCACATGTACACACTCACGCGCACATGTACACACACATACACATATACGCACTCACATGCACATGTACACACTCACACGCACATATACGCACTCACACGCACATGTACACACTCACACGCACATGTACGCACTCACACGCACATGTACACACTCACACGCACATGTACACACGCACATGTACACACTCACACGCACATGTACACACGCACATGTACACACACATACACATATACGCACTCACAAGCACATGTACACACTCACACGCACATATACGCACTCACACGCACATATACGCACTCACACGCACATGTACACACTCACAGGCACATGTACACACTCACACGCACATGTACACACTCACACGCACATGTACACACTCACACACACATGCACATGTACACACTCACGCAAATGTACACACCACACGCACATGTACACACTCACACGCACATGTACACACACACACACACATGTACACATGCACATGTACACACGCACATGTACACACTCACACACACATGTACACACTCACACGCACATGTACACACCACACGCACATGTACACACACATGTACACACTCACACACACATGTACACACCACACGCACATGTACACACTCACACACACATGTACACACACACGCACATGTACACACTCACACACATGTACACACGCACATGTACACGCTCACACGCACATGTACACACGCACATGTACACACGCACATGTACACATGCACACACTCACACACACGTACACACGCACATGTACACGCTCACACGCACATGTACACATGCACATGTACACACGCACATGTACACATGTACATGCTCACACGCACATGTACACATGCACATATACACGCTCACACGCACATGTACACATGCACATGTACACACGCACATGTACACACGCACATGTACACATGTACACACTCACACACATGTAAAAAGTGTGGGAACCCCTGACCTAGTTAGGACTATACTGGAGGCTGCCACTAGGGGAAAGCTGGTAACTACTGCGCAGCAAGAAATACAACTGAAAGGAACCTGTGCCAGGGGTTGAAACAAAGGTCAGGACATGCGCCTATAGGGGGCAGTGAGTTTAGACTTGGGATCAAGGCAAACTAGAACATTCCTAGGTCAGTGGTTCTGGTTCCCAACATTTTTTGTCTTGCATACCCCCTAAACCCTTGTTTTTCAACCAGTGCGCCGGAGAACACTAGTGTGCCTTGAGGTTTTGCCAAATGTGCCTTGAAAAAATTCAAATTTATGGATTTTAATCAATAATTTATTATTTTAAAGCGTTCCAAGCAACTTCTTCACAAAAAAGAAAGATAAACAGCCACCTTAGAGCCAATTTAGAGAACCAGACATAATATTTGCAATTACACTATAATAATAGCACTTTTTTCCCTGATTGGTGTGATTTGATATTGTTTTAGTTGGTGGTGTGCCGCGAAATATTTTTAACCAAATAAGTGTGCCTCGATTCAAAAAAGGTTGAAAAACACTGCCCTAAACTATGTCTCACTCTCAGATTACCCCTTAACTTGAGTTTCTGGCAAATAAATGGGTTTACTAATCGAATACAGTCAATTATTACTATTATCTTCTTTTGTTTTAATCATATTTCCAAAATACTCCAAAAAGATGATACATTTACAACTAATGCCACTTTTCATTCAGATAAAAGAACATTTCTTCTTCATTTAACACATGACACCATTCCAAGTACCCCGTGGTAATCCCTCACGTACCCCTTGGAGTCCCCGTACCCCTGGTTGGGAAACGCTGTCCTAGGTCAATGGAATTAATGCTAAAGACACTTGCTGATCTTGTAGAATGAGGCAGTGTGTCAAGAATAAGGGGCTCGACTGAGAGAAATGGGCAAAAATGACAAAATCATCTGTACTGACAGTAAAACTTGACAGCGTTGTACTGGGCGAGTGTAAAAAAGGGCTTAACTGGAAGAAATTATATGTTGGAAGTCATTCATCTGGTTGACTGGGAAAAAACCCAGAATAATAATTAGCTTGGGAGGAGCAGTGCCCTAAAACTAAGAAACTGTGGGAGAAGAGCCAAGCTATGAGGGGTAATGGTGTTGAATTTTCATATTTGAAAGGCTGTAAATTGGGCTGCGTTCTCTTTGTTGGGGCTTCTGGAGGTTTTTTCTTTGTGTGAGGATCTGGGACACTGGTTAGAGGAGCTTTTTGCGTGGCCTGTGAACCACCCAGATCTTACATTTTACTAAGGATGAAGTTACTTTTTGGATAATAAATACTCTATTGCATTGAATTTCCTCGAGTTTGTCCTCTTCATTATGCGAGCGTTAGCCAGAAGAAACAACGCAACAATCCTAGCTGGATGTGGTTATGGTGGAAACTGTTCTTTGCCGCCAAAACTTCTTTATGTACACAGACTACGAGGAAAAGCAGGAAAAGTGTCTTGAACAATGGTGGTGGAACACTAGTCCCCATGAACATGTTAATGCTCACAGAACAGGCCAAGTTACAGGTAAAAGTAAATGCTGTTTAGTTTAATGGCACACTTTTCTGATTGAACATTTTCCTGGAATGTTACATAGTGCATCTTTATGGCCCCAGACTACATAAACTAAATTTGTATCAATACCTCATCACCTCAGGCAAGATTTTTTTTATCAAAAGAAAAAAACAAATTGCCACAAAACTGTGCACAGATGAGGAAAACAATCTAATGAGATTTGATTTATCTTTTGTCTACTTTTAGCTTGGACAAAAGAGGGTTAACACTGATGAGTTACACCTCTTGAGAACCTGCTTTACAGAACAAAATATTAGATACAATAAACTGATTGGCCTAAATTGTCTTGTGTTTCATGTGGTCTTTTGAGAATTGAGTCTGGTTCCCTCATACCACGACCACGCTCCTCCAGTATCAGAAACGGCAGACTCACGTTGACTAATTACATTGGCTTTATGCTCACAGCATAATCCGATGACCAAAGCTCTGCTCACAGTCCCATGTGTTCACAGTAATGAGCAGCTCTGTGCTTGAAAAGAATCACATTTTTACAAGGCAGAGTTATTGGATTTGGCTTGTACATTATGAGCGACGTATGCTTGTATTTGATCAAATGCTTTCAAGCGTAGAATTTTCAGACAAGAGCATTTCTACAACACTGTCAGCCCGGGGCGTGCCAGGGCCAACCCTAACTTTGTGTTGCATTTAATATGTTTAGTTCCAAAGATATAATGATTCATTTTATTATTCATTATTATGTTGAGGGGAATTGATTTGGTCTCTTTTGCAACTGCTGACAGTTTTTTTTTTTTTACACAAAATTGAATCAAATACTTACTCGTAACAAATTGCAGCACCCCTTCTCAGGCCAACTTACACTACACATATTACACATAAGCTTAATGGTTCACTGAAAACTGTCCAGTTCGCTTCTCCTGACCTGGATTATGGCTCAGAGTTGGAGAAATCTAGATATACTCCATTACAAGATCATGGGTCAGGTCTGGAGAAGCGTTCCACTAAGTACTTCTGATCAGGATCATGTCTCAGATCTGGAGAGGTTTTCCTGACAGGAGAAGGGTGATCCTGACCAGGTTCCAGATTTGCTTGTGTTGAGTTTTACTTTCTTACTAAAATCAAATTATATTAAACTCCATATAACAGAAATGACATAAAGTTGGCTCCAGAACCAAAAGACACATTTAAAATAGTTAAAAAGCATCTTTCCGTTATTCATTGAAATCTGCCTTCAGTTTGGAGCCTGTTTTCAGTAAATTCAATTCAGCGTGTCATTGCTCTGGAACTCCCCTCTCCTCTGTAGAACACATTAGATTAGCTGTCAGCGCAGAAATAATACGGCTCAGTTTATCAGCGCTTTCAGAGGCTTGTCACACTGATGAAATATGCTAATTGTGTTGGTGAAATCAAAACTGGAGCGCCTCAGTAGGAGAAAAAAAAAAAAACACGAGTCTCGCTCCAATAAATCATTCAAATCCACAACTGCTTCGAACACAAACGTCGACGGCAAATAAATGAGTCCCGGCCAAAGTAGAGCCAGGTATTTCTCTGCTCACATGTAAAGAAAAGATTAAATATCAGGAAGTGGTGAAAACGCTCAAAGGTGTTACCACAGTATGGCATTGTATCTAGCATTTATTAAATTAAAGTTGTTTTATTGCAAAAATGCAGACACATAGTAATGTAGATTAGATGAATGTGGTTTTCCACAGATCGGAGGTCTTGTTTATGAACATTTTGATTGTTTGCACTCTTTATAAATGACCTGATGCCTGTAATTCTCCACGGAGATTGATATATTTAATGCTGTACTGTAAGACATTGCAGGCAAAGCAATAATAACTCCATGGAGACAAATAGGTGGCAGACTCTCCACTTATAAAATTCAGTGCAACTTTCAAGATGTCATTTGTTGTGACCTAGACGTTAAGGCAGGCATGTCCAAACTCAGGCCTGGGGGCCAAATGCGGCCCTCAGACCAATTTTTCTTGGCCCTTAGTCTTCCTGGTGAACTGGCCCACATTGTCCTGATAAGTACTATTTACAGCACATTTCAGATTTTCTACAATTCCAACCTAAATAACTAACATTTTGGTGCAACACAGACCTGATATTAAGGCACTGAGACTGAATGTAGATGTGGTGACGCTTAAAACATCAGATAAATGCAGCTTTTTTTAACGTTTTGCGATTGCTTTGTGGCCCTCTGCTTGGTCTATATTTCAGTTTGTGGCCCTCGATGGAAAAAGTTTGGACACCCCTGCGTTAAGGAATATGCTTAGGTCTCAGTCTTAGGGTGCATTCCCAGCAGAAATGGACCCACACTGGGTTCAGCTGTCAGACTGAGCGGCCTCCATCACTGCAAATGCCCAGGACAACAAATGTGATCATGTGGCCCAAACCTGCGCGCAGATGCCCAACCCTCTATGTCCTCGGACGCTAAGCAGGTCAGGGTTTTGCTGGAACACCAGGAGCCACAGGGGGGCGCTGGAGGAAATGTCGTTGTGTCCTTAGGCAAGACATTCCACCACATTGCCTAGTATGAGAGTGGTGTATGTGTGTGGAGGGAGGGGCTGATACTGCAGCCTCACTTCCATCAGTCTGTCCCAGGGCAGCTGTGTATGAATGCATATATGCCACTTTATCCACATTAAAGCCAGTTCACGGTTTGGTCATTTTTGTAAGTACTCATTGGAAATGGTGATATATTTTCATGTGATCATAATTAGTTATAATAAAACCATTGACCTGCTCCTGTTATTTTCATGTGTTTTTGCACGGTATTTGTCGGTCCAGGAGTTTGTTTTGATTCTGAGCCTCACGTGTGTCTCAGACGAGACCCACCTTTCGGCCGGCCCAGAGCAGCAAAAAAGAAGAAGGAGTTTATTTGATACGGATCAGAGTTCAATTGCACGTTCACGATCATCCAAACGAATTGTATCCGGGCTAACGAACCCTGATTTGGATCAAAAGGGTATTGTGACTGCCCCTTTAGTCTTTTTATGTTCTGGTTTTATCAAGCCATCTCTTAGTTAGACTTGGATCAGGTTTGATCTTGATTGAGTTCTTCTTCAGCTCTGATTAAAAAAAGGTTTTTAAGTACATGTGGGTTAGACTCCTGTACTGTGAATGGGGATGTGGAGATGCCCTCCCTGTGTGTGACTGTGGCAGTGGTCAGATCTCTCAGTCGTCTGTGCATGTCTGCTCTGTGTTTAGTTTCATTTATTTGTGTATTTATCAGGGCTAGTGCACATAAAAGCACTGACCTACACAAAGAGCACAGATGCCAGGTAATAGCAGAGGCTTATTTCCAGTCCCACCACCTGCAGTGTTATTGTGGCAGAGTGGTTATCCTGTCTCACTGTAATTTCCCTCGTGATCAGAACTTGAAAAGAATGTTGGTGTCCTAGTTCCTTCACTTTGGTTGCACAAATAGCTCAGCAGCTCTCTGAAGCGTTGAAACCTCCCGACTGTCAGTGAACGACTATTGTCTTTTGGTCATTTCATCTGACCATAACGCTGCAGTCAACTGATCGTGGGACTAAACAGCCTATCACATTTTATCTGACTATAGTGACATGATTTTATATTTGTTTTATATAACAGAGATAACAAGAATACTTTGAAAATGTATTTGGTTGCACAGTACTGAATACCTACAATAAAATGTGTCTAGTAATGAATTCGGTTACATTGTCCGGTCGGAGTACTGTGTTCTGAAGATTTAGAATATCAATAACATTGGGTTGCATTCTGCAGTCTTATAGTGTGAAAATACAACATAGAAATTGCTTTTTGTGTATGTTTCACCATTTGTTATGCGTTTATTTATAAGAAATGAGAACCTTTACACCAAATTAGAGAAGGAGTACAGTGCACACAGTGATTACATTTTCTATTTTTTCTCACTAATTTGTTTAGTTTGAAGCTTAAATTGTGTGCTCAAATACCATAATTATTCCTCTGATGGTAGTATACTGTATTCTGAATACCTCCTAATAAAAGAGTAACTGTACCAGAGTGCACTTACTTCCACGGGCCACACCTGGGCCAATGAATGATTCTGTTCGGCCCATAAGCACTGCTAGTAATGAACAAAACTGTGAGCCGCCCTGCAATATAAGTAAACACCTCTGTCTTGTCAGTCAACAAGTAGTCAGGCTGGGTTTGTATGGACTGCAAGTTGGGACCCCAAAAATTCCCAAAGTTTGCAAAAAAAATGTATAAATAGGTTGTCATTCAAGACATTCACAATTCCCAAATTTTCCAAATGCAAACTGCTTCACTAAGAATCCAAGAGAATAACCACAGTATATTTTCCTTCACACTTCAGTGGTCTGGAGCAGTTTTCAAGTAATTAGATAAGTTCCACCACCTGGATGGCACAAACTGATCTAGGATTTTGGTCTACTCTTTCCTCTCCCTCAGGTATGACCTTTCACAGGGCTGCATTCCTGATCGGGGCTTTACTGGATGCTCCTGGAGGTTTCTGTGCATTGTTTACCATTTTTCCATTTTTTATTTTCTCCATTGGGCAGTTCATAGAAGCTTGTTAGATTAGACATATTCATGGTTCGGATCATAGATCAACATGTCAAATAGTGAGAGCAAGAGAGATACGGATACAACAATCTATATCACATTAAGAAGGGTTATATCTGTGCACAGAAACACAAATAGGAACAAAAGACAATAGTAATGTGTTGCAGCTCCAAGCACATCCCAGCGCTGCCCAGAGGGCATCAAGGAGATCTCTGTGAACAGGCAGTGCTCTGGTTGGCCTATGATTCACTTGGCTTTGACGTGTTTCTGTTGGAATCCGATGAGTTTGGAGTACACTATACAATGTTTTTTTTGGGTTTTTTTTTTTTTTTTGATGATTGCATCAACGTTTGACACAATCTTCAACTGGGAGTCAAATATGGTGTATTCATTATGAATAGTGCTCAAGCTGCTTGTGTATTTGCTGTGTCTTACATATTTATCAGCTTAGTTTTTTTAAGTTTTAGTCTATATTTAGATTAGATTAGATTAGATTAGATAAATACTTTATTAATCCCGAAGGAAATTGCATTGCTGTCCGTTGCTCACATTCATACATACATAAAAAATGAAAGACACATTCAAGTAGACATAAAAGATTAAAAGGTGGTAGTTAATACATACCACACTAAACAGCTACAAAATAATTTAAGTCCATAGGGAGTTAAAGGCATTGAAATCTGTGTCTTAAAAAAAAACAGCACAACTTGTCATCTCCTGCCCCTCCCTGAGGTGGCTGCATTGTACAGTCTGATGGCACGAGGCACAAAGTCAATATAATTCTTATTTAGTTATAATTTAGTTTTGCCAACAAGATATCATGCTATTTTCAGGCCCATTTCCACCATGTTGACTGCTCTGCATGACCCTGACCCATCACTGCCACAAACACTACCCTCAGACAGACTGCACCCAGTTCCTAATGGAAATAGCTATCCCTATCGTCTAGTTTGGGCCTTTGGTGATTGAAAATGAATACACACAAATCCTAAACCTGACTCATTTACAATTGGACGCTTATTCTCCGATTCACCTGCCCTACCTGTACTTCATGTCACATTGAGTTTTTGTATCAAACAGTGTATCACAGACTTCTGAAGCTGCTGTTGCTTTGTATTTAGTTTTATTACATTAAATTGACCAGACGTTGTTAAATATATTATTCTGACTCTTTTTACTGGACTATCAAGTTAGTTAGTTTTTTTTTTTGTGTGTCTTTCTGACATTTTATTACTTGTGATATAAGTGCATCATCAGCTCTGTGTTAATGAAGCTGTTTGAATCTAAGGCACGGACAGAGCCGCACACAGGGTCCAGGGTCAGGGCTGAGACGGAGAGACAGGGTTTAATGAGATCGACCTTTGAGTCAGAGAGCGTCATTCTATCTGCAGGGGGCGCAATGCTCATCACGCCACACAAATACACTTCACTTACCGGGTGTAGGTTTGCTTTGTTTCAGTATTGGCTTTTACCTGATTTAGTCCTGTATCAGGCCTTACACACAACACACACAAAATGTACTGCAAAAGAGTGAGCCGTACTGTGGAGCCACAGACAGAAGAGGGCCTGCACTTGACACATGCATGAAACACATCACAAGACAGTCTCAGGGCTACCCACAATACCCACTGCAGTCGAACTCTAATCTCCATGTATGATTCAATAATACATGATTAGTCTGGAGATGCCGCCACACTATTTGACTTCAGCGTGGCGGGACAAACATGCGTCGATCTGACAAACAGCGGACGTGACGACAGCACCACGACAAGCAGCAGTCCAAAATGGTGTGTAGCTGTAAAATTTCCTCTCGCTATGGTTTTAACGATGTCCTGGTTTTTTAAAACAGAAAAAGAAGCTCCAAACATTTTCTCTGTCGTGGGAGCCATCTTGCCTGTTATTGCTTGTAATTGTAAGTTTTTCTCTCACAGTTCCGATTGGCTCGGTTGCTGCAGAACAGAGGAAACAGGGGGTTTAGGGATCATGCCGTTCACACTTTCTTTCAAAATTGAAAGATATTGAAAGATAGTGGGAATGGCTGGTCAGGCTAGTGGTTCGGCCTCTGTGGGTGTGTTGCTCTGGTCCCCTCAGCTCAGGATCAGATATACCTTTCATCAGCCGCTTAATTCATTCTTCATTCATTCATTCTTGCATTTCTGACTTGGGCTTACAGTTGTTTGTGCAGTGATTACCTAGGGTGACTCCTCTTTTTCACGGATATGTCCTCCTTTTGGGACCCACAAAGATGTTCGAGCAAAATTTCTAAATTACCCTCAAGCGTCCGGAATTTTAACTCTCAGTAGACAGCTTTGTGTGAGGGCAACCTGATGGATCTGATCAGATACAATCACCAGCTCCTCTCCCCTCCTGCTCCTCTGCGCCCTCACACCTGACACAGAGAGGACAGGGCTCTGATCAGAAAAGGAACCTAATCTGATCTTATTGTGAAGACAGACTCTACTAGGGTTAAGTCTGACGTCATAACGAAGTGCTTCATGTCTCAAATTCGACACCACTTTTAATCTCACAAAAATGTATCCAATTTTTGCAGAGATCCGTTCATAAATCCCAGATGAAAAAGTCAGTGTAGTTTTTGTGACGCAAACCAATCCAAATGTAACCGTGGCGGCGCGCACATGGGAACAGTCTCTCCCTCTCAGCAGTGTCCTGTCGTCATCAACACAAATAACATGCACTTTCATGTGCTCACGTCCTCATTAAGGATTAGAACCTGTAGTGCTTGTTCTGCTCTGTCTAAAATACTGACTGAAGCACAAGCATCTCTATTTAACAATCCTGATCAAATAAATTATACATAAAAATACCAGCAGCAAAAATTCCTGGTTTCACAAACACTTTCTTTGACCTCCCACAAACCAGGTGTCCTTTTTTGATAACTTGAACCTAGTCACCCTAAGCGGCCCCTGTGATGTGCCCTCTGTAGTGCATTCAATAAGCTATAAGCAGTGTAGTCTAAGGGGATAGCAATCCTAGGGTCAGTGTGACAACTAATTGAATCTATTCGTAGGATTTCAGAAATAGACCTCCTTTCATCTTTTCTTACTTTCAACCTTTTACGTGGCCTGTCACCGCTGCGAACTGTGTAGAATAACCATGAATGATGTGGACACAGGTTAAACACACGATTAATTGTTTCATCATGGCTAAGTAAACATGTAAGCATTAATTTGACCCCAAACCATCTAAAACCAATAACTAAAGTATGGGCTGTACTCATCTTTGGCAGATGGCGCCGCCCCTTACTATAGAAAATGCCTCCAATTTACGTCCTTCCTGTGTCCCTCATACTTCGGCCTTCCTGTTTGGCTGGCCTCGACCCAGGTCATGTTTCCTTCTCTGAATAGTCAGGAAAAACAATCCAAATCATCCCATTTTGTTGAATTGGGCTGCTGGCGGTGCTGGAGTCCTTTGTTGTGGCTGGCTGTCGGGTTTGTCGTGTCCCCTGTTGGAATCCATCGCTGTAGCTGGTACGGAGTAATGGCTCGTTGTAGTGTCCAGGGGCACATTCTTAGCCTTAGGTCTCTTCTCACTCATCCACCAACTTTAACTGACCTACTCTCCCTTCAACTGTAGGCTCCTTGCTTTCAAGAGGATTTTGATTTTGTCTGGGCCCTTTACCTTCTGTCCTGTTGACCTTTGAACTTGAAAATGTGCAAGCTAAACTATTGAGTTCTTAAATTAAAATCGAGAACAAATACACTTAATATAAGTTATTGGAATATGCCTCCTTCTATTTATTCACTGTATCAAACCTGTAGCCTGACCAGCCATCTTTCAATACCTTTCAATTTCGAAAGACAGTGTGTACGACATGATCGCTAAACCCTCTACTTCCTCTATTCTGCGGCAACCGAGCCAGTCAGAGCCGTGAGAGAAAAACGTCACACCCTGTGCCGTGATTACAAGCAATAACAAGCAAGATGGCGTCCACCACAGAGAAAATGTTGGGGCTGTTTTAAAAGACGTAAAACCACAGCCAGAGGAAGCTTTACAGCTACAGCCATTTAGGACTGACACACAGCTCTCTGCTGCCGCACATAAACCGTCGTGGTGCAGTCGTCACGTCCGCTGTTTGTCTGATTGACGCATGTTTGTCCCGCCCCCTGAAGTCAAATTATGTGGCGGCGTCTCCAGACTAATGACAGTATTAAATAATACATGGAGGTTAGAATGGAGGCCAGGCAATCAAACCCGTGCCTCAATGCGCTGTGTAATCGGGGTAAATCATGGCCTGGCGTTGCTGGTTTTGTTTAAACTTAAATTTATTTGTAATTGATTTCTTTCTTAAATGAGTGCAGTAATGCCTTGGAGTTGAAACTGCGACTCAACCTGATGGAACCACGGTTTCAGATTGTGCTGACAAAAGTTGCGGGGTTTTATGGCTGCTGCAAAAACAGCAGTTACAACTGGGAGATCGACAGTGGAAGAGCTCTTTACTGACATATTCCAAATGTCAGATTAACCAATGTAGACGTGAATGTGAACAACAGCACACATCGATTTGAACAACACAATCTGCCAATCACTTCACAATAAAACATACTTTGTATGTGAGACACAAATAATATAGTGTACGCCACAGTGGCGTTGTAATAAACTTGTGTTATGCCGTTAGTTGTGAATACGTCAGCTCACACTCACATGGCCACACAGACAGAAGTGTTGAAAGGTTTGTTATTCCTATCAAGTCTCCAGATGTAGATTATGAATTAAATAAACATCTGTCTCTGTGTGTTGGGAGGCGAATGGGTGACCTGTAGTGCTTTATCTCCTTTATTTAGACTCATTTTTATCAATTTAATCTATTTATCTTTATGCAAACTTTACTGTGTCTAGAGCAAAACAGCTGGTGAGGGGCAGATCGCTGGAGAAAGAGCCACTCGCAGCTGGACAGGTCAGTGAAGTTTTACACTTATACACAAATGCCTCCTTCTCCATGGGAGAGACAAGTTTTGTTTTTTCAATGTTTGATGTTTTATTTTGATTTACTTTGCTGTTCTTTATAGAAAAGTCCACTCAGCACCTACTTTAACCCTTGTGCTCTCTTCAGTTTAGCTATGCACATTTAGTCGAAGAGCAATACACCTTCTCATATCAGAAAAAAAACAACTTGTTTTATTTTTTTAAATTTGCATACATTGTATGTTGAGTAATGATTTGGGCCACCAAAGAAAGTTACATAGCGATGAAATAAAAAAATAAACAAAAAAATCTAGACGGGGTCAAAATGACACAAAGATAGCGGGAGCGGCATGGTAGAGGTGGCTTGTGGATAATTAGCAGCAGAGCCAAGATGGCCAACAGTTGTGACCATACTATTCGTCCCGGAAATACGATTCGTCCGGAAGTCCAATAGCAAGCATGCGCAGTACGAAATAAAGTATAAAATATTTTTTTACGGTGGTGTTCTTTTTATATTATGTAAAGTTCCACCTTTGTATTTATTCTATACAAGGAAATACCGTTTTTATATTTATTTATCACTTTTGAAGTGTTAAACGTCGTTAACTACGCAGTTGTGTAGTGATGCATTCAAGGAAATGGAAAGATATACTAATATAAAAACTGACTTTGATTGTTCAGATTTGTTTAGATACTTTAAGGAAAAATATTAGAAAAATGTATTAAGATAAGGACCACGTTTTTCTGCTCTATTTATATGGAATAAGATTTATATAACGACCTGTAATGAAGAGCTGCAGCTCTGAGCATCGATGACGCCAGAGTCAGACGGAGATTTACATTTGAATCGCTTCTGATTTTGTTTCGCACAGGTCGTTATATAAATCTTATTCCATATAAATAGAGCAGAAAAACGTGGTCCTTATCTTAATACATTTTTCTTTAAAGTATCTAAACAAATCTGAACAATCAAAATATTTTTTTATATTCGTATATCTTTCCATTTCCTTGAATGCGTCACCACACAACTGCGTAGCGAACACCTGCGGTTTAACGCTTCAAAAGTGATAAATAAATATAAAAACGGTATTTCCTTGTATAGAATAAATACAAAGATTGGAACTTTACATAATATAAAAAGAACACCACCGTAAAAAAATATTTTATACTGTATTTCAGATCGCGATGCTTGCAATTGGACTTCCGGACGAATCGTATTTCCGGGACGAATAGTATGGTCACAACAGTGTCTCCAGTCGCTCCCATAGAACTATAATTAAACCTGGAAGATGATTTCAAAATGGCGCTGTATTTATCCCTGTGGCGTGTGCTCACTGTTGTATGAATGCATTAGTTCCTGATCTGGAGGCTGCCATCTTTGCTTGTGGAGCACCACGTGACGACAATCCCCCAGGATGCTTTGAGTGACGGGAGCGATCACGCACCTTACAAGTTTTTGTGTCAATGTTAGCTTGTGTGATTGTAATTGTATCCTTCATATTAGATCATATGTGAAAGCGTCTGAAATTAGATAAAACTTTCATGTATCTCTAGCTACCCATGTCCACGTTCTGTTTCTACCATCCGACGTGCTCGTTCACGTGGCCCGTTCACGTGGCTCACACATTTTTACTGTCACATAAAAACAGTCATTTCAGTGACTTTAGAAACGATTAAAAAGAGCATTTTTTTCAATTTTATTTAAGTATTGAAAATAGTACTGTACTGTCTGAAATTATAATATGCAATTATACAAAAAGGTTGGGCACAAGGGCTGCAATACCTCACACGGCCACTAATCAGTCTGGGACACACACAGAGGGGGCGAGCCTTATCCAATTAATTTAATACATCCATGGTCGCGCCTCACTGTGTATTATGCATTTCTCTACACTTTCAGACTACATCTGCACAAGACCAGTACAGGACAATCCCCAGGAGTACACTGACACGAGTCCAGGTCTCGCAAGACTTAGAAAATGCTCAAAATCAATGTGCCCTTGTTCCACGGGTCTTGGAGCACTGCGGCCGCGGCCCACGTGGGTCTGTGGAAAGAATCGCCAAGAAGTTTATTTTTCCGGACCAGGTTATGTCATCAGTGGATTTCTTCTTTCCTGATTCCAACATGTCGATGTCAGGATTCATGGCCCACATTGTGACAGTGGTTCAGGATTCATGGCCCACATTGTGACAGTGGTTCAGGATTCATGGCCCACATTGTGACAGTGGTTCAGGATTCATGGCCCACATTGTGACAGTGGTTCAGGATTCATGGCCCACATTGTGACAGTGGTTCAGGATTCATGACTCACATTGTGACAGAGTGGTTCAGGATTCATGGCCCACATTGTGACAGAGTGGTTCAGGAGTATGATGGAGATGGATTGGCCACCACATAGTCCAGATCTTAACCTCATTGAGAATCTTTGGGATGTGCTGGACAAGGCTTTGTGCTGGACTTGACTTGGACTTGCCTGTCTTTGATTTGGGAATTGATGTCAAAGACTTGAGACTTCCAAGACAAGGACTTGGTCCCTCCTCTGCTACTTGGGATGCATAATTAGAGAAGAATGTGTAAAAAAAAATAAAATAAATAAATGAAAAAAGCAGTTAAATTAGACCATGTTCAATAGAATGTAGCAAGTGGATAAATGTCCCAGAGCGCCTACAGTTATTGACCGTCCTTCTCGGCAAGAAAAAAACACAAAAAGTCCTGTGGGAAAAAGTAGAAACCTCGGGGACAACCACAGTGAAGGACAGATCCTGCTTCCAGATGGACAGACTGCAGATGGACCAAGACTGACACACTTGGACCACCTAACCATGTGGGAGAGTTCCTCTAGACAGATGACTCCTCTAGACAGTCCATCCAGAGAGATCCCCCAGGTAAAGTAACGTGGTGTTATTTTCAAGTGCACAGTTTTGTACACTAAGAGAAAAGGTGTGGTGATTTGAAAGGGGGCACAAGGGTTAAAAATGCTTTTGATGACGGAACACACTTTAAGGCTAGTAAGTACATTTTCCATAAGTTCTCTGTAAAGAAAGACACAAGAAACAATTTTGAAATCCTTTTAGTGTCAAAAGACACTAACAGACTTACTCAAAAATCTACTTTTATTCCAGTAGAGTGAAGTAGACAGTGCATGCTCTAGTCACGCTCTTTGGCGGCGCTTGGTAAACTTTAGTGCGGCGTGTGCGGTTTGAGTTCCAGTAAAAGTCCAGATGAAGTGAACAGAGTGTGGTGAATACAGATGAGCAGTTCTTTCATGTCCAAAGGAAAAGTCTGGACCGTGAAACGGCGGCCCTGCTGACTTTGAACTGCTACTGAAAACACTGTGTTCAAGCTGCAATGAGTCTGTGTGAAGGGTTAGTGATGCTGACAAGAATCCATGCCTCACATGGTTCAAGTCATGAGAACACTTCAAGAAAGAACTATTAGACCCGTCTAAATAGGATATAAGCCATATTATGTACTATTGAGGCTATTTAAATTATAAAGACATTTTCCAAAAAATCGACTTGTTTGCGTAATCCTGTATTTTCCTGCATTTGAGGCTTGAGTGCTCAGAAAGTTTCCACCCACAGCTCTGTCCTTCGTGGAGTGTGGGGTGTAAAGTGGGGCCTTACCCAGATTAGCTCCAAGTCAGACAAAACCAAGATGTCACAAAGTAAATATAAAGACAAAATCAAAATCTTCTGTATTCCCACAGATGGCACTTTAGCCTAAATGTTGTGCTTAGCTAAACAGGTTAGTGCAATTTATTGTAGTTGCCTCAAATTAAAAACATTATTTCCAGCGCATGATGCATCATGAAAGTTCTGGGCTCGACTACCAGGTGGCATTGGGCCTTTCTGTGTGGAGTTTGCATGTTCTCCCTGTGTCTACATAGGTTGCCTCCGGGTGCTCTGGTTTCCCCTACCATTAAAACATGTACAATAGGCTCCTCCCCTCTGGGGCCTGGACTCCCCTGAAAAAAAAGCCTCTCAGTGGGACTTTTTAAATAAAGAGACGTTAAAACACGACAAAACAAAAAGTTAAACATGCCTGAATAATGCTTATTATTGGGCATTTGAACAGCTTACATATGAACTTTATATTATTATTTATTGAAAAATTCTCTCATGATTTGATATTTTCATTATTAAATCCATAGTCATTCAGCATAACTACTAATACAGCTCTGAACTTGGACCTTTGAATTTCTGTTTCTTTTTTTATCCAGATCATTTGCTTTTGTTGCTCCAGTTGTTGCCCTCCCTCTTATTGGCACAGACACAATTGGCACCTCCTCAAAGACTTGGCCCAAGTGAAGAATCAGCTGAGAAATGATTTATTGCTCCCAGCAGAAAGCACATGAGCTGCAGAGTCCACAGCGCTCTTATTTTGGCGGGGTATGAAGACGGGAAGTGGTTTTATGGTGCACTAAACAAGGGTAAAATGGAGTCATAAACGTGTATGTTTCCCCAGGGAGGTTTGAACCTGAAATCATGGCTACTGGAGATTTTCTTATACTGGAAAAATAGAGCTATTAAAATGTTATATCTAGAACCACTGGCCCCATAACACAGGCTTTTCAGTGCAGCAGAGAAGCTGGACTGAAAAGCTCAGTAAAAAGAGGGTACTTCTTCTGTTATTTTCTTCAGACACCTGTCAATCAGTCCATGCAACTCACAGTCCTGGAAGAGCAGGAGCCTATCAGTCTGATGGTAGAAGAGAACCTGTATTTGTCCCAAAATGGGGGAATTCCAATGATGCAATGCAGGATTAGCAGGGGAAACATGCAAAAAAGAAAAAGATTATTAACATTAAAACTTAAAATCTAACACACTGTGCAGGCAAAGCAAAAAAGCAAGAAAAAAAACCCTCAGTGGCTATGACCATGGTGTGTACAGTGAGGTATGGATAGAATAAATAGCATGCAGGTTAAGTGACTTCAGTGCATGATATATATTATATACAATAAATCAGACTGGTTAGGATTATGAACAGTGCAGCATATGTACAGAATAAATTGCAGGTAAAGTGACTTTAGTAAGGATTGCATTAGAGATGATTCACTTTATACTGCACATGATTATAGATGGGTGGCCTGGAGGATACATTGTGGGTCTGGGTGGGTTTTCTCCAGACAGTTCTCCAGTTAAAGCCTACTCCTAACCCTAAAGAACTGGTTGAATGGCAGGGACATGCACAGATAACACTACAAATAATGCATAATATTTGTCCTTTACACTTTTTTCCAACCCTTATGATTTATTTGACAATTTGAAATGGGGACAGAGAGGAAAGAGAAACTGACCAAATGGTAGTGGGCTGGACTCAAACTCACAATGCCGCAGTGGTAGCAACTACACATGTGCAGTGCCCTTATCCTCTGTACCACCAGCGAAGAGCTTTTCAGTCTTTTTTTTTTTTCTTTCAATACAGACACCACATGCCTTTCTAATCTTTTGGTGGCCCTTCAAACATGTCTGAAGAAGGACATGTGAGATTGCTCCATGTGTAACTGTGTGGAGGTTTGATTAGCGAAATGTGTCCTCTGCATTTGACCCATCCTTCCGTGCCCTTCGGTTAACCGGCCAGGAGCAGTGGGTGCCACCGTGCGATACCCAAAGGCCCACCTTCAGATCTTGAGCTGGAGGAGGATTTTACCTGTGGTGCATATTTTGGGTTGATGGGGGAGACCGGAGTACCCAAAGGAGACAAACAGACATGGGGAAAAATATGCAAACAGAAAGGCCCGGGCAGCCCGAGAATGGAGCGCTAGTCACGCAGGTGCACTGTGCCGCGCTGTCATTACTGAAAATTTAAATGGGAGCTCCAGAGTACTGCTGTGCAGATCTGCTTTCTTTCTCATTTTAGCAACCCAGCCTGCTAACAGATCTGCTGAAATAAAGGCTTTTATACTTCTTCTTTGTATGTTCTTTGACATTTTGACAATTTCTGTTGGCAACACATATAGGCTAAAAAAAAGAAGTACTAAAACTATTTAATCAATTAATCTAAACTAATTAATGATTTAATAATTGTCAGCAAATAATCCTTATCTGGACTATACACAGACTCCAAACTTTCCATCTGCAGAGAGACGTTTTAGGACTCAGACTAGCAACTGCTTCAAAATAACACAAGTAAGGTCTAAATGTACAGTCTTTGAATAAAAAACAATTGTCTGTAAAGTGTCCTCTATCAATATGTCCTCAAGCCTCATAACACGCCCAGACCGTTCACAATCTAACAACCAAAGTTGTGTTCTGCTCAGAAGGAAACAGTGTCAGTAAACAGAAGACTTGTTGTGAAGGAAGCAAAATACAACTCCAGGTATGTTTTTGATGAAAGAAAAACTTTAAAACATAGCTTAAGTCTACAAATAGTCCATTTAGTATAATTTGATTCCTTTAAGTCTCCTCCAAATGCCCGTCTTTCCAGCGCTGCTTTATTTCCCAGACAGAATGTTGTTTAGAGACTCTCCACTTTGAACGGAATCCACCAGACACTTACAAAGACATTTACTTCACGCACAGCTCCTCAGAAGAACCAATCCCAGCTCTCTCTGAACCGCCTTCTCTCACTCCGAGCCCAGAGGAGCGATTGAACACCTCTCAGTTAAAAGCAGCTATTTTCAGTCTAAACTCTTCATAAATTACTGCTCTGAAAACTCCAATTGGCGTGACAAGAACAAGAGCAGAGGAGAAAAGATTGCTCTGTAATTTAAAGGTAAAGGGACAAAATTATGGGGCGGAAGAGTTCAAGAACTTGTTAAAGGAAAACTATTTTCATATTGTTTTTAATTTATTATATTTTACATAATTATTTTAAACTTGCCCTTGCCTCACATTTGTTCAGAATGTTCAGGGTTCACCATGGATTTCCCTGATGATTATCTTTTTGAGAGGAGCCCATTTTCTCCTGAAGGATTCGAGTTCCTCTGTGGGCTTGTACAGCTCTACATCACTAACACCACTGAATTAATTTAAAAGGATTTGCTGGATGCATTTGTGGTGTTCCCCGGTCATCTCCCGTCCAACGAAATTAAATTATTGAGGATATTTGTGGGTCTACATGTAAATGATGAACACCCAGCTTACCATAGCCTCATTACCTAACACTTTGCACAATATTCTTATACTTATTACTCCCAAAAGGTTACAACTACAGTAAAGAAGACAGGTTGATTATTACTCAAACAAGAGCTTGTTATGTGCCTCGATATTGTCCCGTGAAGAGATGTCATTTTGATTGATGGAGCTGTGAACATATTCCCTTGCAACTCATCAAACTTACGCATTGAGTGAATCAGCAATTCTACTTTTTACTTCCTCATATTCATTGAGGATGATGCTTGTTCCTCCTGTATGCTGCCCTTCCCTTCTCCAGTGTTCTGATTGGCCAGCGGGCGCTAACTTCTGTGAACGCGTACGGTATCATTCAGAAAATCTTGGGTTAACAGAACGAGATGAGAAGCCGCTTCATAGTACGGCTTATCCAGATTTATCCTCATCCACGTCTCGGTAAAGCTGGGAACACACTACACGACTCTCTCAGCTCTGACAGAACACTGAGGAGGGTCCACTACACCAGGGTTTCTCAAAGTGGGTGCCGCAGCATCCTGGGGTGCCGTGGCATGAGCGCAGGGGTGCCGCGAAAAATTGTGGAGTTCAATGGATTTTTTGAATGAAGACAAATTAATATAGGCAACTATTGATTCAGGAAATAAACGTTGCAAATAATTTCAGTAGAATGCCATTTATGTTGTTTTTGACAGAAAACAGTCGTAATTCATGCAACAATTTGTTTAAAAAGAGGGGCGTGGCGTTACGCACAGCGGACAGCTGTGGGGCCGCTCTCTTCTCTCTCTCTCCAGAGAGGTGCGCGAGGGCAAAGGGGGAGCCGGGAACTCACCTCAGAGGAGATAGAAACGTTTTAGACACTTTTTATTTCATGTAAAATGGCCCAAGAATCACAGAGAAACGTCCCGCTGTCATTTTAATCCGAGAGTGAGTCTTAATTAACAATCGATCGATCAGCGGCAACGCTCGCGGTTTTAAACACGCGCCTGTGATATTAGCCCTGAAATGTGAACAGAAAAAGGCACATAGCCTGCTTCTCACGACTGATTGTAGGACAAAGAGTGAGAGAACAGGACAGAGTCACAGGAGCAGATCAGACTTTCATCAGCATTTAGGGACACAGGTCATGTTTTTAGGTTAGGCTTCAGTAGTGTTTGGTATTGCCATTGTCAATTTTTTTTCATTTTTAAATCATAGCCAAATGAAAAATAACAATAATAATAATGAGAAAAAATAGCAGTTTTCTCAATTAAATTCTGTGCATGTGATTTACAACTTATACAAGATTTAAAGTAATTTCAACTCAATCATCCTTTATTTCTGTAGCCCTTCACAACACTCAGGGTGACCAAGTGCTTTCCAATATACATTTAAAAACATAAAACCATAATACAATACATTAAACAGTGTAATCAATAAAACTGTGTACATTATACATTATACATACATTATGTCACTGCAATACTAAGTGTAAAAAGCCAGTCCGAATAAATATGTTTTAAGCCTTGATTTCAAAAGGACAAAGTCTGTGATGGTGCATTCAGGGGTCAGTTAAAATGAACTTAATTATCCTGCAGCAGGGCGGGCCAGAACTCAAAATAACTACTTTAAAATATGTATTTTATTACGGTAAAGCTCGAAAGGGGAGGTTTATTTCAAATGAAATGTAACTTAAAACATAGTGGTGCCTCGGCTTAGGAAAGGTGTGTGTGGGGCCTCAGGGCAAAAAAGTTTGAGAACCACTGCACTACATGAATCTGTGTGATCCCTGAGAGTCTCAGGTCCACACTCAACAGCTGCTGTCATGACACCGTACACACTACATGACTGACAACTAAATACACTTTTCCCCTAAAAAGTACAATCAAGAACCTACAAAAACAGCGCTATAATCTTCTATAACGATAGAGCTCAATGTATTAATGCTTTATTTAGGCTGTTCTATTTCCTGACTCCTCACAGTGTCTTGTGACTTCTGACCAGAACAGTCCAAACTCACTCTGGACTCAAACACATACTGTAAGTGGCTCCAGATTAAGAAGTTGGACGTTTCATGTGGATTTTATCAAAAGAAACCTGTGTCATGTGGATCATGTACATGAGACAGACGTGAGGCGCATAAGAGGAGGAGGAGAGAGAAGGAGGAGAGAGAAGGAGAAGAGAGAAGGAGGAGAAAAGTGAAGGAGGAGAAAAGAGGAGGAGGAGAAAAGAGAAAGAGGAGAAAAGAGAAGGAGGAGAAAAGGGAAGGAGGAGAAAAGAGAAGGAGAAAAGAGAAAGAGGAGAAATGAGAAGGAGGAGAAAAGAGAAAGAGGAGAAAAGAGAAGGAGGAAAAAAGTGAAAGAGGAGAAAAGAGGAAGAGGAGAAAAAAGAAGGAGGAGAAAAGAGGAGGGGAAAAGACAAAGAGGAGAAAAGAGAAGGAGGGGAAAAGAGAAGGAGGAGAAAAGAGACAGAGCTGGTGAACCACACTGGGAGTGTGTTTTATTGTGTGTAAAAGCAGTGTGTGTGCCCTTTAGCATTAATCTGATGTTTAGGCGGGATGTTGAGCATACATCTTGCTGTTGCACTTTTGTGCATCTCTCTTTTCTGAAAAGACAAACATAGAAAGTTTTATCTGTTACGCTGTTCCCGGTATCTCCACTACTTCTTTTGTGTACCCTGCAGTGTCAGTAAACAGCGCACTGTAAAGGGAGAGTGTATCACACCGGGCTTGTGTCTTTCTACGGTGCACACTGTGATTCAAACGTGAATCCAGTTATAACAGGTCCACGAGTCACTGCAACTAACTTCAACTAGAGATGACTGAGAGTGACCAAACACCACTCAAAATCACAAGAAATCAGGCCAAAAATTGAGTAGTGTGTCCTCAGCTTCAGTCAGTCCAGGTGAGAGGAACTTATGGAGCATAAGTTCAGCCAGCTTTATAGTACAGGCCTCAGGTCAAACCCAGCTTAGCCCAGACTGGATCAAATCAAGCATTGACGAGTCATAGATACAGCTGGCAACACATAGCAGAGGGAGCCTTTTCCTTTCTTTAAGAATGTTTCCTGGTGGATTCTGTGTATCAAGCACGACTAATTAAGAGCCTTAATTCGACTGCCCCATGACAGACGTTAATTGCGTTACTCCAGAAATGTAAATTGGTTGTTTTATTGATTTTGATGTTAAAATACAGCAGGTGGTGCCAGCATCACTCATTCATGCAAATGTAGAACGCGCTGTTCTTTTCCATGACTTCATGTCTGTAATCAACTCAATATAACTTTAGGAATTATACTGCACTTGTAGTTGATAAACTGTGGGTGATGGAGCAGCTCTAGTTTGTTTTGCTGTACAGAGGTGTTCCAACTAGAGACTGACACGGGAGGAAATTTTCACTCCTGTCCCATTCCCAGTAGGAGCCACCTGACTCCCGTCCCGCTCCCGTGTGGCAATATTGATTGCAGTTTTAATGACAAAAATGCACCCAAAAACCCAAAGATGTTTATATATATATATTTCACCAATATTTCACTATAAACCTAAAAGAATTCTGCTGTGTATTTTGCTTCTTTCGTGTTCACACCTTTAATCACACAGACCCAGAGCCTGAGCAGAGTCCAGGCTTCATCACAGCTGATTCTGCTCTAAACACAGGCCCTGAGCCGTGCACTCACTGCATTTTAGACCAGAAGCCACTGTTACTGATGGTACATCGCCTTCTCTCTCCTCCTCTCCTCTGCACACTGCCATACACCCCCCCCTCCCCCCCCCACACTCACACAGACATACTCATACACACACACACACACACGCACGCATACACACACTCACACACAGACATACTCATACACACTCACACACGCACGCATACACACACTCACACACACACGCACACTCACACACAGACATACTCATACACACTCACACACGCACGCATACACACACTCACACACACTCACGCACACACACACACACACACTCACACACACATGCACACTCACGCGCATACACACGCACACACGCTCACACACACACGCATTCACTCACACACACACACATACTTGCACACACTCACACACGCATACACACACTCACACCCTCACACACACACACACGCATACACACTCACACACACACTCACTCACACACACACACTTGCTCACACGCACATACTTGCACACACTCACACACGCATACACACACTCACACTCTCACACACACACACACGCATACACACTCACACACACACTCACACACACACACTTGCTCACACGCACATACTTGCACACACTCACACACGCATACACACACTCACACTCTCACACACACACACACACACGCATACACACTCACACACACACTCTCACACGCACACACTCGCACACACACACGCATACACACTCGCACACACACATGAACACATACACACAGACTCACACACACACATGCACACACACTCGCACACACATACACACACACACACACACACAGAGGAGCAGAGGGAACAGGAGATATGGATGTATGTAATTAGCACTAGCTGTTATTATTCTGTGCTTCTTTCCGTGTGTTCAGTGAGCAGAGCTGGCACAGCGTCAGCAGCTTTAATATCTGACGTCACACATCATGGATGTATTGCACACTCCTGCTCCCAGTGAAAACGTTCCTGTCCCATCCCGATCCCGGGACTAGACGAAAAATTCACTCTCATCGCCTCTAGTTCCAACCTTCCTTTTAGCGAACCAGCTATATCTATATCTAATAGAAGTAGTGCAAGTGGTATCTCTTCCACCTGTGTATAACCTTGCAAGAGATGAATTCTCATGAGTTCTCAAACTCTTGAGAATCTGTCTTGTAAGGCTCCGACTGATCCTGATAGGGCCCACACCGACTGGACCAATCACAGGGCAGCATTGTGCTTTGGCCGGAAACCAAAACAACCAAACCAAAACAAACACGGCGGTGCAGATGTACATTGTCCTATTTTACGAGAAATATAGACTATTTTGTTATTCAAAAACAACAGGCGCTTTGTGCTTTTGTGGGGGCAAACGTGTGTGTGCTGTTCTCTCCACTGGATTAAACACACATTTGATTTTTCTGCTTCTTTCCCCGTTTCACTTTGACCAGTCAGTGTGTTTTTTTTACGTCCCAACAGCTTTGATTAGAGACTTGTCAGATGGTTTCATGTGCAGAACTCAGAGTGCTACACATATCCATCAGATTGCTTTTTGGCAAAAGCGTTTGCCTTTTGTCTCCACTCCTTCATCAACACGTGTCAATCTCACCCAAGATACTAGAACTTCTCCATTTGTGGCAGGGACTGTCCATGTCCTTGCAGAGGGCAAACCACCGTTTTAGTCTTGGATTTGGAGGTGCTGATATTAGCATTGTCCATATTGTGATGTTATGGGTTTTAATGCTCAAGCGGTCATGTGTGCCCTACACACCTACTTTTCTTACAACAACCGAACTGTACAGTAAGTTTAGCACATAACACACTTACATAGTTCACAATTTGCAGTGTCTTGCTCACTGGACCTCAAGGTAATTTTTTATCTCTCCAAAAGTCCCAACATTTTGTGGAAAACTTTTTTTATCCTTTTGAACGTCACAAATCCTGCTTGGACCCCGCCATGTGGCCCAGAATTTCCATGTGTTTGGGGACTGTCCTCGAAGATATTGGAATGAGATTAACAAAGCATCTTCATCCCACTCGAGTTCAGAATTATGTATTTGGGCTTCAAAGCAGAGAAGGCAATTACCCAGGCCAGGGGTGTGGCCCACTTAAAGTATGGCAAACCTCTGGGGCTTTTGGCTTTGTTATGGCCTGGATAAAACATTAGTCAACCAATAGTGGGCCATCTTTTCAATGTTACTCATGGCCCGAATATGGCAAAACAAATACGGACCTTGTGACCAATAGACGGCTGTTTTTAGGCTTCATAAATATTGTACTGATGTGGGCCACATTTGCCCTCAACATTTGTTTGGTTGACAAAGTTATTTAGGTACATGTGGCCCCTAAGTGGTAAACGGGTGTGAATCCTGTTAACATCCACGTGTAATGTGGGCCCATTCAACAAACATGCATTTTACACTCGGGAAGAAAGACATGGATGACCCAGTAGAACCGACAATCAAGGAGTGAACTCTTATCTTTCTTTCTTCTTTTGTATTTGTATTATTTTTTGTATGATCTCTGGTCCAGTTATGTGATTTATAGTATATAATAATTCAGTTGACCATGATTTAATGATATCCTGCTGTATAATTTCAACAGGTTTAAATACAGTCTTGACAGTAGGTTAGTTTTATAAACAGTTTAGTATAGATTTATTCATTTCATGATCAGCACATATTTTTAGTGTACAGTTACCATGTAACCACAGGCTGGTGCTCACATTACTGCAATGAGACAGTCTAAACGGCCCACACAGCTCTGAGCGAGAGACCCCCACAGGACCGCCTGCCACAGGTGTCTAGTCAGGGCTGACCATAGACATAAAAACTATGGACCAATGCTCGTCACTCCTCCCCATTCATTTCATTACCGATCAGTCATGGAGAATTCAAAATGGCCCCCGCTTATCTCTCCCTCAGAGAGGTCAGAAGGACAGGGGGGCGGAGTCTTGGCTGAGGCCCACCTGAGGCTGATGCGGCTAACGAGCTGAAGGCTAACAAGGAGCTGCTGGTTTTGTCCTGCTGCTTTTCATCTCTGCACGTCGGGCAAACACATCTGAGTATACGTGAGGACAAATCCTTCTCAAGATGTTGTCTTTACTGTTCAATTAAAAACTAATGTCTCAGTTGTGAAGACACACTTTGCACTGTTTTTTTTAGTTTAACTTGGAGCTACTACTTCTATTCATCTTGTTGTACCAATTAGTAAAAGACAAAATGACCAGTAACATGTAAATACAATTTAGTCCCGTTTGGTTAAGCTGCATTAAGATCTGTCCTGGTTTCTAATTGAAACACTTCTGTTTAGTAAATAACTGACATTGGCTCTGTCACTGAGGAGTAAAGCTGTCAGGTGTGTTACTGTGTGTCACATAGTATTTTATTCAGTTTACAACAGCACAGCTTCATACAGCATTTAGGATTTACTTTGTCATTCCACATCTTTTATGTTCAGAGTCAGAGGTGGTGCTCAGTTACATTTATTTAAGTAGCTTTTGTAGTAAACTTTTCCTTCCACTTGAGTATTTGATTATGTCAAAATCCCACTTCCACTGTAAATCTATAAGTGACAAAAGCTGCATGTTGATGATATTAAAATCATTTAAACATAAACATTGATATTGTGTTTCTTACACCGCTCCCTCAGAAATGAATGTTTTTGATCAGATTTGGGGCATTATTGAACATTTTGCTCCAACTCAGTATTCAAATTATGAATGAGAGTCTAACTTGAGTCGTACTTTGCACCAAATACTTCTTCTTACTAAAGTAATATTTTGGAGATGTGATACTATTTAATATTAGATAAAGTATTTATACAACAGTAATTTGTACAATATTAGGGGGTAGTACTGCATTAAAAAATAAAGACTGAGCTTCATGATTTGTGCGAGTGTGTATAATGGTCTAAACTGCATTTTGTTTTTGTTGCCAGGTTTTCCTCTCCGTGTGGAGCTGCACTGGATGTGTCTCCTCTGCTGCAGATGTCTGGATCTGGAGATCTGCTTCATTCTTCTGAAAATATAGTTTAGCATCTACTACAGCACCGTGTCTGTTTTTACCATCACTTTACTGTCTGCAGCTCACAGAGTACAACACTAAAATAAAATGTTATCATTAGATTCTGTTTGAAACAGAGGTGCATGTGAAGAATGGAAATGGTGCTTGAAGATTCATAAGATGAATGAGCACCTTTTCTATCGGTTCTCTGTATGATCCGTGAAAGTAAAGTTCAGACGTTTTTACCAAGGGGGTATAATAATATCTAGATTTAGTTGCATTGGAAAATCGAATTACAGTAACTACAGGTAAAGTGCAGGTAACTTGAAGCACCATTGGTTTCTGTGTCTGCAGAGTTAAATGTCCATTCTGTGCCGTCTGCTGCTTCTGCTTAAGTGTCTGGACAGTTCAAACATGAAAAGTCCTTCTCCTGCAGGTTTGGTTTTGCCGGCACCTAAAGTAAAATGATTATACTTCTAACAGCTTGAGTCTCAAACAAAACACTTAATTACAGTTCACTGTAACTTTTTTGAACTCTATATTATTTTATTCCAACTGTAATATTTGTACGTCCTTGAGACAGCTTTAATTAAATGATTTGGATTTCCAATTATCTTTGTAATGTTCTTGTAATGTGTGAGCTGTTGTGACATTACCTCGTGGATCAACTGTCTAAAACTGAAGTATAAAATACAGATTGTGAGGAGGAGAAACATCCATTTGTCAATATGTACACCTAAAAACATGATTTATCCTTGAGTTTGAGATTTAAATATTTCAATGTTTTGTTTGGTTTTTCCTAAAAAGAGTTGTTCAAATGCAGACTTCCATGTTTTATTTGTGTTTTCCAGCCTTACAGTAGAGATGATACTTCATGTCTCCATATTCATAACAATATCAAGGCAATGTCACATTTCTGTCTTGTTTTTAAACTATTTCAGTAAATCTTTACATATCTTTGGGAGCACTTCCCTTTGAATCTTTGTTTTACTCACCAAAAGTATCCTCTTCTTGTGCAGGTCATTAGAAAGACAAGCTGATGAACATGTGTAAAACCTTTCCAGTGCCACAAATATCCAAGGCAAACTGAACACTGAACGATAGCCAGGCCCACTAGGGAATACCCCGGCACTACAGTATGCCAGTCCGCCCTCGCTTACTTCATCACCACCTGATGAGGTCATGCAGTAGAACCAAGTGTTTGAGCTCAAGAGACGCCGCTAGAGAGTGTTGAGTCATCTGGCTCGAGTGCTCGGGTGCAGAAGGGTCGCTTTGGTTGAAGCCTGATCCTCTGAAGGCCTTCAGTGCACTATTGTTATGTGTCTTTTGTTGTTGTCTGTGTCATTTTCAAACAAACCTGTGTCTGTAGGAAATAATTTCTATTTTGGGAACACAAGTCTAAACCTTCTATTAGGCTGCGTCAAACTCCAATCTCTCTGCAGACTAGCCAATGCCTTCCGTCCTGTCAAACAACAATCATACACACCACTGGAAACTCAGACTTTTCACAAAGGCTTTGTTTGGTTGGTGTATGATTTGCATACAATACTGCAGAGCCAGCCATTTAGATCACCACACAAAAGAGAAATCCCACAAGAGTTACTCAGATATGCAGAGGGATGCACATAAATCTGCTTGCACAATAGAAAAACACAAAATAGCTGAAATCATTGGATGAAACAAAGAAAAATAACCTTGGTAAAAGCAGAAGACGTACAGCAGTATTACTAGTGGTATTAGTTGATAGTGATGGTAGTAGCAGTAGTAATAGTAGTTCAGCAGCAGTATAGCAGTAGTGGCAGTAGCAGTAGTGGTTACAGTAGTTGTTGTGATAATAACAGTGCAAGGCTTTGGCCCAGAGCCCGAGTCGCTGGCCCACAATTAGAAGACCGTTTCAGGTCCTTTCAAGTCTTTATACCAAATTACCCTTTAAATAAACTTTGTTACTTATTTAGATAATTAACATCACAATGAGAAAACATAAACATTTACAACTATAAAAAGGTCCCAGGGTAATTTATTGTTTCTGTCCATGTTTTTCTTTCTTTTAAATTCTGTAATGACTTGTGAACAAACTTTACCACTGTTTTTGTCAGTGTCCTCTGTATTTTTTTAAGTATTGAAATTGCAATAACAAGTGTTATAGACCAGTAATTAACAAATTGTGTGTCAATTAATAAGAGCTCCATGATCCCGTCCTCAGCATTGGACACATGTGAGTTGTGACATAACAGCTCCAGAGACCATGGCTCACACTGGGAGTTTGTAACAGAACACATACGCATAGTTCCAATCAGTAGTGCAGCTAAATACACACATACATACAAATACAGCTCATATTTTTGCAGTTTATATGATTTTTGGACATGGTCCTTAAAAAAAAATCCAGATAACCAGTGTTTTAAATTGACAAAAAGAACTGACGGTAGGCCTAGTCTAATTGTCCATTGTTGACTGATAAAATGTATAAAAATGTATGCGTTTTGCAAATTTTAACATAATTATGCAATTTAAGGTGGTATAATCATTTGCTGTATTTAAATATGTGACTTTATTCTGGGGCCTAATCCACAGTTTGAGCACTAACTACTGGAGACACTAGACCTCTGTATATGCTTTTTATAGTGAACATTTTAATGCAGCAACACTCACTGATCAGCACACGGCAGATTCAACAGTCTCTGCTCAGATGTAGGTTTGATCATTCACTGACACAAGAGCCAGAGTTGAACCGCCGTTTCAGAAAAAGAAAATCCCAGGCTTTTGGAGATCACTGTCAGTAATTTTTCTAATAATACATGACTTAATTAATACCAACATGAGCTTATTACTAAAGCATATAGTTTGAAGCTAGTTTGTGGATTATAAAGTTTATCGTTCCTAAATTCTAAAATAAATGTATTAAATATGTCTAATAAATGTAAAACCTCTGGCAACTAAAATCTCTTATATGTAGATTTTGTGGGAGCGTTTCTAGTCTGTCTCTGCTGTGGCCCCCGACCAGTTCTGATTTTCAGTGAAACAGTCATTGATCAATAATAGAAAAGCAGATCAAACATCCATCCATCTTCTTCGGCTTATCCAGGGCCGGGTCACGGGGACAGCAGTCTAAGCATGGACTCCCAGACTTCCCTCACCCCAGCCACTTTCTCTAGCTCCTCCAGGGAGATCCCGAGACGTTCCCAGGCCACAGAGACATAGTCCCTCTAGCGTGTCCTGGCTCTACCCCGGGGCCACCTCCCGGTGGGACATACCTCCTGAGGGAGGCATCCAGGAGGCATCCTGAACAGATGCCCGAGCCACCTCAGCTGCTCCTCTCAATGTGGAGGAGCAGCGGCTCTACTCCGAGCTCCTCCCGTGTGACTGAGCTCCTCACCCTATCTCTAAGGGAGCGCCCAGCCACCCGGCGGAGGAAGCTCATTTCGATGCTTATCCGTGATCTCGTCCTTTCGGTCATTACCCAAAGCTCATGACCAGGTGAGGGTAGAACGTAGATTGAGGTAAATAGAGAGCTTTGTCTTTCGACTCAGCTCTCTTTTCACCACAACGGTCCGATACAGCGCCCGCATCACTGCAGACGCTGCACCGATCTGTCTGTCAATCTCACGCTCCATCCTTCCCTCACTCGTGAACAAGACCCCGAGATACTTGAACTCCTCCACTTGAGGCAAGGACTCTCCATCCACCCGGAGCTGATCTTCATCTCAGCCGCTTCACACTCGGCTGCAAACCGTCCCAGTGCTGCAGGTCCTGGTTTGAAGAAGCCATCAGGACGACATCATCTGCAAACAGCAGAGATAAGATCCTGTGGTTCCCAAACCAGACGCCCTCTACGCCCTGACTGCGCCTAGAAATTCTGTCCATAAAAATAATGAACAGAACCGGTGACAAAGGACAGCCCTGGTGGAGTCCAACATGCACTGGGAACAGGTCTGACTTACTGCTGGCAATGCCAACACAGCTCCTGCTCCGGTCATACAGGGACCGGACAGCACTTTGCAAAGGGCCCCGGACCCCATACACACGGTCGAATGCCTTCTCCAGATCCACAAACACATGTGCACTGGATGGGCAATCTCCCATGAACCCTCGAGAGCTGGTCCAGTGTTCCACGACCGGGATGTTCGTGAGAGTGAATGGTTGTCTATCCATGTCTCTGTTAACCCTGTGATGTGTTACCCCCTGTCCAGGATGTAACTGCCCAAAGTCACCTACAACCCCTAACGGGAACAAGCAGTAGAAATGAATGAATGAATGTTGTTTTCAATAAAATGTTTTACTTTTTTTTGTCACTTCCATTTCTTGTTGTCTATTAAAGCTCTACAGTGAAATGAAAAATGTGACTTAGGCATTTATTCACCTGGTAGTAAACATTTGATCAAGACTGTATAATCAACAATAAACATCTCATCTTATAGTGTAATAAAATAACTTAGTGAGCATCTTTTACAGGCTTTTTTTTACAATGTCCCATTTTTTACATGTTGTCTTACCAGTGCATAACGCTGAGCACTGAATGCATCATTCTCAGGTCTAACCCAAGTGTTCTCTATATATGTTAGCAGACGGAGGGTTGGTGGAGAGGCTTTATTCGATAGATTAAATGCTGTCTCAATCACATGCCTGGTTAGCCGCGCTGATTCCATATCCTCGTTAGGGCTTTGTTTGGCCGCGGTGACGAGGAGCAGAGCGGATAGAGCTTGGCGTGGTAGAACCGTCGGCCTGTGGAGGTGTCTGGAGTGATCACGGAAAACAGGCCTCACCCAGGTCGATAGAAAGCAACAACAACAAGACTCGGACAACTGTGGAGTATGTGAGCCGAGTGATAATCAGTAAGGTCAAGACAATGTGGGTAAATGAGCGAACACAGTTAGCTGTAGGAGAGGGCAATAATAACAAAAATAAATATCTCAAGATTTTTCCGATATAGTGTCATTCTAATAGAAAAGTGCAAAAACTTAGTATCAGTGTATTAGTTGAGGTTTAAAGGGTACATTGTTCTGTTTTGCATAAAAAAGTAGTTAAAGGCCTTTACCTGATTTTTATTTACTCTAGTTAAAGATAAATTCTCTGATACACTGCAAAGAATACTGATTATTGTGATACACGCCCAGTGCTCTGTACTGTTTGCGTAAATTCATCTGTGATACATGTAGGATTTGTTAGCATGGTCCGACAAAGCAACACTTAGTTGTGGTGACGTTTGAGACAACATATCATAAAGGGGCAGGCAGAAATCAGGAGACTGGTGTCATGGGTAATAACGATAGCATGATATATCTTCTTTAAAGGGCCTGTACCTGATTTTTATTTACTCTAGTTGAGATAAATTCTCTCTACATCACACATTGTTTGATAGAAGCAACTTCATGGAAAGACATTGGGTTTGTAATGCATGATCAGTGCATATTATAAACGCACTTTGTTAGGAAAAAACTAGTGCGGAAGTGTTTGCCAGGGTCACCTCTTTTCAACCAGTCAGGCACATTCCGTCGATGTAATCCTTCATTAGTCCAGGCGTGTTCCATTGTAGAAAGGGTTTCAGGGGTTGTCATCCGGACGCTGTTTGAAGATCGAGACGTTTCGACTTCTATCCAAAAGTAATTGTCAATCAGAGAGCTGAGTAGTGAGAGCCCTGCCTACAGGGAGGAGGGGCTCACCAAACAAAAACAGGCTATCAGTGACGGTGAAGTTACCCTAAAAAAAGTGCAGAAATATGTATTTATTTTTTGGGCAGGGACAGTGTACATTAAAGAACATTTCTGTTAATGCACCATCATGGATGACTTTTATTCTTGTTTGAAAGACAACAACTTAAAGGCACAGCATGTAACTTTCTGGGGGTGGAAAGTCAGCTGATTCCTTGGGAAAAGAAAATCTCAACATTCTCAAAGCAGATATATACTTTTGTTTTTTTCCCGTACTATGGAATGGCCATGGAAAGGCCATAAAAGAGTCTATTTTGTGAAGCTGCAAGCCCTCTTACAGTGAGGATGTCCTCACTGTAAGGAAAAAACATTGTTGTTTTTTAAATACATTTTAGTGCTTTAAATGTTTTTGTTTTAGCATTTTAAAGTTTTTAACTTGCATACACTATGTACCAGATTTTAAAATTGTCCACATATTCAAAGCAACATTCAAGATATTTGGATATTTTTTAATTGATCATACCACAAAACTTAAGTGAACATAACAGGAAAATGAAGTCAAGACATTGTCTCTGGAGACAAACTTAAAGTAGGATTATTTAATGTGACTGAAAAAAAAGTACACGTCTTGGTTTGTTTTTTGATGTTTCACTATATACTGTATGACATTCCAAATGTTCCTATTTGCAGGTGGACAGGACATTAATGACCTTTATAAACCTTGTGTTTTGTTTTTGTTTTTTGTTTTTTTGTCTTTTATGATGTGCTGGTAAAGGAACCTTAGCATCAGAGCAAGAAAATCACTAAAATTGTGAATGTGAGTGGACAGAACTTGGGAGCGCAGCAAATGTCTCTCTCTGAGCTTTTTTCTAGAAAGTGAAAAGGAAGCCCTAGAGCGTCTTGTCCAGTGATGCTCGTCCTCTTCACTGTGACTTCTGTTCTTCCCTCTGGCTCTAGACTCAGGTTTCCCATTGCCAGGGGTAACAGATACAAGAACTCTTTTATTCCTGTAGCCATTTCTATTTTAAATGCAGATCAGATCAAGGTAGGAATCCACTTTCCTCATAAATTGATGTTACCTGCCGTGCTGTTGGTGAATATGTGCTGTGTTTTTATCAGATACTTGTAAATGTATTCTGTGTATTGTGTTCTTTGTTTTTCTCTTTGCTGCAAAACTAATTGCCCGATTGTGGACAGAAATAAAGTGAAGTTGAAGAGTATAACTGTGGCAGAGTGGTAATCCTTTCTCCTCCTGTCAGTAAGGAAGGTAATGGAGTAACTCATTTGAGGATTGGAACTGAATAACAGTCTTTCTATTCATCCAGTCTTGTTATGAGAAGATGAGATGAATAAAAAGCCTGTTAGTCCTTTTCCAGCGTTGACTAGCTTATGAAGGGGATCACAAATCCTCTTCAATGTGATTAATAACATGAGCATTGTTCAGTTCAAAGTTCACAGTTGTCATCTTTACCTCCAAGTGACCTTTCCGTGTTCCTGTGGCATGTAAACATTGTTGGTGCTAAGTGAGGTTAGCCTTCTCTGAATCGGATCGTTCATCACACTGCATGCTAAATGCACCAGGCGGAGGAGATTCACTGCTCTTGTAAAGCAGAGATCGGATCAGGCTCCTCTTCCCGCTCCTGGGGTAATAGATGGACGTTTCAGGCATAATGACCTTCCTGTGAGCGCGGAGAGAGTGGCAAATGGAATTACAGAGAAGGGCCTGGTCCATTCAACGACCTGTGCACCACCGCTTGGAAATCATAACCTTTCAGAGTGGTCTGCTGGAGGATGTTAAGAGCACGCTGAATCCTGGGCTGGACGAACACTGAATGAGAGGGAAATTGTTTTAAAAGACCAACAACTGAAAGACCTAACCCTTGTAAAAGACCAATGACTGAAAAAGAGGCTCATTTTGAATCAATTTGTGCATTATTTACTCTAGGAAAATGTGTGCTCTTCTGTCCCACGTTTGGCCACTGGTAGTTTGTATTATGCATGCTGTAATAACATTCTCCACTTTTTATGAGAGTGAATGTGGAGCGTTGGATAGAATTTAGCCCAAGGCTACAATTCAGTGTTTTACAGCACGTATATGATGTATGTTAATTTAATATCCCCACAGTCCCCATCAAATCAAATCAAATCAATTTATTTTTACAATGCCCAAAATCACAACAACAGTTGCCTCGATGGGCCACAGGTAAAAGCAGTTCAGATAACTGTCCCAGAATGCCCCTGTCCTTTGACCCTCCTTCGCGGCGAGGAAAAACTACAAAAAACCCCATGGGAAAAAGTAGAAACCTCGGGGAGAACCACAGTGAAGGAGAGATCCTACTCCCACGGACGGACAGGCTGCAGATGAACTAGGACTGACGCATCCACTTGGACTGTGGAGCCAGAACCGCTCAAGAGGGAGGTGGCTTTAAAGAGTTCCTCCAGGCGGACGAGGAGCAGTCCACCAGTGTAGAGAGATCCTCCAGCAGGAGATGAGGAACAGTTCATCTAAAGTAGAAGGAGTTCGTCCAGGCAGACGAGGTGTGGCTAATCCAGCTGTCCAGGCGGGTGGCGCATAGATCGTCCAGACAGGTGGGGGTGGGGGTGGGGGTCGTCACTGGAGCAGCCGCCGCAGTGTCTGAAACAGTCTCCACTCCCCGGGGGAAGTGGAGAGAAAGAGAAACATGTGAACAGCAATGAACAGACTACAGTTGAAGTAATATTAAATATTGTTGATAGATAAAGTAGGAAGAACCAGAGGATAGTGTTCAAGCTGCCATACTTCCCAGCAGAATTGCTCCAAGGGCAGCGTAGCTAAAACTGTAGGTTTTTATTTCTGTTCCTAACTGGCCTGACCATAAGCTATTTCAAAGAGGAACGTTTTGAGCCTGGTCTTAAATGTAGAGACTGTGTCGGCCTCTTTTACATGAACAGGGAGCTGGTTCCATAACATAGGAGCTTGGTAGCTAAATGCTCGACCTCCTACTGTGCTTTTAGAGACTCTGGGGACTAACAATAGTCCAGCATTTTGAGAACGAAGAGCTCTGTTTGGATGGTACGCTACTATTGCATCTTTGAGGTAGGATGGGGCCATATTGTTTAAAGCTTTATAAGTCAGGAGGAGGATTTTTAAATTTGATTCTAAACTCAACAGGAAGCCAATGAAGAGACTCCAACACTGGTGAAATATGATCTCTTTTTCTAGTACCTGTTAATAATCTTGCTGCTGCATTTTGAACCAGTTGAAAGCTTCTTATAGAGCTTTTAGGACACGCTGTAAGCAGAGCGTTACAATAGTCTAATCTGGATGTGACAAATGCATGGATGAGTTTTTCAGCATCATCTCTGGGCAGGATTTTTCTAATTTTGGCTGATGTTACGCAAATGAAAGTAGGCTGTTTTACAGGCTTGATTTATATGAGCTTTGAACGAGAGATCTTGGTCAAATAGGACCCCAAGGTTTCTTACAGTAGAGCTGGGGGCTACAGTGATATTGTCCAGAGAAACTATCTGGTCAGATAAGGAGTCTCGCAGGTGCTTAGGGCCCAGCAGAATGACCTCGGTTTTTTCAGGGTTAAGGAGCAGATAATTAAGAGTCATCCAAGTTTTTATGTCTTTCACGCAGGCACTAAGTCTGTCTACTTGATGCGTCTGATCAGGTTTCATTGATAAATACAGCTGAGTGTCATCTGCATAGCAGTGGAAGTTAATGCCATGCTTTCTGATGATCATACCTAAGGGCAGCATATAAAGAGTGAACAGAACCGGACCGAGTGATGCTGAACCCTCGGCACAACCGTAGGTTACTTTAGAACATGGGGAAGATCTCTGGTTTACATTAACAAACTGGTACCTATCAGATAGATAGGATTTAAACCAGCTAAGGGCGGTTCCACTGACACCTATATCACATTCTAACCTCTGCAGTAGAATGTTGTGGTCGATGGTGTCAAACGCTGCGCTGAGGTCCAACAGAACCAGAATTGAGACCTGTCCATTATCAGCAGCTAATAACAGATCATTTGTGACTTTAACTAGTGCAGTTTCAGTGCTGTGGTATGCACGGAACCCTGACTAAAAAACTTCAAATAAATTATTGTCCTGCAGGTGGCGACAAAGCTGTTTAATCACAACTTCAGTTAACATCAGTTAATAATAAAAATATAGTCATTGTATATTGGGTCGTTTATTACAAAATTCCAGTGATGTGCATTTTTCAGTGAAAACGTAATGTTATTGCATGAAAATTTGCTGTGGTTTAAGCCCACTTTAAAAAACAATATTATTACAGTTGTGACAAAATATTAACATTATGCAAAATTGACTTTGCTGAGCTTTTATCCATGTTCTAACATTGTTCCGTCATCAAAAACATACCTAACATACCTTAGTAGCATTAGCTTGATTCCCGTTTGTCTGATGATGCTGGTTTGTAAATCCTCTCTCTCCAACCCTGTGTCTGAACTCCTTCGATGTGATATAGATGATGCTGACGTCATTTATCCCAGAATCCTTTGCTGTTTTAAGTCCTTAAATCATGGCCAGACTCTGAACATTTCCTCCGTCTAATCGCGATAACTACAACTTCATCAGATCCACTCTTTACTGCAATGCATTGTGGGTATATATTTACATGTGTGTAATTGTCTCTACAGCCAGTAGATGGAGCCACAGCTAAGTCAAAATGGCATCTCCCAACACAGTGATAAAGTAATGTTTGTCTTTGTAAAAGCATTTTATATTTAGTTCTAAAACATGGCATGTCAAACTGAAGACACTCAAGAGCAGGTTTAGAGGACAATATGATACAATATGAAAAATGCATTATATTTTTCCTTTAATATATATTGGAGCTGTATTGGTCAGGAAATATCAAGAAGTACCTTTGTAGAGATGGAAAAATCCAAACTCTGGGAATCCAACTCACAAACTTGATAGAGCTCAAAGGTCAGTGGTTTTACCCACGTTGCCACCTGTTTCTCCCGTTGCCATATCAGGGGTGTAACGGTTCACCTGCATGACGTGTGTGAATGCCTGCTGATGTAAAGTGCTCTGAGTGGAAGTGTTCTACAGTGACAATTTGGTGGTGCATTTTGGTGGCTAACAATTTCTTACTCTAAATGCAGATTTATAAATCATGACAGCACACCTTTCAAATTACCTTTAGTTTGTCTTCTTACTACCTGAAAACACTCTCCGGCTTATATTTGGAGCGGAGCACTTTTAAGTCTAAATGTAAAAAGCATTGACTGTGAGAGCAGTCCTTACATTTAATACATTCAGAGTGTTCATATTTCCTGCTCTGCCTCTCTCTAAAGTGCTTGGAGTGCATTTGGCCAGTCCATAAGTCACCGCACTGTCAGGCTGTGATGCATTCGAGTTCACGTCCCAGCGTCAGATACGAGAACGCCCTTAATTCTTCTGCGCCCTAATGTGTTTTTAATGCAGCCCTGTGACTTATGGTGCTGTCAGATCGCACGCCTCGGGGGGACGCCACCGGGAACAAGTGGCAAAGATGGATCGAAAACAACAACTTTTGATCAAAAAACGCATTGAATGGGAGGACAGAGAAGGCACCTGCGTTTGTAGGTTTAAATACAAAAGTGTAAAACTAAAGATTTTAAATTAACTAAAGAAAGCAAGTCTGTAAGTACCGAGATTCAATTTGCAAACTGTGCATCTTAATAATGCTATAATGCTAATGTAATAACCCCTGGTATAATCAGGTGGAGCTGTGGCTCAGTGGTAGAGCATTTGTCGATAAAACCCAAAGGTTGGTTGTTTGATTTCAGCTGTAACCAGTGAACTTGTGTCCTTGGGCAAGATAAAATACGATGAGCAATGACCCCAATATCTGTCTGATAGGCCCTAAAATGAATTAATAATTAATTGAATTAATAAAAAAATTCTTAAAATGTAATTAATTCAATATTCCATCTATAGGCCCCGTACCTGATTTTTACTGTTTTGTTAAAGTCTTTCATAGCCGTCACAGTCACTTCCCTAATGCAGAGCGACACAGACCATCATGGGTAAAGCTCACAAACATTAGCATGCTAACAGTGCACTTCCTGCTTCTCTTGTAGGATAAAACGCTCTATAAATAGATGCAGAGAAAACGTGGCCTCATTTTCACCCGAATAGATACCTTTACAATATATCATAGAACTACTATATATAAGATGAACCCAAAATGGCGCCCTGTTTATCCCTATGGAGTGAGCTCACTGGTGCATGACCCCAAAAAAGTTCCTTACTTCCGCGTTACTTCCTGATACGGAGGATGCCATCTTTGTGTTATGGAGGCTGACATCTTTGCTTTGGGACACCACGTGACGACAATCCCCCATGATGCTTTGAGCGACGTGAGCGATCACGCAGCTTACAAGGTTTTGTGTTAACGTTAGCTTGTGTGATTGTAATCATATTCTTCATGTTGGATCAAACGTGAAAGCGTCTGAAATGAAATAAAATACAACTTAGAGGTATTGCTAGTCTAGCCATGTCACGTGCTTCTGTTGGTATCGTCCGACGCTCGTTCAAGTGGCTCGTTCAAGTGGCTCCTTCACGTGGCTCCTTCACGTGACTCGCACATGTTTGCGGTGACGTCACTTCATATAAAAACGGTAATTTTGGTGATTTTAGAAACGGTAGAAAATAACATTTTCCTCTATTTTATTTAAATACCGATAATAATTCAGTCCTGTCTGCAATTATAATGTGCAATTATAGAAAAAGACTGGGCCCAAGAGGCTGCAGTACCGCACACGGCCACCAATCAATCTGGGACACAGACAGAGGGGGCGTGTTTTATCCAGTTCATTTAATACATCCATGGGACAAACAAATTTTACTTTATTACATGCAAAAAAATCGGGAACACGGACTAGTTCAGTTTTTCCTGTTTCACAGCAGTAAAAATCAGGTACAACCCCTTTAACCTACAGTCTTAATTTTTTTATTTATTTAGCTTTTGTCCTTGTAAATCAAGATCAAGGTAAATCCAGCTCGCGTTAGTAACAGTTTTGAGTGACAGGTGGCATGGCTCGTGGCAAACGTACGCCTCGTGGAGACCAGCGGTGTGGGCGGGAAGGGGCGTGTACCTTCTGCAACCTCGCTCCTGATTGGCTCTGTGGTTGCTATGAAACATGTACTCCAATTTCCAAATATTGAATTTCCTCCACATTAGCCGCTGAAAACTGCTTGCTGAAATAGCCTTCATTTTGCTTGAGTCAGACAGTATGACCTGCCTCTGCCCTCAGATATATCCAGTTCATGATTGACAGGGTTGCCAGATGTACAATAGCTATTGTATTTGTACAATAATGTAGACCACTGTACAATGTAAGGACAATAATTCAAAAAATACCCAAATGTAGTTTACAAGCACCTGATGCAGTCCTGTGGGAGGATTCCTGTCCTTTCTGCTGCATTTCACTGGCTTGAAACACTGGCTTGATGTGAAGTCACATTGTACATCTGCATTCACTCTAGTTCTCCCATTGGACAGAAAGACTGACCCAGGATCAGTAGTAAACACCACTGTGAGCAGACACACAGGGTTGGAGCGTGTGTTCTGACATGTGCTCTCTGCGCTCCCCAAGACAGTTCAACGTGACAGGTCAACGCCGAAGCAAGTTCTTATGTTTGTGAATTTTGATCACTGACAATGGCAATAAACCTATTCTGATTCTGACTCTGAGGTCAACTACTGCATTTTCAGGTCTTTCAGAAGGGTTAAGGTAAGGTGAGTTAAACTGAGCAAGAGGTGAGTGTATCCAGTCTGTTCAAGCATGACACCGAGAAGTAAAAGTGCCCTATTTGAAACAAGAAAACAAATCTTAAAACAAAATGATTATTATGTAGTAAATTCTTCTTTTATAGTAATATTAGTGAAGTAATCATAAATATAGCCGCAAGCGGCAATGATCGGCCCTGGCCCGCGCCACGCCGCCGCCCCGCAACGCCAGAGGGGGGCGCTTACGTGCCCCAATTTCCCTCCTCATAAAATACCTGCTGCCGAATCCGTGGCGCTACCGCGCCTCCTACTGCTCATATTTCCCTGAAAATGTGTAAAAATTGGTCAAAGTTTGCGGCTGCGCCGCACAAAGACTGTAACACTTGTGCTAAAATCCTGGATAACTTTAGATGGCCCACTCCTCAAGATCATTTTCACCAAATTTCAGGATGGTCGGGCTTACGCCCGAGGAGGAGTTTGTTAAAGTACAAAGTTTCATTGGAGTGATTTTGCATTTTCCCCATTGGAATAACATGGGATTTTTCCGTCATTTGTACAAGTTTGGGCAATATTTGCGGCTTCGCCGCAAGGAGACCATAATACCTATCCAAAAAATGTGGATAACTTTTGATGTCCCACTCCTCAGGATGATTATCACCAAGTTTCAGGTTGATCGGGCTTACGCCCGAGGAGGAGTGCGTTAAAGTACAAAGTTTAATTTGAGCGATTTTGAGTTTTTCCCATAGGAATAACATGGGCTTTTTCTGTGTATTCAAAAATGTTACCGAAATTTGGGGCTTCGCCACACGGAGACCGTAATACTTATCCCAACAATTTGGATAACTTTTAGTGCCCCACTCCTCAGAAAGATGTTAACCAAATTTCATCTTGGTCGGGCTTACGCCCAAGGAGGAGTTCGTTAAAATGCATAGGAAAAAAATATGCAAATTTGAGACATTTGTCGATTTTCCCATAGGAATAACATGGGGTGTTTTGGTCATTGGTACGGCTTCGCCGTACAAAATATGACATGGGTCTAATTGGCTTTTTTGATCGGTAGGCCAAAATGGAATTTTGTGCAAAATTTCAAAAAATTCTGAAAAACAAAATTTTTTGCTCCCCATATAAAAGTTTGCTTTAATCTGTAGGGGGCGCTAACGCGCCAAATTTAATTTTTTCACCTCTAATAGGTTTCAGACAGTGAGTTTAACAACTTATTCAAATTTGATGCAATTCGGACTATATATGTGCAAATGGGAGCAAAATTTAAAATTTCAAAATTTCAGGAATTCTGGCCAAATTTTGCAGCTTCGCCGCACAGAGACCGTAAAAGTTAGGTTCATGATTTGGATAACTTTTGATGCCACACTCCTCAACTTCATTTTCACCAAATTTCAGCTTGTTCGGTTAAACGCCATGGGAGGAGTTCGTAAAAGTACGAAGTTTAAAAAAAACGCTGAGTCAGGTTTAGCGAATTTTCATCCAATATGGCCGACAATTGGTTGGGCGGACGGCGTTGCCGTAATTATATTTTTTGCTTCTCTTGTCACTATCTACCTCTCTGCCAAATTTTATGATTCTACGATTTAAAAAAAATTGGGCACTTTCCTATCCCGTAATGCATTTTTTGTACACTTGGGGGCGCTGACGCGCCATATTTTTGAATTTCTGAAATCGGAAATAGCCAGAATGTAGAGAGGCACGATTTTTAGAGGTGTGCAAATTTTCCTGACTTTTCGTCAATGTTCACTGGGTGAAAAATAGGGGGGTTGGTCCCAAGAAGAAGAAAGAAGAAAGAAGAAAGAAGAAGATTAAAGCCGCAAAGCGGCGATGGTGGCCCTCGCCCCGCACGCGACCGCCTTCCCATGCGGCCTCGGCCGGTCCCAAACCGCCCCGGCGCGCCGTCCTCCTCCTCTGAGCGTCACCCGGACCCCCGTGACCTCCCCTCCCCCCGCTCACACCGGGAGGCGTCCCTATAGAAGTGCATGGGCGGGCGCTGCTCTCCAGAAGTGACGAAACCGTCCAAAACACTGCTTCGATGTAATTGACTTTTTCAATCGAAATGCTCTAAATAATGCGTCTGCCGAGTTTCACTGACTTTGCTCCAAATAATTTTGGCCTCTCCATAGACTTATGACATGTCTCATAGGAAATGAACAGGGGATATGCGGCCCCCCCCAGGCCAAACGATCCAAAATAGGACATCGGTGTAATTTACTTTTTTGCAGCTTTTGCCGCTTAAAATCAGTTTGCAAGATTTCGTGGAAATCAGGAAATGTTGGTACTTTAACATGACCAGCAGGGGGCGCTATAGTGAAAACTGCTTATGTGCTCCTGAGTCTGTTCCGTTTAATATTTGATTCTACATCTGTGACTACAGTTTGGGCTCTGTAGGGCAGTACCTGTGACTGGGAGAATTATTCATATAAACAGGAAATTAAGGAGTTTGTTGACAGGAAATCACGATGAAACCGTGCAAGAAAGGCCAAAAAAATTGGCAGATTATTAAATTTAAATCTGTCTTGATTAGGCACGTGTATGTTAGACCGATGTCGGTACAAAACCCTAGGACAAGTTCTCAATGGAAAATAAAAACTTAAAGTGGCGTTTAAAATTAAAATCAATATGGCCGCCTTGTCGTTGGTCTTATGACTGAGCACCAATTATGTTTTAGGGTGCTTTTTATGTGTACTATCACTGTGCCAAATTTTATGGGCCTCCTCCAAAGTAAATGTGTCTCCCTCTCCATAGGCCTCACCCAAAAGGTGGCGCTGTAGAGGCTGTTTATTAGTTTCAGGAAAAATACAGTTATGACCCATTAATGTCCCTCAAATGGAGTCTCTGTATTGATTTTGGTGGCTGTCCTGCAGGTTTTAGTTGTTTTTTATTGCAGCCTTGTATGAATAGTGTCCGACTCCCATAGAGAATGAATTGGAGCTCTGGAGGGCTCTAGAGTTAAAATTATGCAGAATAGGGCATGGGTCCCATTGACTTTTTGCATCTTATGAATCATAGAATCATCTCTCCAAATTTGGTGTAAATTGGACAAGCTTGCAGCTTTTAACTGAACTGTAGGGGGCGCTATAGTGATTCGTGGTCTTGTGCTCCCTAGTCTATTGTGTGTAGTATTTAATTCTCCATCATTGGTGGCAATTTGGACTCTGTAGGCACAGTCCATGTGTCTTTGAGGAGCACGCCAAGAAACAGGAAATAGAGGCGATTTTTCACAGGAAGTCATGACTAAACCGCACGAGATAGGGCCAAAAAAATGGCAGATTATTAAATTCCAATCTGTCTTGATTAGGCACGTGTGCGTTAGACCGATGTCGGTACAAAACCCTAGGACAAGTTCTCAATGGAAAATAATAACTTAAAGTGGCGTGTGAAATAAAAATCAATATGGCCGCCATGTTGTTGGTCTGACGACTGAGCACCAATTATGTTTTAGGGTGCTTTTTATGTGTACTATCACTGTGCCAAATTTTATGGGCCTCCTCCAAAGTAAATGTGTCTCCCTCTCCATAGGCCTCACCCAAAAGGTGGCGCTGTAGAGGCTGTTTATTAGTTTCAAGAAAAATACAGTTATGACCCATTAATGTCCCTTAAAAGGAGTCACTGTATTGAGTTTGGTGGCTGTCCTGCAGGTTTTAGTTGTTTTTTATTGCAGCCTTGTGTGAATAGAATCAGACTCCCATAGAGAATGAATAGGAGCTCTGGGGGGCTCTAGAGGCAAAATTATGAAGAATAGGGCATGGGTCCCATTGACTTTTTTGCATCTTATGAAGTATAGAATCATCTGGCCAAATTTGGTGTCAATCGGACAAGCTTGCAGCTTTTAACTGAACTGTAGGGGGCGCTATAGTGATTCGTGGTCTTGTGCTCCCTAGTCTATTGTGTGTAGTATTTAATTGTCCATCATTGGTGGCAATTTGGACTCTGTAGGGACAGTCCATGTGTCTTTGAGGAGCACGGCGAGAAAAAGGAAATAGAGGCGAATTTTCACAGGAAGTCATGACTAAACCGCACGAGATAGGGCCAAAAAATGTCAGATTATTAAATTCCAATCTGTCTTGATTAGGCACGTGTACGTTAGACCGATGTCGGGACAAAACACTAGGACAAGTTCTCAATGGAAAACAAAAACTTAAAGTGGCGTGTGAAATTAAAATCAATATGGCCGCCTTGTCGTTGGTCTTATGACTGAGCACCAATTATGTTTTAGGGTGCTTTTTATGTGTACTATCACTGTGCCAAATTTTATGGGCCTCCTCCAAAGTAAATGTGTCTCCCTCTCCATAGGCCTCACCCAAAAGGTGGCGCTGTAGAGGCAGGTTATTAGTTTCAGGAAAAATACAGTTCTGACCCATTAATGTCTCTTAAAAGGAGTCTCTGTATTGAGTTTGGTGGCTGTCCTGCAGGTTTTAGTTGTTTTTTATTGCAGCCTTGTGTGAATAGAGTCTGAGTCCCATAGAGAATGAATAGGAGCTCTGGAGGGCTCTAGAGGCAAAAGTGTAAAAAATAGGCCATGGGTCTCATTGGCTTTTCTGATCAGGAGGCCGTCTAGGAATTGTGTGCAAATTTTCACTAATAAAAGTCAAATTAATTGTTTTTCTCCCCATTGTAATTTAGTGCGCTCCTACAGGTGGCGCTGTAGAGGCTGTATTTGACTTGCATGTAAAATGGTGTTATGGGGCATTTATTTTCCTTAACAGGAGTCACTGTATTAAGTTTGGTGGCTGTTACTCACTGCTTTGTGGCTTTTTGCTGCATCTTTGTGTAAGGAGAATATATTCTCCCATAGAGAATGATTAGGAGCTCTGGAGGGCCCTGGAGGGCCCTAGAGGCAAAAGTGTGAAGAATAGGCCATGGGTCTCATTGGCTTTTCTGATCAGGAGGCCGTCTAGGATTTGTGTGCAAATTTTCAAAAATAAAAGTCAAAGTAATTGTTTTTCTCCCCATTGTAATTTAGTGCGCTCCTACAGGTGGCGCCGTAGGGTTGATTGTTATTGTGCGCACATAAATGGATTCAGCTGCTTGACGTTTACGTGTGTTTCAAATTTCATGTAGATCGGAGAATGCGTGTGCGCGCAGGAACTATTTAAATGATTTCGTGAGTACTCTTTGCGCCCCTGGTGGCCAACGGTGATAAATGCACCATATCACTAATTTAGTTTTTTTCATGGCGCCCTACACTGGACATATTCCCCAAGTTTGGTCCAAATCGGACAAAGTCGATGTTTGACTTAATAGGTAGGGGGCGCTGGCGAGTACTTTTTATTTATTTTTATTAATGCATTACATTCAGATCATAATTACGCACTCGTGACTGAAATTACAGCTCTGTCAGTCCAAGCGTGTAGCCGTGACATGCGATCGGAAAAACAGGAAACGAAGGCGTTCGTCGATGGCGAGCCACGGCGAAACCGTTCGAGATATCCGAATAAAAGAGGCAGATTATTAAATTTCAATGCGTGCCGATCGCAGAAATGTGTGCCAGACCCACGTCGGGCAAAAGCCCTAGGACAAGTTCTCCGTCAAAAAAAAAAAAAGTCAAACTGGCGTGGCGACTTCGGTCCAATATGGCCGCCGTGCGCTTGGTCCGAGGGCCGCGCTCCAATGTCATGTTTTGCTCGGTTCACTGTTCTCTATCACTGCTCCGAGTTTCGTGCGCGTCGGGCAAAATTTGCTCGTCCCATTTCCCATAGGGGTCCGATTCGGGCCGGTGCTGCTCGTTCGGTTCGGGTCGGACGCTCTCGAGACGCACGGAATACGAAATTTTTTTCCGGGCCGATCGCGACTATACCCCCATTGAAGACTTTTCGTGCATGTTTACTGGGTCAAAAAGGGCCGCGAAGAGTAAGAAAACGCGAAAAATAATAATAATTAAAGCCGCAAAGCGGCGATGATGGCCCTCGCCCCGCACGCGACCGCCTTCCCACGCAGCCTCGACCGGTCCCAAACCGCCCCGGGGACCCGTCCTCCTCCTCTGAGCGTCACTTCGGCCTCCGTGATCCCCCCTCCCCCCACTCACACCGGGTGGCGTCCCTATAGAAGTGCATTGGCGGGCACTGCTCTCCAGAAGTGGCAAAACCGCTCAAAACCTGACTTCGATGTAATTGACTTTTTCGATCGGAATGCTCTAAATAATGCGTCTGCCGAGTTTCACTGACTTTGCTGGAAATAATTTTGGCCTCTCCATAGACTTATGACATGTCTCATAGGAAATGCATGAGGAATATGCGTGGCCCCCCAGGCCAAATGAGCCAAAATAGGACATCGATGTAATTGACTTATTTGCAGCTTTTGACACTTAAAATCAGATTCCAAGATTTCGTGGCAATCCGAAAATGTTGGTACTTTTACATGACCAGCAGGGGGCGCTATAGTGAAAAGTGCTCATGTGCTCTTGAGTCTGTTCTGTTTAATATTTGATTCAGCATCTGTGGTTACAGTTTGTGCTCTGTATGGCAATGCCTGTGGCTTGGAGAAGAAGTTTAAGATACAGGAAATGAAGGCGATTTGGGATGGCGAACCATGGCTATACCGTAAACGCTATCATCAAAAATTGGAAAACTATCGAATTTCAATGCGTCCGGATCAGGAGCGTGTATGTTAGACTGATGTGGGCCCAAAAACCTCGAACAAGTTCATTAACAAAGAGACGAAGTTTAAGTGGCGCGTGAAATATGATCCAAAATGGCCGACTGCACGTGCATAATAGGCCGGTGCCATAATGTAATTTTTGACTTGTCTCAGGGCGCTCGATCACTGCTCCGAATTTCAGGAGGCCAGGGCAAAATTTGCATGCCCCTTCTCACATTGGGGCTCGGTTCTGGACGGCGCTGGTCGTTCGGGTCAGTCCGGATGTTGTCGTGATGGCCATTTTATCGAAGTGTTCGACGGGCCAATTGTTCCTATCTGAGCATGTGGGACTTTTCGTTAACGTTCAGAGGGTGAAAATCGCATCTGTATATTCACAGTGTCTCCTGGTCTAACGAACATCAATGTTAACTTAAAGCCGCCGCGGCGATGGTAACCCTCGCCCGCGCGACCGCCTTCCCACGCGGCCTCGGCCGGTCCCAAACCGCCCCGGCACGCCGTCCTCCTCCTCTGAGCGTCACCCGGGCCCCCTTGACAACCCCCTCCCCCCGCTCACACCGGTGGCGTCCTATAGAAGTGCATTGGCGGGCGCTGCTCTCCAGACGTGACGAAACCGTCCAAAACACTGCTTCGATGTAATTGACTTTTTCAATCGAAATGCTCTAAATAATGCGTCTGCCGAGTTTCACTGACTTTGCTCCAAATAATTTTGGCCTCTCCATAGACTTATGACATGTCTCATAGGAAATGAACAGGGGATATGCGGCCCCCCCCAGGCCAAACGATCCAAAATAGGACATCGGTGTAATTTACTTTTTTGCAGCTTTTGCCGCTTAAAATCAGTTTGCAAGATTTCGTGGAAATCAGGAAATGTTGGTACTTTAACATGACCAGCAGGGGCGCTATAGTGAAAACTGCTTATGTGCTCCTGAGTCTGTTCCGTTTAATATTTTGATTCTGCATCTGTGATTACAGTTTGGGCTCTGTAGGGCAATACCTGTGAGTGGGAGAATTATTCATATTAACAGGAAATTAAGGAGTTTGTTGACAGGAAATCACGATGAAACCGTGCAAGAAAGGCCAAAAAAATTGGCAGATTATTACATTTAAATCTGTCTTGATTAGGCACGTGTATGTTAGACCGATGTCGGTACAAAACCCTAGGACAAGTTCTCAATGGAAAATAAAAACTTAAAGTGGCGTTTAAAATTAAAATCAATATGGCCGCCATGTCGTTGGTCTGACGACTGAGCACCAATTATGTTTTAGGGTGCTTTTTATGTGTACTATCACTGTGCCAAATTTTATGGGCCTCCTCCAAAGTAAATGTGTCTCCCTCTCCATAGGCCTCACCCAAAAGGTGGCGCTGTAGAGGCTGTTTATTAGTTTCAGGAAAAATACAGTTATGACCCATTAATGTCCCTCAAATGGAGTCTCTGTATTGAGTTTGGTGGCTGTCCTGCAGGTTTTAGTTGTTTTTTATTGCAGCCTTGTGTGAATAGAGTCCGACTCCCATAGAGAATGAATGGGAGCTCTGGAGGGCTCTAGAGGCTAAATTCAGAAGAATAGGGCATGGGTCCCATTGACTTTTTTGCATCTTATGAAGCAAAGAATCAGCTCCCCAAATTTGGTGTAAATTGGACAAGCTTGCAGCTTTTAACTGAACTGTAGGGGGCGCTATAGGGATTTGTGGTCCTGTGCTCCCTAGTCTATTGTGTGTAGTATTTAATTCTCCATCATTGGTGGCAATTTGGACTCTGTAGGCACAGTCCATGTGTCTTTGAGGAGCACGCCAAGAAACAGGAAATAGAGGCGATTTTTCACAGGAAGTCATGACTAAACCACGAGATAGGGCCAAAAAATGGCAGATTATTAAATTCCAATCTGTCTTGATTAGGCACGTGTACGTTAGATCGATGTCGGTACAAAACCCTAGGACAAGTTCTCAATGGAAAATAATAACTTAAAGTGGCGTGTGAAATAAAAATCAATATGGCCGCCATGTTGTTGGTCTGACGACTGAGCACCAATTATGTTTTAGGGTGCTTTTTATGTGTACTATCACTGTGCCAAATTTTATGGGCCTCCTCCAAAGTAAATGTGTCTCCCTCTCCATAGGCCTCACCCAAAAGGTGGCGCTATAGAGGCTGTTTATTAGTTTCAAGAAAAATACAGTTATGACCCATTAATGTCCCTTAAAAGGAGTCACTGTATTAAGTTTGGTGGCTGTACCACAGGTTTTAGTTGTTTTTTATTGCAGCCTTGTGTGAATAGAATCAGACTCCCATAGAGAATGAATAGGAGCTCTGGGGGGCTCTAGAGGCAAAATTATGAAGAATAGGGCATGGGTCCCATTGACTTTTTTGCATCTTATGAAGTATAGAATCATCTGGCCAAATTTGGTGTCAATCGGACAAGCTTGCAGCTTTTAACTGAACTGTAGGGGGCGCTATAGTGACTCGTGGTCCTGTGCTCCCTAGTCTATTTTGTGTAGTATTTAATTCTCCATCATTGGTGGCAATTTGGACTCTGTAGGGACAGTCCATGTGTCTTTGAGGAGCACGGCAAGAAAAAGGAAATAGAGTTAATTTTCACAGGAAGTCATGACTAAACCGCGCAAGATAGGCCAAAAAAATTGGCAGATTATTAAATTTCAATCTGTCTTGATTAGACACGTGTACGTTAGACCGATGTCGGGACAAAACCCTAGGACAAGTTCTCAATGGAAAACAAAAACTTAAAGTGGCGTTTAAAATGAAAATCAATATGGCCGCCATGTCGTTGGTCTGACGACTGAGCACCAATTATGTTTTAGGGTGCTTTTTATGTGTACTATCACTGTGCCAAATTTTATGGGCCTCCTCCAAAGTAAATGTGTCTCCCTCTCCATAGGCCTCACCCAAAAGGTGGCGCTGTAGAGGCTGTTTATTAGTTTCAGGAAAAATACAGTTATGACCCATTAATGTCCCTTAAAAGGAGTCTCTGTATTGAGTTTGGTGGCTGTCCTGCAGGTTTTAGTTGTTTTTTATTGCAGCCTTGTGTGAATAGAATCAGACTCCCATAAAGAATGAATAGGAGCTCTGGGGGGCTCTAGAGGCAAAATTATGAAGAATAGGGCATGGGTCCCATTAACTTTTTTGCATCTTATGAAGCATAGAATCATCTCTCCAAATTTGGTGTCAATCGGACAAGCTTGCAGCTTTTAACTGAACTGTAGGGGGCGCTATAGTGATTCGTGGCCCTGTGCTCCCTAGTCTATTGTGTGTAGTATTTAATTCTCCATCATTGGTGGCAATTTGGACTCTGTAGGCACAGTCCATGTGCCTTTGAGGAGCATAGAGAAACAGGAAATAGAGGCGATTTTTCACAGGAAGTCATGACTAAACCGTGCGAGATAGGGCCAAAAAAATGGCAGATTATTAAATTCCAATCTGTCTTGATTAGGCACGTGTACGTTAGACCGATGTCGGGACAAAACACTAGGACAAGTTCTCAATGGAAAACAAAAACTTAAAGTGGCGTGTGAAATTAAAATCAATATGGCCGCCTTGTCGTTGGTCTTATGACTGAGCACCAATTATGTTTTAGGGTGCTTTTTATGTGTACTATCACTGTGCCAAATTTTATGGGCCTCCTCCAAAGTAAATGTGTCTCCCTCTCCATAGGCCTCACCCAAAAGGTGGCGCTGTAGAGGCAGTTTATTAGTTTCATGAAAAATACAGTTCTGACCCATTAATGTCTCTTAAAAGGAGTCTCTGTATTGAGTTTGGTGGCTGTCCTGCAGGTTTTAGTTGTTTTTTATTGCAGCCTTGTGTCAATCAGTCTGAGTCCCATAGAGAATGAATAGGAGCTCTGGAGGGCTCTAGAGGCAAAAGTGTAAAAAATAGGCCATGGGTCTCATTGGCTTTTCTGATCAGGAGGCCGTCTAGGAATTGTGTGCAAATTTTCAAAAATAAAAGTCAAAGTAATTGTTTTTCTCCCCATTGTAATTTAGTGCGCTCTTACAGGTGGCGCTGTAGAGGCTGTATTTGACTTGCATGTAAAATGGTGTTATGGGGCATTTATTTTCCTTAACAGGAGTCACTGTATTAAGTTTGGTGGCTGTTACTCACTGCTTTGTGGCTTTTTGCTGCATCTTTGTGTAAAGAGAATATATTCTCCCATAGAGAATGTTTAAGAGCGCTGGAGGGCCCTGGAGGGCCCTAGAGGCAAAAGTGTGAAGAATAGGCCATGGGTCTCATTGGCTTTTCTGATCAGGAGGCCGTCTAGGATTTGTGTGCAAATTTTCAAAAATAAAAGTCAAAGTAATTGTTTTTCTCCCCATTGTAATTTAGTGCGCTCCTACAGGTGGCGCCGTAGGGTTGATTGTTATTGTGCGCACATAAATGGATTCAGCTGCTTGACGTTTACGTGTGTTTCAAATTTCATGTCGATCGGAGAATGCGTGTGCGCGCAGGAACTATTTAAATGATTTCGTGAGTACTCTTTGCGCCCCTGGTGGCCAACGGTGATAAATGCACCATATCACTAATTTAGTTTTTTTCATGGCGCCCTACACTGGACATATTCCCCAAGTTTGGTCCAAATCGGACAATGTTGACTTTTCACTTAATAGGTAGGGGGCGCTGGCGAGTAGTTTTTATTTATTTTTATTAATGCATTACATTCAGATCATAATTACGCACTCGTGACTGAAATTACAGCTCTGTCAGTCCAAGCGTGTAGCCGTGACATGCGATCGGAAAAACAGGAAACGAAGGCGTTCTTCGATGGCGAGCCACGGCGAAACCGTTCGAGATATCCGAATAAAAGAGGCAGATTATTAAATTTCAATGCGTGCCGATCGCAGAAATGTGTGCAAGACCCACGTCGGGCAAAAGCCCTAGGACAAGTTCTCCGTCCACTAAAAAAAGTCAAACTGGCGTGGCGACTTCGGTCCAATATGGCGCCGTGCGCTTGGTCCGAGGGCGCTCAATGTCATGTTTTGCTCGGGTCACTGTTCTCTATCACTGCTCCGAGTTTCGTGCGCGTCGGGCAAAATTTGCTCGTCCCATTTCCCATAGGGGTCCGATTCGGGCCGGTGCTGCTCGTTCGGTTCGGGTCGGACGCTCTCGAGACGCCGCGAAATCTGAAATTTTTTCGGGCGATCGCGACTATACCCCCATTGAAGACTTTTCGTGCATGTTTACTGGGTCAAAAAGGGCCGCGAAGAGTAAGAAAACGGGAAAAATAATAATAATAAGCAAGAAACCAACGAAACACAATGTCCCTCGCCAGTTTACTGGCTCGGGCCAATAATAAGCAAGAAACCAACGAAACACAATGTCCCTCGCCAGTTTACTGGCTCGGGCCAATTAAAGCCGCAAAGCGGCGATGGTGGCCCTCGCCCCGCGCGCGTCCGCCTCCCCACGCGGCCTCGGCCGGTCCAAAACCGCCCTGGGGTGCCATCGTCCTCCTCTGTGCGTCACCTGGGCCCCTGTGACCCCCCCTCCCCCCGCTCACACCGGGTGGCCTCCCAATAGAAGTACATTGGCGGGCGCTGCTCTCCAGAAGTGGCCAAACCGCCCAAAACCTGATTTCGATGTAATTGACTTTTTCGATCGAAATGCTCTAAATAATGCGTCTGCCGAGTTTCACTGACTTTGCTCGAAATAATTGTGGCCTCTCCATAGACTTGTGCCATGTCTCATAGGAAATGCATGGGGAATATGCATGGCCCCACAGGCAAAACGATCCAAAATAGGGCATTGATGTAATTGACTTTTTTGCAACTTTTGACACTTAAAATTAGATTCCAAGATTTCGTGGCAATCCGAAAATTTTGGTACTTTTACATGACCAGCAGGGGGCGCTATAGTGAAAAGTGCTCATGTGCTCCTGACTCTGTTCTGTTTAATATTTGATTCTGCATCTGTGGTTACAGTTTGTGCTCTGTACGGCAATGCCTGTGGCTTGGAGAATAATTTTAAGAAACAGGAAATGAAGGCGATTTGCGATGGCGAACCACGGCTATACCGTAAACGCTATCATCAAAACTTGGTTTTTAATCGAATTTCAATGCGTCCAGATCAGGAGCGTGTATGTTAGACTGATCTAGGCCCAAAAACCTTGGACCCTTTTGCAATGGAAAAAAAAAACTTAAAGTGGCATCTAAAATTAAATTCAATATGGCCGCCTTGTCGTTTGTCTGATCACTGCGCACCAATTATGTTTTAGGGTCGTCTTTATGTGTACTATCACTGTGGCAAGTTTCATAGGCCTCCTCCAAAATAAATGCATCTCCCTTTCCATAGGCCTGACCCAACAGGTGGCGCTGTAGAGGCTGTATTTGAGTTGCATGTAAAATGGTGTTATGGGACATTCATGTTCCTTAACAGGAGTCACTGTATTAAGTTTGGTGGCTGTTACTCACTGCTTAGTGGCTTTTTGCTCCATTTTTGAGTGATGAGAGTCAGGCTCCCATAGAGAATGAATAGGACCTCAGGAGGGCCCTAGAGGCAAAATTGTGAAGAATAGGGCATGGGTCCTATTGACTTTTTTGCTTCTTATAAAGCAAATAATCACCTCCCAAGATTTGGTGTCAATCGGACAATCTGGACACTTTTAACTGAACTGTAGGGGGCGCTATAGTGATTCGTGGTCCTGTGCTCCCTGGTCTATTTTGTGTAATATTTAATTCTCCATCATTGGTGGCAATTTGGGCTCTGTAGGCACAGTCCATGTGTCTTTGAGGAGCGGGCAAAGAAACAGGAAATTAAGGCGATTTGAGACAGGATGTCACGACTAAACGTGTGAGATAGGCCAAAAATGTTGGATCAGTATCAAAGTTCAATGCGTCCCGATCGGGAACGTGTATGTTAGACTGATGTGGGTCCAAAAACCATGGACCCTTTTGCAATGGAAAAAAATAAAACTTAAAGTGGCGTCTAAAATTAAAATCAATATGGCCGCCTTGTCGTTTGTCTGATGAGTTTGCACCAATTATGTTTTAGGGTCATATTTATGTGTACTATCACTGTGGCAAATTTCATAGGCCTCCTCCAAAATAAATGTGTCTCCCTTTCCATAGGCCTGACCCAACAGGTGGCGCTGTAGAGGCTGTATTTGACTTGCATGTAAAATGGTGTTATGGGGCATTTATTTTCCTTAACAGGAGTCACTGTATTAAGTTTGGTGGCTGTTACTCACTGTTTAGTGGCTTTTTGCTGCATCTTTGTGTAAAGAGAATATATTCTCCCATAGAGAATGTTTAGGAGCTCTGGAGGGCCCTGGAGGGCCCTAGAGGCAAAAGTGTGAAGAATAGGCCATGGGTCTCATTGGCTTTTCTGATCAGGAGGCCGTCTAGGATTTGTGTGCAAATTTTCAAAGATAAAAGTCAAAGTAATTGTTTTTCTCCCCATTGTAATTTATTGCGCTCCTAGAGGTGGCGCCGTAGGGTTGATTGTTATTGTGCGCACATAAATGGATTCAGCTGCTTGACGTTTACGTGTGTTTCAAATTTTATGTCGATCGGAGTATGCGTGTGCGTGTAGGAGCTATTGAAATGATTTGGTTAGCACTCTTTGCACCCCTGGTGGCCAACGGTGATAAATGCACCATATCACTAATTCAGTTTTTTTCATGGCGCCCTACCCTGGACATATTCCCCAAGTTTGGTCAAAATCGGACAATGTTGACTTTTCACTTAATAGGTAGGGGGCGCTAGCGAGTACTTTTTATTTATTTTTATTAATGAATTACATTCAGACCATAATTACGCACTCGTGACTGAAATTACAGCTCTCTCAGTCCAAGCGTGTAGCCGTGACATGCGATCGGAAAAACAGGAAACGAAGGCGTTCTTCGATGGCGAGCCGCGGCGAAACCATTTGAGATATCCGAAAAAACGCGGATAACTATTGAATTTCAATCCGTGTAGATTGCGTACGTGTATGCCAGACCCATGTCGGGCCAAAACCTTAGGACTGTTAGGAGCTCAAAAAAAAAAAGTCAAACTGGCGTGGCGACTTCCGTCCAATATGGCCGCCGTGCGCTTGGTCCGAGGGCCGCGCTCCAATGTCATGTTTTGCTCGGTTCGCCGTGACATTCTTCGCGGCCGTCATCCCCACGTAAAGCACTCGTTTAGTGCGCACTTCGTGCGCACTTTCGCACGGGCTTCGCCCGTTTACAGCGATAATGTTCAATTTTACCACAACAAAATGGTATTCACGGAACGTGCATGAGTTGAGAATGCGTTAGTGAGTGTTTGGAAGCGCGGTGGCGCCGCGCTCGATTTTGTGCGCACTTCGTGCGCGCCTTTCGCAACCGTGCTCGCGGCACTGCTGGAACAATAGGCCTCTCGCCAGCTTGTGGCGCTCGGGCCTAATAATGATCAGTGGTCGTGTCCATGTGGTGCATTAACTCACAAACCTTTGACATGTAGTGGGCCATATTTAGCACTTTGTATGTGGACCACATTAGGCTGACATCTCATTTACCTGAAGAAACCAATGATCCAAGTGCCACATCTTTGCCATAGAGTGGGCCATATGTATTTTGCCAACCTCTGCTTTACCTCAACATTCTAATCCTGGAAGTGCCACATCGTGTCCTTTGTTCAAACAAAGTCACTGCCCCACACTCCTCCGGTGCAGCCCGCCCGTGTGAGCCTTGTGACTGGAGCCTGATCTCCAGAGTGCTCTGTGCTGAGGGTGTGTTCAGGTGCACTCCGTCAAAATAGTGCTCCTCGAAAAGGATATAAATGGCTTCTGTCTCATGCAGGGAAGGACAATTAATTCACTTTTCTTTTCCCGTTTTATAGATTTATTTCATGAGTTTGGTGAGTTAAGTTGAACCATTTTTGCGTGCTTTACTTTTTTTGTTGCATTAATTATTTGCTGCTGCATGTTTTGCATGGCTTGTTCTTAAGTTGCATTTATTATTTTCATGGCTTGTTATTTTTACCTAATTTGTGTTTAATTTCATTTTGCATTATATTTGTTGTATTTAGTTTGTCCTGCAATGTGCCAATTGTTTTTAATGCTATTTAATATGTTCGATTGTTCGCACAATCGAGCGCGAAGCGCTCACCGCGCTTCCAAACACTCACTAACGCATTCCCCAACTCATGCACGTTCCGTGCATACCAATTAGTAGTGGGAAAATTGAACATTATCGCTGTAAACGGGCGAAGCCCGTGCGAAAGTGCGCACGAAGTGCGCACTAAACGAGTGCTTTACGTGGGGATGACGGCCGCGAAGAATGTCACGGCGAACCGAGCAAAACATGACATTGGAGCGCGGCCCTCGGACCAAGCGCACGGCGGCCATATTGGACGGAAGTCGCCACGCCAGTTTGACTTTTTTTTTTTGAGCTCCTAACAGTCCTAAGGTTTTGGCCCGACATGGGTCTGGCATACACGTACGCAATCTACACGGATTGAAATTCAATAGTTATCCGCGTTTTTTCGGATATCTCAAATGGTTTCGCCGCGGCTCGCCATCGAAGAACGCCTTCGTTTCCTGCCCCCCAGCGCCTCCCGCGCAGCCGGGACCAGACCAGGAACAAGACAGGGATAGATTTGTGACAGTTCGGAGGGATCGATGCGCTAAACGCCAGCCTTTAGTGCACCATAAGCTTCCCGTCTGCAATAGGTTTGCCCCACTTTCGGCGATCACCGCCCGCCCGAGCGTGACACTCTGGTGATTGGAAGTTCCATAGTCAGAGACGTGAAGCTGCCAGCAGCCTCAGTTAGGTGTTATCCGGGGGCCAGAATGGGTGACATCGAAGGAAACCTTAGGCTTTTAAAACAGAGTAGTCAGAGGTTCCGTCGTATCGTGATTCACGGAGGTGGTAATGACACCCGGCGGAGACAATCAGAAGTGCTCAAATTGCAGGTTGGAGCGGTGTGTGAATTGGCGAAGTCGATGTCAGATACCGTAATATTTTCTGGTCCCCTCCCCAATCGGGTCAATGCTGAAATGTACAGCCGCTTTTCAGCATTCAACTGCTGGTTGTCTAGTTGGTGCCCCCAAAACAACGAAGTCTTTGTTGACAATTGGAGTGCGTTCTGGGGAAAGCCCGGGCTCATACGCAGGGGATGGCATCCATCCGACCGGGTACATCACTTTTAGTTCGAATTTGGCCGATAGCCTTAGTCGCCTAAAGTGGCGCTCTAAATATGAGTCCCGGGTGCAGAGTCTCTTCTCTGTCGCTAAGCTCTCGCCCGCGCTGTCACAGATCAAGTGTTCAGAGTCAAAGCAAATAGAGACTGTGCGCGTCCCTCGTGTAAATAACGCCAATAAGTCAGATCCAAATACAGATAATTTAGGTGTCAGACCAAATAACTTAATACAAATAATCCCTACACATGATACAAATAAACTAATACATAAGCATGTAAAATGTGGATTGCTAAACATTAGGTCAATTTCCTCCAAATCACTTTTAGTTAATGAATTAATTAACGATTATAATATTGATCTTTTAGCTTTAACTGAAACTTGGCTTCAACAAGATGATTATGTCAGATTAAATGAGGCCACCCCACAGAGTCATGTTAACTTTCAAGCTGCCAGGAGCTCAGGCCGGGGAGGTGGGGTGGCAGTAATTTCACATTCTAGTTTACTCCTGAGTCCTAAAATTAATAAAATTAATAATGAGTCTTGCTCATTTGAAAGCCTTATCCTTGTCGCCACCTGCAGGACTTGTCGCCACCTGCAGGACAATAATTTATTTGAAGTTTTTCAGTCAGGGTTCCGTGCGTACCACAGCACTGAAACTGCACTAGTTAAAGTCACAAATGATCTGTTATTAGCTGCTGATGATGGACAGGTCTCAATCCTGGTTCTGTTGGACCTCAGCGCAGCGTTTGATACCATCGACCACAACATTCTACTGCAGAGGTTAGAGTAACGATATAGGTGTCAGTGGAACCGCCCTAAGCTGGTTTAAATCCTATCTATCTGATAGGTACCAGTTTGTTAATGTAAACCAGAGATCTTCCCCATGTTCTAAAGTAACCCACGGTGTGCCGCAGGGTTCAGTACTCGGTCCAGTTCTGTTCACACTTTATATGCTGCCCTTAGGTATGATCATCAGAAAGCATGGCATTAACTTCCACTGCTATGCAGATGACACTCAGCTGTATTTATCAATGAAACCTGATCAGACCCATCAAGTAGACAGACTTAGTGCCTGCGTGAAAGACATAAAAACTTGGATGACTCTTAATTATCTGCTCCTTAACCCTGAAAAAACCGAGGTAATTCTGCTGGGCCCTAAGCACCTGCGAGACTCTTTATCTGACCAGATAGTTTCTCTGGACAATATCACTGTAGCCCCCAGCTCTACTGTAAGAAACCTTGGGGTCCTATTTGACCAAGATCTCTCGTTCAAAGCACATATAAATCAAGCCTGTAAAACAGCCTACTTTCATTTGCGTAACATAACCAAAATTAGAAAAATCCTGCCCAGAGATGATGCCGAAAAACTCATCCATGCATTTGTCACATCCAGATTAGACTATTGTAACGCCCTGCTTATAGCGTGTCCTAAAAGCTCTATAAGAAGCTTTCAACTGGTTCAAAATGCAGCAGCAAGATTATTAACAGGTACTAGAAAAAGAGATCATATTTCACCAGTGTTAGAGTCTCTTCACTGGCTTCCTGTTAAGTTTAGAATCAAATTTAAAATCCTCCTCCTGACTTATAAAGCTTTAAACAATATGGCCCCATCCTACCTCAAAGATGCAATAGTAGCGTACCATCCAAACAGAGCTCTTCGTTCTCAAAATGCTGGACTATTGTTAGTCCCCAGAGTCTCTAAAAGCACAGTAGGAGGTCGAGCATTTAGCTACCAAGCTCCTGTGTTATGGAACCAGCTCCCTGTTCATGTAAAAGAGGCCGACACAGTCTCTACATTTAAGACCAGGCTCAAAACGTTCCTCTTTGAAATAGCTTATGGTCAGGCCAGTTAGGAACAGAAATAAAAACCTACAGTTTTAGCTACGCTGCCTTTGGAGCAATTCTGCTGGGGGAAGTATGGCAGCTTGAACACTATCCTCTGGTTCTTCCTACTTTACCTATCAACAATATTTAATATTACTTCAACTGTAGTCTGTTCATTGCTGTTCACATGTTTCTCTTTCTCTCCACTTCCCCCGGGGAGTGGAGACTGTTTCAGGCACTGCGGCGGCTGCTCCAGTGACGACCTCCCCACCCCCACCTGTCTGGACGATCTATGCGCCACCCGCCTGGACAGCTGGATCAGCCACACCTCGTCTGCCTGGACGAACTCCATCTACTTTAGATGAACTGTTCCTCATCTCCTGCTGGAGGATCTCTCTACACTGGTGGACTGCTCCTAGTCCGCCTGGAGGAACTCTTTAAAGCCACCTCCCTCTTGAGTGGTTCTGGCTCCACAGTCCAAGTGGATGCGTCAGTCCTAGTTCATCTGCAGCCTGTCCGTCCGTGGGAGTAGGATCTCTCCTTCACTTTGGTTATACCCTAGGTTTCTAATTTTTCGCATGGGGTTTTTTGTATTTTTTACTCGCCAAGGAGAAGGAGGGTCAAAGGACAGGGGCATTCTGGGACAGTTATCTGAACTGCTTTTACCTGTGGCCCATCGAGGCAACTGTTGTTGTGATTTTGGGCATTATAAAAATAAATTGATTTGATTTGATTTGATCTTCTCATTCTTATAGGCCTATAGTGTTTTAACCTTCCTGATAAAATAAAATTCAATAGGATTTTTGTAAAAGTGTCTCACGTCCCTCTCTAATGTCCATGACTTGGGTGGCCTTACAGCTAATACTGTGGTTGGTCCTGAGGCCATTTCCTCAGGCGACTTTGTTTTGTGAACCTATTCTACATTTAAATAGTGTAAAACTACACCTTCACGTCACAAACAGTTTGATTTGAGAGGAGCGGATGGTGGAGACAAGTTGTGACCCAGGTGTCGGATACTGCCATTTGAAAGAACACTTGAAAGACGCAGAAAGAGAGAAGTAGGAGGTAAAAGTCGATTTCGAGTTGTTTTCCTCGCAGCAGCGCCTGCCATTTCAATCACCCATCGTCTCGCGAGAGTCAGTAGCACGCTCCGCTCTCCTGCTACTCTCCTGTCATCTTTTTAAAATTGAATTTAAATATGTTAAAGTGCATTGAATGTGTTGCTGCTCTCTCTCTCCTTCCCTCTGCCCTGCTTGTTCTTTTGCTGTATTTCATTTGCATCCTGTCATTGGCTGAAGGACTAGCCTCAGGCCCTGCTCCAAACCTTCCACACTTCACTTTCTCCAGTTCTGATTTTTTTTTTTCGTGTTTTTAACCACGCCACAACCTGGTCTCTAATCATTGAGTGTGTTATGATCAGGTTTTTTAAGTCTCCTGGTTTTGTGAGTGTCCATGTAAACACTGTATTCTGATTCCAATAACCCGGTTATGACAGTATCCTCGTTATGACAAACCGTGTTTTTCTCACAGGAATATTTCGATAGTATCCAGAATATCTCTATATCAGTATCTGATGTGCTTTCCTACTGTTTAAAACACCTTTTGTGACTACACTCTTCAGTTTCATGTTCTTTTTCAATGTATCTTGTCCTTTTGTTGTTAGAAACATGATAAAAAGGCATAAATTAGCAAAGCTTCTTGCCTTATCTGTGCCAGAGTTGCTATAGTTACCACTCTGAATATCCTGAATACTCTAAGTCCACAGGTAAACAGGAATATGAGTATCCTGGTTTCTCTGAGCGCATGTAAACACCAGAATCAGAATGCTGTCATAACCAAGAAATGGGTCAATAACCAGGTTATTTGTATGGAGCTTTTAGCCTTGTTACAATGTTTTAGCTCATCAAAAAACGTGCCTGCAAATGTAGACATGTCTCCCTCTCCACAGTTCAGAGTAGAGCCCCAGTTCTTTCAGAGGTCAGGAAATTCATCAGGAATCTGTGTGGTCAAATGTCTAGCTTTAAAGAAAACATAAGGTTATGTTATGGAGGGGACTGTATAGTGCTATTCTTTTATAACATGAGACAAGATGGAGTGTCAGAGGGACAGAAGAGACAGGAGTGCTTGTGATGTTTCAGCTGGTTTTATTGAGGCTGAGTTGCATTTTGGGCACAATATTGAAACAATCTGAAATGACATAAAATAAAATGTCAATAAGACACTTGCTGATCAAGACAACAAATTATTCAATTACATACATGTAACCTTAAAGAAAGCATCACAAATCTGACTGAAATCTGAATAATCAGATGGTGTGGACTAACTTGAAGAAGACTAAGAATAACTTAAACGAAAAATATTGTGCATTTTTTATATTGTTACAATCCTTTAAACATGCTCTTGGGTGCCTTACATTTGTTACCTCATGTTCTGAAACAAACAAAAGTTTATTATTGATTAAATGAATGGATTTATCTGCTGTGTGCAATGACCCTTACTGAGTGCATCCAGCCAGCAGATGGCGCCCATAGCTATAAACACTTTAGTCATGTGGTAGCACTTAAGAGACGCTAAGGACTTAAAACAGCAGATGATCTGAAAATATGTCACAGATCAAGGAGTTCAGCAGGAAGAGTTTTTGACACTCAGAGGGGTTTGTAATAAACAACAGTGTGAATGCAGCCAAATGCAACTAGAGGTGTGTTTTGGATGACAGAACATTGTTAGAACATGGTTAAAAACTCAAATAGCATAATATGTGTCCTTTAAGTAAACCGTGTGCTTTGCTGTAAACGGTGGATCCAAATGTCTTGGTCTGACCCAGTCTAACGGCAGAGCTTCCCTTCAGGAAGCAGATATCATTTCATTAGATGTAGGACATCGTGTCATCCTCTTCTCAAGCCGTCTCAAACTTGATTTCTTGGTACCCTGTGTTTAGCTTGTTTATTTCAGTGTTCAAATGTTTCTTGGTACTTTTAGAGTGGTGTATCTTATGTCCCGTGTTTGTTGGGTTGTTTTGCTGTGTGGGGCAGTAGGCTCCTGCATCGGCTGGCAGCCTATTGTGTCTGACCTGAGCCTTTGATTCTAAACCATCCACTCCAATCCAACTGCTTTTACTCTGCATCGAATGGTGGCTTATTTGCCAAAACATATTTTATCTGAATCTATCTTTCATTCCAATAAAACATAAACAAAAACGTACCTGACCCAAGACTCACTATAACCTTGGAAGTTCCAACATGGCTATCTTGCTGTGGTGAAGTGAAGCCCGAGTCTGGCTCGTGTGCGTCTGCTGTGGGGGCAGCTGCTGAGAGGATGGGCTAAAATAGTGTTTTCCACGGCCTTGTTACTTCTTTGCGTGGATAAATTGTACCAGAGCTGTAGAAGGTCGCAGGAGTGCGAGGGAGCAGCCGCTACACTGCACATGCCTCATTAGCCATTTACAAATGGGCTCTTCTTATTTTGTGCTGCTGCTCCGCTGTATTTGTGACAAATCAGGAGTGGAATCACTTAAAGGTATGTGAAAAATACATCAGACTAGCTCATAATTGCTACATATGTCACAGAACATTCAAATGTTTGGTTTGTTAACATCTAGTGGTTGTTTTGTATTTAAATGTAAAGTATTCAAGCTGATTAATCAAATGATAAAACAGTGGATTTGGGTGAAAGGACAACTATCTAAATTTAGTACAACTTCATATTAATGGGCTAACTATTTTAAGAAATAATGAACAAGGTCTAGCCTTCAGTAGGTCTAGAACAGGTTTAAACCAGAACTAAATAAAGTCTGAACCTAAACTATGTCCAAAATAAGACAAAGTAAGTTAGTCAAAAACGACTTAAAGGACACATATTCTGCTACAGAGACTTTTTGAGGTTTTAATCCTGTTCTAACAATGTTCTGTCATCAAAACATACCTGGAGTAGCATTCAATTGCATTCATGCTGTTTTGAGGAATGTTTATCATAAAATCCTTTCCCTCCGAGCGTCAAACACACGTCCTGCTGAACTCCATCAATCCGTGACATATATTCAGATCATCTACAAGAATGTACCGCTGTTTTAAGTCTTTAAATAATCGGCAGACTCACTCTGAGCATTTCTGCTGTGTAAAAATGACTGCTGCTGGCTTGATAATTGCCTTTAGCTTGGCGCCATCTACTGACTGGATGCACTAAGTAAGTGTCTTTCCAGACTCCTGAGGAAAATATGAATTATTTAATATTAAACCTTGTTGTTTGTTTCAAAACATGAGATGGCGAAACAGATCGAAATACTGAACAGGTCTGACAAAGGCCCAACCCCTGGACTAAACTTGGTCCAAAACATATCCAAACTAGGACTAAAATGGGTCCAAACAAGGATTAAATTTCTGTTTAACACAGATCCAACACAGGACTGAACTAAAACACATCCAAACCAGGTCTAAAACAGGTGCTAAACCATGACTATTAAAGCACTTTACATTTCAACCTAAATCCCCAAGTGCAACAGAATAGAAACAACAATATTATATATATACTACTAAACAAACCTTTTTTTAAAGTATCCCCCGTCTAAGAAGCTGAGGGTGTTTCCCAGAGGTCTCCCACGGTCTGGAGCCGTGTCCTGGGCTGAGCAGACGGTGCTGTTGGTCTGACCGGGCCCTGGCTGAGGTGTGAGGTGTGAGGTGTGAGGTGTGAGGTGTGAGGTGTGAGAGGTTCTGTGAGGTAGGTGGGGGGGGGACTTATAAGAACTTACAACTTACAAAAAAAAAGAAAAGAATAACTCCTTATAAATCCAGGAGCTGCCCGAAGCCCTTCCTGACGATATGTACTTTGGCAAGACACTTTGCCAAACCAACCCAATGACAAAAAAAAGAAGACAAATCATAAATCATCAGTTTTATTATTGATACACAAATAATTTATTCAGTTTTCTATCCTAGCTCCAGGCCATTTTGAAACATATTTTTCTTGTCCTCATGAACCTCATTTTGTCGGGTGAATGTGCTATCTTTGGCTGCAGGCAGTGGAGACCTGACTTGAATACAAACCCTGCATGTTTTTTAAGTATCTCGTTAGTGTTTTGGTGACATCACATAAAGACATCACAAATGGAGCTCCGGATGTTTTTACAAAAGCCCCAAATTAGATTTTTTTTTTTTTGGTTGTAATTGTGATAGTTGTAAAATGTATTCACGTAAATGACTAAATATGTATGTATACACATATATTATAGTATAACAAAAATCCCCGCCCATATTTGGTATGGTCCAACACCAAGCTGAGCTCAGGGCGGTCTCCGGTGCCAATCTGACAGGCACAGGCGTCGCCGCGGCAACGTCTGTCACGGACAGAGCAGCGCCCTTTCACAAAGTCAAGGTATTGGATATTCACGTAGCAGTAGGTATTCACTATCGTAGCCTTGTCAACTTATTATTCACCTTATTCCGGAAGTTGTTGTGGGCACCGCCATCTTTTTCCGTTGTAGTTTAAATGGGGCAGGCGAGCTCAACAGAAAATAGTTCTACACGGACTAAAAAAGCGCTTTCAGGCCGCCCAGGAAATCGGTGCATTGCTGACTTGTTTTTGCTCTACTAAATCTGTTTTATATAATGTTTTAGCGAGACTCTTTCCCCTCGTTGGCCCGAAAGTCCCTTTACTACAAGAGTGCGGATCATAGACATAAAAAGAGGCAAAAGTGAGCGGGACGGAATAAGGTGAGTAACTCAAACTGATTAACCACCATGGAGCTCTTCCATGTTTACGCTGTGTGTGTCCCGTTGATAACTTTATTTAACACTAACACTGGTTTGACAAGCATCACTATTGAGCTCAGGATCATGACATCACACATGTTAGCCCAATATTAAATCAATGGAGATTCTAAGATGCTAAATACTAAATTTAGCGTTTATTCAAAAGTATTCTAACACTATTTTTGTTCACTTTTTTACACTGATTTGGCTAATGTTTTGTAAGTTTGCCACACCAACAACAAACATGGTGGATTTTCCTGGTAACGGCTGTTTATTGACGTTCTATCCCGAGATGGACCGTAAAAAGGCTGTTACCATGGAAATTCATCATGTTAGATGTTGGTGAGCTAAACTTACACATTTATAGTATTAAATATTCCTAATGGAGGAATGAACTCTGAGTTTAGTATTTAGCATTCCAAATCCAAATCTCCATTGGTTTAACATTGGGCTAACGTCGCCATCCCAAGCCCATTTTGAATGGATTGTAGTAAGATGATGTTGATTCTGTTAACAGTTATTATTACTATAATTAAAAAATAAAAGGATATTATTGTTATTAGTATTATTATTTATGATAGTGTTATAATAAACATAACAATAATTAGCATTTAATGCTATGTACAATTGCATTAATTGACCACCACCTTGACAGCTGTAACTTCATATTTTATAGTTCCCTCCATGGAGAGACAGTGTGGCAAGTGCAGTGATGGAAGAGTGATTCTGGAAACTTTTGAGGCAGCTTAATGTGTTGTCAGTTGCTCTGGTTTCATCCAGTTTATTAATTGGGCCATTACATTCTGAAATCTTCTTTTTTTGTTGTATAGTGATTAAAATACACAGGCCCACAGGGTCAATATATCATGTGCCAAAAAAAAAAAATCTCTTAATTCGACCTCTCCTAACTACCTGTCTTCACCTGGCTCATATCCACCCGGGCCGACATCGTCACTACAGCGCCACTCTGAGGACAAATAGAAACATGACACACATGTGCGGCATGTCTATATATTTAGCTGTTCTAACTCATCTCTTTTGGCTACATTTAGCTAGTTTACATTAACTAATTCTATGTTTGACTGCAGCAACAAATGCCAACCATAAAACATAAAACTCTAAAACTACTACTTTACATAAGGCTAAAAGTTAAAGTATGATATTTTGCAAAAATCTGGCCCTGCCATATGAATTCTCTATTTGTGAGTTCACAAACTCTTCAGAATCCATCTGGATGGTCTGCTGCTGTTAGGGCTGCACCGGCCCCTGTGTGCTGGACCAATCACAGCGCTGCATTGTGAGTGCCAGCCACGTCTGCTCCATGACCTGCTGGCATTTTTATAAAACCACATAAAACAGGGAGATGTAGTCCAGCAAGGCAGAACAAGGCATTCCGTTTGGTGGGCACTGTGAACAGTTCACTTCTTAAACCATTTGATCCCTTCTTGCACAATGACACACCTGCATCTCTCATCTCATATCGCAAACCAGTCTCATTTTTCACAAAATAACATGATCAAGAGCATTTCAGATGAAATTACAGGAAACATTTGCAGTGAAATTAAGGCAGCCGGTTTGTATGAAAAATTAAATGAAAAAAACTGGCCAAATTTGATTCCCAATCCACAACAGATGCTATTGAGGATCTCCTGCAGTCCCGTGGGCTGAGCGAATTGCTATGTTTCACACAATCACATGACGGGGCATCTGTCATGAGTGGGGCAGTGGGGGTGTCCAGGCCGGTGTCAGACAGCAACATCCTGAAGCCTTGTGTGTGCACTGCTATGCCCACGAGCTCCACCTTGTTCTTTGCCATACATGTAAAGCCATCCCAGCAGCCTCAGCTTTCTAGGAGCTTTTGGAGAATGTGCATACATTTTTCAACACACCTTTGGTTAACCACAGCAAAGAACTTGGATTACTACCAAATGAGCTTGTTCAGCTGTCAACAACAAGGTAGGCTTGCCAAGTGAAATCTGTAAAGGCAGTTTTAAAAGATTTCTCTGCCATTACAGCCAGTCCTGAAGCCATCAATAGCCCAGGAGCAAATGGGATTTGAACACACTTAAAGAGCTATGAACAGACACTGCAGCTGAAGAGATGGACAAAAGGGCAATGGATGTGTGTCTAACACAATATCCAGACTCATGGCGAACTAAAGCATAAACCACTTGCTGAGTTTGTTCTGGACTCCAGCTGTGGCTCACAATTAACTCCAACCAGCTCAAATGATTTCAGATGTGAGTTGTTGTTTTTTTAATCCCTGTCTGAACAGAATGCTCAAGGAGCTTGGTGATCGATTTTCAGGTAGGACAGGAAATAATGGCCGGTTTTGAAGCCTGCAATCCAACTTCTCAATCTTTTCCCACTGAAGATGTCAGATGTTTAGTAACATGAACTTCATTTTTTTATAGCTCTGACCATGGACATTAGGGCTTTTGTAAAAAAAAACAACAACAACTCAACTCAGGTTAAAAAAAAAAAAAAAAGAAGAAGATTGCCATACTTAACGTGAACACAATTCTGTATAATACATTATGCATTGTTAATCTCTCTGCCATTATAGCCAGTATTGGGGCCATCAATAGCCCAATCACAATTTCTACAGAATAGCCCTGAGACCAGAAGAACATCTTGTGGCTAGAAACTTTTCAAAGAGAAAGATGCAGACACTGCCACTGTACAGCAAATACTGGATGATGACAAGTTCCCAACCCTAAAGCCACCTTCAGAGTTCAGTCTTCACACCTGGCTAAGGAGGACAATGGGGCAAGAGAGGCTGAATGATCTGGCCATTATGACATCTTAATGCTGTAAATCCTGATGAAGTCAGTGCTATGTTTGATCGACTGAAGCCTCGGACCTTATATTACCTCCTTTACCATGTTTTGCTTCCGGATCAAGTTCCAGTGGGGAATTGGGAAAAATGTAATAGCTTTTTGTTGTTTGTTTTATTGTTTTAGTTTTGAATTAAAACCTGACTGAGTTCTAAATCTGGACTGTTCTCTCTGGATTTTTGTTCCAGCGATATGCTGTTTGCAGATTTAAAATGAGACCCGATTTAAATAATGCTGGATTGTGGTTTAGTGGTGGTTTTAACCTTGTTCTGTGTCTTAAGTCCTGACATAGACCTGAGTTTGATTCTTTTTGTCCCTGTAAAGGTCCTGGTTTAGACATGATGCTGATTTTTTTCTCCCTGGGTTTGCCCTGTACTGATGACCCTCACTGGTGACGCTGGTTTATACATAGTTTGAGCTGTTAGTAGTCCTGGTTTAAGTGTTTTAACTGGTCTAGTGCTGATTTTGCATTGTGCCCTAGAAAGTGGCCAAAACATGTTCTAGCTGAGGCCAGCAGCTTTTGTCCTGATTAGACCTGCCATGGGTATAATACTTGTTCACCTAATGTTTCCCTGTTTAGCTAATAAAGCTCCATGGTGGTTAATCAGTTTGAGTTACTCACCTTATTCCACACCGCTCACTTTTGCCTCTTTTTATGTCTATGATCCGCACTCTTGTATTAAAGGGATTTTATCTTCATAAAGTTCTGGTTTAATGCTGGGTTTTCTTTGATTTTGTGCTGAATTTATTTTGCGTTAACCTTGGTATGTAATTTTTGTTGTTGTTTTCCTTTGTCTTGGCTTAGACTTGTTTTAGTTTGTTTTATTGTTTAATGTTGGGTTTTCCTTGATTCTGTGCTGAAATGACTTTAGCCTTAGCCTTGGTTTAGGCTTCTTTTAGCATGTTTTTTATGTTTTATCTGCCTTGTTTGAACTAAACACACACACACACACAAGTCTATACTTTCTATATACTGTCTATACTTTGTATAACGTACAATATATGGTCGAGTCAATGTATGTCTAAATAGCATAAATAGTCTATTATTCAAAACGTATTTGTTGACCTAAAATGCTCCGGATTAAAGTAATGTAAATTTAGCAAAAAACGCCCTGGGGGAGGACCCCAGACCCCCCTGGAGGTTTTATGTGCTAAACACCTGATGCTCTCAGAGACTGGATCGGCCCCAGCTGGAATTATGCTGTTTTCACAAGATTAAGTCAGTGTTTGGTGGAGATTTTTTAACATTGGTTTTATATTGGCTTTATATTGGTTTTTCGTAGTTTTATTCTCCCCTGGGTTAGGGAGAACATACAGATCACCCCCAGACAGCCCGAGAGATCACTTCTCACTGTGAAGCGTGAGTGCTTGATAGCTTGAAAGGTTTTTAGACCAACTCTAAAATTATATTCAATTCATTGTATTCTCTGTTTAAACTCGTTATCAGCTTAATTAACATAACGTATTGTCTTTTGCGTTTTGTGCTTCACCCTGAAACCACCTTGGTTTCCATTGAACAGATGAATGTGGCGTTCACTGTCCTTACCTCCTGCACACAGTGTTCTTCGTGTTCACTTGAATACTAAGAGCTTCTGTCTTCTGACTCTGATTATACTTTTTCTTAACTTTTTTAATGTAAGATTTATACAAGCCAATCTTTAAATCCCTGATACTTCATTGGCAGTGAAAATAGAGGGAAATTGTGGAAAAAGAATAGAACAAGATGAGATGGTCAGTGCTCACTTACACTCATACAGTTAGAGGTAGTTTTTCTTGGAGTAGTTTACCAGCACCATGCTTTTATTCCTCTCACAGCAGACAAGCGACAAAAGCTTTATTTTGACAATTTCAGGCTTTCAGTGCTCTAAGTTTATCCCGTCAGCTCTTTATGACTTGTCATGTGACTTGTGCACTCACAGCAAGAAGTGTGCGTTCCAAACCATGAGGGTCACTGAGTGAGTTTGTTAGCAGAGTGAGAAAATTCCCTAAATGTACAAAATATATAGATATAGAATGTAGAATGTCACAATAGAAAGGAAGACGATAATCATTCATGGTACATTCTGAATAGTCGTTCATTTTAATCACCAACAAACAAAGCTGTTCTATTTTTTCTTATTCCACCTGCTCACATTTACATCTGACTGCTGCTGTTCTGTTCTTCCGTTTTGATCATATTTCAGGTTAAGCGAGAATTCCGTCAGTTTCTTCTGTTAAATTGTTTGTCCTGATCACTTTATGTAGGACAGCTGTCGAGTGAAATGGGAGAAAGAGGGTCGTAGTAACACCCACATGGGCCTTAAACACTACACTGTTGGCACACACTGTTGATGGAGAACAAAACCTTACATGTAACACATGATATGGTCACGTGCACCAACAGGTCAACAATGCATCCTTTCTCTGTGCAAGTCTCACTACCATTTGGTGACCACTTCCTGAATAATAGTTTTGGAGTGATTATTCATAATTACAATTAATTGTGTCTCGTATCTATTTATTATTGTAATATCATTGTAATCACAATTACAGTTAGATGATGATGCTGGAACATCATTAGAATATGGTAAAAAGTTGCTTTCTTCTTTAACACAACCTTACTGACATTAATGGGCCGGTTTTTGCTGTACTTAGGATTGCAGTAAACATGCCAACTCCAAAGCAGGTGGATGAGATGCATAAAACCTGACCTTTAACACACAGGTTTTGTTCATTTAAGTTACAGAAAAACATATATGTTACACACGCGTATATATAGAACCAAACAAGCTCAGCATTGTTTTAGCAAAAGTGTACATTTGTGTGAACCTGCCTCTATCCAGTTGGCCATAAGAGTCCACAGGGGAAAGCTGTTGGTTTGTTGTGCTCTGAGTTGAGACATTGCAATTGCATTAGCCACAGTGCATCGTCAGGGTTCACAGAGAAAGGTGAAGAAAACAATGTCAGGTCATGTTCAGTTGTCACAAAAGTACTCATTAAACTCCTCCATAAGCACAGCGATGGTAGCTGCATATTTTATCATTTGCATACATCTGTGCCTTTCCCCTGAAAACTGACATTCAGCACATTCAAATGATTTGTAAGATCAATGGGAGAAACAGATTCAAAGTCCGTTTTGGTCCAGAAAGTGTCCGATCTCCTACCTGAGAGATAAAAAGTGCTGTCATCTCACACTAGTGTGACATAGTTTGTCTCCAGACCCGGCCTGGATGTCAAGAAGGAATTGTTGGATTTATTAGTGATACAGGACTTTATATTCAAAGAAAAATATTATGCATTTACATAATGTTGTTAGCCTTTAAACATGCTCGTGAATAGCTAATGTTGGACTTCATGTTTCAGAGCTAAAAAAATAAATACATTTGAACATCTGTGTCTGGGCTGTTTGCCCTGGCACTTACTGTGTTTAGGCGCCATCTTTTGGCTACTGCATGCTTGTGCTAAAGCATAAGCATACGTTAATGATAAATGCGAGTGAGCTAGTTTGTTGCAGTGATCGTGTTTAGAGGCAGAAATGCTCGGAATGAGTCTGGCGATGATTGAAACAACAACTTAAAACAGTAGGTTCTTGAATAAATGACGCAGATGATTTGAAAAAAAACCATCACCGATTGAGGGAGTTCAGCAGGAAGTGTGTTTGACGGTCAGGGACAGGATTTTCTAACCAGCATTTTTCAAAACAGTGTGAATGAAGCCAAATGCAACTCTATGTCTGTAGGACAGGAGGATGGAGGTAGGTCTGTAGGATGGAACATTGTGAGAACAGGGTTAAATGTCACTGTAGCATAATATAATCCCTATAAATCTAATTGTCTTAATCACTGGTTTAATAACATGATCAGATTAGTACAGGTGAATGATGCAGTGAATCTTGAAAGTGATGCCTCTTTTTGACTCTCACTTAATTGCAAATAAACAAATACGCGTGGTTAATCCAGACTCTGTCTGTAACGATACGACTGACTTTACTTCACTGCAGTTTCATCTTCCTCCACAATTAACTTTGATGAAAAGTGATTTTTTTTTTCTTTTTTTCTGTCATGGTCCAAGACCTCACAGACCTTCAGATTATGGATTATTGTTATTGATTTGTTAATTAATGTAGGCATAGCCTAATATGAAACAAAGTGAAAAAAGATAAGAAGCTCAGAAAGCAAGCAAGTGGAAAATATATATCCTCAGCTCTCTGTGAACAGCTCTTATGAATTACATATCAGAAAGGACACTCCACAAGAGTCAGCTATTACTATCAATACAGATTGTCTTCTAAATATCCCATTACATTAATGTTCCACCATAAATCATTGTATACTCTGGCAGGGATGGAGACAATGCACGGGCCTGGCCTCTCGCCTGGTCCTGCAGGGCAGTAACTGCAGCAGCTGGACTCAAGCAGAGTCCAGCTGACTTTATTTGGGGATCTGTGAAAATGGTCGTGTAATACCTCAAGTATCATAGGGTAATTACTGTTTCTACACTATAGTATTTCTACATGATAATACACTTTAGTCCATCCAAATGGATCTTCTAGGATTTAAATTCTGTGGAGTATTGTGATGTTCTGTAATGTACAAATCCCCATAAACTTTGACATTTGTGTGAAAGTTCCACTGTATTTAGAATCTCTTTGCTTCAGTAGAGTATTTTAGTGGCAGGGGAAACCGGAGCACCAGGAGGAACCCCACACAAACCCAGGGAGAACATGCAAACGCCACACATGAACAGTCTGTCTGCTACTAGCACCAAACAAGATCAAAATTACACATCAACTCTGACAAAGTACAATGTTCATCAAAACATCTGATCAAAATTGTACAATGCTTAATGAGTAAATGTAAATGGAAGGCTGTGCTAAAAGCCAGAGAGTGTGTCCTTCTGTTCTGTGGAGGGACATATTACAAGAGTCTAACATCTGAGACTGGAAACATGGCAATAACTGTGTTTATTTTTGAACAGTAATCATTGAACAATCTCACCAATAACTGATAAATAAAATCAATATTCACTGATCAATATTTTATGTCAGATGCGAGAACAGACAAGACACATCTGTGTAGTAATAAACCACTGGACAATAGTTTACACTCCTGTGACATAATGATGGACTGATCCTTCAGGAAGCACGTGCCTTGTCCTGGGCCTGTCCTGGTCCCGGTGCTGCTGGACTCTTGCTCCTCTGACGGTGACCACACTTAGCTACAAAGAAGGCCTTGTCTCTAAACCTGTCGTGGGCGCCGCCATCTTTTTCTGTTGTAGTTCACACGGGGCAGATAAGCTCAACAGAAAGTAAGTTCACAGACTAAAAAGCCGTTTTCAGGCTGCCCAGGAAATCAGTGCGTTGCTCATTTATTGTTACTCGTGTTCATTCAACATTTTAGACAACGCAACCTACTTTATGTAATGTTTTAGTGAGAGACTTTTCCCTCCATCACTATTTGAGCAAACACCGTTAGCGTCAAACCGAAAGTCCCTTTACTACAAGAGTGTGGATCATAGACACAAAAAGAGGCAAAAGTAGGCGGGGCAGAATAAGGTGAATAAAGTACAGAATAGTTATGATTTGACAAATAATAATACTTGATAACAACGTAAGTTTATTGGATGACAGTCTAAGGTGAGACACTAGAGGCAAAACATTTTTTCAATTTTTTTTGTTTTTTGGTCAGTTTGCTCATATATTACATATTATATACATATTACAGTTTGGATTTTGTTAACTACAGTATATTACATTTTATATATATATATATATATATATATATATATATATATATATATATATATATGTGTGTATATATATATGTATGTATATATATATATATATATATATATATATATATATATATATATATGTGATGTATATATATATACATCACACGATCTCTCTGGGTGGAGTCTGCATGTCCTCCCCGTGTTACCGTGGGTTCTCTCCAGGTTCTCTGGCTCCTCCCACCGTCCAAAGACATGACTGTTCAGGTTAATTGACAACTCTAAATTGTCCCTAGTGAATGAATGTGAGAGTGAATGGTTGTCTGTCTCTGTCTCTGTCTCTCTGTGTTAGCCCTGTGTGACGAGTTGGCCACTGTCCAGGGTGTACCCGCCTAAGGCCCAAAGTCACTGGGATAGGCTCCAGTCACCCATGACCCCTACTTGGGAATAAGCGGTAGAAAATGAATGAATGAATGAATGAATATATATATATATATATATATATATATATATATATATACACACACACACTATTACGCATAGACTTAATGCCTAAAATACACAAGGAACTACAACAGAAGAGCAAAAATCATCACCTTTTTATTTTAGTGGAAACAGTGCCATTGGTGTTTGGTGTTATTGTAGTGGTGGCCATTCTCAAAACTTACATCAGCAGCAGCAGAACTCCAACAACGTTCATTATGTCGTCTTTATATCCACATGTTCTTCTTAAACACAATAAATTAGAGTTGTATCTTGTTGACATGTTTGGGCTGCTTGACTTCAGCTTCTTCAGAACTGTCACCTTCCTGAGGCGTGTCACCCTCCTGAGGCGTGTCACTCAGACTGACCACGCCTCCTCAGACTGACCACGCCTCCTCAGACTGACCCACCTCCTCACACTGACCACGCCTCCTCACACTGACCACGCCTCCTCAGACTGACCCACCTCCTCAGACTGACCACGCCTCCTCAGACTGACCACGCCTCCTCATACTGACCACGCCTCCTCAGACTGACCACGCCTCCTCAGACTGACCACGCCTCCTCATACTGACCACGCCTCCTCAGACTGACCCGCCTCCTCAGACTGACCACGCCTCCTCAGACTGACCCGCCTCCTCAGACTGACCACACCTCCTCAGACTGACCCGCCTCCTCAGACTGACCACGCCTCCTCAGACTGACCCGCCTCCTCAGACTGACCACGCCTCCTCAGACTGACCCCCTTCTTCAGACTGACCACACCTCCTCAGACTGACCACGCCTCCTCAGACTGACCCGCCTCCTCAGACTGACCACACCTCCTCAGACTGACCATGTGTCCCATGTGTGGGACAGGAGGAAGGCTCCTCGTCGCGGTTGATAGTGTCAGGGCCTCCCTTTCTGATTTCAGTGGCCTCCTCGATCCAGCGCTTGACGTTGTTGTTCTTTGCTCTCATGACTCCAGTGCTGCTGCACTGCTCAGGGCCTGTAGAGGACACTAAAAGACAGTTACCTCCAGCTAAGCCTCATGAGGCAGAAGAGAAGGGGAAAGGTTCTTGTTTGGATATATTTCTTCACAGTTTAATTGTAGTTTTGACACATGGTAGTTTTAGATTGTATCACTCACAGATCGCCCTGTCTGTAATGCCCACACGCCACTGCCTTATGATGAATAACAAAAAGGAGACAGGGCGCTCAGTGGACACACTGATCTATTGAGCAATGCTGCCACCAAGTGGTAAATAACTGGTGATGCTGGTGTTTTAAAGGCTGTGATAAATTCAGACTTTTTGTAAGACTTCAGCCTTAAAGTAGCTCCCACACCAAACTGTACAATCTGGACTCAACAAGATTTTGTTGTTGTTAAATGTCCCAAATATGTGTAGTTTGGCCATTTTTACAAATAAATGCCTCATTTCTACATGAAAACATGACGTGAAGAAATTTTTTTCCTCACATTTATGTGCATTAACTACAGGAGAATTTTCTAATTCATTTTCACCTGCAGTGTCTCGCCTTAATTATACACATGTTTAAAAAGAGGGGAAAAAGCCAAATAAAATGACATGTCCCAGACCCTTTTGCAGTGGTCGGATGTGAGGATTTTCAGTCCTCTTGTTCCTCTTTTTCTCCTTGTGAGCCTCTTTGATGTCTCCTCCTCACATTCTTTCTGATGTTCTTTCTTGCTCATGCCCAATGCCCTTCCTGTTTGGCCGATATATGTTTTATGACATGATTTGCATTGCATTTCATATGTTGCAGTGCATTTGTTCCTGGGGTATTTTACCTTCAGGATGTACATAACTCTCTGTGTTTGGTATGGTTTCACTTCTGTGTGGATGTCTTTTTCTGCTCTCTGGATGATTCTGTTGTGCCTCTGATGAATGGTAGGCTGACTGTTTTCATGGCCGTGCTGCCCTCTGCTGGTCTGTCGAGTTATCTTTTTCTTCCTCTGTTTTGCCTGTTGTTTGCCTTTATTTATTGCTAAGTTTGGATAAAAATAAATCCCAAGATGAGTTCAAATGTCTTGATTTCAGGATATTAATCTCAGGTTCAGGCGTTTTGACTGGTTAAGACTAGTTTAGACTTTATTTGCTGGAACAAAATTCTTTTACGTGTTTTAAACGATTTCTGACTTTTTCAATACATTATTTCTTACTTCAAGCCAAATTATCTGTCAGTGGGTTAAGATTATTCTACTTGGCAACTTATCTCATGAACAGCCAGAAATACATTAAAACTCGAGAAATATTCTGCATCACAAAAGCAATTGAATCATATTGAGTCAAAACTACTCAAACCCAGATAAAAATGATGAATTCTAGTTGTTGAGCTCGACTAGATGGACCCTTTTTGCTGTGTTCAGTGTGTGTTTGTAATGGACCAAACGTAAAAGGCAGGGACAACAGGTGTAAAAAATCAAGTTAATTTAATTAAGTCAAAAAAAAAATATGAATTTAACAAAGGCTCCAAAAATAAGCAAAGCAATATAAACAACATTTGGGCCCAACTGAAGTCAACTAAACCATAACTATAACAGAACAAAGAAAAACCCAGACCAACAGAGACCGCCTCAAACAAGGAGGGGAGTTTAAATACAAAAAGGACTAACCCAAAATGAACACACGGGGGAGACCGCGCACCAAAGACAAACCATAACTGCAAACTTTACCAAAGAAACAATAAGGCAAATTACAATAACTAAATAGAATTAAATAAGTGAATAACAAAACTCATTTTAAACCAAACTAAACTAGATTATTTGAAAATAATAAAACAGTGCGCTTCCTCCTCCCCCACTGCCACGGTCCATGTGGGCTCATCCAGCCTCTTTGTCTGGTCCTCTGATCTGGCAACTCCAAAGAAACAAGTGTAAGTAATAATTCAGACAAATATTAACTAATAAGTGTGCACCCAAATTAGAAAAATATGTGTCTAAATAAAATATATTAAACTGTGCATAATGTGTTGTGTAATATAAATGAAATGTAAAGTGATTAAAGAAAAATACTAACACTGTGGAGTGGTGGCAGAGGGATCCACCACACACTCCCTCCTCTGAAGGCTCGCTGGCACAGCGGGACAGGTAGTCAGCAGTGACGTTCTGCTTGCCGGGATGTGTTGCACTTCAAACTTGTAGGGTTGCATAGCCAGGTACCAGCGAGTGATTCGGCTGTTGGCGTCTTTCATCCTCTCCAGCCACTTTAGTGCTTTGTGGTCAGTTTCCAGCACAAACTGTCTTCCTAGGAGGTAGTAGCGGAGTGAATCCAGGGCCCACTTGATTGCAAGGCATTCCTTCTCAATGGTGGAATAGCGGGTTTCTCTAGGGAAGAGTTTCCGGCTGATGAATGCAATGGGATGGCGGTCATGTGGGGGCCCCTGAAGCAGCACAGCACCAAGACCCTTTTCTGAAGCATCTGTCTGAAGGATGAACTCCTCCCAGGTAGTCCGGGCAGTGGAGCACTGGGTCTCTGCTCAGAGCCTGCTGTATATCTTGATATGCCTCCCTGGATTCTTCAGACCACACCAGTTTGTTTGGGCCTTTGAGGCTGGTCATGTCTGTGAGCAGAGAAGCTCTTGCAGAGTAGTTAGGAATAAATCTGTGGTACCAACCTGACATTCCCAGGAAGGACCGTAGTTGAGTTCTTGTCTGTGGGAGGGGACAGGATGCGATGGCCTCCACTTTCTGGATTTGTGGCTTCACCAATCCTCCTCCGATAACAAACCCCAGATATTCAGTTTCCTTCTTGGCAATAGCACACTTTGCAGGATTCACTGTTAAACCTGCATTCTGAAGACACTCAAAGACAACTTTTAAATGTTGAAGATGCTCTTCCCAGCTGTTACTGTAAACAATGATATCATCCAGATATGCTGCTGCGAAGTGTGAGAGTCCATTGAGCACCTTATCCATTAATCGTTGAAATGTGGCAGGGGCACCGTGAAGTCCAAATGGCATCACCCGGAACTGGTAAAGGCCCCATGGTGTCCTGAAGGCGGTTAGCTCTCTTGACCTGGAAGAGAGTGGAACCTGCCAATAGCCCTTTGAAAGGTCAATGGTGGTGAGATATTGTGCTTTCCCGAAGTTTCTCAATCAGATCATCGATGCGAGGTGTAGGGTATGAGTCAAACTTTGATATTGAGTTGAGGTAGCGAAAGTCAATGCAAAACCTAATTGTGCTATCCTTTTTGGGGACAAGCACAATTGGATTGCACCACTCACTCTGGGACACCTCAATAATGCCAAGAGATAGCATTAGTTCAATTTCTCTTTTCAGGGGTTCAAGGAGTCTCTCTGGGATGCGATAACTCATTCGTTTTACAGCTGCATCTTCTTTCAAGGCAATATCATGTGTTATTACCGTGGTATAGCCTGGGTTTTCCTGAAATACCTCTGCTGAACAGATACTCCTCACCTCAGACCTCTGTTTCTCTGTCAGATGATCTAAACTGGGTGCTGAAGCAGACGGACCGGCAGATATTGCTCCTCCAGCTCCTCGTCCTCCGCACTCCTGATGTAAAATGAGGTTTGTTGGTCTTCTGGTCTTGAGACCCATTCTTTGAGTAGGTTTACATGGAGAACCCTTGTCGAGCGGCTTTGACCTGGAACAGAAATTCTGTAGGTTGTTGGTCCCAATTTCTGCATTACCTCATAGGGGCCCTGCCACTTGGCCAGTAGCTTGCTATCCTCCGATGGCAGCATTACCAGGACTTTCTGACCAGGCACAAACCCCCGCTCTCTGGATGCAGTGTCATACCAGGTCTTTTGTTTGTGTTGGGAGGTCTTCATGTGCTCTTGGGCCAAGGCAGTCATCCTCTCCAACCTCTCTCGCATCTGGAGCACATAGGACACAACATTCACAGGTTCTTTGTTAGTTTTCCCCCCCTCCCACAGTTCCTTTAGCACTGTCAGGGGTCCCCTTACTTCATGACCAAACAGCAGTTCAAATGGGGAAAACCCAGTGGAGGATTGGGGAACCTCTCTATATGCAAACAGAATGTAAGGGAGCCATTGGTCCCAGTCTGAGCCAGTTTCATTAATGAACTTGCGTAGCATTTGTTTTAGCGTTTGATTAAACCTTTCAGTTAGTCCATCTGTTTGTGGATGATAAGGTGTTGTTCTCAGTCCTTTGATACCCAGGAGCTGGTACACATCTTTGAGCAGTTTTGACATGAAATTTGTACCCTGATCAGTGAGGATCTCCTGAGGGAAACCAACTCTTGAAAAGAACTGCACTAGACAAAAGGCTACAGTCTTTGCTTTAACAGATTTTAGGGGGAAAACTTCTGGATACTTAGTCGCGTAGTCTGTCAGTACTAGCATGAAGCGGTTACCCGATTTGCTTTTTCTACAGGTCCCACAATATCCATGCCTAGCCGCTGAAACGGTGTACTCACTATTGGCAGTGGTTGGAGGGGAGCTTTATTGGGGAGTCTGGATGATGTTTTCTGACACACTGGACAGCTCCTGCAAAACTGTTCCACATCTTTACGCATGCCAGGCCAGAAAAAACTGCGTTCTATGCGGGCAAAGGTTTTATGCTTCCCCAAGTGGCCGGCCCAGGGAATAGAATGGCCCAATTTTAGAACTGTTCCGTGACTGACTTTGGCAGAACAAGCTGTTTTGTTGACCCTTGCTCTCTGTAAAGAATGTCATTTTGAAGGCAGAAATTGTTTTTCTTAAGTTTTGCATCTTCAAAGTACTTTGTTAGATTTAAATCCTGGTGCTGCAGCTCTATAATATTACCAGGGATTTTGAAATCTTGCCGTAGCTCAGGCTCTGAAGTGTCAGGTGGTGTCACAACTGTCCCTTGGAACTTCTCCATCCTCCGCTGACGTCTGGATTTGCGCCCTTTTGTACTTTGCTCTGTGGGAAACTCAACATTGTAGAAAGGCAGAGTGCTAAGGTCTGAGAGAATTTCGTCTGATTGCTTTGCCTGGGCCCGAGTGAGCGCTACACTGCAGAGTTGAGGAGACTGCAGCAGGTCAATTAACACAGGTAAATCGCTGCCCAAAATGACTGGGAATGGCAGATTATCCACTACACCAACATTTAGCAGGTAAGTCTGTCCATTTGCCATGATATAGACATCAGCTGTAGGATATTTCTTCTCATCCCCGTGGACACAACAGATTGGAACGGTCTCACTGGTGCAAACAGACTGAGGTGAAATATACCTGCGATGGACCAGAGTCTGAGTACTCCCTGTGTCAATCAGTGCCTTAAGAGCATGGCCATTGAGCTCCACTGGCGTCTCCTTTAATGCCTGCTTCACTTCTGCCTTGTGCAGTTCTTCCCTGGGCACAAAACACATCTGGGACAATTTAACAGGATTTTGCGGACACATCGGTTTGGTGTGCCCCTCTTGTCCACACAAATAGCAAATTGGCTTCCTATAAAATTTTACAGGATGTGATGTAGCAGATTTTTCCCTTACAGGGGGCTTACCCACTCTTGAAAGCTGTTGGACTGGAGGTTGACGAGGAGGTTGATAGCGGTCATCCTTCCAGCTTGTGTTAGCCCAGGACTGGCCTTTCCTCCTAGCAGCCACAAACACATCAGCCAAACCAGCTGCCTCCTCTGCAGTCTTTGGGTCATGCTCCTTGATCCACACCTGCAGTTCTGGTGATAGCATCCTTAAATACTTCTCGAGAATAAGGATTTCATTAATTTGGTCAACTGTTTTATCTCTTGGTTGCACCCATTTACCATACAGCTCTTTCAATCTTATGTACAACTCTTTGGGGGTTTCTTCGGGCTCCACATGGAGAGAACGAAATCGTTGCCTATAGGTTTCAGTATTAATGTCATACTTTTGTAAAATTGCAAACTTGACATTATCATAGTTCATAGACAAATCAACATCCATGTGAACAAAGGCACTTCTAGCTTTGCCTGTTAATAATGGTATTAGGTGGAAAGCCCAATCAGTCTTTGGCCATCTACAGGCAATAGCAATTCTTTCAAAAGTAATGAGAAAGTGTTCAATATCATCATCTTCACTTAGTTTTTGTAGCTTGGGTGCATTAGAAAAGTGTGAAGGAGCATGGACATGGTCACCTTGACTGTCAGAAGGCTCAGGCTCCTGTAATGCTGTAGGCCTCAGTCTAGGTGTTTCAGCTCGAGCCTCCATCTTAAGCATGCTGAACTGTTGTTGAAGCTCCTTAAATCTTTGTTCTTGTTTAACAACTTCTTTGTCCCAGTAGGCATCTTTAGCTTTTTGTTGACCTATATGGAATCGCAGAAGCTCAGCTAATTCGGCTAATGTAGGCTCACCGTGCTCCGGTTCTGTGTCAAACTCTCCACCAACAGCTCCATCCTCCTGATCACTGCCATTTAGCACTTCACTCCTTGCACCTGGTTCCCGGCTGACTGCTGGCCTTGTCCGTCCTCTTCCTCTTACTGGCATTTTTTTTTTTTTTTTTCAAAATCAGAGGTTGGTAGTGCAAAAATAGTCAAAATAAGAAAATACACCAGTGTCCTTTACTGAATGGTCCCACCACTGCCACCAACTGTAATGGACCAAACGTAAAAGGCAGGGACAACAGGTGTAAAAAATCAAGTTAATTTAATTAAGTCAAAAAAAAATATGAATTTAACAAAGGCTCCAAAAATAAGCAAAGCAATATAAACAACATTTGGGCCCAACTGAAGTCAACTAAACCATAACTATAACAGAACAAAGAAAAACCCAGACCAACAGAGACCGCCTCAAACAAGGAGGGGAGTTTAAATACAAAAAGGACTAACCCAAAATGAACACACGGGGGAGACCGCGCACCAAAGACAAACCATAACTGCAAACTTTACCAAAGAAACAATAAGGCAAATTACAATAACTAAATAGAATTAAATAAGTGAATAACAAAACTCATTTTAAACCAAACTAAACTAGATTATTTGAAAATAATAAAACAGTGCGCTTCCTCCTCCCCCACTGCCACGGTCCATGTGGGCTCATCCAGCCTCTTTGTCTGGTCCTCTGATCTGGCAACTCCAAAGAAACAAGTGTAAGTAATAATTCAGACAAATATTAACTAATAAGTGTGCATTAGAAAATATGTGTCTAGATAAAATATATTAAACTGTGCATAATGTGTTGTGTAATATAAATGAAATGTAAAGTGATTAAAGAAAAATACTAACACTGTGGAGTGGTGGCAGAGGGATCCACCACAGTGTTCTATGTGTCTGTCTTGTATGTCTGTGATTAGAGTGCACTGGGGTGTTTGGATGTTCGGACTGAGTATGGGTCAGTGTGTGTAGGATTCCTGTATACTGTTATTTTACTGCTGCTATTGTCGGTGGATTTTGATGTCCAGAGAGGCCATTGCTCCATCCTTTTCCTCTTCGTGTGGTCTGGAGATGACTCGCAGTTAAGCAGCCGAAACATGACAACAAGGTAAATACATCTCCTGATTTATTGTCTTTAAGGTGAGGCACTACAGGCTCAATTTGTTTGTTTTTTGTTCACTTTGCTCTCTCAACATATCGGCTTTCATGTAGAAACAACACTCTTACTTTTTTAAATTTATTATTATTTCATTTAATCCACTTCATCCATAGATTTCTCTGGGACATTGTACATTAAAAGGCATTGTTCTCGCCAAAGGACATGAAGATCAGCCTTAAAGTAGATCCTACACCAAACTGTACAATCTGGACTCAACAAGATTTTGACGAAACATACAGAAGGATTTTTTTTTATATCTAATTCTAAAACTGATTTATTGAAGTTTTGAGTAAAAAAAAAATTGGCTAAATTTGAATTTTCAGGACAGTTTTCAGTCCAGTCTACTTTACTTAAAAACTAAATAAGAAATCCACAGTCCCCTCTGAATTTTTTTTTTTAAACGAAATTAACAAAGAAATTTAACAAAAGAAACCTGGTTCTCTCCATTTTCCAGATTTCAGACCCCTAACTGGAACAAACGGTAGAAAATGAATGAATGAATGTCCAGAATATGTGTATTTTTTGCAATTTTCACACATAAAATGCCTTATTTCTACATGAAAACATGACATCAAAAACTCCAAAGTCCAATTTTTTTTCCTTACATTCATCTGAGTAAACTACAGGAGAAGTTACAATAGATATCTTAAATGTAAGATTTTTTCCTTTTCACCTGTAGTGTCTCACCTGAAAACGGAATTGAACTGTCTAACTGTTTTTGGAGTTGGGTTACACAAACACATTTTGATTGAAGGATTGAAACGTCAAGGTTTTTAAAAATGTGCTTTTATTCCGGAGGCGAGGACGCGGCCGGAGCTACAGACACTTGAGGACGTTGAAGTTGCAGTGAGTTCCGGCGGGACATCCACAGAGTTTACCGATCCGAGCGCCTTTCCGCACCGCACACAGCTCCCCGGCGTCGCACTGAGGACAGGGGGTCAATGAGCATTTTCACACACCAGTCAAAAAAAAAACAGCCACAATAAGTCATCAGTTAAAACATATGAGTCTGATGTGTGGTGAGGCTCAGTGTGGCAGGTTCAAATGCACCTGTAGACCCTTTAAAGTGTGTTCAAAAACATTCTAGGTCATTCAAAGTCAGAATGGAGGCAAAAGTGAAGCGCAACATCATGTGATTTCACTGGAGAAAGTGGGATTAACCTCAGAATATCACAAAATACGACAAATGATGATTTTGGAAAATGAAAAGCCTCATACTCATGATAGTGACATCAGAGCAGCTTTAAGGCAAGAAACTACAGGCAAAACTCTTTTATTTTATTTATTTTTAAATTTTTGGTCAGTTTTGGCTCATTTTACATATCGGCTTTCATGAGGAAACGACAAACTTATCCAATCTGCTCCTAAAGATGTTTTATTATTTAATTCATCCATAGATTTCTCTGGGACATTGGAACTTCAAAGGCCATATTCTCCCCCAGAGATCAGCCTTAAAGTAGAGCCCACACCAAACTGTACAATCTGGACTCAATAAGATTTAGACGTACAGAAACGTACAGAAGGTTTTTTGATATCCTATTCTAAAACTGATTTATTGGAGTTTTAAGTTTAAAAAATGAGGCAAATTTTGAAATTTTCAGTCAGATCTAAATTTCTCAAAAATTAAATAAGAAATCCAAAAACATGTGCACAAAATGAACCAAGAAATTTAAACCTGGTTCTGTCCATTTTTCAGATTTAAATGTCCTAAAAATGTGTGTATTTTTGGCCGTTTTTACATAAAATGCCTTATTTCTACATGAAAACATGACATGATGGAAAACTTGTAATACATTTTTTTTACATCTATGTGAGTAAGCTACAGGAGGTTTCAACTTCTTTAATCTTTAATTTTATGATTTTTTCCCATTCACCTGCAGCGTCTCACCTTACAACACATTTATTATTGTATTTTACATTATGTTTTAGAAAATTATGATAAACTCTTTGCATTTTTGAGATATATTAGATACTATTCCATAAACTAGATTCTTCTGAAGCTAAAATACAATTGTAAGGCGAAACTCTGCATGTGAACAGGAAAAAATCTTAAATTTAAAGATATCAATTTGAAACTTCTCCTGTATTTTACTCAGATAAATGTAAGAAAATTCATTTAGAAGTAAGGTATTTTATATGTAAAAATGACTAAAAATACACATCTATTTACTAAATCTTGTTTACTTAAAAACTAAATAAGAAATTCAAAGTGCCCTCAGCAAGGTTTTTTGTAACTAATATGTTACAATTCTGTTCATTTTTCAGTTTTATATGTCACACCTATGTGTAATTTTGGCTATTTAAACACATAAAATGCTACATGAAAATGACTGAAAAAACTTTTATGTGACTAAACTACAGGGGGAGTTTCCAATTGATATTGGGGGGGTGAGGGTGTGTGCCCTGTCTAGGCTACCCCACTTTGGTGGGACACAGCCCAGGTATATAGATAGATATATAGATATAGATTTTTAAATTTAAGATTTTTTTCCATTCACCTGCAGCGTCTCACCTTAATGGTTCAGTTAAACTGCACTGAAGTTTAACACTATCCAGTTGTAAATGTTCGGCTACAGCTCCGCCCCCTCACACAGCCCCGCCCCCTCACACAGCCCCGCCCCCTCACAGAGCCCCGCCTTATCTCAGGTCTTTTAAATCACAGACAAATGTGCTTCAATGACAGATGAACTCACTGGGAGTGCCTGCTCATGTACAATATCCCTTTTGCTAACGTTAAGACAATCACTTTTTATGGAGAAACATGAATGCGCTGAGTGAACACGCTCCGTTCATTGTGTATGTGTGCACCTCACCTCCAATCTCTTTATATTATGTTGACAAATATGAGGAGATTTTGCAATTTAAAATACACATATTCTGCTCCAGTGAGCTTTAAACTGTGTTCAAACAATGTTCCATCATCAAAAACACACCTGGAGTAGCACTCAGCTGCATTCACGCTGTTTTGAGGAATGTTGATCAGAAAATCCTCCCCCTCCGAGCATCAAACACACTTCCTGCTGAACTCCCTGGATTTTTTGACGTATTTTCAGATCATCCATGTCACTTATACGAGAATGTTCCACTGTTTTTGGTCCTTAAATCATCGCTAAACTCGTTCTGAGCATTTCTGCCTCTAAACACGATCACTGCTGCATCAAATCCTCACAATGAAGTCTTTTAAGCGCTAACATCACTAGATTGTATATAGCACTGGCGCCATCTGCTGGCTGGATGGACTCAGTAAGTGTCACACTTAACACAGGTCATGGAATGAATAAGAAAAAAAATTGTTCATAACATTAGTTGGCAAATTTAAGGGACTCAAGAACACGTTTAAATGCTAATAGCAATATGAAAAATGCAGCATCACAAATTACAAAAAATCACCCAGAAATATATACAGTATGTATTTAGTCTTTTACATTGAGACTTTTTTTTCTTACCAAAATGACTGGTGAGGCACTACTTCACCTGCCTCTCCTGGCTGCATGTCGCTATATCACATATTAATGTTTTATAGAATTTAAACTGAAGAACCTGCACACTTATTGAAAAAAAGGTTGCATACTGGACAGTATGTTCTTTAGTTTTAAAACATTATCCAGATGAAACCTCTGAAACAGTCTATGGACACACATGGACTTGTTCTCACTGTTAGTCCCAGGGGCGTCCTTCATCCAGCAATGTTCCTAATGGACAAAAGGGTGTCACTTTAACAACCTGATTACCACTCAATAAAATGCCCTCCAAATGCATGGACAATGTGTAAATGGTGCTTTCCTGAAGTAGAAGAAGTGAAAGTCATGTACAGAGCCTTTAGGGTCCATAATGATGATGGTTTGTTCTTACCAGTGGGACCCAGCCCAGTTTCTTCTCTGATGACGGCAGCTGTTTGCCTTTCAACTTCTCCAGTACTTCCTGTAGAGCCTCAATCTGAGGAGCACACAGAAACACTTTGAATAACACTGTAGAAGAAAAGTTTCAAAACCCTCTTTCACTCATGCAGCAGAATTTGCCCTGCATTGTGCCAGAGCAGGCTCATGTGGTAACAAAGCCAGGACTGATATATATGTAGATATTTCAACACACAAAAGGTTTAGTGGGGTAGAGGCCCTTCATTACTTGCATTTTAAAGAAAACCTTTGAAGTCACAGTATCCTACAGAAATCTAGGAATGAAGTGGATTAAATGGAAGAATAAAACATATTTAGGAACAGATTGTACACGTTTGTTGGTTCCACATGAAAGGCGAAATGTTGAGAGCAAACTGACCAAAAAATTGAAAATGTGTTTTCTTTGTAGTGTCTCACATTAAATTGTTCAACCACAATTCATTGCTCTCCGGTGACTAACACCGATGGCTGGTCACCCATTGTTGTCTGAAGTGAGAAACACATGCAACTGTTTCTTTACTATTTAGGTGGAGGCAAGAATTTTGGACTGGTACCATGGCCCCAGAGAGGATTGCAGCCGTTCATCTATTTTATTTTTGCTTGTGTATACAGAACTGTATCATCTGCATATGATTGTATTTTTATATTCTTACATACATTTGGCAGAGTGTTTACATATAAGCAAAATAAGATTGGTCCCAATATTGAGCCTTGGGGAACTCCAGCAGAGCAAGTAAGAAATGAAGACTGGGAATGTTCTATTTGTACAGCCTGTTTTCTGTCAAGGAGAGATGACCTTCGCTCTCAAAATGCAGGACTACTGTTGGTCCTAGAATCTCTAAAAACACAGTAGGAGGTAGTGTTTAGCTACCAAGCTCCTGTGTTTTGGAACCAGCTCCTGCTCAAGTTAAAGAGGCCCACACGGTCTCTACACTTAAGACCAGGCTCAACACGGTCCTCTTTGAAGTTTATGGTCAGGCCAGTTAGGGACAGAAATAAAAACCTTCAGTTTTACCTCCGCTGCCCCTGGTGCAACTCTGCTGGAGGAAATATGGAGCTGAACACTGTCCTCTAGTTCTTCTACTTTCAACAACAATATTTAAGATTTTAGTTCAACTATAGTCTGTTCATTGCTGTTCACATGTTTTTCTCTTCTGTTTCAGACACCGCAGCGGCTGCTCCAGTGATGACCCTCTCATCTCACGACCCTGACCTGTGACCTGGATGTTTCCATTTGCCTGGAGGAACTCTCTCTGCACTGGAAGAACTTACTTTTTCCCACAGGGTTTTTATGTATTTTCCTTGCAGAGAAGGAGAGCCAATTACTAAATATTTAAACTGCATTGTACCTGTGGCCCATCGAGGCGACTGTTGTTGTGATTTTGGGCGCTACAAAAATAAATTGATTTAATTTGATCTCTGTTGCAACCCATTTCGCTACTATTTTTGAGATAAAAGGAGCCCAGTTATCTCAGTTGTAGCCCATAGCTGAGGTGGGAGCCTGTTTCACTGTCCTAGTGAGCCTGTTAGCTGTAGTCCATCCATGTGCATGGGACAGGACCAGGATTTATCTCAATATTACCAGCCAAAAGCAGTATCATCACAAGATTCACAACCCATGTCCAAAATTCAAGTCTTGAAAGCAAAGATGTTGACTCCTCTTGGATTTTTCATGGACAATTTCATGAATAAACTCCAGAGAGGGTAGAAAAATATGAAGACAACAGACAGACATGATGATGGCAAAAACCAAGGTCTTTTCATGTTCTTTTTGTTCTGCTTTAATCCACCATTTGTATTATATTTCAACCCACCTCATTTACAATAAAATTTGCACTCCACTGTCTTCAAACAGATGATTTAAAGGACATACATGATGCTACAGTGACTTTTTTGAGCTTTGCATGTTCTAACAATGTTCTGTCATTAAAAACAGATCAGGAGTTGCATTCAGCTTCATTTCATTTTGAGACTCCCCTCAGAGTCCAAAACACTTCCTGCTGAACTCCCTCGATCAGTGTCATTTTTCCCGTTTTCATACATCACTTAACCGAGAGTCTTCTGCTGTTTTAAGTCTTTAAATCATAGCCAGACTCGTTCTGAGCATTTCTGCCTCTAAACACAATCACTGCAACTGCTGGACTACATTAGCACCTCACGCAGTCCCTTATAATGACATAACTAAATTGTGTACAGTGCAATAAATCAGTTTTAGAATTAGATATAAAAAAAATCCCTGTGTTTGTTTCATCAAAATCTTGTTGAATTCAGCATTATAAAGTTTGGTGTGGGATATACTTTAAGGCTGATCTTTTTGTCCCGAGGGAGGAAAATGCATTTTAAGAAAACGGCCTTTGAAGTTACAATGTCCCCGAGAAATCTATGGATGAAGTGGATTCAATGGAACAATAAAACATCTTTAGGAGCAGATTGGACAAGTTTGTTGTTTCCACATGAAAGTCGACAGAACAAACTGACCAAAAAACAAAAAATTGAAAAAAAAGTGTTTTGCCTCAGCGATTACACTGACTTGTTTCAAAAGGTTGCTGCCCAGTTCATGTTGTATTGTACAAATTTGCAAGACTTGTCAAGAAACCACAAATAACCAGCAGAACCACCAAAGACAATTGACCTCCCTCCATCACAGTCAAACACTACAGAGATGTAGGAGGATGGGAGGGCATCTGACACATGGGAATACACACAAAGCTTGAGCCTCACCAGTTGTGTCTCCTCTTGCGCCTTCAGTGCGTCTTCTGCAGCCGATCGCTCCTCCATGATCTCCTCACAGCGTAGTACCACCAGCAGGCAGCAGGAGGCGCTGATGAGCAGCAGCGTTGCACCACGCACCATGGCTTCAGCCTCACTCTGCACCGCCGCACCACAGAGCCGCCATTTATACTGAACAGTGACGCGGCCAAAGACATGTTTGCCTCAGTAATGACAGAATCTAACAGGAAAAGACAGGGGTCAGGCAGGGGTCAACAACGGTGCAACCTCTGAACCCAAACAGGAGATGAACAAGAATCACACCACTTCCTGCATACCACATATTATTGGGTAAGATTGAATTTCCGGTGGTGAAAAGCAAGCAGAATCTGTGCTCAGTCTCATGTGTTTAGTGTGTGTGTATGCGTGCCTCTGTGTGTGTGTGTGTGTGTGTGTGTGTGTGTGTGTGTGTGTGTGTGTGTGTGTGTGTGTGTGTGTGTGTGTGTGTGTGCGTGTGTGCGTGTGTGCGTGTGTGTATGACGTGTTGCTCTTGATGCACGTCTTGCGCGTGCAGTGTGGCCACTTTCATTCAGGCTAAATAAAACGCGTGAAAAACGTGTCCGTTTTACGCGTATGTAGGGTGGGGTTGTGGGTCTTGGGGTTCTAGGAGCAGTGGGTTGTGGGTCTGGGGGCTGTGGGTTTGGGGGGTCTGGGAGGTGTGGGTTGTGGGTCTTGTGTTTTGGGTCTTGGGGCTGTGGGTTGTGGGTCTTGGGTCTGGGGGTTGTAGGGGTCTGGGAGCTGTGGGTTGGGGTCTTGGGGCTGTGGGTTGTGGGTCTTGTGTTGTGGGTCTGGGGGCTGTGGGTAGTGGGTTTGGGGGTTTTGGGAGGTGTGGGTTGTGGGTCTTGTGTTTTGGGTCTTGGGCCTGTGGGATGTGGGTCTTGGGGATGTGGGTTGTGGGGGTTGTGGGGGTCTGGGAGCTGTGGGTTTTGGGTCTAGGGGCTGTGGGTTGTGGGATGTGGGTCTGGGGCTGTGGGTTGTGGGTCTGGGGGGTTGTGGGGGTCTGGGAGCTGTGGGTTGTGGGTCTGGGGGTTGTGGGTCTGGGAGCTGTGGGTCTGGGGGCTGTGGGTTGTGGGTCTGGGGGCTGTGGGTTGTGGGTCTGGGAGCTGTGGGATGTGGGTCTGGGGGCTGTGGATCTGGGAGCTGTGGGTTGAGGGTCTGGGAGCTGTCTATGTATAATCCAGTGACATAAACCAGCGGCGTCACTTGCAGACACCTGTTTCACTTATTCTGGTTTAGTGCGGTCCGTGTTTGACAAAGGCCAAGCAGAACACTTGTCTAATGACCTGAAAACTGCAGCAGACTGCTGTGCCGTCCACCAAAAAAACACTTTAGACCCACGGCCCCCAGACCCTCAGCTTGTGGGTCTGGGAGCTGTAGGTTGTGGGTCTTGGGGCAATGGGTAGCACTACGCCCATGGGACATCGATTAGGGTGCCAAGAATCTGAGAATCCATATGCAGTTGAACTTAGCTGTTTAGCTAGAGTCTAGTGCAGATCATCTCTGTCTTACGAGCATAATGTCTCTGTACACTGTCCCTTCAAATGAAGACTAAACTAAACTAATTTTATTTAGCAATAATGATGACAATGATGGTGAGGGGCAAAAGACACACATGAGCCGCATGGGTCTGGAACACAACACTCAAGAAAATAGGTAGTAACTTAAATATTCTTGTACATTAATTTAACTTCTAATTAAATGTGAAATGTGAACAACTGAACAGAAAGTCTTACGAAGAAAGCAGTCGCCGCATTTGAGAATCATCAAGAAAGAAGCTGAACTTGTGCAAACGTGTAATAATGTGCTGAACAGGTGAAGGGAATCAATGTCATCAACAAAAACCTATCAAAGACATGGTGAGGAGGAGCAGGATGTGAGGTAAGTGAAGCAGGAAGGAGGATGTGAGGTAACTAAATAAGAGATTATAATCTTCACAACACTATGGGTTGTGGGTCTTGGGGCTGTGGGTTGTGGGTCTGGGGGTTGTTGGGGTCTGGGGGTTGTAGGGGTCTGGGAGGTGTGGGTCTTGGGGCTGTGGGTCTGGGGTATTGTGGGGGTCTGGGGCCTGTGGTTTGTGAGTCTGGGGGCTGTTGGGGTCTGGGAGGTGTGGGTTGTAGGTCTGGGGGCTGTGGGTCGTGGGTCTGGGGGCTGTGGGTCTGGGGGTTGTGGGTCTGGGGGTTGTAGGGGTCTGGGAGGTGTGGGGTGTAGGTCTGGGGTTGTGGGTCTGGGGGTTGTGGGTTGTGGGTCTTGGGGCTGTGGGTCTGGGGGCTGTGGGTTGTGGGTCTTGGGTCTGGGGGTTGTGGGGGTCTGGGAGCTGTGGGTTGTGGGTCTTGGGGCTGTGGGTTGTGGGGGTCTGGGAGCTGTGGATTGTGGGTCTTGGGGCTGTGGGTTGTGAGTCTTGGGTCTGGGGGTTGTGCGGGTCTGGGAGCTGTGGGTTGTGGGTCTTGGGGCTGTGGGTCTGGGGGCTGTGGGTGGTCTGGGAGCTGTGCTTTGTGGGGTTCTGGGGGCTGTGGGTTGTGGCTCTCGGGGCTGTGGGCTGTGGGGGGCTGTGAGCTGTAGGCTGTGGGGGTGTTGGGGCTGTGGGTTGTGGGTCTTGGGTATCAGGGTTGTGGGGGTCTGGGAGCTGTGGGTTGTGGGTCTTGGGATTAAGTTACTAAGGTAGTCATTTAAGCTTATTTAAGCTTATTTTGCAATGATGATGACAATGATGGTGAGGGGCAAAAGACACACATGGGCCGTATGAGTCTGGAACAAAACACACAAGAAAAAAGGTAGTAACTTAAATATTCTTGTACATTTATATAACTTCTAATTAAATGTGAAATGTGAACAACTGAACATAACGTCTTCCCAAGAAAGCAGCCGCCCCATGTGAGAATCATCAAGAAAGAAGCTGAACTTGTGCAAACTTCTATAATGTGCTGAACACGTGAAGGGAATCAATGTCATCAACAAAAACCTATCAAAGACATGGTGAGGAGGAGTAGGATGTGAGGTAAGTGAAGCAGGAAGGAGGATGTGAGGTAACTAAATAAGAGATTATAATCTTCACAACACTATGGGTTGTGGGTCTTGGGGCTGTGGGTTGTGGGTCTGGGGGTTGTTGGGGTCTGGGAGCTGTGGGTTGTGGGGCTGGGGACTGTGGGTCTGGGGGCTGTGGGCCTGGGGGTTGTAGGGGTCTGGGAGGTGTGGGTCTTGGGGCTGTGGGTCTGGGGTATTGTGGGGGTCTGGGGCCTGTGGTTTGTGGGTCTGGGGGCTGTTGGGGTCTGGGAGGTGTGGGTTGTAGGCACTGTTCCCTCTAAGCTGCGCGTGCGCAATTGCGCACAGCTCCCAGGGGCATCGCGCAGAGAAAATATAAGTTGCGCACGAGAGAAAGAGAGAGAGAGAGAAAGAGAGCGAGAGGCGCGAGCCACAAACAGTGACGTGCACCTGAACATAACTGATCATTAACAGCACATAGCGCCAAATCAAAGGCTCCGGGAACTAAAGTTCTACATCCCATACGCTTTAACTAGTCTTTCTTCTGGACTCCAGACCAACCCGCCTCGTATTCACTGAGTTTTGAGAACAAACAGCTGACGAACTAATGCGTCTAGAATAGCGCAAATTACCGCGAAGACTCGCGCTCCCTATCAGGGGTGAAGGCATTACGGCCCGTTACTGCGGACCCCTAAAATATTTGCTGGTAGTACACTGTACCAGCAGGCACGCAGACGACGAGCTCCTCCACCTTACGCACGGAAAAGTAGTCCCACTAAAATCATTGCCTCTGGAGTCAAACCATCACATCACAACTTAATCCAGGGTCAGACTGTACACTTTTTTTTAGATTTAATCGACCCAACCCCGAACTCTCAGAACTCACGATGACAAACTTGATTTGAGTTCATTCATTCTGGATCTGACTTGTCTCCGCGCGTCTTTACGCGGCGGCGGCGTGAGCAGCGCGGCAGACCCACACAGACTCCTCTGTCTTCAGCACCAGTGAAGAATCATGAACCAATCAGAGTAAACGCCACAGCGCGTCAACAAAGTTTATGTATATGCAAATTAGCCGCGTGCGTAACGAGGCGTGAGTGCTCTTCCGCACAGAATCATCCCAAGTGAAAATTGGAAGAATGAAAATGAATGGCCACTGACGGAAAGTTTATTTAGGCTATTGAAGACTGTCTTGTTGTGTCAGAGCTACAGTAAAGTCTAATCAATGACATCATTAGTCATAAATTAACTGTAAATTATCATTAGGCCTATTTGAAACATAGGCTTATGATCTAAACATGACAGACAGGTTACTTTGTCCTGAGGTTTCCAGAGGAAATGTAAGCAGGTTACTGAATATTGCACAAAAGTGTTGCTGGATGTGAGTCAGTCTTTATGTTAAAATGCATCAAAAAATGTGAACGCTTTGGAGGGAAAAACACCATGACTCTGATTTGATGATATCCATTTTTTAAATTATTATTAATTCTACCAAAACCAAATTATAACATATAAATTATAGGGGTTGTGATCAGAGAGAGGACAGTGCAGCTCACAGAGAAACACTGACACGATTTGACACAAGTGATCAGCAGCATGTGTCCTACACAGGTTAGCACAATTCTGCCACAGGTTTTCTTATGATAAACAAAGCCTCCATTTGAATCTTGGACAGAAGTAGCCTGCAATCATAATGTATGATTAAAGGTGCACTATGGAACTTTTGTGTGGAGGGCCTGCCATCAGCCTATTGCATGATCATAAAATGTATCACTGTAACATTTGAGTTTGTTGATCTAAAACAGCCCAAATCCCAGGAAATTACATCCATTTTGTTGAAGCTTTCAAGCTTACCCGCTATAAGTTAAATTCAAAATTCTATCCAGGGATGCTTCATTAATGGATGAAGGCAAACAAAACCCAATACAGACTGTGTTACTGCACTGCTCTGATCTCAGGTTTAGAACAAGTGTGACCCCGATGTGGCCCCAGTGCGTCTGATGTCGCTCACATGGTCCAAGGCTCTGCTCAGGGAGTTTTTGTGTTCGCTCAGACACATGAAAAATTAGAGGGAACATTGGTTGTAGGTCTGGGGGCTGTGGGTCGTGGGTCTGGGGGCTGTGGGTCTGGGGGTTGTGGGTCTGGGGGTTGTAGGGGTCTGGGAGGTGTGGGGTGTAGGTCTGGGGTTGTGGGTCTGGGGGTTGTGGGTCTGGGGGTTGTGGGTCTTGGGGCTGTGGGTCTGGGGGCTGTGGGTTGTGTGTATTGGGTCTGGGGGTTGTGGGGGTCTGGGAGCTGTGGGTTGTGGGTCTTGGGGCTGTGGGTCTGGGGGCTGTGGGTTGTGGGTCTTGGGTCTGGGGGTTGTGGGGGTCTGGGAGCTGTGGGTTGTGGGTCTTGGGGCTGTGGGTTGTGGGGGTCTGGGAGCTGTGGATTGTGGGTCTTGGGGCTGTGGGTTGTGGGGGTCTGGGAGCTGTGGATTGTGGGTCTTGGGGCTGTGGGTTGTGGGTCTGTGGGATGTGGGTCTGGGGGCTGTGGGATGTGAGTCTTGGGTCTGGGGGTTGTGCGGGTCTGGGAGCTGTGGGTTGTGGGTCTTGGGGCTGTGGGTCTGGGGGCTGTGGGTGGTCTGGGAGCTGTGCTTTGTGGGGTTCTGGGGGCTGTGGGTTGTGGCTCTCGGGGCTGTGGGCTGTGGGGGTCTGTGAGCTGTAGGCTGTGGGGGTGTTGGGGCTGTGGGTTGTGGGTCTTGGGTATCAGGGTTGTGGGGGTCTGGGAGCTGTGGGTTGTGGGTCTTGGGATTAAGTTACTAAGGTAGTAATTTAAGCTTATTTAAGCTTATTTTGCAATGATGATGACAATGATGATGAGGGGCAAAAGACACACATGGGCCGCATGAGTCTGGAACAAAACACACAAGAAAAAAGGTAGTAACTTAAATATTCTTGTACATTTATATAACTTCTAATTAAATGTGAAATGTGAACAACTGAACATAAAGTCTTCCCAAGAAAGCAGCCACCCCATGTGAGAATCATCAAGAAAGAAGCTGAACTTGTGCAAACTTCTATAATGTGCTGAACACGTGAAGGGAATCAATGTCATCAACAAAAAACAATCAAAGGCATGGTGAGGAGGAGCAGGATGTGAGGTAAGTGAAGCAGGAAGGAGGATGTCATGTAAGAAAATAAGAGAAGATTATAATCTTCACAACACTATGGGTTGTGGGTGTGGGAGCTGTGGGTCTGAGGTCTGTGGATCTGGGGGTTGTGGGGGTCTGGGAGCTGTGGGGGTCTTGGGGCTGGTGGATCTGGGGGCTGTGAGTCTGGGAGTTGTGGGTCTGGGAGATGGTGGGTCTGGGAGCTGTGGGTTGTGGGGGTCTGGGAGCTTGAGGGTCTGGGAGCTGGGTCTGGGGGCTGTGGGTTGTGGGGGTCTGGGAGCTATGGGTTGTGGGTCTGGGGGTTCTGGGTCTGGGGGCTGTGGGGATCTGGGAGCTATGGGTTGTGGGTTGTGGGTCTGGGGGTCTGGGGGCTGTGGGGATCTGGGAGCTATGGGTTGTGGGTTGTGGGTCTGGGAGCTGTGGGTGTGGGAGCTGTGGGGTCTGAAAGCTGTGGGGTCTGGGAGCTGGGTCTGGCGGCTTTGGGTCTGGGGTCTGGGAGCTATGGGTTGTGGGTTGTGGGTCTGGGAGCTGTGGGTCTGGGAGCTGTGGTTATGGGGGCTGTGGGTCTAGGAGCTGTGGGGTCTGGAAGCTGGTGGGTCTGGGAGCATGAGGGTCTGAGAGCTGGTCTGGGGGCTGTGGGTTTTGGAGCTGTGGGTTGTGCGCCTGGGAAATCTAGGCTGGGAACTGGTCTGGGGGCTGTGGGGTTCTGGGAGCTGTGGGGGTCTTGGGGCTGGTCTGGGGATTTTGGGTCTGGGAGCTGTCTCGGAGCTGGTGGGTCTGGGAGCTTCAGGGTCTTGGAGCTGGTCTGGGGGCTTTGGGTCTGAGGGCCGTGGGTCTGGGAGCTGTGGGTCTGGGAGCTGTGGGTGGTGGGTCTGGGAGCTGTGGGTTGTGGGTCTGGGAGCTGTGGGTTGTGGGTCTGGGAGCTGTGGGTTGTGGGTCTGGGAGCTGTGGGTCTTGGAGCTGTGGGTCTGGGGGCTGTGGGTTGTGGGTCTGGGAGCTGTGGGTTTTGAGTCTGGGAGCAGTGGGTTGTGGGTCTGGGAGCTGTGGGTCTGGGAGCTGTCTTATATTTATAATCCATTGACATAAACCAGGGGCGTCACTTGCAGACACCTGTTTCACTGATTCTGTTTTACTGCGGTGCGTGTTCTACAAAGGCCAAGCAGAACACTCATCTAATGACCTGAAAACTGCCGTCCGGCATTTTACAGTTTTACAGTTGTTGTTTTTTTTCACAGAGCCTTACTTTTTCATTTTTAACAGTTAATTGCTGTTCAGGAAATCACATTATAATCTTGTGATATAGGTATATTACTGTTAAATTACATTATTTTACTATTTAATTAATCATCATTTTTCTGTTTTTAATTACATTTTCTGAATTTGTAATTTTAATAAATAAATATATAAATAAACACACACATATTTTAGTTTTAGACCATTATTGAATATTTATGAAGTAGATCATTCAAACACATATTTATTCACAAATTGTTGTAACAACTCACAGATGTCCCTCTTGCTCAGCACAGTTCTTGCACTTATATTCTATGGAAATCACGTTTTGACTACAGCTAATGCAGGTTTTCCTTTTGGAAGATCATTCCCCATAACAGCACCTGGGAACATAAAAAATGTGATTTAGATATTTAGACATTCTGGAAAATATGAACAGCAATTCATGCCTCTTCTTGGCTCTGAATAAAAGTAAAATGTTATATTTAGACTGAAAAGGTTATACATTTCGATTGTCTTTCAGCAGATAACTTTGAGGAACACCAATAGAAAAGATCAAATGGTGCTGAATGATAGAAATGAGTGATATTAGTGATGGCTTGTGGACATGTTGTTATGGCTGGCTCTGGATCTGGGCCCTGTTCCCCCCTCTTTGTGTTTTTGTTCAGGGCATGTGAGTGGCAGGGGGTGACAGGGGGCGTGGCCAGCCTCTCCCCAGTGAGGCGGCCGAGACACACCTGCCACCCATCACCTAATCTACCTGCAGTATTTCAGACCTACTCACCACCACTCTTCCGGATTATTCAGTCATGTTCGGTGGCTGTCTCCATGAAGTTGTGATTTTTTCCTTACCTTGTGTTTTTGGCTGTACACTTACCTGCTCCTTCATCTGCCCAGAGCCAGGTGTCTTGTCCTTGCTCCTGGTGGTCCACCTGCTCCACTTAAGTCGGCCTGCTCCCGCCTCCACAGCCTTCTCTTAATTTTTGTAAAATAAAGTGTTAAACCTTCCTCGACTGGCGACTCTGCTTTGGGATTCACCTTAAATTCACTACACGTGAGCAAAATATTTTCTGTTAGAATTACAGTATCAGCCTCAGCCACATAGTTGATTATGTCCACTTCTTTTTTATTCCTGAAAGCATAACCAAATTTAGATGTCATCAACGCACAAACACAATCTATTAAATGACTTAACATGAAACATAACCATTCCATGCACATATACTTTGAATAACTGACTTTATATATATACATATACATATACATATACATATATATATATATATATACATTTACATATATATATAAAAAAATTCCCTGCTCACACTCCGCGGGTGGTCACATCCATCTCTGAGCTCGGGTCCTCTACCAGAGGCCAGGGAGCTTGAGGGTTCGGCGCAGTATCTTAGCTGTTCCTAGCACTGCACTCCTCTGGACTGAGATGTCTGATGTTCCTCCAGGGATCTGCTGTAGCCACTCCTCCAGTTTGGGGGTCACTGCCCCAAGTGCTCCGATCACCACGGGCACCACCTTGGCCTTCACCTTCCAGGCCTCTCCAGCTCTTCTCTGAGCCCTTGGTATTTCTCCAGTTTCTCATGTTCCTTTCTCCTGATGTTGCCATCACTTGGTATCGCCACATCAACCACCACGGCCTTCCTCTGCTCTTTATCCACCACCACGATGTCTGGTTGGTTTGCCATTACCATTCTGTCAGTCTGTATCTGGAAGTCCCACAGGATCTTCGCTCGGTCATTCTCTACCACCTTTGGAGGTGTTTCCCACTTTGACCTTGGGGTTTCCAGTCCGTACTCCGCACAGATGTTTCTGTACACTATACCAGCCACTTGGTTATGACGTTCCATGTCTGCTTTCCCTGCAGCATCTTACACCCTGCAGTTATGTGTTGGACTGTCTCAGGAGCTTCTTTGCACAGCCTACACCGTGGGTCTTGTCTGGTGTGGTAGATCTGGGCCTCTATCGCTCTGGTGCTCAGGGCCTGTTCCTGTGCAGCCATGATGAGTGCCTCTGTGCTGTCCTTTAGTCCGGCCCGCTCTAGCCACTGGTAGGATTTCTTGATATCAGCCACTTCAGTTATGTTCCGTTGGTACATCCCATGTAGAGGCTTGTCCTCCCATGATGGTCCCTCCTCCGGCACCTCACCTTCTGTTCCCCATTGCCTGAGACATTCACTGAGCACATCATCATCTGGGGCCTTATCCTTGATGTACTTGTGGATCTTGGATGTTTCATCCTGGATAGTGGCTCTCACGCTCACTAGTCCACGGCCTCCTTCCCTACGGCTAGTGTACAGTCTCAGGGTGCTGGATTTGGGATGGAACCCTCCATGCATGGTCAGGAGCTTTTGTGTCTTAACGTCTGTGGTCTGTATCTCATCCTTTGGCCATCTTATTATGCCTGCAGGGTATCTGATCACTGGCAGGGTGTAGCTGTTTATCGCCCGGGACTTGTTCTTGCCATTGAGCTGGCTTCTTAGGACTTGCCTTACTCGCTGGAGGTATTTGGCAGTTGCTGCTTTCCTCGTTGCCCCTTCGAGGTTGCCATTTGCCGGTTGTATTCCAAGGGTATATATATATATATACACATATATATATACACATATATATTTACACACATATATTATATATACACACATATATATATATTTATATATATATATATATATATATATATATATATATATATACACACACATACACACATACACCCTGAGTGATAGAGGCCCAGATATACCACACCAGACAAGACCCACGGTGTAGGCTGTGCAAAGAAGCTCCTGAGACAATCCAGCACAGAACTGCAGGGTGTAAATGCTTTCCCATAACCAAGTGTCCCATAGTGTACAGAAACATCTGTGTGGAGTACGGACTGGAAAGCCCAAGGTCAACATGGTAAACGCCTCCAAAGGTGGTAGAGAATGACCGAGCGAAGATCCTGTGGGACTTCCAGATACAGACTGACAGAATGGTAATGGCAAACCATCCAGACATCGTGTGGTGGATGAAGAGCAAAGGAAGGCCGTTGTGGTTGACGTGGCATCACCAAGTGATGGCAACATCAGGAAAAAGGAGCATGAGAAACTAGAGAAATACCAAGGGCTCAGAGAAGAGCTGGAGAGGCCTGGACGGTGAAGACCAAAGTGGTGCCCGTGGTGATCGGAGCACTTGGGGCAGTGACCCCCAAACTGGAGGAGTGGCTACAGCAGATCCCTGGAGGAACATCAGACATCTCAGTCCAGAAGTGCGCAGTGCTAGGAACAGCTAAGATACTGCGCCGAACCCTCAAGCTCCCTGACCCGAGCTCAGAGATGGATGAGAGAGACCCGCGGAGGGTGAGTTTTTATATATATATATATATATATATATATATATATGGGTTATATATTATAAGTTGAATATTGCAGATACATGCAAGTTAAGTTTCATTCACTCAGCTCTGAAAATGTCACGCCGATCATATCAAATATTCAGGACTGTTTTGTAACACTGGCATTGACTTGTAAAAAAAGTCCTTGTGCAAACCCAGGAGTTCTTTGTGTGCTTTCAGTTCTTCTGGTTTATTGCTGCTAATCATCAGCGTCTTCTGTTTTCATCAACACATAACCATAAGTTACATTAAGTTTACACCTTGTCTACTGCAGCCAACAGAAGATCCCCATTTCACTCATAAAATTGGGATGTTTTCAATAGTTTCCTTTCTTTTCTGTGCTGACAGTGCTTGTGTCCCTCAGGGTGAAATGGACGTTCCACTGCAGAGCGTGACGACACGTGCAGTGCTGCAAAGGGTTAATACTCCATCCAGATCATTGAATAGATCCATGGTTTTAGAGCTGAGCGTTTTAACTTCACTCTGACAAACTTCAAGAGCCATGATGCCCCGCTGCTCCGCGTTGCATTGTGGGAAATGAGGTCTTTATCTTCGCTGCGTTTCCTTTTCACTGTGACCGCTGTAATCTCTCTGAACTACACTTCCCATGATGCCTCGGTCGTTCCTCCCTTCCTGCTCGCTTCCTGCAGTCTGGGCCCTGCCGCTGCCGTGTGAACCGACGGGACACCGACTCCGAACCGAGCCCACTGCCGCGACCGAGGCCTTCTCAGCGGCATGTGGCTCCGCGGCTGCTCCGCCGAAGCCCCCACGGTGTCCTGAAGAGTCCCGAGCCGGAGAGGAGCGCTGTCACACGGACTACACCTCTGGGCCCGTCCCGCTGGCGATGCTCCGACACTAGACCTGGGATCCTCTGTCACAGCGGCCGAACACGAGCGGTGTGCCCGCGCCTCCGCTGCAGGTGAGAGCCGCTTCACCTGGGCCCCCGGTGCCGCGGAGCCGCGGTGCCGCAGTGGGACGGGGCTGGAGCTGGAGGTGCCCCTTTGTTTGAGGGAAACTACTGCTGCTGGTGAAGAAAGCACTGGAACCAGAACATACAAGCAAAGCACTTCATGCACAAACAGGAGCAAATTGTAACTTAGGCAGCACAACTTTTTGGTAGAGACTGGGTTATAGTTATAATAATAATAATAATAATAATAACATCTGTGCCAAATCAGATTTAGCTTGTGTCTCTGTGATGAAAAGAGTTTCCCCTTTGGGAAGTTATTCTGATTCTGACGTCAACATTTTCAAGTTATCCATATTATCTGTGAAACATTTCATGCATGGATCTTCTGCACATTCAATTTAGATTTATTCAAAAATATGCAACTGGCATTGACAGTCCTGGTGGTTTCCTGTGGTCCATAGTCTTGTGCAGTCAGGTGTTGTGCCGTCCTTTACTGGCTGCACAGTTGTATATCACAGATATAGGTCACAATATATTTGTTAACATAATAGTTATCATAGCAACTCTACGTTTTCCATCTGAGGTTTTTATTTGGACTTGATTGGTAAATTGAGGCATTTTTGTTACAATGTTAATTGAATTTATTTTATTTGATCTTATTCTTACTCTTATGCATGCCTATCTTATTATATTTTATTCATTGTTTTATGTTGCACCTTACGCCGAAGCAAGTTCCTATGTTTGTGAATTTTGATCACTGACTATGGCAATAAACCCATTCTGATTCTGAATTAATGAAAAAGTATTCAGTATCTTACTCTTTTCTCATGTTGTGCACCTGTAGATAATTGTATCCAACTTTTTCCAAATTCTTTTTCTTTTTATTCTTTTAGAGTTTATTTGCTATTTGAACTCTGCTGTTGCAACTCTGTAATGTTTCCATTGTGGAACAGGTAAATACGGTTTTATTGATGTTTTTTTACCTTAGCTTATGACATATTGTGTCAGTTTACCTTCCAAATCTTAAACCACTAGATTGTTTTGCCCATTTCTTGGCTGGTTCTATCCATACATTGCAGAGTCTGAATTTTCCCTTTTAAACGTATTTACAGTGCACGTCAATTCTGAGAGTGTGAATTTGGCAAAGCTTTGGTGCCAAGCAGCTGCAGCATGAGGACGAGGCTCCTGTTATTTCACTGAAATAGCTCTGACTGATGCCAAATGTGTTTTCTCAAAATTCAATCATGCAATCCTCCGTACAGCACACGCCACAAGTTTGTCAAAGCTGTTGGTTGGGATTGTTAACTAAATTCAAATATGTGTACTTGACTTTAGAGCTGCACAGTATATAAAAATATATTGTTATTGCACTTATTATTATTGCGACATGCATATTGCAAAGATGCACAATCATTTCTATGGTTAAATTCTTTAATCAAGTGTTTTTTTTTGTGGCCGAGCTTGTTTTTACCAATCAGACAACCCTTAAACCCACGCTAAAAGTGACAGACGCATTTAAATATGAGAAGCACACAACTACAAGCGATAAAATTGTATTAATAAAATTAATGTATTCATTTTATTTTAGGAAAAATACTGTATCTTTAATTATGATTTTTCTGACCAGTGTGGTTGTGATTAGATTTGCTATTTATGCTTTAATAATTGGATTCTGTTCAAATTCACATTTTAAATGTAATTGTCACGTTCAGTGTTTGTCATATTCAAACGTGTCTTTTTCACTTTTTTGTCACTTGTAATTCAATTCATAATCACAACAGTTGCCTCGATGGGCCACAGATAGAAAGCAGTTCAATGTCCAAGAGAACTGATCAAATGGATAACTGTCTCAGAGCGCCCCCTGTCCTTGACCCTCGTTCTCGAAAAAAAAAAAAACTACTAAAGAACCCTGTGGGAAAATGTCTAAACCTCAGGAGAACCACATGAAGGAGAGATCCTCCTCCCACAGACGGACAGACTGCAGATGGACCAGAACCATCAAGAAGAAGGAAGGTGGATCATCTAGTGCAGAGAGAACTCCTCTAGGCAGATGAGGAACAGTTCATCTAGTGTAGAGAGAGTTCCTCCATATCTGCCTGGAGGAACAGTTCATCTAGTGTAGAGAGAGTTCCTCCATATCTGCCTGGAGGAACAGTTCATCTAGTGTAGAGAGAGTTCCTCCGGCAGATGAGGAACAGTTCATCTAGTGTAGAGAGAGTTCCTCCGGCAGATGAGGAACAGTTCATCTAGTGTAGAGAGAGTTCCTCCAGGCAGATGAGGAACAGTTCATCTAGTGTAGAGAGAGTTCCTCCAGGCAGATGAGGAACAGTTCATCTAGTGTAGAGAGAGTTTCTCAAGGCAGATGAGGAACAGTTCATCTTGTGTAGAGAGAGTTCCTCTAGGCAGATGAGGAACAGTTCATCTTGTGTAGAGAGAGTTCCTCTAGGCAGATGAGGAACAGTTCATCCAGTGTAGCGAGAGTTCCTCCAGGCAGTTGAGGAACAGTTCATCTAGTGTAGAGAGAGTTCCTCCAGGCAGATGAGGAACAGTTCATCCAGTGCAGAGAGAGTTCCTCCAGGCAGATGAGGAACAGTTCATCTAGTGTAGAGAGAGTTCCTCCAGGCAGATGAGGAACAGTTCATCTAGTGTAGAGAGAGTTCCTCCAGGCAGATGAGGAACAGTTCATCCAGTGCAGAGAGAGTTCCTCCAGGCAGATGAGGAACAGTTCATCTAGTGTAGAGAGAGTTCCTCCAGGCAGATGAGGAACAGTTCATCTAGTGTAGAGAGAGTTCCTCCAGGCACATGAGGAACAGTTCATCTAGTGTAAAGAGAGTTCCTCCAGGCTTGTCTCGTTTTATGTCACGTTCAGTTGTGTTTGTCATATTTAAACTTATCTTTGTCACTTTTAGCCGTGTTTGGGTGCATTGCGTGCCATTTGTTCGTTGCTGATGTGTTTGTGACGCTTTTGGATGCATTTTTATCGCTTTTGCCGCTTGTTTCAGAACAAGCAAATCCAAACTACAGTGTTAGCAGTTTTTATCATCTGCTCAGAGGCTTCAGAGGCTAAACAACAGGAGAAAGTGTATTTGAACAGACAGCTGCATTAAAGAGACAAACAGTCAATCGCGATACGACGATTTCACTAAAATAGCAGATTGTCACAGAGACGAGCTCCCTTTTTTTCTTTTTTTTTTTTTTATCACCGCATCGCCAGATCAACCCACCACATGCTGCCCTTCCAAACCAAGTGCAAGCTTCTCAAACCTCGCAGAAGACATTTGATACTTGGGGAAGAAGCACTACAACCACTTATGACTACTATTTAGACCTTGGGCGTAGAGATGTGATTAGTGGGCACTGTGTTAAGAAAAAGAAAAAAAAAACGTGACACATTCTTCCTATAGAACTCCCTCCAGACATGGGATTTCATTGTCCTCCATTTTAAGTACATATATTCTCCCATTCCTCATCTGTTAAAACAAAAGTACTGTACTTCCTCTTTCCCACTTTATTTTCGAATAGCTGTTCAGATTATTGATGCATTTATGTAATTTGGATATTATTCCCCTTGAAAGTTCAGATTTTTCAATCAGAGGGCATCATTGCTTTGTTTAATTTCTTGATAGTAACGCCTCCTTATATTTACCTGTAAAAATCTTGTGTTTGTAAGTGATTTCTTCAACATATCAAAGCTTTTAATTTGATGTACTTCTACAATCTGGTAAAAAACTTCATTCTTGATATTCACTTTTTCACTTTTTAGACATTTTTGAAATGTCTAAAACAGTACTAAAGGACATAAATAATGTGAAACTGCTTAAACGTGCTGAGCGAGTGTGGGGAAAATATACAACGATTTATCTTGCTCTGTTTAGATGACTTTTAAAACAAATAGGACTCACGTGTTGTCTCTCGCTCTCTCTCTCTCAGGCAGTTCCATGGTACAAGCCACAGTTTAAAAAGACTTAGAGCGGGGCAGGGGCCCAGTGTGGAGCAGGTTCCACAGTGGGGCAGGGGCCCAGTGTGGAGCAGGTTCCACAGGAGCCAAATGCTCTTTAGTTTATGTAAATCACCCTAATATTAAGGCTGCCCAATATAGCAAAAAATATCATTATCACATTTGTTATTTGCAATGCAGGGGGGGTTAATATAAAATTAAACATATAAAAATACAATTGTACAATAACTATTATAACAGTCACCACAAGGTTGTAGTACAGACATCAAACCAGCTAGCAGCAGCCCTGACCCCTAGCCACATTCAAAAGTCTATTGAGGAACAAACAAGCGCCTGTGAAAGGTTACGTGCTGTTTCGGCCTGCTTAGACAGCTGAGTGTTGACTCTGAATCCTACACCGGTGTGAAGCTGCTGAACAGCAGTGAGGGAGTCGACAATGAACCGGCGTGCTCTGCGCCTCACAACTGAGGCCGGGCAGCCAACATCTCTGTGTGGAGCCTCGTCGTGCGCGATGGACGCTGATTGAAGACAATGGATCCTAAGCCTGTTAGCATGCTAAAACTCTGGCCTACACCAGTGTAAAGCCCCTGGCATCATTGGGACTAGCGCTGGATCAAACATACATGCCATTAGAACCAAGCCGGTCAGTGTTTTTTGTCACCAAGTTTGGAGGCTGATATGTGTAGTGGATACCTGAAAGAAAAGTTGGGTCGGGACGATAAATTCCGTAAAATTCAGACTTCACAGCTCTGTTCACACACTTGTTGAATGTAATGAAGTTGCGGACATGTCTGTGGCAGAGCTTTGGCCAGCCGGCGTGTTTGTGAGGACACTGCTACAGGTGGTCTGAGTCAGTCCGAAGCACAAACAATGCTTCTGCTCAAGGAGCTGATGGAACTCCGTGAGCAACAGGCACGTGTGATCTGACTGTTTATGACAAATAATCGTATTACATTATACAGTGTACAAGCTTTGAGCCCAGGCAATGGAGTCGCTGACCAGGCCAGCCATCTTGTAGTTGATGAAATATTAAATGACTAAATAATGTGTCTTCAAGAAACTTTTCAAGCTTTTCAAACAAGTCTTGGATAAACTAAAGTCCTTGCTTAGGGGATTTTCATGAAGCTGGTGAATCCACCACAGATCTCAGTTCAAGAATTATCTGTGGTAGAATGTCTGGTGGTGTAGCCATCCTTTGGAACACTAAATATGCCCTGGTGTCAAGGTTTTAAGACTTAATGTAGATTGGTAGTTGTGACACTTCAGTATTATGGGTCCTGGGTGTTGAGGGGGCTTTGGTGCTAGTGAGCGGTGAGCGTGGTCCAGTTTGATGTTCTCCGCTTTCATCATCCTTTTGCGGAAAGAGGGCAGCCGCTTTTACATAAATGTAACCGTGTCTGTCCCTTCTCTGTTTTCCGGGTGACCGACCCCCTGTAGGTTACATCTGCAGTTGTGATTATCCAAATCATCTGTGTGGTCAATTAACTGTCGGTTAATTAACTCATTTTTTTTTTCCAAGGATAGTCACCTTAGACTGGAGCGTTGTCATGGTGTCTTCCAGTTCAGAGACTCTGCTCTCAGCAGCGAGCACAGAGTCACTTCTAGCATCAACTGCCCTCCTGGAAGTGATAGAGAGATGAGTAACATCGGTGGGATTTTCCTGGTTAAATAAAGGTTAAAAAAAAAAATCTTAAAAGGCTTCTGTTTGACAGACAATTGCCACAAAAAGTAGAACAATCTGGCAAGGTGACAGAATGCAGAAGTACACACAAAACAGATCTAAATTGCAGCTGGGCAGGCCAACTGCGTTTCCACAGAGCAGAGCTGGGTGTTGGTCGCCTGGATAAGGGTGTGGTGTCTGTTCTGTGTCACGACTGTGCTAATCCTGCAGAGGGCGCACTGTGTACAGCCTGTTGGCTTCGACTTTCCTTGTGTTATTTAGCTGATAACACTTTTATTGTGAAGATGAACATGAATTAAGATGTGTTTCAGTTTTTTTTTTTCAGTTTTCTTTTTAGCCTGAGCTCCAAACTTTGGGCAGTGCAGCGATGTTTGTGAAAACATCTACAAACAAACCACAGCTTTGCTTTTCTGGAGGATTTGAATTTAAATTTACCCATGTCGCTGAAAAGAAAGCATAATCCAATACCAAGAACAAATGATAATGTGCACGTGTGGGTACAGTCTTAAAGACGTAAGCGAAGAGCGTGTAGCGTAAAATAGGACTGTATACTCTCGACAGCTACTGCCTCAAAGCGGAGGGCCAGCGCGGCAATATTTAATAACATAGTTCATAAGTAGAAACCTGACCAAATACACATGGCATACATTTTAAGACTAGCTTACAACAAATTTAAGACCAAATGCTAAGATTTTATCAAATTTAACTCAACTTACTTTACTTTACTTGCATCTTTTGCTGGATTTCCAGTTTCATAGTCTACCCTAAGGACATTCATTCATTCATTCATTCATTTTCTACCGCTTATTCCCGTTAGGGGTCGCGGGTGACTGGAGCCTATCCCAGTGACTTTGGGCCTTAGGCGGGGTACACCCTAAGGACATTTACAATATTATTTTGCAATGTGCAACATTCTTCACATAATAATTATTAAAAAAAACATCTCTTGAATCACTTACCCACAAGTAGAAAACAACTAACTTCAGGCTTGCTGTCCTGGCTTCCCTGCGTGATCTTCCGCCGAGACATGACTTATTCCTCTCCACATGGTTGAATTCAAGCCCTTACTGTGTTTGGATAAGGAGGGCGCCCTGTCTCAAGACGCAAACCCAGCTGTCTGACACTGGGCCCAACATTGCGGATTACGGTCCAATGTTGGGACAAAAATCCATTGGTAATCCTCAGATTTCATGACACCTTGCACACAGTCAAGGCACCCAGTGCCAGAGGCAGCAAAACGACCCCAAAACATCTTTGAACCTCCACCATATTTGACTGTAGGTGCGGTTCTTTTCTTTGTAGGCCTTGTTCAGTTTTCAGTAAACAGTAAAATGATGTGCTCTAGCTTGGTCTCATCTGTCCTCATAACGTTTTCGCTGAATGATTTTGGCTTACTCGCATACATTTTTGGCAAACTGCAGTCTTGCTTTTTGATGTCTCAGTGTCAGTAATGGGGTCCACCTGGGGCTCCTGCCATAGCCTTTCATTTCATTTAAGTTTGGACACAGATCGGTTTATCTGCTTTCAGGTGTAATTTTTACATTTTTATATCACTAAAAGCTGATATTTATATTACCCACATCTGTTACGAGCATCACATGCTTAAACAAACTTATTTATTCACAATTTTGAAAGGCTGACAATAACTTTATCCAGCCCACTTTTGGAGTTTTGTGTGAAATTATGTCAAATTGCTTCTTTTTTTTTTATGTTTTTGATTTGATCAGTACATACAAAGGAAATAAATATGAGCATAGCGAAAAATGTGGATTTGCAATACTTTTGCCAACACTTTTAGACTGTATTTTAAGAACCGCCTGCACACCGCCTAATGTGCAAACTTTGTGATTTTATTCGAACAACGCTTCAGCACTATCTTTTTCCATTTATAGGAAAATATTGATTGGTTTTATTTTATTAATCTTGTCAAAGGAAATATAAAATGGCTTTCAATATACATTTTCTGATTATAATCAATATATACCGCTTGGGGGCAGAGTGGATAACACACTCTGCTCCGGCTCCGGTGATTTGCTGCAGTGTCCTTCACTCTCTCATCCGTTGTGTTTCGCGCTGTACTGTGGGGCTGCACAATATATCGCACAAGTGTCAATGTCGCAGTATTGGCTGACGCAATAACGATATCTCAATAAACTAAATATATCACAGTAACTCCAAAGTCTTTCATCTGATAGAAGTGTTCTGTTTTTAAATGAAAACACTGAAAAGAGCAAATCATGAATAAAATCTAGCTTTTTCAAACTAAATTAGCCTCGGTTTTGTATTTGTTGGTTTTTATTTGAATATAACAGATTATTGCACCAAAATAGGACTGCAATAATTATTAGAATAATAGTGAGTTAGAATAAGTATTTTGATGATGGTCGTCGTTCTCTGGACTAAACAGACACAAACAGAAACTTTTGCTTTACACTATTAAAGAAAAAGAGCAAAAAAAAAGAATAGACCATTTCTGATTTGAATAAATAATAAGCTTTATTCATAATATTCTCTATCTAGAACATGTATTAGTTAAAAATGTTAGTTTATCTACAATAGAAATAATCGCTGACTTATTGACGACTATAATAATAGTTATTGTCAGCCTTAGTCAAAAAGTGTATTTAAATATCAGAATTAGGGCTGCGCAATATATCGGGTATAATATTGTTAGCGCACTTGTTATCATGATATGAACGATATATCGCGATATATGTACAGAAGTACTCAAGTGTTTAAGTGTTTTCAGTTAAATCTCTTGCTTCAAAATCCTAACTTTTTTCATAATTTTATACACACATTAATGTAGGTGAATAAAATGTCTGAAATGTTTAAAATGCCTCAGTAATGTATTTTTATGGTTTACAGAGTAACGGACAAAGCAACTCCAGGTTTTAACTCTCTAAGGTCTCCAATGTGTGTGTATTTGTACCTAAGCAGCTATATTTTAAAGTAAGAAGAGTTATCTTTCATATGTGGAAATGAAAATAAAAATATGCAAATGAAGAAAAAATATCGCAATACTTGACACCCATGTCGCACTAATTTTCCATATCGCACAGCCCTAATCAGAATAATATCAATATCTCAGATCTTAATAACCATATCACATATAATGCTAGATAAGTCTGTTACTTTAAGTCCGGGAGCAGGACCACACTCATCCACGCCCCGGTCACACACACCAGCGTCCGTTGTTTCGTGCCCCTCCCTCCCACCTTCTTCTACTTGTTGGTCTTATCTCCTTGTCGGGGGCATCGAGGGCCCCATCGTTAGAAGCCCCAAAGCTGCATTCATCATCTACTCTTGCATTTTATCGTTGTCACCACAGGCGAAACTTATTTTTAAATTCTTTTTTGTTTTTGGTCAGTTTGCTCTCTCTACATATCGGCTTTCATGTGGAAACAACAAACTTGAACAATCTGCTCTTATTCTTTTTTTTTTCTTTTTCTCCCGCTTATTTCCGTTAGGGGTCGCGGGTGACTGGAGCCTATCCCAGTGACTTTGGGCCTTAGGCGGGGTACACCCTGGACAGTGGCCAACTCGTCACAGCAAACACAGAGACATAGACATGGACAGACAACCATTCACTCTCACATTCACACACTATGGACAATTTAGAGTTGTCAATTAACCTACACAGTCATGTCTTTGGACGGTGGGAGGAGCCGGAGAACCCGGAGAGAACCCAGGGTAACACGGGGAGGACATGCAGACTCCACCCAGAGAGATCGTGTGATGTTGGGGTGGTCCAGGATTCAAACCCACGATCTCCTTATTGAGAGGCAGAAGCTCTAGCCGCTCTGCCACCGTGCACCCCCAGTCTGCTCTTAAATATATATTTTTTTTATTTCATTGAATCCACTTTTTCAGATTTAAATGTCCCATTTTTGGCCATTTTTACTCATAAAATGCCTTATTTCTACATGAAAACAGGACATGATGAAAAACGTTTATGTGAGTAAACTACAGGAGAGGTTTGCAATTTTTTCCTTTTCATCTGTAGTGTCTCACCTTAAACTTTCTGCGTCCAAGCTCGAGGCTGTGGTCCTCGCTGGTGAATTTCCAATATCGTGCAGCCCTACTGTACTGCCATGTCTAATAAAGCCAACCCCCTTTGCTTCTCTGTTCTCAGGTTAGATGATGGAGCGCTCAGGCAGCATCCAGGTGGACATCCCGGACTTCAGTAACTCGGTCCTGACCCACCTGAACCAGCTCCGGGTGCAGGGGCGGCTCTGCGACATCGTGGTCCACGTGCAGGGCCAGAGCTTCAGGGCACACAAGGTGGTGTTGGCCGCTAGCTCCCCGTACTTCCGCGACCACATGTCCCTCAGCCAGATGAGTACAGTTTCCCTCACCGTCATCCGGAACCCATGCGTGTTCGAGCAGCTGCTGTCCTTCTGCTACACCGGGCGGCTCTGTCTGCAGCTAGCCGACATCATTAGCTACCTGACGGCGGCTAGCTTCCTCCAAATGCAGCACATCATAGACCGGTGCACTCAGATCCTGGAGGGGATCCACCTGAAGATCAGTCTGGCAGACCTGGAGGAGGAGCAGCGAGAGGAGGGGCCGCGGACAGGTGAGGACGGATGTTAAAGGTGTTGGCCCGGCTTCTACGCCCCGCACAGGGTTGACCTGGTGCTGCACCTGTTGTTCTGTTGGTTCGTTCCACCAGGTCCACCTTTTTGTTCATCACTTTGTTTTTTGGTCACGGGGTCTTGTAAGGGTTCCTTCTTTAAAAAATTATCTAACAATTTAATTCTAAAGAAATAATAATAATTAGAAAGTAACAACAACAACAAAAGTAACAAGTAAAACAACAACAGCTTTGAACTCTTACTTGTGTCTCCTGTGTCCTTTTAAATGTGTTTGGCTTGTACAGGGTCACCTTTTTCTTTGGATGCAGAGTTTTTCATTTTTGTGCGAGGTGTTCTGCCTTTCCGTACAAATATTGAGACTGTTTTGTCCCACTTTTCAAATAGCCAGCTGGGGATGGAAATTGTCTGGAATAGATGGAGAAACCTGGGCAAAATATTCACTTTAATGGTTTCAGTCTTTTTATTTAGATTTAAGTCTGGAATAAGAGTCAATTTTTATAGGTTTTTTTCTTTATAGTGGGAAACAGAGGAGTATAATTGTATCCTAAAATTATATAAGTACATATATATATATATATATATATATATATATATCACGGTGGCAGAGCGGCTAGAGCTTCTGCCTCTCAATAAGGAGATCGTGGGTTCGAATCCCAGACCACCCCAACATCGTGGTTTCGAATTCTAAACCACCCAAACATCACTCGCTCTCTCTGGGTGGAGTCTGCATGTCCTCCCCGTGTTACCGTGGGTTCTCTCCGGGTTCTCCGGCTTCCTCCCACCGTCCAAACACATGACTGTGTAGGTTAATTGACAACTCTAAATTGTCCCTAGTGAATGAATGTGAGAGTGAATGGTTGTCTGTCCTTGTCTGTCTCTCTGTGTCAGCCCTGGGACGAGTTGGCCACTGTCCAGGGTGTACCCCGCCTAAGGCCCAAAGTCACTGGGATAGGCTCCAGTCACCCGCGACCCCTAACAGGAATAAGCGTCCCGTGAATGAATGAAAAAAAAATGAATGAATATATATATATATATATATATATATATATTTTATATATGTATATGTGAATTTTGGTTAGTGAATGTGTCTGAATTTGTGGATCCCCTAATTGTGCATTCTTCACCTTTGTGATTATAAATAGTTTTAGTTTCATTTGTATAAAATTGTTATGTCTCTACATTGTATCCTTAACATTAAAAAAGAAGGAAATATAGATCAACTTACGACTGAATAATTATTCAGGCCCACGCACACGCCACCTCCCCCTCGCTCGGCTCCCTCTCTCTCGCTTCCTCCTCGCTCTCCTCCTCGCTCACCTCCCTCTCTCTCGCTTCCTCCTCACTCTCTCCCTCGCTCCCCTCCCTCTCTCTCGCTCTCCCCCTCGCTCGCCTCCCTCTCTCTCGCTTCCTCCTCACTCTCCCCCTCGCTCCCCTCCCTCTCTCTCGCTCTCCCCCTCGCTCGGCTCCCTCTCTCTCGCTTCCTCCTCGCTCTCCTCCTCGCTCACCTCCCTCTCTCTCTCACTTCCTCCTCGCTCTCCTCCTCGCTCACCTCCCTCTCTCTCGCTTCCTCCTCACTCTCTCCCTCGCTCCCCTCCCTCTCTCTCGCTCTCCCCCTCGCTCGCCTCACTCTCTCTCGCTTCCTCCTCACTCTCCCCCTCGCTCCCCTCCCTCTCTCTCGCTCTCCCCCGCGCTCGCCTCCCTCTCTCTCGCTTCCTCCTCACTCTCCCCCTCGCTCCCCTCCCTCTCTCTCGCTCTCCCTCTCGCTTGCCTCCCTCTCTCTCGCTCCCTCCTCACTCTCCCCCTCGCTCGCCTCCCTCTCTCTCGCTCCCTCCTCACTCTCCCCCTCGCTCTCCTCACTCACTCTCGCTCCCTCCTCCCTCTCCCCCTCGCTCTCCTCACTCACTCTTGGCTCTTTCGGGGTTTCTCCGCTGTACAGAATTTTCATTCATTCATTTTCTCCCTCTTGTTCTCGTTAAGGGTCGCGGGTGACTTTGGGCCTTAGGCGGGGTACACCCTGGACAGGGACCAGCCCGTTGCAGGGTTAACACAGAGACATGGACAAGAGCAGGCAGCCGTTCACTCTCACATTCATTCACTCGAGGCATATGTGTTAACTCATAATCAGGCAGCCACCGTCAGAATTCAGCTTGAAACCACATGCTTTTACTGTTGTATGTTGTAGACCTGTTCATTAAAAAGCTCCAAACAAACCATCTGTCACTATTCAATTCAAATTATATTCATTGCACAGCCGGATTGTTATTTTAAAAAAAATGTATTTGAATTGCAATTTTGATTTAAGTCAAGTACCAAAATACAGCAAGACTCTTCGCAAAAGATCCGTCAAACTTAATTTAACACCTGATTGTCATTGTTCTTTTTACTATATTATTTGCAGAATACTACACCCAAAGGTTACTTAGAAGTTACTCTCTTTTAAGTAGTTTGATTTCACATTAATAATAATCTTTATTTGTATAGCCCTTTTCTGAAAGTGACATTAAGATGCCGTTGTCCTCTGTGCTGTCCAGGGTCTTTGCGTGCTCGGCCTCTGGAGTCCGTGGTCCGCTCTGGACACAGTCTGCGTCTGTTGGGGCCCAGAGCAGAGGAGGCAGAAACCCCACCCGAGGAACCTCCCAGCCCCCCTCCACCCGTGGAGCACAGCGGGGCGAAAGAACCCATCCTTCGTATCAACCGTGCGGGACAGTGGTACGTGGAGACCAGCAGCGAGCCAGAGCGGAGCACCAGTGTGGACGACTGCAGCCAAGACGGTGAGGAGTAGGGCCCCACAGGGTCCCTGTGCCATCTGAGGATGTTCGATTAAAAAAAAAAAAAGAAAATGTATTCACAAGACTTACTACAGTGAAACGGTTTGATTTCCCGTTTTCAATTTGATCCCAAAATTGATTTCATATATTGAATGAAATACAGCCTCGGAGTCTGGTTTCTTTATTTAATTCACCTTTATTTGTTTTGCACATCGCACAAGCTGGTCCAAGGCTGCACCAACAGCTCGAGTGACATGAAGGGCCACAGAATCAGAAAGGTTTTATTGCCATTGTCCATGAACAAAATTCTACTAGGAACTTGCTTCTGCAGTAAGGTGCAACATATCTCAATGTATTATAATATAAACTATGCTAAAATAAGAAGAAAATTAGGGTTTATAAAATTACAGTCGTATGAAAAAATTTGGGCACCCCTGATCATTTTCAAGATTTTCTTTTATAAATCATTGGTTGTTCGGATCAGCAGTCTCAGTTAAATATATCATACAGCAGACAAACACAGTGATATTTGAGACGTGAAATGAAGTTTATAGGATTTATAAAAAGTGTGCAATAATTACTTAAACAAAAGTAGGCAGGTGCATAAATTTGGTCACCCTTGTTGTTTTATTGATTGTAATACCTTTAGCACTAATTATTGGAACACAAAATTTGTTTGGTAAGCTCACTGACCCTTGACCTACACACACAGGTGAAGCCAATCATGAGAAAGGGTATTTAAGGTGGCCAGTTGCAAGTTGTTCTCAACAGACCTACATGATCCTGCTGCAGATGGTGTCACTGTGCATCGATGACTAGTCAGTGCACTTTTCACCAGGAGATGCTGTTTGGGAGAGTAATGCGACAGAAGCCTTTTCTGAGCACATGCCACAGTCACTTGAGGTACACTAAAGCACATTTGGACAAGCCAGCTTCATTTGGGAATAAGTTGCTGTGGACTGATGAAACTAAATTTGAGTTATTTGGACATAACAAAGGGCGGTATGAATGGTGGAAGAAGAGCACAGCATTCCAAGACAAACACTTGCTCCCACAGTAAACTTAGGTGGTGGTTCCATCCTGCTGTGGGCCTGTGTGGCCAGTGCAGGGACTGGAGTCTTGTTAAAGTTGAAGGTCACATGGATTCCAGTCAATATCAGCAGATTCTTGCAAACAATGTTCAAGAATCAGTGACAAAGTTGAAGTTGCACCGAGGCTGGATACTTCAACAAGACAACGACCCTAAACACGGCTCAAATTCTACTGAGGCTTTCATGCAGAGGAACAAGTACAACGTTCTGGAATGGCCTCAGTCCCTAGAGCTGAATATTATTGAAAATCTGAGGTGCGATTTAAAGTGGGCTGTCCATGCTCCGAAACCATCAAACCTGACTGAACTGGAGATGTTTTGTAAAGAAGAAATACCTTCAACCTGAATCCAGACCCTCATTGGAAGCTACAGGAAGCGTTTAGAGGGTGTTATTTCTACAAAAGGAGGATCTACTTATTATATATTATATATTGATATAATTTTTCTGTTGGGGTGCCCTAATTTATGCATACTGCCTACTTTTGTTTAAGTAATTATTGCACACTTAATTTCACTTCTCACTGTGTTTGTCTGCTATATGATATATATAACTGCAATTGCTGATCCAAACAACTAATGATTTATAAAGGAAAATCTTGAAAATGATCAGGGGTGCCCAAACTTTTTCATACGACTGTATATGTGTAGATTAAAAGTACATATATATAGAACAGGCTGCACAATATTTAAAAAAAATTGTTATCATTATCACACGTTATTATTGCGATGTGCATATCACAAAGGTGTGCGATAATTTCAAATGGTGTGCACCCAAGCTTGTTTTACCTCTGACCAATCACACTCAAATATTCACCCCAAAAGCACCGTTTTGCCAAGTACAGACGCGGCAAGTGAATCCTCAGAACTTTTTTCATTATTTCATACAAACATATATGAAGGTGAAAAAAATGTCTGAACTGTTTAAAATGCCTCAATAACGTATTTTTATGGTTTGCGTAAAAATGGACAAAGCAACTCTAGGTTTTAACTCTCCAAAGGTCTCCATTGTGTGTATTTGTACCTAAGCAACTATGTTTTAAAATAAGAGTTGAATAATCCTTTATACCTGGAAAAGAAAAGGAAAAAAATATTTGTAAGGAAAGAATGAGGAAAAAATATTGCGATGATAATGTTATCTCAACACATGACTCCCATATCACACTAATGTCCCATATCGTGCAGCCGTACTTTCGATTCAGTGCCAGGCCTCAGAGACAGAGGGATGTGGTGGGTCGAGCATGGATGTGTGTGGCCTGGAGACACCAGGGATGAGAGGGAGACGAGGAACAGGTGGACGAGTCGCGTCTGTGTCAATACTCCGCTCACAGAGCACACGTGTCACTAAGGACATTAAAAGGTTATGTTTAAAAAAGAGTTATTTTCACACAGGCAGTCATGCAACATTTTGTCCCAGTTTGTTCCTTTTGCTTGTGCTCTATGTGCACAGAATCCCTTCCCAGGTTAACAGGTCAAGTAAAAATTGGAAGAATGAAAGTTAACGGCCACTGATGGAGTTTATTCAGGAAGACAATAAAATCTAATAAATTACATTTAAAGTACACCCTAGTCAAGAGTTAACTGGAAATTCTCATTGGGCCTTATTTAAAACATTATGGCTTATGATCTAATCATGACAAAACATACTTTGTCCATAGGATATGAAATTTAAGCAGGTTTCAGAATTAAATAATGTTGCACAGAACTGCTGCTGGATGTGAGTCTTTATGTTAAAATGCATCAGACAACTCTGCAAATCTGCTGTCGAGGGGAAAAACACCATGACCCTGATTTGAACACATTTAATATCATGATTATATAAATGTTTTATTAGTAGTAGTATTAGATATCTACCTAAACTGAATTATAGCTGATTACTCTGTTTTATACAGCAATCTGTTAACCAACATAAACAAAAATGTGATAGTACCGGCAAAAGAATAAAACTACTGTCACCCCTGTTCCATGAGCCAAGCAACTTGTAAAACACTGTCATCTTCACTGGAGAGCATTAATATAAATGTGCCTCCTACTGCTCATTCCACAATCTAAAAGAACCGCCTTATCTGCTGTGCTCCTTCTCTCCACACTCATACATCTCTAAGACAAAGTGCAGAGTCCCGAAGCTACCGTTTTTTCGCCAGAAACAGTAACTACCGTAATTGTGTGTGAATCAACACTATATTACTACTGTAAAAACTTTTTATCAGCAATTTCTTACAGTGTTTTCCTGCGTACCCTCCTTTTAGGCTACAAAGTTATAAAACATGCACATGTGGCTGGAACTAGGGCTGTGCGATGTGGCAAAAAATGATTAGCACGATTTTCTTGGGGCAGATCATGGTTTTAATTTTATCACAATTTGTGTTCACTTTGTATTTTTCTATTGCCTTTAATAGAGCTGATTAGATTATGTTTTAATAATAGAATTATGTCGCTTTTAGCCACATTTTTGTCGTTTTTCAGTTTGTATTGCACCTTTGTCGTCTTTAGTTGCGTGTGTTGTTTGTTGGCGTGTTTTTGTTCCCTACAAATCCAAACTACAGTGTTAGCCGTTTTTATTCAAATCAAAGCAAGACATTTTATTGTTTGTGAAAGAAACGATTGCACTTCAAACACTGCAGTCTTTGTGATTTGCTAAGTACATCCAATAAAATTTTACTTTTGTGTGGATTTGGTTTAATTGTGCAGCTCTGGCCTTTAAGAGGTAAATAAAGTCATCTGCTCAGAGGCTTCAGAGGCTAAACAACAGGAGAAAAAGTGTGTTTGAACAGACAGCTGCATTAAAGACACAAACAGTCAACCACGATACCACCATTTCACAAAAGTAGATGATTATCACAGGGACCTGCTCACGTCCCATAGCTCGGCCCTAACCCGAGCGCTAACAGAGTCTGACAGATAACTGTTCAGCGCTGATGCTCAGGTGTCATGACGGCAGTTTCTTGATCCGTCTGCAGTGGACCGAGTGCATATAAAGACTGAGCGCGTGGAGGACTGGATGGGGGCGGAGTCGCAGCCGGAAGAAGGCGGGGCCGTGGAGGAGGGCACGGTGATGATCGACAGCTCGGGGCGCAGCACGGTCGTCACAGCAACGGCCGTGGGAGCCATGGCGACGCGGAGCAGCATCCAGCCGTCGAGCAGCTTCAGCGAGACGGAGAGGTGAGAACAAGGGAAGCCCAGCTCTGCAGACAGTTACATCAGACGCTCTTAACTTTGGACTTTTTGTGCCAAGTCACTTTTGCACTTTTGTTTTTTTCTTTATTGTGAGTAATTTTCATCTAACTGTCAAAGCGCATTCCTAGTTTGTGACTTCACAGACAAAGAAGCTTGAAGACACTGTTTATCTTTAGCGTGAAGAGGATCGATCGTGATGATGTAATTGGTGTCCAGGTTTAGCCCGACGGGGAGTGTGGTGGTTCTGGCAGAGAGACAGAGAGCCAAGAGTGAGTCTCCAAACCGAGTGGACGAGCTCCGGCAGCCCAGCTCTCAGGTACCACATACCCAGGTCATGGATTTTTCAAAAAGACTGTTTAGGACAGTGGTTCTCAGCCAGGGGGTCGGGGGCCCGAAATGATTTCTGGGGATCCTCAGATGAAATGGAGTAAAATTAAAAATTGATTTAATCTTAAACCATTCAAGTACAGTGTACATTCCTATATGTTGGCATACCAAAGTCATTTTTCTAGGTTTATATTCTCAAAATAAGCTCAAACATTAGACATAAGGCTTTATTACTTTGTAGGCTGTAGGGCTGTAGTCTTTTAGTTGTTTAGTCGATTAATCAGTCAATGATATTTTAGTCGACCAGCATTTTTTTTGTCGACTAATTCTTTTATTTTGATTAAAAGGGTTATACGACAAAAACAGCAAAAAAGTTAAAATGTGGAGTGAGTTAGCTAAAGATTTTTGAGTGAATCACGAGTTTAATCTATATCTAACATAGAAATACTGTTTCCTGGTATGTATGAACTCCAGTGCAGTTGTGTTTTTTTTTGGGTCAGAGAGATACTTAGTTTTGACCCCACCCCACCCCCCTTTTAGATTAATCGGTCAATAGGGCAGGTCTTTAGTTGACCAAGATTACAGTCGATTACAACAGTGGGTTACCTATTATGTGCGTTTGGGGCTTATAAATGCCAACTGTTGATATTTCCGAGCTCATGATTGATAAAAGTTGAGAACCACTGGTTTGGGACATACATGAAATTCCCTCTTGTTTCTGTTTGCCTACAGTAGGTTTATTCATGCATATTTAGACCCCTGTCCTCTAATTCACACTGGATCAGCCTTACATCTCAGAATTCTTACTTGGAAACAACATCTCAGAGCCTAAGTTGATATGAGTTAGAAAATTCAACATGGCTGTTCCCTATGTTTGGATCAAGTTTATTTTTGCTTGAGTTGCTCTTTACTGTCTCCTTGCTGTTTCTGGCACAGCTCTTGAGCCAGAGATAATGAGAATGAGAATGAGAGATCCTTTAATTGTCCCACGATGGGGAAATTCCAGAAGAAGCAGCCGTTTCCAGCGCCTACAAAACTCTCAGAAAAGAAAAACAGGAACAGTATAGCAAGCAAACATAAATACACAGTATACAACAGATATTGTGAGTACGGTACACGTGGTCACGTGATGGAATTTTTTCAGTGGATATAGGGCAGGGTCACAAACAAGAAGATAGAGGGAAGAGCGCGGGCGGTGTGTGCAAAATATTATCTCATGTTTATGTTGCTGGGTCGGTCTGACTCGGGTTCTTCTTCCAGCCACCTGCATTCTCAAGGTCCGGGATAAGGGGAAAACCAAGGGAGGGAGGGCAGAAAATACATTTTAATACATTTGTTGATCAGGAATTTATACAGATCAATAAACCAATCATTTCTGGTCTTTCCGAGTAGCTATTCGTTGTTTCATTGAGTTAGTCCATCTTTAACCGTCTCTCTCTAATTGTCCAACGGCTTTCAGCACCTCCGTGGTCCGAGACAAGATGTTACGATTCAGATCCAGGAGCTGTGCCAGTCCGTTGTCCAGTCTTTGCTCAAGTCTTAACACCCTTTCACTCAGTTCCACAACCTTTGTTTTGTTGTTGTCAGACAGGTTTTGGACGAATTCTCCTGTCTGAAAAATATTCCGATAGACAAAGGCAATTCCAAGCCCCAATAGTAGAAAGCCCGCTATCATAAACCCAAATATAAAGAGATCTTCTACATCTTCGACCTGCAAGGGCTCGATGCATAGGATCTGCCAGGTGTTGTACCAATTATCCCGTACGAATCCAGCCATGTCTGTTCCGTCGGGGCAGCGCGCCTCACCCGGAGAAGCTTTGCGTTGGGAGAAAATCTTATCCAATGCGCTCAGAGACCAGTCGATCACATTCATTTTCAGAGATCAGTTGGCGGGCAGATAATCCGAGTTGAAAAGGTAAAAAAGTTAAAAAAATTTGACTAGACAAAGCAAGTAGCAAAAAACAGAGCAGGAGCAGAGAGAAGACACGTCCGCACTTGAAGAGGAGGTGGAGAGAAAGAAATAATAATGACAATAATAATAATAATGACAACAAAATCAGAAATGCATTCTTGAACGTTGATTTATATCAAATTTAATAACAATGTCCGGCTAAATAGATGAACATAATTGGATTGGCCTTTTGACTGAGCTCTTTCCTTTGTCTGTTTCAGGCAGAAGAGCACGCTGCCTTTGACATGGGGGGATATGAGGACTATCTGAGGGAGCAGGTGGGCGACCGCTGGTACAGGTACAACCCCAGACTCACCTGCATCTACTGCTGCAAGTCATTCAACCAGAAGGGCAGCCTGGACCGCCACATGCGGCTGCACATGGGCATCACGCCCTTCGTCTGCCGCATCTGTGGGAAGAAGTACACGCGCAAAGACCAGCTGGAGTACCACATCCGCAAGCACACCGGCAACAAGCCCTTCCACTGCCACGTGTGCGGCAAGAGCTTCCCTTTCCAGGTAACGCCCCTCTGGGTAATGCCACCTGCTCTCTCGCGCGGCACAACTTTTCTGTGTGTGAAGACCGTGGGAACAGTGTGCATGCGCACAGTTTAGAGAGAACAGTGTTGTGAAAGCTTTTTTGAAAACTTTCACCACATAGACCCATTGCTGAATATTTAGCATATGCAAAGATGTATTATATTATATTATATGTATTATACATGAAGTCAAATTCAGACCATTCTGCACTTTTATGTGCAGCTAGATGTGAGAAAGCCCATCTGTAATGTCCACTTGTTTTCAGAATGATGTAACAGGCAATAGTAGTGTCTGATTGATCATTTTGGGGTGAATCGGACACAACAGGAGGCCGACTTCACACAGGTTGTTGTTGCCTGACTTGAATAACTGCAATTCAAACGGTATGTTTTTCATATACCAACCCATTATTGAAACGTGATTTTGTTCCTTTTACTTAGGCCATCCTGAACCAGCACTTCCGGAAGAACCACCCCGGCTGTGCCCCACAGGAGGCCCAGAGCGCATCCCCGGAAACAACCATGGTGACCTCCAGAGGGGGCCCTAGCGACGAGGCCTCACCCAGCCAAGAGGAGCCGGAAGGGGGCAACGGCAGTGGAGGAGGGGGCTATGGAGAGGGTCCCCAGGCCTCGGTGTCCACTACAGGACCCGACTGACCTCACAGGAGTGGGGGCAGGAGCGCTGCAGGGGCAGGACAGGGGTCCACAACAGGGATCCACAACACAAGGGGCGAAATCTCTAGACTGAGATTGAACCGCTTTAAAATACAAGAGATGTGTTACAAAAACTGGAGAGCGGAAATATATATCCATACCTACAGATTACTTATGAATGTAAATGTACCCCCATTTTTATATATGTGTAATTCTAATTTGTAAATGAAACAGGGTAACAATAGGACCTGCATTTGTGAATGATAGTTCTATTTTTAAAACTGAACATATAGCTCAAGAAATTAATCAAATAGTAAAAGCTAACGTTCTTCTGAACAACGGGAACAAATTGATGGCCCCCATATTGGATTCAACCTCCAGCTCTTGTAACACATCTGGATTTAAACCGCATCTACCTTCACAAACAAACCGAACAGTTTTAGAAGCTACAGAAATGAAGAGAAAGTCCACACACTCCAACCTCATGCGCCACACGTTTCTGGTGCGGCTCTAAACTTTGACTTTTCGTTCAAAATTTTTATAAAAGTAAGTATAATATTCACAGTACAGGTAAATACACAGGTTCACAATGCAGCGTTGCAACAGTCTGTCCGGTGGAGAAACAAAATGCCAAAATTTTCAGTGCCACATTTCAAATATTTCTTTTTTTGCCTTGACAATCTACAGCTCCTGGGTTTATAACAATGACCCGGAAAGAGTTGAAAGTGCCATTGCGGCTTTTGGAGAAGGTTGTTTAGTTGCACAAATTAAGAAGATGGCGGTTAAAGTTTTGATCTGGTGTGACTGGGGTTTCTGTCGAGCAAAAATATCTTCCCTGTTTTTAAATAGAATGTAACTTTAAAACTAAAATCATATATAATTGCACTCACTAAATTCACTTTAGCTGCCAACAAACAGAGGAGGAAGATCACCGGTTACTCCTCCTTGAGTTTTGTTACGTCATGATGAGAAGCAAAAAGATGTCGTCCAAGAAAGTACAAATCGAATCAAATATTTGATTAGTTTGGCTTGATGTGATGAGCCAAAAATAAAAACTACTAATAAAACTAAAGTATGAAACCAATAGATACACCTTTCTTTCAAGTAAGTATTATTAGTGAGACAGGAGTAGTCTATCAAGAGCACTTTTGTAAATGACGTCACCTTGAAATCTAAAAAGCCGTTCTCCCTTTGTGAAGCCCTTAAACCCTTGAACATGTGTACATAGTTGTAAAATATGCTACACATTTTATTATATTTTATTATATGTAGAGTTTATGCACGTCCCATCCATCCAGCACTTTTGATGTAAAATAAGATCAAAGCTGCAAACGGCCAAATGAGATATAAATCGTATCTATGCTGACAATGTAATGTAAATATTGTGCACTTTAAAGTAAGTTTGACATTAACCAATGATAGATTATATAATAATTAGTGATAGAATTAGTAAAGCCAAGTCTCATTGGCCATTTTAGGGCTGTGTTTAAGGATGATTACGATATATAATCATGTCCTAATCATTACTAGTCTAGCCATTTTTTAAAGATGCAGTTGTGTCATGTCCTTTTAAATATGAACAATCCAATCCCATCTAATCTAACTTTATTCGTAGAGCACTTTAAAAAGAACAAAGTGGACCAAAGTGCTTTAGACCAGTTGAAAAATGGACAAAAGTCACATTTTGCATGTTTGGATCTTAACAAGGTTCAAGTAGAGTTTCACTGCAACAAGAAATGGGAGAGAGACAAAAACAAGAAGTATGAGTACATTTTTAAAACAACCCCAAACCCCCTCAAAACAGAAATCAAAGTCCCAAACATGAACTCAGTGATGAGAAGTGCCACAGTTATAGTTGATCACCTCAAACATTGGTTGCGGCGCTTGATACAAGAGGAAACAAAGAGGGTACAAATGTACAGAGGGAACATTTGTCCAAGTGGTGCAGACGGCCTCATGAAGGACATCTACTGTCTGAACTGTGCTCCATTTGTGTAAACGTCCCTTGCCGTCCGTCCCCAAAGGGTCTCAGTTGGATTTAGATCAGGGGAACACACAGGACGGTCCAAAAGAGGGATGTTCTTCTCCTGAAGAAGTCCTTTGTCCTGGGGCTTTGTGAACTGTAGCCTTGTCCTGTTAAAAACCCAGTGGTTCCACAGACGAGGCCCTCAGTCATGAAGGATGCTCTCTGCAACATCTGCACAGAGCCAGGGGCCCCTGCTCCACCTGGAGCTCCATTGTTCCACTGAAGGAAAAAGCACCAGATCATTCTGGCACCCCCTCCCTGTGGCGCGTAGAAAACATCTCAGGTGGATCTTATCGTGCCAGTAACATTTAAACCATCAGGACCATCAGGGTTACATTTATTTCTCAAACTTTCTTCCACTTTCAGTGTCCCATGTTTGTGTCTCTGGTAAAGTCCAAGCTGCAGTTCTGTGGCGTTCAAGGAGACGAGGACTTTGAAGACGTGTTTTGTTTGTGAAGCCCTTCAGTGTCAGATGTGTCAGATGTTATTGGGCTGCAGTCGCACCAGTAACCGCCTTCATTTGGGTCGAGGGTCGTCCAGTGTCTTGACTGAGACTCAGATCCTCCGGCTCAGAGCTGGGGTCATTTTTTTGGATCTTCCTCTTGACTTTTTTGTTCCATAATCCTCAGGATCTTTTAAGAAATTCCAAATGCCTGTCTCACTGCGTCCCTCAGCAGCGATGAAGAGAGGCTCTGCTTATGCAGCTCACGACCACGATCAAAAAAGCCTTTGCCATCAGAACGTCATGACAGGTGAACACCTGACAGAAAATGACACTGAATCCATATTTCACAAACTTCGGCTTTTAAAGGCATGTGGTCCTAAACTTTTGATCAGCTGCAGAACAGACTATTTCAATCAGACTATTTCAATTTAATTGTTATTTTCGATAAAATGTTTACTCAACCCTTTTTTGTCTCACTCCCAGTTTTTGATGCTTATTGAAGCGCTACTTGAACGTTGTTAAGATCCTACCATGAAAAATGTGACTTTTGTCTATATTTCAAATGGTCTTTAACTTTTGACCAGGACTGTATAACGGTGTTACTAACTGCATTGTTTTTATCAGTTACAAGTAAATCTAACTAATTAGTCTTTCCTCTGACATAACAGTGTTATAGTTGCTGTCAGTGTAACAGGGCTCGTTATTTTACACTGACTAGCTGTGGTGACTGATCAGACAGATCAGGCTTTTTATTTGTTGTTTGTTTGGGGAAGTAAACAATGAGCAAGACAAGGGATTGGAGAGAGGGATTGGCTAAAAGAAAAGAGACTGACTGCTAATGTTAGCGATTAGAAGCAGCGTTAGGCGTTCATTGGTTAGTGTGATACACGGCTTTGTACAAAACACACAAGAAAACATGCACCAGACGCGTGGATTTTATGGATATTTATTGTTGTTTTTTTGTGACTCTTTGTGATGGAAGTAAAAACAGTGGGAGTTCCGCGTGTGTTTGGAGTTCACGGATTGCTTTAAAGACATGAGTGTGTGGATACAGCCGTCTACTTCTCGTAAGTGCAGGTGAATGAATATCTATTTGGCTGGAGATCACTTTTAGTTTGTACAAGCTCTATCATGAAGTGTACATATGTACACATATGTTCTGTTCTGATTTTAGGGTATAGAACTAGCTTATAACTAATGGTGGTTGTGGTGCATTCTGTGATTTTTGTTGAGGCTGAAAAAGGCACAACAGAGAAAATGTTTTATTCTAAAGTGAAACTAGCTTCTTTTCCTATTTTATTGAAATAAGGAAGTACAGTCACGTGCAAAAATATTTTATGAATACCGAATGAAAAAAAGAACCAGGGTTTCTCAGGACAGTTGTCTTCGGGTCGGTGTCTGAAAAATGTTGCAGCTGGTTTTCCGTTCAGAGACAGCAGGGGGCATCGACGGGCCTTTCAAACGCCCTGAAAATACATTTGCAAACCCACAGGACTTACAAAGACATTTAATGGGGTAAAAATGTTACTTAATTCTGCTTTAATAATCAAAAGTGGGTTTATTTTTGGAGATTAGTTTGTAATTTAAAAGTCACTTTATCTGGTTATTAGTTACTTTGATCATTCAGTAACACTAATTCAGTTACTTTGGGGAGAAAGTAAAACGAGACAAACAACAGTAATCATCAACACGTGGATTATAGGCCCAGTAAATACAAAGATATTAATCATAAATAACGTCAAAATGTCTGACCAACTCTGATTTTCAATTCTGCAATATTATGTGAACGCAACCTACTGTAAAGACTGTAAAATGACCTTCTTAAACACTTCTTAGTAAAATTCTTGCCAAACCCCAGTCACACAAAACGATCCTACCTGGTTTAAAATGTCTAAATCCGGTTGTTGGTGGCAGCATTCCCCATGGGCAGCCTGTTGACCACAGCAGGATAAGCTACAGCTCAGTTACCTCTCATCACTACGCAATACCGCTGCGCCACCAACAGGGGGCGCCACCCAGTCTTCTCAGAAACTTTTTTATACAATAAGCATGTCTCTTTATTCCTATTCAATGTTTTTTGGACACTTGTTTTTTATTTTTATTTTTTGTTGCTCTGACAATGAGTGAGAGACATTTTAAGTGAAAGAACTGAAGATAACACCAGTCCGGAGTCTAAACAAGGTTACAACGCATTTATTTTGCACGATTCAAATGTTTGCGCTTCAAAGTGACCTACAATGTACAAAAACTATGAATTATACCTGCTTTTGGATTTAGTAAGGCCTAAGCAAGTTAATTGGCTAACAAGCTAGTTAGGTCCATGCTAATTGCAATCCAGTTGTACAATATTTTCTCACAAAACCATAAACCTCACATTTTAAATAGAAATATATTTGTCTAAAAAGCATGCTTTAAAAGCAGGTTTTAATAACCGTTTAAAATATCTTAATACCTCGATGCTAACAGCACTTTAACGTTAGCATAGCGTTAGAAATGCAAGAAGTAGTATTAGCCTCTATTTCCTCTTCTCTCTGAACCTGATAAGATAGATTAATAACAATTAGTCACTATTCAAAGTTAATTGGTATTTGTATTGTTCTGACAATACATTACGTATATTGCATGCACATAATTTAGCGCATTTAGTGATAATTAAATGTTTTATTAGCTTGATTTATCTAAAGAATAAACAGGTAACTTAGAGATTCAAGTGCGAGACAATGTTAGTTATTATTATAATCTTATATTCAATACATAAATGTATTTGCTATATCGGATGCGTAGAATACTAGCCTACGTGTATTGTTTAAGTCAGGTTTAGAGGCTGTATAGTTTCAGATGAATCTTTTCTAAAGGGTATGAAGGGAAACCACTGCCTACCTCCTCCTGAAATGCAGACTGTCTATCAGAATGGGCAGAGTGTCATTTCTCCATCACATTTCTGCGAGAGACGGGTTCAGTAAGTAACTCTGTGACCCGAGCCAAGACACGCTTTAAAGGGGCTGTACCTGATTTTTATTTACTTTTATTGAAGACAAATTCTCTTTACGTCACACATTGTTTGATAGACGTAACTTCGTGGAAAGACATTGGGTTTGTAATGTATAATCTGTGCATATTACAAATGCATTTTGTTTGAAAAAAAATAGTGCAGAAGTGTTTGCCGGGGTCACCTCTTTTCAACCAATCAGGCACATTGTACACTATGAATCATGGGAAAATAAGTGCTTGCCACTATCCCAGACTGTGATTCTGTCATGGTGCAGTTTCAAAAATGCTAAAAGCTAATTGTAACGAGAGTTAGAGGAACTATATGGAAACAACTGCATCAGACTATTCCAGACAGGCGGGGCTAATGGTTCAAACAAAAACATGTTCATGTCTCACGGTTTAAAATCTGGTACAGGCCCTTTAACTATCTTACTTTTAGCACTTATTTTTTTTAAAGTGTGCACTGCTGCTCTAATGGCTCCACCTTTAAATAAGACAATTAAAAATGACACACACTGATGTAGGGCTGGGTGATATGGTGATCAAATCGTGGGCGAGTCCCTGTGACAGTCAAATTTTTTTGTCAAATGGTGAAATTTTGTCAAATGGTCGTATCGTGATTCACTGTTTGTCTCTTTAATGAAGCTGTCTGTTCAAACACATGAACAAACATTTCCTGAAACAAGCGACTAAAGCGCGAGCAAAAGCACTAAAATGTGTTCAAAAGCGACAAAAACAACAAACATGACACAATGCAACAAAACTCAACTACAAGCGACAAAAATGCAACTAAAAACAACAAAGACACGACTGAAAGTGACAACGACATGTTTAAATATGACACACGCAACTGAATGTGATAAAAACACGACTAAATGTGACAAAATGTTTAAAATGTGAATTTGAACAGAATCTTCTTATTAAAACATTTAATCGCAATTGTACTGGTCAGATAGTCACAATTAGATATTTGTTCCTAAATGGTGCAGCTCTATTAAAAGCAATAGAAAAATACAAAGTGAACAAAATCGCAATCATGATCTGGCCCCAAGAAAAGCGTGATAATAATTTTTTGTCATATCACCCAGCACTACACTGACAGTAAAATCAGTCATTTTCACTGTAAATTTTGATATTTATAATGTGACTTTGGCTATCGCTACTTAACACTAGTTGACACAAAGTATTAAGGTTAGTATTAATTATTCATTCGCAGTAATCCTGCAATTCTACTTTGTGGTCATCAAATACATGGCGTTCTATCCATTTTAAGAAACAGTCTATGCTTTTCAAATGAAACCCACATTATCCTCCTTCCTGTATGTAACTGTTATGCAACACTAGCTTCTGTTAGCCACGGAGCTAACGGCAAAAGTACAATTGGAGTGCAATTAGACGAGCTAATTCAGGACGACGAGGACTCTACAGCCTGCTGCAGAATAATGCGTTGTCACTTTGAGCGTTCCGGTTGGTCGATTCAGATTAGGTGACAGGGGGAGGAGCCAATCCCTGTCAGGACCACATGGATGTAACGCAAGGCCACCAATTAGAACACAGGAGTGGGAGGAACCAAAGGAACATGGGCGTGGCCTCAGAATTAAGCGCCAAAATAACTCAAGCACTTACAAAGAGAGAAAAACGGCGAGAGAAAGACATTTTATAGAACTGAACTATGAAAACTACATATATCACTCAAGCATATTTAAACTACTTGTAAGACTTCTTTGCGTAAGAAATTGACAAGATTCTGACATTAGCGATAGCGGGTAGCACGCGGACGGCTGTTACTGTTTCTCTTTGGAGCTGTGAATCCTTTCTCAGTGGAAACGGTTTTGCGTTTTTTATGCAAAGTCCTCACTTGGTCGGACTCTACGCTGCCGATGCTCAACTCTTCAGGAGAAATAAACCAGGAACTATCAGGTATCAGACTAACACATGTGCAGGCAAAAGGATGTTTACCTTTTTCTCACGTAGCACGACGCTAACTGCTAACCTCAGAACTATTTTAACTGAAGTCAACACAGCGGGTAAGACGGCGCTGGGCAACACGGGCAAACGAACAGCCTTTAAGTGAAGTTTCAACACGACAAGTTCCTGAAATGCATTTTTCCAAGCTCTATGAAGGCAGAGATCAGAGGAAGCGAGGCAAAAGTAGTTTGAGGGATGTTTTTTCATATGATAAACCAACTCTAGCTCACTGAAGCCACTGAACTTTGGTGATTACTTACTTTAAGGTGAGACATTACAGGTGAATAGGAAAAAAACTGAAATTTAAAGATATCAATTGTCAACTTCTCTTGTAGTTTAATAATATATTGTAAGTTTTCCATGTCATGTTTTCATGTAGAAATAAGGAGTTTTGTGTGTAAAAAATTGGCAAAATTACACAAATTTTGGACATATAAACCTGCAATATGGTCAAAATTTCTTGGTTACTTTTGTACACATATTTAAAAAAATTACAGAGGGGATTTTGGATTTCTTTTTTAGTTTTTGAGTTGATTAGATCTGACCGGAAATTCAGAAATTGGCATTTTTTTTTAGAATTAGATATAAAAAATCCTTTTTTATGTTTCGTCAAAATCTTGTCGAGTCCAAGATTGTAACGTTTGGTGTGTGTGGGATCTACTTTAAGCGGTGATCCTTTTGTCCCAAGGGAGAAAACAGAGAAAAAGTTTGTTGTTTCCGCATGAAAGCTGATATTTTGAGTTTTGCCTGTAGTGTCTCGCCTTAAAATACACAAATGGAGTCACAACGGTCCTAATTCTATCTGTGAAACCATGGATTATTTCAAACCAGAGTTTTCTTTCGAACACTGTCATTGTGGTTCATTTAGACATGATATCATTTCTGTGTTTTCGTCCGTGTTGCTCGGCTCCAGCACAAACCCTGTTCCTCAATTCAAATATCTCCAGGAAAAGGAACCCAGGACTGAACTCAGCGAAATGCCACACCTTCACCATATCTGTGTTTCTGCTCATCGGGCCTCGCTGACCGCAGACGAGGAGCAGTTTAACCTCAAAACCACAAACCTCGGAACCATACGGTTTTATAACACAACGCAGTTTGTATCGATATCGTCATCATTTGGAATAAGTTCATAAGAAATACGCCAATAACGTAATAGGAGCCAATAATGAAGATTAGGGCTGCATTAAAGGTCCCATAACATGCAAAATGGACTTTTCAGAGGTTATAACCTTCCTACAGTGCTATTTGGGCCTCGTATGTTGTGCCCAAAGTGGTTTTTTTGATTGATTCCCTCATGCTTTCGCTAGAGAATTGTCTTTTCCGTCCCCCTCGGCTGAGCAGCAGATGGGGGCTCCTCACTAAGATGACGCACTTCACAAGGATGACGCGGTGTTTAAGCCACGCCTCCAGGAAGCGCGCAGCCGCAGAATAACAGCTAATGCTAATGCTACACAGTAATTACACGATGGATACAACAGATCGAAGAGTTCGCTTGTTATTTACCAAACGGCAACGTCCGTCGTTGAGGCCCTGGAGCACGTTTGCTTTTGCAAGGAGGGGGGCCAGTCCAAGAAATGGGTGTTTTTTGGAAACTGTTATGTTATGGATATTGCACAACGCAAAATTTTATCAACAAAGCCCTTAGAATAGACTGTGTAAAGGGGAAAATAGCAGAATATGGGACGATTAAATTAGGCTAATATGAGATAACTGAGAATTACTAATGCAATATTTCCCCCAAAAAAGACTAAATCAGAACCAAAACAGCTACATTTGGGTTACATTTGTACTAAATAAAGACAATATTAACTTTAAAAAAAAAAAGTTTATTCTGTTTTAAGTCTTTGGTTGTAAAATGATTGGTCAAACAAGAAGAAAAGATTACTTGGTGGTTTAGATGGTTTGCTCAGCTTTTTAATGTTTTGACTTATTACTTTATTGGCTCATTTCATTCAAATGTTTATGGCAGTAATGATCATTCAAGATAGTGCCACATGGTCTGTTTTAATTCACTCGTTCTCCCCGTTGCCAGTTCACTCCGGTGCATTCAAGGAACAAACACAGGAGGGGAAAAGTCAGATCTGTCCAAATGTGTCCAAATATAAAATTCAGTTTGAGAACTTGATGGTTCAAACCCCACTGTTGGCATTGCACACTACCATTGTGTCCTTGGGAAAGACTTCACTGAATCCCCGACATACAGAAATAGTATTTATATACTTTTCCGTTATCATTATTTCTAGGTCTGACTTTTCCTCCTAACACTTTTCAGTTTTCTTTCATACTGTGAAAACGGCCAAACCTCATCTTCATCAAAAACTTTTTTCTTTTTTTTTTTTTCTTTTTTTTTTACCAAATATGTTTTTTTATGTTTCTTAACCGTTCCTGTTTTCTAGTCTTCTCATGTGAATCGATGGTATATCCACAGATTATCTTGTTGATTCAGATATATGCTAATATATTAGGCTGGTATGGGGAGGATTCTGTTGCATGTTACATGGTGGAGGGAGGGTTTAGTTTTAGAAAAATGTGATAAAATGTCTTCACTAAAACCACTATCACTCACAGGACACATCTGCCGAGAATAAAGCACTTTAAGTGTCACTTAACTGCATCACTGTCTTTATTTTGACCTGATTCAGAGGGAGGCCTCAGGCCCGGCCATTATCTCTGACCCTTTTCCTCCATCAAGTCATTCAAGTCACTCAAAGAAACCAGCAGTATGGGCTTAAAGAGTCTGCAGTGTCATCCCAGTGTATCAGGGGCCTCAGCAGAGAGTAACACTGGGCCTCACACTGGGCCTCAGCAGATTGTAACACTGGGCCTCACACTGGGCCTCTGCAGAGTGTAACACTGGGCCTCACACTGGGCCTCAGCAGAGTGTAACACTGGGCCTCACACTGGGCCTCTGCAGAGTGTAACACTGGGCCTCACACTGGGCCTCAGCAGAGTGTAACACTGGGCCTCACACTGGGCCTCTGCAGAGTGTAACACTGGGCCTCACACTGGGCCTCAGCAGAGTGTAACACTGGGCCTCACACTGGGCCTCTGCAGAGTGTAACACTGGGCCTCACACTGGGCCTCAGCAGAGTGTAACACTGGACCTCACACTGGGCCTCACACTGGGCCTCAGCAGAGTGTAACACTGGGCCTCACACTGGGCCTCACAGTGGGCCTCAGCAGAGTGTAACACTGGGCCTCTGCAGAGTGTAACACTGGGCCTCACATTGGGTCTCTGCAGAGATTAACACTGGGCCTCTTGCAGAGAGTAACACTGGGCCTCACACTGGGCCTCAGCAGAGTCTAACACTGGGCCTCACACTAGGCCTCTGCAGAGAGAAACACTGGGCCTCACACTGGGCCTCACACTCTGCAGAGTGTAACACTGGGCCTCACACTCTGCAGAGTGTAACACTGGGCCTCACACTGGGCCTCTGCAGAGTGTAACACTGGGCCTCAGCAGAGTGTAACACTGGGCCTCAGCAGAGTGTAACACTGGGCCTCACACTGGGCCTCAGCAGAGTGTAACACTGGGCCTCACAGTGGGCCTCACACTGGGCCTCTGCAGAGTGTAACACTGGGCCTCACATTGGGTCTCTGCAGAGATTAACACTGGGCCTCTTGCAGAGAGTAACACTGGGCCTCAGCAGAGTCTAACACTGGGCCTCACACTAGGCCTCTGCAGAGAGAAACACTGGGCCTCACACTGGGCCTCTGTGGAGTGTAACACTGGGCCTCACACTGGGCCTCACATTGGGTCTCTGCAGAGAGTAACACTGGGCCTCACACTGGGCCTCTGCAGAGTGTAACACTGGGCCTCACACTGGGCCTCATCAGAGTGTAACACTGGGCCTCACACTGGGCCTCTGCAGAGTGTAACACTGGGCCTCACACTGGGCCTCTGCAGAGTGTAACACTGGACCTCACACTGGGCCTCTGCAGAGTGTAACACTGGACCTCACACTGGGCCTCACACTGGGCCTCAGCAGAGTATAACACTGGGCCTCTGCAGAGTGTAACACTGGGCCTCACACTGGGCCTCAGCAGAGTGTAACACTGGGCCTCACACTGGGCCTCAGCAGAGTGTAACACTGGGCCTCACAGTGGGCCTCACACTGGGCCTCTGCAGAGTGTAACACTGGGCCTCACACTGGGCCTCACATTGGGTCTCTGCAGAGATTAACACTGGGCCTCTTGCAGAGAGTAACACTGGGCCTCAGCAGAGTCTAACACTGGGCCTCACACTAGGCCTCTGCAGAGAGAAACACTGGGCCTCACACTGGGCCTCTGCAGAGTGTAACACTGGGCCTCACACTGGGCCTCACATTGGGTCTCTGCAGAGAGTAACACTGGGCCTCACACTGGGCCTCTGCAGAGTGTAACACTGGGCCTCATCAGAGTGTAACACTGGGCCTCACACTGGGCCTCTGCAGAGTGTAACACTGGGCCTCACACTGGGCCTCTGCAGAGTGTAACACTGGACCTCACACTGGGCCTCTGCAGAGTGTAACACTGGACCTCACACTGGGCCTCTGCAGAGTGTAACACTGGACCTCACACTGGGCCTCTGCAGAATGTAACACTGGGCCTCACACTGGGCCTCTGCAGAGTGTAACACTGGGCCTCACACTGGGCCTCTGCAGAGTGTAACACTGGGCCTCAGCAGAGTGTAACACTGGGCCTCAGCAGAGTGTAACACTGGGCCTCACACTGGGCCTCAGCAGAGTGTAACACTGGGCCTCACAGTGGGCCTCACACTGGGCCTCTGCAGAGTGTAACACTGGGCCTCACATTGGGTCTCTGCAGAGATTAACACTGGGCCTCTTGCAGAGAGTAACACTGGGCCTCAGCAGAGTCTAACACTGGGCCTCACACTAGGCCTCTGCAGAGAGAAACACTGGGCCTCACACTGGGCCTCTGTGGAGTGTAACACTGGGCCTCACACTGGGCCTCACATTGGGTCTCTGCAGAGAGTAACACTGGGCCTCACACTGGGCCTCTGCAGAGTGTAACACTGGGCCTCACACTGGGCCTCATCAGAGTGTAACACTGGGCCTCACACTGGGCCTCTGCAGAGTGTAACACTGGGCCTCACACTGGGCCTCTGCAGAGTGTAACACTGGACCTCACACTGGGCCTCTGCAGAGTGTAACACTGGACCTCACACTGGGCCTCACACTGGGCCTCAGCAGAGTATAACACTGGGCCTCTGCAGAGTGTAACACTGGGCCTCACACTGGGCCTCAGCAGAGTGTAACACTGGGCCTCACACTGGGCCTCAGCAGAGTGTAACACTGGGCCTCACACTGGGCCTCAGCAGAGTGTAACACTGGGCCTCACACTGGGCCTCAGCAGAGTGTAACACTGGGCCTCAGCAGAGTGCAACACTGGGCCTCACACTGGGCCTCAGCAGAGTGTAACACTGGGCCTCACAGTGGGCCTCACACTGGGCCTCTGCAGAGTGTAACACTGGGCCTCACACTGGGCCTCACATTGGGTCTCTGCAGAGATTAACACTGGGCCTCTTGCAGAGAGTAACACTGGGCCTCAGCAGAGTCTAACACTGGGCCTCACACTAGGCCTCTGCAGAGAGAAACACTGGGCCTCACACTGGGCCTCTGCAGAGTGTAACACTGGGCCTCACACTGGGCCTCACATTGGGTCTCTGCAGAGAGTAACACTGGGCCTCACACTGGGCCTCTGCAGAGTGTAACACTGGGCCTCATCAGAGTGTAACACTGGGCCTCACACTGGGCCTCTGCAGAGTGTAACACTGGGCCTCACACTGGGCCTCTGCAGAGTGTAACACTGGACCTCACACTGGGCCTCTGCAGAGTGTAACACTGGACCTCACACTGGGCCTCTGCAGAGTGTAACACTGGACCTCACACTGGGCCTCTGCAGAATGTAACACTGGGCCTCACACTGGGCCTCTGCAGAGTGTAACACTGGGCCTCACACTGGGCCTCTGCAGAGTGTAACACTGGGCCTCACACTGCAGAGTGTAACACTGGGCCTCTGCAGAGTGTAACACTGGGCCTCACACTCTACAGAGTGTAACACTGGGCCTCACACTGGGCCTCTGCAGAGTGTAACACTGGGCCTCAGCAGAGTGTAACACTGGGCCTCACACTGGGCCTCAGCAGAGTGTAACACTGGGCCTCACACTGGGCCTCTGCAGAGTGTAACACTGGGCCTCACACTGGGCCTCTGCAGAGTGTAACACTGGGCCTCACACTGGGCCTCTGCAGAGTGTAACACTGGGCCTCACACTGGGCCTCACATTGGGTCTCTGCAGAGAGTAACACTGGGCCTCACACTGGGCCTCTGCAGAGTGTAACACTGGGCCTCACACTGGGCCTCATCAGAGTGTAACACTGGGCCTCACACTGGGCCTCTGCAGAGTGTAACACTGGGCCTCACACTGGGCCTCTGCAGAGTGTAACACTGGACCTCACACTGGGCCTCTGCAGAGTGTAACACTGGACCTCACACTGGGCCTCTGCAGAGTGTAACACTGGGCCTCACACTCTGCAGAGTGTAACACTGGGCCTCTGCAGAGTGTAACACTGGGCCTCACACTCTGCAGAGTGTAACACTGGGCCTCTGCAGAGTGTAACACTGGGCCTCACACTCTGCAGAGTGTAACACTGGGCCTCACACTGGGCCTCTGCAGAGTGTAACACTGGGCCTCAGCAGAGTGTAACACTGGGCCTCACACTGGGCCTCACACTGGGCCTCAGCAGAGTGTAACACTGGGCCTCACACTGCGCCTCTGCAGAGTGTAACACTGGGCCTCACACTGGGCCTCATCAGAGTGTAACACTGGGCCTCACACTGGGCCTCTGCAGAGTGTAACACTGGGCCTCACACTGGGCCTCTGCAGAGTGTAACACTGGACCTCACACTGGGCCTCTGCAGAGTGTAACACTGGGCCTCACACTGGGCCTCAGCAGAGTATAACACTGGGCCTCTGCAGAGTGTAACACTGGGCCTCACACTGGGCCTCAGCAGAGTGTAACACTGGGCCTCACACTGGGCCTCAGCAGAGTGTAACACTGGGCCTCACACTGGGCCTCAGCAGAGTGTAACACTGGGCCTCACACTGGGCCTCAGCAGAGTGTAACACTGGGCCTCACACTGGGCCTCAGCAGAGTGTAACACTGGGCCTCACAGTGGGCCTCACACTGGGCCTCTGCAGAGTGTAACACTGGGCCTCACACTGGGCCTCACATTGGGTCTCTGCAGAGATTAACACTGGGCCTCTTGCAGAGAGTAACACTGGGCCTCAGCAGAGTCTAACACTGGGCCTCACACTAGGCCTCTGCAGAGAGAAACACTGGGCCTCACACTGGGCCTCTGCAGAGTGTAACACTGGGCCTCACACTGGGCCTCACCTGAGGTGCAGAGTGTAACACTGGGCCTCACACTGGGCCTCTGCAGAGTGTAACACTGGGCCTCATCAGAGTGTAACACTGGGCCTCACACTGGGCCTCTGCAGAGTGTAACACTGGGCCTCACACTGGGCCTCTGCAGAGTGTAACACTGGACCTCACACTGGGCCTCTGCAGAGTGTAACACTGGACCTCACACTGGGCCTCTGCAGAATGTAACACTGGGCCTCACACTGGGCCTCTGCAGAGTGTAACACTGGGCCTCACACTGGGCCTCTGCAGAGTGTAACACTGGGCCTCACACTCTGCAGAGTGTAACACTGGGCCTCTGCAGAGTGTAACACTGGGCCTCACACTCTACAGAGTGTAACACTGGGCCTCACACTGGGCCTCTGCAGAGTGTAACACTGGGCCTCAGCAGAGTGTAACACTGGGCCTCACACTGGGCCTCAGCAGAGTGTAACACTGGGCCTCACACTGGGCCTCTGCAGAGTGTAACACTGGGCCTCACACTGGGCCTCTGCAGAGTGTAACACTGGGCCTCACACTGGGCCTCTGCAGAGTGTAACACTGGGCCTCACACTGGGCCTCACATTGGGTCTCTGCAGAGAGTAACACTGGGCCTCACACTGGGCCTCTGCAGAGTGTAACACTGGGCCTCACACTGGGCCTCATCAGAGTGTAACACTGGGCCTCACACTGGGCCTCTGCAGAGTGTAACACTGGGCCTCACACTGGGCCTCTGCAGAGTGTAACACTGGGCCTCACACTGGGCCTCTGCAGAGTGTAACACTGGACCTCACACTGGGCCTCTGCAGAGTGTAACACTGGACCTCACACTGGGCCTCTGCAGAGTGTAACACTGGGCCTCATCAGAGTGTAACACTGGGCCTCACACTGGGCCTCTGCAGAGTGTAACACTGGGCCTCACACTCTGCAGAGTGTAACACTGGGCCTCTGCAGAGTGTAACACTGGGCCTCACACTCTGCAGAGTGTAACACTGGGCCTCACACTGGGCCTCTGCAGAGTCTAACACTGGGCCTCAGCAGAGTGTAACACTGGGCCTCACACTGGGCCTCACACTGGGCCTCTGCAGAGTGTAACACTGGGCCTCACACTGGGCCTCTGCAGAGTGTAACACTGGGCCTCACACTGGGCCTCTGCAAAGTGTAACACTGGGCCTCACACTCTGCAGAGTGTAACACTGGGCCTCACACTCTGCAGAGTGTAACACTGGGCCTCACACTCTGCAGAGTGTAACACTGGGCCTCACACTGGGCCTCTGCAGAGTGTAACACTGGGCCTCAACAGAGTGTAACACTGGGCCTCACACTGGGCCTCTGCAGAGTGTAACACTGGGCCTCACACTGGGCCTCTGCAGAGTGTAACACTGGGCCTCAGCAGAGTGTAACACTGGGCCTCACACTGGGCCTCTGCAGAGTGTAACACTGGACCTCACACTGGGCCTCTGTGTAACACTGGGCCTCACACTGGGCCTCTGCAGAGTGTAACACTGGGCCTCACACTGGGCCTCTGCAGAGTGTAACACTGGGCCTCACACTCTGCAGAGTGTAACACTGGGCCTCACACTCTGCAGAGTGTAACACTGGGCCTCACACTCTGCAGAGTGTAACACTGGGCCTCACACTGGGCCTCTGCAGAGAGTAACACTGGACCTCACACTGGGCCTCTGCAGAGTGTAACACTGGGCCTCACACTGGGCCTCTGCAGAGTGTAACACTGGGCCTCACACTCTGCAGAGTGTAACACTGGGCCTCACACTCTGCAGAGTGTAACACTGGGCCCCACACTGGGTCTCTGCAGAGTGTAACACTAGGCCTCACAATGGGCCTCTGCTGAGTGTAACACTGGCCCTCACACTGGGCCTCACATTGGGCCTCTGCAGAGTGTAACACTGGGCCTCACACTGGGACTCACTGGGCCTCTGCAGAGAGTAACACTGGGCCTCACACTGGGCCTCACATTGGACCTCTGCAGAGTGTAACACTGGGCCTCACACTGGGCCTCTGCAGAGTGTAACACTGGGCCTCACACTGGGCCTCACATTGGGCCTCTGCAGAGTGTAACACTGGGCCTCACACTGGGCCTCACATTGGGCCTCTGCAGAGTGTAACACTGGGCCTCACACTGGGCCTCTGCAGAGTGTAACACTGGGCCTCACACTGGGCCTCTGCAGAGTGTAACACTGGGCCTCACACTGGGCCTCTGCAGAGTGTAACACTGGGCCTCACACTGGGCCTCTGCAGAGTGTAACACTGGGCCTCACACTCTGCAGAGTGTAACACTGGGCCTCACACTCTGCAGAGTGTAACTTGTGGCCTCACACTGGGCCTCTGCAGAGTGTAACACTGGGCCTCAGCAGAGTGTAACACTGGGCCTCAACAGAGTGTAACACTGGGCCTCACACTGAGCCTCTGCAGAGTGTAACACTGGGCCTCACACTGGGCCTCTGCAGAGAGTAACACTGGGCCTCAGCAGAGTGTAACACTGGGCCTCACACTGGGCCTCTGCAGAGTGTAACACTGGACCTCACACTGGGCCTCTGTGTAACACTGGGCCTCACACTGGGCCTCTGCAGAGTGTAACACTGGGCCTCACACTGGGCCTCTGCAGAGTGTAACACTGGGCCTCACACTCTGCAGAGTGTAACACTGGGCCTCACACTCTGCAGAGTGTAACACTGGGCCCCACACTGGGCCTCTGCAGAGAGTAAAACTGGGACCTCACACTGGGCCTCTGCAGAGTGTAACACTGGGCCTCACACTGGGCCTCTGCAGAGTGTAACACTGGGCCTCACACTCTGCAGAGTGTAACACTGGGCCTCACACTCTGCAGAGTGTAACACTGGGCCTCACACTGGGTCTCTGCAGAGTGTACCACTAGGCCCCACACTGGGTCTCTGCAGAGTGTAACACTAGGCCTCACAATGGGCTCTGCTGAGTGTAACACTGGGCCTCACACTGGGTCTCACATTGGGCCTCTGCAGAGTAACACTGGGCCTCACACTGGGCCTCACATTGGACCTCTGCAGAGTGTAACACTGGGCCTCACACTGGGCCTCTGCAGAGTGTAACACTGGGCCTCACACTGGGCCTCACATTGGGCCTCTGCAGAGTGTAACACTGGGCCTCACACTGGGCCTCACATTGGGCCTCTGCAGAGTATAACACTGGGCGTCACACTGGACCTCAGCAGAGTGTAACACTGGGCCTCACACTGGGCCTCTGCAGAGTGTAACACTGGGCCTCACACTGGGCCTCTGCAGAGTGTAACACTGGGCCTCACTGGGCCTCTGCAGAGTGTAACACTGGGCCTCACACTCTGCAGAGTGTAACACTGGGCCTCACACTCTGCAGAGTGTAACACTGGGCCTCACACTGGGCCTCTGCAGAGTGTAACACTGGGCCTCAGCAGAGTGTAACACTGGGCCTCAACAGAGTGTAACACTGGGCCTCACACTGGGCCTCTGCAGAGTGTAACACTGGGCCTCACACTGGGCCTCTGCAGAGTGTAACACTGGGCCTCAGCAGAGTGTAACACTGGGCCTCACACTGGGCCTCTGCAGAGTGTAACACTGGACCTCACACTGGGCCTCTGTGTAACACTGGGCCTCACACTGGGCCTCTGCAGAGTGTAACACTGGGCCTCACACTGGGCCTCTGCAGAGTGTAACACTGGGCCTCACACTCTGCAGAGTGTAACACTGGGCCTCACACTCTGCAGAGTGTAACACTGGGCCTCACACTCTGCAGAGTGTAACACTGGGCCCCACACTGGGCCTCTGCAGAGTAACACTGGACCTCACACTGGGCCTCTGCAGAGTGTAACACTGGGCCTCACACTGGGCCTCTGCAGAGTGTAACACTGGGCCTCACATTGGACCTCTGCAGAGTGTAACACTGGGCCTCACACTCTGCAGAGTGTAACACTGGGCCTCACACTGGGCCTCTGCAGAGTGTAACACTGGGCCTCACAATGGGCCTCTGCAGAGTGTAACACTGGGCCCTCACACTGGGCCTCATTGGGCCTCTGCAGAGTGTAACACTGGGCCTCACACTGGGCCTCTGCAGAGTGTAACACTGGGCCTCACACTGGGCCTCTGCAGAGTGTAACACTGGGCCTCACACTGGGCCTCTGCAGAGTGTAACACTGGGCCTCACACTGGGCCTCAGCGGAGTGTAACACTGGGCCTCACTGGGCCTCTGCAGAGTGTAACACTGGGCCTCACACTGTGGCAACACTGGGCCTCACACTGAGCCTCTGCAGAGTGTAACACTGGGCCTCACACTGGGCCTCTCTGCAGTGTGTAACACTGGGCCTCACACTGAGCCTCACACTGGGCCACTCTGCAGAGTGTACACTGGAGCCTCACTGGGCTCTGCACTGAGGTACACTGGGCCTCTGCAGAGTGTAACACTGGGCCTCACACTGGGCCTCTGCAGAGTGTAACACTGGGCCTCACACTGGGCCTCTGCAGAGTGTAACACTGGGCCTCACTGCAGAGTGTAACACTGGGCCTCACACTCTGCAGAGTGTAACATGGCCTCACACTGGGCCTCACACTGGGGCTCTGCAGAGTGTAACACTGGGCAGAGTGTGGGCCTCACACTGGGCCTCTCTGCACACTGGGCCTCAGCAGGTAACACTGGGCCTCACACTGGGCCTCTGCAGAGTGTACCTGGGCCTCTGTAACACTGGGCCTCCTGGGCCTGCAGAGTGTACTGGGCACTCACTGGGCTCTGCAGAGTGTAACACTGGGCCTGACACTCTAGGCCTGCAGAGTGTAACACTGGGCCTCACACTCTGCAGAGTGTAACACTCACTGATCTGCAGTGTAACACTGGGCCTCACACTGGGCCTCTGCAGAGTAACACTGGGCCTCAACAGAGTGTAACACTGGGCCTCACACTGGGCTCTGCTGCAGAGTGTACTGGGCCTCACACTGGGCCTCAGAGTGTAACACTGGGCCTCACAGAGTGTAACACTGGGCTGGGCCTCTGCAGAGTGTAACACTGGGCCTCACACTGGGCCTCTGCAGAGTGTAACACTGGGCCTCACACTGGGCCTCTGCAGAGTGTAACACTGGGCCTCACACTGGGCCTCTGCAGAGTGTAACACTGGGCCTCACACTCTGCAGAGTGTAACACTGGGCCTCACACTCTGCAGAGTGTAACACTGGGCCTCACACTCTGCAGAGTGTAACACTGGGCCTCACACTGGGCCTCTGCAGAGAGTGTAACACTGGGACCTCACACTGGGCCTCTGCAGAGTGTAACACTGGGCCTCACACTGGGCCTCTGCAGAGTGTAACACTGGGCCTCACACTCTGCAGAGTGTAACACTGGGCCTCACACTCTGCAGAGTGTAACACTGGGCCCCACACTGGGTCTCTGCAGAGTGTAACACTAGGCCTCACAATGGGCCTCTGCTGAGTGTAACACTGGGCCTCACACTGGGCCTCTGCAGAGTGTAACACTGGGCCTCACACTGGGCCTCTGCAGAGTGTAACACTGGGCCTCACACTCTGCAGAGTGTAACACTGGGCCTCTGCAGAGTGTAACACTGGGCCTCACACTCTACAGAGTGTAACACTGGAGCCTCACACTGGGCCTCTGCAGAGTGTAACACTGGGCCTCAGCAGAGTGTAACACTGGGCCTCACACTGGGCCTCTCTGCAGAGTGTAACACTGGACCTCACACTGGGCCTCTGCAGAGTGTAACACTGGCACTGGGCCTCTGCAGAGTGTAACACTGGACCTCACACTGGGCCTCTGCAGAATGTAACACTGGGCCTCACACTGGGCCTCTGCAGAGTGTAACACTGGGCCTCACACTGGGCCTCTGCAGAGTGTAACACTGGGCCTCACACTCTGCAGAGTGTAACACTGGGCCTCTGCAGAGTGTAACACTGGGCCTCACACTCTCTACAGAGTGTAACACTGGGCCTCACACTGGGCCTCTGCAGAGTGTAACACTGGGCCTCAGCAGAGTGTAACACTGGGCCTCACACTGGGCCTCTGCAGAGTGTAACACTGGGCCTCACACTGGGCCTCTGCAGAGTGTAACACTGGGCCTCACACTGGGCCTCACATTGGGTCTCTGCAGAGAGTAACACTGGGCCTCACACTGGGCCTCTGCAGAGTGTAACACTGGGCCTCACACTGGGCCTCATCAGAGTGTAACACTGGGCCTCACACTGGGCCTCTGCAGAGTGTAACACTGGGCCTCACACTGGGCCTCTGCAGAGTGTAACACTGGGCCTCACACTGGGCCTCTGCAGAGTGTAACACTGGACCTCACACTGGGCCTCTGCAGAGTGTAACACTGGACCTCACACTGGGCCTCTGCAGAGTGTAACACTGGGCCTCATCAGAGTGTAACACTGGGCCTCACACTGGGCCTCTGCAGAGTGTAACACTGGGCCTCACACTCTGCAGAGTGTAACACTGGGCCTCTGCAGAGTGTAACACTGGGCCTCACACTCTGCAGAGTGTAACACTGGGCCTCACACTGGGCCTCTGCAGAGTGTAACACTGGGCCTCAGCAGAGTGTAACACTGGGCCTCACACTGGGCCTCACACTGGGCCTCTGCAGAGTGTAACACTGGGCCTCACACTGGGCCTCTGCAGAGTGTAACACTGGGCCTCACACTGGGCCTCTGCAAAGTGTAACACTGGGCCTCACACTCTGCAGAGTGTAACACTGGGCCTCACACTCTGCAGAGTGTAACACTGGGCCTCACACTCTGCAGAGTGTAACACGGGGCCTCACACTGGGCCTCTGCAGAGTGTAACACTGGGCCTCAACAGAGTGTAACACTGGGCCTCACACTGGGCCTCTGCAGAGTGTAACACTGGGCCTCACACTGGGCCTCTGCAGAGTGTAACACTGGGCCTCAGCAGAGTGTAACACTGGGCCTCACACTGGGCCTCTGCAGAGTGTAACACTGGACCTCACACTGGGCCTCTGTGTAACACTGGGCCTCACACTGGGCCTCTGCAGAGTGTAACACTGGGCCTCACACTGGGCCTCTGCAGAGTGTAACACTGGGCCTCACACTCTGCAGAGTGTAACACTGGGCCTCACACTCTGCAGAGTGTAACACTGGGCCTCACACTCTGCAGAGTGTAACACTGGGCCCCACACTGGGCCTCTGCAGAGAGTAACACTGGACCTCACACTGGGCCTCTGCAGAGTGTAACACTGGGCCTCACACTGGGCCTCTGCAGAGTGTAACACTGGGCCTCACACTCTGCAGAGTGTAACACTGGGCCTCACACTCTGCAGAGTGTAACACTGGGCCCCACACTGGGTCTCTGCAGAGTGTAACACTAGGCCTCACAATGGGCCTCTGCTGAGTGTAACACTGGCCCTCACACTGGGCCTCACATTGGGCCTCTGCAGAGTGTAACACTGGGCCTCACACTGGGTCTCACATTGGGCCTCTGCAGAGAGTAACACTGGGCCTCACACTGGGCCTCACATTGGACCTCTGCAGAGTGTAACACTGGGCCTCACACTGGGCCTCTGCAGAGTGTAACACTGGGCCTCACACTGGGCCTCACATTGGGCCTCTGCAGAGTGTAACACTGGGCCTCACACTGGGCCTCACATTGGGCCTCTGCAGAGTGTAACACTGGGCCTCACACTGGGCCTCAGCAGAGTGTAACACTGGGCCTCACACTGGGCCTCTGCAGAGTGTAACACTGGGCCTCACACTGGGCCTCTGCAGAGTGTAACACTGGGCCTCACACTGGGCCTCTGCAAAGTGTAACACTGGGCCTCACACTCTGCAGAGTGTAACACTGGGCCTCACACTCTGCAGAGTGTAACATGGGGCCTCACACTGGGCCTCTGCAGAGTGTAACACTGGGCCTCAGCAGAGTGTAACACTGGGCCTCAACAGAGTGTAACACTGGGCCTCACACTGGGCCTCTGCAGAGTGTAACACTGGGCCTCACACTGGGCCTCTGCAGAGTGTAACACTGGGCCTCAGCAGAGTGTAACACTGGGCCTCACACTGGGCCTCTGCAGAGTGTAACACTGGACCTCACACTGGGCCTCTGTGTAACACTGGGCCTCACACTGGGCCTCTGCAGAGTGTAACACTGGGCCTCACACTGGGCCTCTGCAGAGTGTAACACTGGGCCTCACACTCTGCAGAGTGTAACACTGGGCCTCACACTCTGCAGAGTGTAACACTGGGCCCCACACTGGGCCTCTGCAGAGAGTAACACTGGACCTCACACTGGGCCTCTGCAGAGTGTAACACTGGGCCTCACACTGGGCCTCTGCAGAGTGTAACACTGGGCCTCACACTCTGCAGAGTGTAACACTGGGCCTCACACTCTGCAGAGTGTAACACTGGGCCCCACACTGGGTCTCTGCAGAGTGTACCACTAGGCCCCACACTGGGTCTCTGCAGAGTGTAACACTAGGCCTCACAATGGGCCTCTGCTGAGTGTAACACTGGGCCTCACACTGGGTCTCACATTGGGCCTCTGCAGAGAGTAACACTGGGCCTCACACTGGGCCTCACATTGGACCTCTGCAGAGTGTAACACTGGGCCTCACACTGGGCCTCTGCAGAGTGTAACACTGGGCCTCACACTGGGCCTCACATTGGGCCTCTGCAGAGTGTAACACTGGGCCTCACACTGGGCCTCACATTGGGCCTCTGCAGAGTATAACACTGGGCGTCACACTGGACCTCAGCAGAGTGTAACACTGGGCCTCACACTGGGCCTCTGCAGAGTGTAACACTGGGCCTCACACTGGGCCTCTGCAGAGTGTAACACTGGGCCTCACACTGGGCCTCTGCAAAGTGTAACACTGGGCCTCACACTCTGCAGAGTGTAACACTGGGCCTCACACTCTGCAGAGTGTAACACGGGGCCTCACACTGGGCCTCAGCAGAGTGTAACACTGGGCCTCTGCAGAGTGTAACACTGGGCCTCTGCAGAGTGTAACACTGGGCCTCAGCAGAGTGTAACACTGGGCCTCAACAGAGTGTAACACTGGGCCTGACACTGGGCCTCTGCAGAGTGTAACACTGGGCCTCACACTGGGCCTCTGCAGAGTGTAACACTGGGCCTCAGCAGAGTGTAACACTGGGCCTCACACTGGGCCTCTGCAGAGTGTAACACTGGACCTCACACTGGGCCTCTGTGTAACACTGGGCCTCACACTGGGCCTCTGCAGAGTGTAACACTGGGCCTCACACTGGGCCTCTGCAGAGTGTAACACTGGGCCTCACACTCTGCAGAGTGTAACACTGGGCCTCACACTCTGCAGAGTGTAACACTGGGCCTCACACTCTGCAGAGTGTAACACTGGGCCCCACACTGGGCCTCTGCAGAGAGTAACACTGGACCTCACACTGGGCCTCTGCAGAGTGTAACACTGGGCCTCACACTGGGCCTCTGCAGAGTGTAACACTGGGCCTCACACTCTGCAGAGTGTAACACTGGGCCTCACACTCTGCAGAGTGTAACACTGGGCCCCACACTGGGCCTCTGCAGAGTGTAAAACTAGGCCTCACAATGGGCCTCTGCAGAGTGTAACACTGGCCCTCACACTGGGCCTCACATTGGGCCTCTGCAGAGTGTAACACTGGGCCTCACACTGGGCCTCTGCAGAGTGTAACACTGGGCCTCACACTGGGCCTCACATTGGGCCTCTGCAGAGTGTAACACTGGGCCTCACACTGGGCCTCACATTGGGCCCCTGCAGAGTGTAACACTGGGCCTCACACTGGGCCTCACATTGGGCCTCTGCAGAGTGTAACACTGGGCCTCACACTGGGCCTCACATTGGGCCTCTGCAGAGTGTAATGGCAGCGAGAAGCTGGTGTCCAACTTCTAACCCAATGTCAAACAGAACAAACTTATTTACAAAATCTACAAAGTAATATGGGGGTGCACGGTGGCAGAGCGGTTAGAGCTTCTGCCTCTCAATAAGGAGATCGTGGGTTCGAATCCCGCACCACCCCAACATCGTGGTATTGAATTCTGAACCACCCTAACATCACACGATCTCTCTGAGTGGAGTCTGCATGTCCTCCCCGTGTTACCGTGGGTTCTCTCCGGGTTCTCCGGCTTCCTCCCACCGTCCAAAGACATGACTGTACAGGTTAATTGACAACTCTAAATTGTCCCTAGTGAGTGAATGTGAGAGTGAATGGTTGTCTGTCAAATGTCCTTGTCCTCTGTGTCAGCCCTGCGACGAGTTGGCCACTGTCCAGGGTGTACCCCGCCTAAGGCCCAAAGTCACTGGGATAGGCTCCAGTCACCCGCGACCCCTAACGGGAATAAGCGGTAGAAAATGAATGAATGAACAAAGTAATATGTAAATGTCCTTTTACAAAAAAATAAGACAATATATTTTTCAAACTTGTTTTGCTTAATCCTGTTAATCCATTTTTTCCTATATATATATTTGGAGAATAAAGTCGTAATATTTTGACATTAAAGTCGTAAATTTATGAGCTTAAAGTTGAAGCCAGAAAAGTCGTACATTTACGAGAATAAAGTCGTAAAACTGAGAATAAAGTTGTACAGCTACGAGATTTTAAAGTCAGTTCTACGAGAATAAAGTCATAATATTACTAGAATAAAGTTGTATTTTTTACCCAAAATAAAGCTGACATTTAAAGATATAGGAACTTGTGTCCATATGTTTCCAAAGTGACGCAGAAGAGCGATTCACTTTCACAGGACGCAAATGAAGCATTAATAATACATTGAAATGATTGGTTGAGGGTTTGATGGGCCAAAGAAAAGTCTGAGCGATTGGCTATCAAATGTTTGACCCGCCCACTTGATTGGCAAGTGAATGTTTGAATTGCAAAGATGATTGGTCTTCATGTCTGGTCCGGTGGCCGTCAGATACTGCCACAGTAAACGGTCAACAAGAAGACTTTCAATGATTTAGACAGTTTTTTGTTCCAGAGATGAGGCAGAAGGCGTACACAGACAGAGTTTGAGGAAGTTTCTATTGTTCTTCCAATGCAAGGCCTTCACCTAAAAAGTGCACCATTAAAGGGGACGTGCAGTACATAAAATATACTTACATGAGCGTTTAACCATGTGCACGCTTTCCCCTCATCATTATCTTACTCACAGTTGTGTTTGGATCGATTGATTCATGCATGTTTGAGTGATCCTGTACTGTCAAGCATTTGAGGCCTGAGTGCTCAGAAAATTTCCGTTTTCACCTACCTCTGTCACCATATGCTTATCCTTATAGTTGAGATAATCAAAAATAAAAATAAAACACAAAATGTCACATTTTTCAACAATATAAACAGGCGAATGAAAACCTGCTGCCGGCTCCAGTGCTTCCAGTGTAAACCCACACATTTGAGTGTTTGTGGGTTATTGTTGTGATGTCTTTCATGACTGCATGTATGCTCTGTGCACTGGGAGCCTGTGGCTGTACACCCGCTGTGTCTGTGCACTGGCTGGTGTATTTGTGATGGGTGCTCGTGGTGACCGCGGAGTGAGAGGGACCTGGAGAGCGAGGAGGGAGCGCACAGACAGCACTGCGACGCCAATAACCATCAGCAGCTGGGTGGGGCGCCCCCTGTCTGAGAGGCAACAGAGACGTGCCAGAGGAGCCCTTACGTGAGGCCTGGACTGTGCAGTGACAGGGTGAGGAGCCCTGACAGCTCTCTGAGTTTCGCTCCTGCTCCGTGCCATAAGCCCTGTTTCCACTAGACCAGGTCCCCCAGATCAGTTCACTTGGGGCTGGTTCAGGCCCCTGCTGCTCAGAAGTCCAGCTCACAGGGGTCGGCTCTGTGAGAAGCTGACAGCACCCAAACATGACTCATGTTTTCTTCATTAATAAAATCTGAATCTTACCTGAATTACACAGAAACTCTCTCTACACTAGATGAACTGTTCCTCATCTGCCTGGAGGAACTCTCTCTGCACTAGATGATCCACCTTCCTTCCTCTTGATGGTTCTGGTCCATCTACAGTCTGTCCGTCTGTGGGAGGAGGATCTCTCCTTCATGTGGTTCTCCTGAGGTTTAGACTTTTTCCCACAGGGTCTTTGCAGCAAAGGTGGGTCAAGGACAGGGGGCGCTCTGGGACAATTATGCATTTGCTAAATTCTCTTGAACATTGTTTATTTAAACTGCTTTCTACCTGTGGCCCACCGAGGAAACTGTTGTGATTATGGCGCTACAAAAATCTATTTATTTAGTTGAATTGAGTTAACAACTGTTTTTTTCTCCCAAGGCCTCTTTGACCTGCAGGTTTGAACAAAAAGTCTTTTATTAAGCCGGTTTGTTTGCAGCAAACGCCTTGATTTTCAAACTGGCGTCCGGATGACAACCCCTGAAACCTTTTCCACGATGGAACACTCCTGGACGAATGAGGGATTACATCGACTTGACGTACATTGCAAATATGTCGCCAGTGTTTATAAAGTAAGCATTTTTGTCTCAAAGCTAAAGGCTAACATAAATTAACTAAAATAAGCAGACAAACTTAAAAGTAATAAAAGTAAAAGTCAAGCAGAGTGTTTTTGTAAACAGCTGAGTTCACTTTGTGGTGTTATTTTAACATTGATTAAATTTAATGTAGGTTAGCATTAGCCTTCGAGACTGAAACGCCATCTTTTATAAACACAGGTTAAGTATTTATGCTTTACGAGTAGGTCTTAACATGCTGACAATGATTATCCAGCTGTTGATTATTCATTTATTTTAGCGAGCCTTGGCTAATTCTTCATCAGGAAGTGAAGCGCTGCATGTTTATGGCCATCAGAACCATGAGGGCCTGGAATCAGCTGAGAGAAGGTGGGACTTTCAAAGCACAGAGCAGCAGTTTTGGACAAAATGTGTTTAAAGTGTTTAAAGGCTATCAGATGAATAGAATTATTTATTAACCCATTTGTAGTTTATGATCGATAATTTGGTTTTCAACTTATTCCACCACGCCCACTTTTGTCTCATTTTGCCACAGATCTGCGCTTCTGTTGTAAACGCACTTCCGGTTTGATGAGAACCCGTTAAAACATTACATAAAGTAGATTGATTTGTGTAAAATGTTTAATGTACACAAGTTACAACAAGTCACCAACAAGTCACACTGCACCGATTTCCTGGGGCCTGATAGTCCGTATAGAACTTTATTTTCTGTTGAGCTCGTCTGCCCTGTGTAAACTACGGAAAAAGATGGCGGCGCCCACGACAACTTCCAGAATAATGTGAACAGAGCTCGGGACTGAACATGAAAACATTTGCTAAACTTTCATAGAAAAACATTAGCCAAAACAATGTAAAAAGTGAACAAAAAAATCCACAAATGAACCTGATAAACTGCTGGGTCACCTCTGGTAAATACATTTATTCATTCAATATAGTGTTAGAATACTTTTGCATTGATTTAACATTGGGCTAATTCTGTTATGTGTGACATCACCATCCCGAGCTCCATATATCAACATTTATGATGTTAATAATAGTTCTCCTATAGCATTTGTAACAAGTAACATTGTGTTTAAGGTGAGACACTGCAGGTGAATAGAAAAGAATCTTAATATTTAAACATATCAATTTGAAACTTCTCCTGTAGTTTACTCATGTCATGTTTTCATGAAGAAATAAGGCATTTTATGTGTAAAAGTAGCCAAAAACACATATTTGGGACATGTAAAACTGAAAAATAGACAGAACCAGGTCTAAATTAAACTAAGATTAAACTAAGAGTAAACTAGATTGGACTGAAAATTGTCCTAAAAATTCTAATTTTGCCTCATTTTTTTTAACTTAAAACTCTAAATCCATTTTAGAATTAGATATCAAAAAATCCCTCTTTATGTTTTGTCAAAATCTTGTTGAGTCCAGATTGTACAGTTTGGTGTAGGATCTACTTTAAGGCTGATCTTTATGTCTCTGTGAGAGAAAAATGCATTTTAAGAGAATGGCCTTTGAAGTTCCAATGTTCCAGAGAAATCTATGGATGAAGTGGATTCAATGGAAGAATAAAACATTTTTAAGAGCAGGACAAGTTTGTAGTTTCCTCTTGAAAACTGATATGAGAGCAAACTGACCAAGTGTCTCGCCTTAATCCAGTATTAGCATCGTAACGTATCGTAAGTTCCACTCCTAAATATTACAACAGAGCGAACAACTCAAAAAGATGGATGCGGTTGTGTGAGATAGGTGCGTATCAGATGCCCTCCCCTGTACCCCTGTAGGGTTGAGCTGAGGTGGGGCAGGTCTCAGGTTCATCTGCAGATGTCATTGTGTAGTTTGACAGAATAGACCTTGTTGCTAATAGAAGTGATCAAGTTAAATATTTGTGGATTTTCCATTTGGATAACATTTCATATTGGATCTATGTGTGGTGTGGCTATTTGTCGCACGGGTCGGCCACTCTTCCTGTGAACAGCAGAGCATTGATGGTGGATTCTCGGATGATGACCAGAAAAGGCCGATCTCCCATAAACACCTCTCTGTTGGGTTTGAGGGAGCGTCCGATGGCCACGACAGCAGTAGCAGCGGCCGCCTCGCTGCCCTCCTCGTTGACCTGCCCAAACACACACTGGACCTTTAGCTAAAGAACTGGACTGGTTTAGCACAGGCTGTGGTCTGAACTCACCTCCAGGAAGGCTTTGTGATAGGCTTCTGAGATGAACAGGGTGTCAGTGCCGTCCTCCAGCATTCCTTAACAAAAATAAATCAAAAAGAATGATCTCATATGTACTTCATCAAAAACTCCTTTTACTTCTGGAAGAGGGTTTCTAACCTTCACCGCACACACAACCTGAGCCTCTCACTTTGTGCCCCATTAAAGCACATAAGACAGGTTTTCATGTTTGTCTGATTATTAGATAATACCTGTGGTAAATAAATAGTCACGGGGCAGTTTATGAATAACAGCTGAAAATGACAGTGCTGTTGAGAAAAAAAAAAAATCCCTCTATTCAGATCATCAATGCACAATATGCAGGGACAGTTAGTTACATGAAATGAACACAGTTTTCTGATTGTTGAATTAATTAAACAAAACAGAACGTTTGTCATATATTTGTTTTTCTCAAATAACAAATGTGTACATTGGACAAGCTTTGCCCTTGTTTACAGTATGGTTGCCAGGTAACAGTTATGGAATTACCGCTGTGTTCTTATTTCACATCTGCTGCTCATGTCCAAGCGACAACTTCCTCAACCAGAGGAAACTAAGCAAGAATTGTAACAAAATCTTAAATGTAAATTGGTTAACCATGTTTTATTGTAGTGAGTATTCTGTCCTGTCAAATGACACACATATGACCGAACCCCCCCCCCCATTATGTTGTTGCCTTTTTACTTTGAATTTTTTGATGGCTGTGAAAACGTGTTTTTTCCTCAGATGTGTTAATCCACTTCAGGTCTGACAAAAATAACTTTATTTTAATAGTCATATGAGAAAGCAAAGTGGTGGTGATATAGAACAAAAAACACAAAAAAACAAACATGACCAGAGAAAGCACAGGAGATAAAACAAGAGTTAAGTATGTAACTAGAGTTCTATGAATGGATGACCGCTTAACCACTGAATAATCCCTTCACACATGCGTAATTCAAGTATCAATACCAACAACCGGCATCCGTTTACTAATTTCCTGCAGAATCTTCTTGCAGAGACGCAAGGATTGTAACCATAGTTACATACCTAACTCTCATTCTATTTCATCCCTACTGCCTGCCAGAGGCGGTGCTTAAGCACTGAATGACCCAATCATGAATGGCCAAATCACAAGGAATCCTGAGGTCAGAACTCACTGAGTGGACCCTGGGATCTCCAGTAACAGAAACATGTAGTGACTAAGGCATTACTGCAGTCACATTCACTGAGTGAATATAGACCACCTCAAGATGTAGCACACTGCCAAAGCATCCAGAAGTAAGACCACTACAGCAGCTAAAGTGCCACAGAAGACGTCATGCTTGGACTAAAAACCACACCATGCGGGTGGTCACAGTGAAAATGGAACACCTGTGCTGTGCTTCACAGCAACAGCACATCCAGATCTAGTCCCCAATAAAGAACAGACTGAAATGAGCTCAGCTAAAAGCCGCTGTAGTCACTGCATGTATATGTTGTATGTTCTTGCACCAGCCAAACCAATAACACGTGGAGGCAACAGAAATCACCACAACCAGCAATATGTCCTCCAGAGTACAGTCCACACATGACAGAGACTGGGCCCAGGGCTTTGCCTTACAGGACAGAGGCTGTACCTGGGACTCCAGGCACAGAGCAACATCAAGAACAAGAATCTGGTCCCATACCAAGGCACATTATGACCGCATGGCTGACGGGGCAAAGTGGAGTGGAACACCAACTCCAGTCTGGAAATGAAAAAGGACCAACTCCATCAACTGTACTCTATTAACAGAAGATCGTTCTAAACAGTCATTACGCTGAATTGCTGTTACCAATGCTCACACTAAAGGAGTCGACTCTCAGGTGGGAGGGGCAGACTGTAGCCTGTGGGCCCTCACTGCTAATGTACTCACCAAGGGTTTCAGGCCCCTTAGTCCCTCTGGGGTGAGACAGCACCCATGGGGACACGCCAGGTCATATCAATTTGTCTAAACAAATAATAAATGCTGTCTGCAGCATGCACTGTTCGAATCAGTGGTGTGCAGGCACAATCATCAGCATGAATGAACAACAAGCCCATCCTAAACAACCTACAGAGCTGCAAAGGGTGTCGTGGGCCAACCCTTACAGACATGACAGGGGTCACACCTACCCCACAACACCCCGTCTCAGTTGGAGCACATGTGCAAACAGACCAGTTGCCAGTGAATTGAATAATTGAATGATGAATTTTATTTACGTATAATAAATGTATTTTACGTATAAATGTAATAAATAAAAGTCTCTCTCTCTCTCTCTCACCTGGCAAACTGGCCCGCTCGGCGCTGAACAGGTCGGTGAGCCCCATAGCCTCCAGTTTGTCCTTCAGGCTGAACTGGTCTTCTATTTTGAACTTTGGCACATGCACCGACACAGTCTTTTCTGTCATCGAGTCCATCCACGAGGTCAGCTTCCTCAGGTCCAGACCCTTCTCGATCTAAGAAACAACAGAGATGACAGGATATATCAGCAGAAACTGGAGTCTAATCCCTCTGAGTAATATCCTGGCATAAATAAACATTTGCTAAAAAAAATCTTAAATCTTTTAAAGGTAATCTTTTTTGACATTTTGATTAAATAATACCACTGTCTTATAAAAGGTCTTTTCATATGAGTTCTATTTCATCCCAATTGACCGCCAGAGGCGGTGCTTAAGCACTGAAGGGATCATTCAGTGCTGCATTCAGTGCTTCTGGCGGTCATTTGGGATTCATAGAACCGTAGTTACATATGTAACTCTCGTTTTAGTCCAGATAATGACTAGTATTAGTTTTCACAATTAGCTGATTTATCACCAGCTGTATATTGAGTAGATTCTGCCTGACTGGACACCGCAGCCATCCACAAGCTTTTTTCCTTTTCAATTTATTCCGTCCCGCCCATTTTTGCCTCTTTTTGCAACAAATCGGCATGGATCACTGCTAAAATATGATATAGATGACAATGTGCCGTTTCTTTGGGTGACTTGAAAACAGTGTTGTAGTCTGTGTAGCACTTATTTGCAGTTGAGATCGGCAGCTCTGTGTAAAATGATACAGTGATGATGGAGGCACTCGTGGCAACTTCTGGAATAAGGTCAATATAGTCTTGGCTGAAAGTGTTGGCACCCCTGAATTTTGCCAGTATTTTTCCCCCAAACTTTTGCAATGCCACATTTTTTTGCCCCTGTTTTTGACCGTGTGCTTCTCTTGGACTGGTAACCTGTGCCCTGTGCTCCTCTTGGACTGGTTACCTGTGCCCTGTGCTCCTCTTGGACTGGTTACCTGTGCCCTGTGCTCCTCTTGGCCTGGTTACCTGTACCTGTGCCCTGTGCTTCTCTTGGACTGGTTACCTGTACCTGTACCCTGTGCTTCTCTTGGACTGGTTACCTGTACCCTGTGCTTCTCTTGGACTGGTAACCTGTACCTGTGCCCTGTGCTTCTCTTGGACTGGTTACCTGTACCTGTACCCTGTGCTTCTCTTGGACTGGTAACCTGTACCTGTGCCCCGTGCTTCTCTTGGACTGGTTACCTGTACCTGTACCCTGTGCTTCTCTTGGACTTGTTACCTGTACCCTGTGCTCCTCTTGGCCTGGTTACCTGTACCTGTACCCTGTGCTTCTCTTGGACTGGTTACCTGTGCCCTGTGCTTCTCTTGGACTGGTTACCTGTACCTGTACCCTGTGCTTCTCTTGGACTGGTTACCTGTACCTGTACCCTGTGCTTCTCTTGGACTGGTAACCTGTACCCTGTGCTTCTCTTGGACTGGTTACCTGTACCCTGTGCTTCTCTTGGACTGGTTACCTGTACCCTGTGCTTCTCTTGGACTGGTTACTTGTACCCTGTGCTCCTCTTGGCCTGGTTACCTGTACCTGTACCCTGTGCTTCTCTTGGACTGGTTACCTGTACCCTGTGCTTCTCTTGGACTGGTTACTTGTACCCTGTGCTCCTCTTTGCCTGGTTACCTGTACCTGTACCCTGTGCTTCTCTTGGACTGGTTACCTGTACCCTGTGCTTTCCTTGGACTGGTTACCTGTACCCCGTGCTTTCCTTGGCCTGGTTACCTGTACCTGTACCCTGTGCTTCTCTTGGACTGGTTACCTGTACCCTGTGCTTCTCTTGGACTGGTTACCTGTACCCTGTGCTTCTCTTGGACTGGTTACCTGTACCCTGTGCTTTCCTTGGACTGGTTACCTGTGCCCCGTGCTTCTCTTGGACTGGTTACCTGTACCCTGTGCTTTCCTTGGACTGGTTACCTGTACCCTGTGCTTCTCTTGGACTGGTTACCTGTACCCTGTGCTTCTCTTGGACTGGTTACCTGTACCCTGTGCTTTCCTTGGACTGGTTACCTGTACCCTGTGCTTCTCTTGGACTGGTTACCTGTACCCTGTGCTTCTCTTGGACTGGTTACCTGTACCCTGTGCTTCTCTTGGACTGGTTACCTGTACCTGTACCCTGTGCTTCTCTTGGACTGGTTACCTGTACCCTGTGCTTTCCTTGGACTGGTTACCTGTACCCTGTGCTCCTCTTGGACTGGTAACCTGTGCCCTGTGCTCCTCTTGGCCTGGTTACCTGTACCTGTACCCTGTGCTTCTCTTGGACTGGTTACCTGTACCCTGTGCTTCTCTTGGACTGGTTACTTGTACCCTTTGCTCCTCTTGGCCTGGTTACCTGTACCTGTACCCTGTGCTTCTCTTGGACTGGTTACCTGTACCCTGTGCTCCTCTTGGCCTGGTTACCTGTACCTGTACCCTGTGCTTCTCTTGGACTGGTTACCTGTACCCTGTGCTTTCCTTGGACTGGTTACCTGTACCCCGTGCTTTCCTTGGCCTGGTTACCTGTACCTGTACCCTGTGCTTCTCTTGGACTGGTTACCTGTACCCTGTGCTTCTCTTGGACTGGTTACCTGTACCCTGTGCTTCTCTTGGACTGGTTACCTGTACCCTGTGCTTTCCTTGGACTGGTTACCTGTGCCCCGTGCTTCTCTTGGACTGGTTACCTGGGACAGAGGCGTGTCCATGTGTGGCAGGACAAGAACCATGGTGATGTCGTCGCCCTTGTAAGCCATCTCCAGTAACTGCACCTTCTCCTCAGGCAGGTCCATGTATCTGAACCTGCCCTCCTGGTACATCATCTGAACAGGACAGGTCTGAGAGGGAGACACCTGGAAGTCCGCCACAAACACGTTCTCTTTGTCAAATTTGTGTTTCCACTGGCCCTAGAGTAGAAGAATGGAAACAAAACGATTTCAAAAGTTGTACAATGGAAAGTGAATAACTAGTTTAAAAAAATTAAATGGAAAATCCAGTGTGAACCTCCATTCATTTTAAGAATTCACAAACCAAAATAATTTAAAGGTGCACTATGTAACCTCTCTGTTATTGAATGTTCCACAGTATGGCATTAAACATATGTCTTTCCATTAGGGATGTTGATGGTTGGCTGTCACTATGTTTAACTGAGTGAAAACATTTCGCCAGGTTAACTGCTGCATTTCATTCCAGTGCCACCAGAAAGCATGCAAGTACCTGACTGAAAAAATGTTAGCTGAACTCCAATAATAATGTGTTTATTTCATGACTTTCAAGACTGCTCAAACCTGAGGGACACTACTGTATTTTGGACTAAATGAATCATACATGGTTTGTTTGACTGGGATCTCACACTGGTGAAGAAAACACTGGATTATACAGCTGTTTGATTGAGATTGAGATGGTTAAAATAAAGGACAATGGACATCCCTAAATACAGGGAGACAAGAAGGTGGCGCCCTCCAATGGGGCTAAAAAATTCTTATAGTCCCCATGCATTCAATTAGATAAAAATCACAAGTATACGCCCTGTTTAAACATAATTTAATAGGGGAGTAAACATTCTAGAAAGGCAAATTTGAAGTTTTGTTCTCGCTCCTTTTTGCTCATAAAAACAAGTTGCAACCCTCAGATGAATGCTTTCCTGTCACTGTAGCTTGTGTTACCTTGAAGTAGATGGTGTTGACCAGGACCAGGACAGTGGTGGAGTCCAGAACTCCAGGAGGAAGAGTGTCCTGGATACGATTCTCCGTTTTGTTAGAGATCCACTCGTTTATGGTCTTCCGGGAGCCTTCTGGGTCCTCCTAAAACTCAACAAGACAAGGAACTTCATCTGATCTGCTCCTCTGCCCCGCTCCTCCTCCCTCCTCTCCTCTGTTCCTCTCCTATACCCCTCTCCTCTGCTCTGCCCCTCTCCTCTGCTCCTCTCCCCTCTCCTCTGCCCCTCTGCTCTTCTGACCCCCCTCAGACCCCCTCTACTGCCACTCTCCTCTGCTCCTCTCCTCTGCTCTTCTAACCCCCTCAGACCTCCTCTTTTGTCCCTCTCCTCTGCCCCTCTCCTTTGCTCCTCTGCTCTGTCTCTCTCCTCTGCTCCTCCCCCCTCTCCTCTGCCCCTCTCCTCCTCCCCTCTCCTCCTCCCCTCTCCTCTGCTCCTCTCCTCCTCCCCCTCTCCTCTGCCCCTCTCCTCTGCTCCTCTCCTCCTCCCCCTCTCCTCTGCTCCTCTCCTCCTCCCCCTCTCCTCTGCCCCTCTCCTCTCCTCCCGCCCTCTCCTCTGCTCCTCTTCTTCCCCCCCTCTCCTCTCCTCTCCTCCCGCCCTCTCCTCTGCTCCTCTTCTTCCCCCCCTCTCCTCTCCTCTCCTCCCGCCCTCTCCTCTGCTCCTCTTTTCCCCCCCCTCTCCTCTCCTCTCCTCCCGCCCTCTCCTCTCTTCTATCTGATGCTTTCCTCTGCATCTTTTGGTTTACTCACTGGATGACTCTGTTCTATACTTCTAGCTGTGTTTGTGCGCCGTCCTATCTGTGCGCCCTTGTAGAGGAAACTGAAGATCCCTTATGCCCTGTGTTAACGTGACATTTAATTACTGTCTGTCCCTCGAGGACGGATTGATTGGGGAAGTAAGCCTTTTACTATGCTGCTCCCATATCTTGGAACTCTCTCGAGTCTGATCTGAGGTTGTGTGAGCAAGTTTCTTCTTGTTTAGTGTAAATCATAAAATATGATTGTGCGTCAATTCCCACTTTGGTCCATGTTGAAAGGTGTTTCAATCTCACTCTTACCTGGTTAAATTCTTCTGTTTTACAGATATTTGGATGATTTTCCTTTAAAAACCTTAGTTTGACCCATATTTTCTAAAACTCAATTTGAAATTTTGAATCAACCATTACAGGATTTACACATTTACTCTCACTGGTGTTGTTAGTGCCCTTTTACTCCACTTTTTTGACGACTGCAAAAATGTTGTTGATAATTCACATCTGATAATCCACTTCTGTCTAAAAATACTACGTTTTTACTAAGTGTATTAAGTTTAAATATTTTAGTAATTATTAGAAAAAGCAAAATCACAGAGGTCCTGAAATTAATGGCCAAATTCTTTTTTTAAACAAAAAATCACAAAATAAATGAACTACTATATTTTCACAGCTGTCCAAAATGTTGAGTAAAAGGGCACTAACAGTAAATAAGGAGGGTTTTCTCAGCTCACAGCTCACAAGCTCACAAATAGATTTGAAATAAATGCCCTGACCTTCCTCTGCATGCTCTGCCTCTGTCTTGGACTAAAGCAGGTCAAAATCAGCCCCCTGTTTTGAGACGCACCTTGAAGTTGAGCGGCATCAGCTTGGCTCCATAGACCGTGTGGCTTATGTTCTGGTAGGTCTCGTTGAAGTACAAGCTCTGCTCTCCAAACAGCCTGTTGGCAGAGACCAGCTCTGTGGTCACGTCCTTCTTCCTGAAGAGGCGACAGTTCAGTTTGGCAAAGAAGAAGTGAACCTGGTCGGATGTCTTCTCTTTGATGGTGTCGAACTCAAACACCTGACACAGAATTAAACATGATTATTCATCTAGTGCTATCTAATTATGTTAAATACACAAATCAGACTGCTATGCTGTGACAGCTTTAAACTCCACTACCTCCCACAATCTTGAAATAGTTGTTCATCACTGGATCGGAGCACACAGTGGAATGCTGGAGATGGCGTTATAGCAGTCTTTTTAATTGTATTGATTGATGTTTTTGATGTAGACACAGTTGGTAAAAATGAATGCATAGCTGTTATGGCTCCCAAAGGTTACCTGCTCATAAGACCTGTGGGGCACCTGACAGCTCCTCTCCTGGTCATTTACTGTTCCAGAGGTTTGCTTTAGTGATGCATCTAAAGCATGTAACTGTGTCAGTCATTCTGTTCTCAAAATGAGCCAAAGGGGTGCCTCGTATAGACTGAGAATGTTGGCCTACTGCCCGGTGAAATGGGACAATAGTGTGTTAGGCCCTGTGTTGGTAACGGAGTGAGGCAAAGAGGAATTTGGCCTCCTGTTTTATTTTTTTTTATACATGAAACTCCGGCTGTGTGGTTGGGTGTACTTTTGTGTATTTTTTGTCTAATGTATGCAGACAATCTTATTATTCAGTCCAAGTAGTGCAGGTCTCAATACACAAGTGTGGTAAGGAGTTTGATATAAAATATAATGGCAGTAAAAGTGTCATACATAAATGTGTTTTGTTTTGTGCTGTCGGACTGATCTGAAACACGTCACAAGCACAAACATTTCATCACTGATGATCTGTCAGATGAAGACATCCACAGACAATGTCACATGATGCATGCAGAGGTGCATGTGCTCCTTCTCGGGTTTGATGCCTGTGCAGTTAAAGTTAAAAAGCACTAATTCTTCACCATAGGCCCTGAGCGCCACCTCGAGGGCCACAAGACAATTTCTAGAATTAGACCATTGGGCCGCGAGGTCCTCAGACACACACAAAAGATGTGCTCTGTCTCTGACTGGTGCATCTAAAAGAGCCCTTAAAGCCAGCTTTCTTGTCACCAGAAGACTTGCACAAAACAAAAAGGCATTTACTATAGCGGAGGATTGGCCAGCCGCTGGTGATGTGTGCAGTGAAATGGTCGGAGAAGCGGAAGCAAAAATGCTGCTGAGCATTCCCCTCTCCAACGACACTGTGGATCACTGTATTATTATTATATACTGACATGGCAGATGACGTGCAGCTGCAGCTTCTACACAGAATAAAAAGCAGTCCGTTTTATGCCTTGTAACTTGACGAGTCAACAGAATTCTCAAACGCTGTACTGCTGCTTGAGGGAAGGTACACAGGTTTAAAGTTTAAAAGCTGTTGCGTCATAGAACAAGCCTCTCTTCCAAACCAGCTCGTGGGGGTTCCTGGTCACCTTCATGATCTGCTGGAGCGTCTGGTTGCATGCGCCCAGCTTGGTCATGGCGAAGGCGGTGGAGACGCTGATGGGAGACATGAAAATGTTCTCTGAGGCAGAGCGTCCTGAACTCAGCTCTTTGTACAGGGACATAGCAAAGGCACTGTTAGCCCGGGACAGCTCCCACACCCTGGGGTTAGTGTTTTCCGGGACAAGGTCTGAAGTGGGGGCCGCTGTGGAGAAAACAGATTTTAACCAGGGATAAACATGGCCTTAAGCAGGACTAAAACAGGATCTAGCTTCACACAACATGATAGAGAGAGAACAAAACAGATAATAGCTGCACAAGATGTCCAGTAAAGTTCAAAGTTAGTTTTCAGATCGAGTCCTAAGGTCCTTTTTTCCATTTTCCAAATGTCAGTTAAAAGCTGTGTCCAGACCTTGCTTATTGGTTTGTGTCATTCATTCATTCATTCATTTATTCATCAATGAATGAGTCCATGGCAGGAGTTTTAAGACTCAAATAAATAGTGTGCATTTTGACATGGTGTAAAATATCAGGAAAGGTGTCCTCTGCATTTGACCCATCCTTCAAGGCGCTGGGGCATATAGTTTTGACATTACTTACCTTAAAAGTTAGTTACTTTACTGCTTTAACATACATTTCAATCAGAGGGCTAGCATTGCATTTGTTTAATTTCCTGGTTGCAGTCCTGCCCACTTTGAAGTTCACTGTGGTTCCGTAACAAAATTTCACATTTCTGCCATAGGATTTAGAAGAACTGTAATACTGAGCCCTTGTGACCTGTACTGTTAGCACCCTTTTACTTCACTGTTTTTGACGGCTGTAAAAAAAAAAAATGTAGATCTGGTTTTCAAACCTTTGTCTTAAATCAGTTAATCCACTTCAGTTCTGACCAAAAATACAACGTTTCATAAAAAATGTGTAATTTTAATAGTTTTATAAAATCGAGTGGTAGGGTTCACATAAAATAATTCCATTAAATTGTAATTTTTTGTTTATTATAGACAACTGGTTTCACTGACCTTTTAATGTGTTTTATATGATGGGCTGAAAGATAAATATTCCCAGATTTGCATAACATCTCCTCAAACACAGATTTCACTCATAAACTGACTTAAATGCACCTTTTATCTTTTGTGTAGTTCTATTATTAAAGCTCAAGAATTAAGACTATGCAGTCTTAATTCTTTGTTTGAGATTTTAAGATAATTTACTTGATTACTGGAACATGGTTATAGCCAATTTGACAAGAGCTGAATATAATAGTTGTCAACTTCGTTTTAGACACAAGATTTGGGTGAGATCAAGTATAATCTCTTGGGAGCAAGATGCAAATATTTGATCTTCATTGTGTCTTGTTTTTAATACATCCCTGTGTGTAATATGTGTGGTGTGCGTGGCGTTAGGATTAGCTTTAGCAGTGAGTCTCGGTTGTTGGGCAACGGACAGCTCCTCGGGCTGGACCTGTCCCATTTCGGCACATCCTTTGCGGTCCACGAAGGCCACAAGGAGCAGCAGCCCCCGTCGGCTGGGTCCTTCGAAGGATGCAGACGTTGAATTGGGACACAGTTTAAGTCAGGACTAAACCAGGATGTAACCAAAAGGACAATACCAGGATAGACCCGGATTAAGCCAACAATAAAACCAAAATAACCTAGGATTAAGCCAGGTCTAAACTAGAACTAAACCAGATATAAAACATAGTAAAACCATGGGTGCTGGGTATAAGGAAGAGAGACTTTCATCAGACTAAACCAGGACTAAATTAGTACTAAACATCTGGTTAAATCAGGACTAAACCTTGGAGGAAGAGCTGTGCAGTTAATGCAGATTCAGTCAACTCTTTTAGTTTGTCTTTGTAAATGAATGCAGAGGTCCACAGCCAATCCTCTTTGGTAAATAATAGTAGTAGTAGTAGTAGTAGTAGTAGTAGTAGTAGTAGTAGTAGTAGTAGTAGTAGTAGTAGTAGTAGTAGTAGTAGTAGTAATAACTTTGAATTGAAATTTGTGATCAATTAATAAGATGTACAAAAGCCTTACTTGGAGGGGAAGGTTGTTATGGTAACGTGTCTAGTACCTGTGTCTGCTGGTGTGGGAGGCTCGTCCGAGTCCGGAGTCCTGTAAACACATCGCGGCTCCAGAGGAAGGTCTTTGGGTTTAGAGCTACAAATGTCAGGGAGAGAGAGGGAGAGCAGAGGGAGGAGAGAGAGGAGGGCGAGAGAGATGCACTCACGCATACTGGAGGGGGGAGAGAGAGAGAGAGAGGGGGAGAGGGGAGGAGAGAGGATGAGAGAGGGGGAGAGAGAGGAGGGGAGAGAGGGGAGAGAGTGGGAGAGAGAGGAGGAGAGCGGGGAGAGAGAGGAGGAGAGAGAGGAGGAGAGAGGAGGAGAGAGGGGGAGAGAGGAGGAGAGAGCGGGAGAGAGAGAGGGGGGAGGAAGAGAGGGGGAGAGGGGAGAGAGAGAGAGGAGGAGAGAGGGGAGAGAGAGGAGGAGAGAGGGAGAGAGAGGAGGAGAGAGAGAAGGACAGAGGGGGAGAGAGGGAGGAGAGAGGGAGAGAGAGAGAGGAGGAGAGAGAGAAGGACAGAGGGGGAGAGAGGGAGGAGAGAGAGGGTGAGAGGAGAGGAGAGAGAGGGGGAGAGAGAGGGGGAGAGAGAGGAGGGGAGAGAGGGGAGAGAGAGGGAGAGAGAGGAGGAGAGAGGGGGAGAGAGAGGAGGAGAGAGAGGAGGAGAGAGGGGGAAAGAGAGGGAGAGAGAGGAGGAGAGAGGGAGAGAGAGGAGGAGAGAGGGAGAGAGAGAAGGACAGAGGGGGAGAGAGAGGAGGAGAGAGGGGGAGAGAGAGGAGGAGAGAGGGGGAGAGAGGAGGAGAGAGGGGGAAAGAGAGGGAGAGAGAGGAGGAGAGAGGGGAGAGAGGGGAGAGAGAGGGTGAAGAGAGGGGAAGAGAGAGGATGAGAGAGAGGAGGAGAGAGAGGGGCGAAAGAGGGGGAGAGAGAAGAGGAGAGAGAGGGGCGAGAAAGGGGAGAGAGAGGGGGAGAGAGAGAAATGTTACCCAATAAATAAAACAATTCAAAGTTGCCTAAGTGTACCTTAACCTGAACCGTGTGTATGATGTGGAGTGAGGACAAAGCTGTGTTTGGAATGAGAAACAGATCAAACCGTGTCAATAAAAACAAAATAAACATGTCATTATCGTTCCTTGATCAATGATCAAGGAAAACACAAAACACAAACGTTTTTTTATGTCATTACTGGCTCTGCAACTTTATTTGTAACGCACTTTAAAAAAACAGATGCACATTATAAATACCTTAAAAATGGAATGAAAACTATTCAAACTATTGAAACTATTCAAATTAATATTCTGCCCAGGTTTCTCTATCTATTCAAGACGCTCCCAGTTTCCATTCCCAATTTGATTATTTGATGAGTGGAATAAATGAAACTCAAGATTCAGCTGGCAAGAGAAAAAAACTCAGTTCCAAAACTTTACAGCAGTCCAAAAGAAAAAAAGTACTTCATGTCAGCTCAAATCAGAGTCTGCTGCACTGCTGTAACTCAGAATACAAAGCTCAGTGGAAACATCCTGAGTGTAACGAGTCCCCAGAGGTTCCTGTACAGGCCGCACTGGCAGATGTCAAACGGCTGGGTCAAATGCAGGAGGTGGACATTCCCTGGGTCAAATCTGTGCTCACTACATGGAAAGAACTCAGCACAACATACAAACGGATGTAAAAATCTTGAGCTGTTTGACTTATGATCAAAACTACACCAAACAGCACTGACCTGAGACTTAAGAAAGGTAAAAGTGTTTAAACCAGACTGAAAAAGAATGAAAAGTGCTGATTTGCTGAAGGAATTCTTTGATTTAGAGCAGACGTGTTGTTTGTTTGGTGCTAATTTGCTCTCCACCAGCACCAGCTGCGTTTACAAAGAGTCAGAGTCACAGCAGTGAGTGGGAAGTATCCATGAGTTATAGGTGAACATCACACACGGGGAGGGCATCCGACACTCCTACTTTCTCCTGTGTGTCTTTCGGCTTTCTCTCCTCAATAACGCAACAAAGCGCTGCTGCTTACTTTGCTCACAAACAAACAAACAAACAAACAAACAAACAAACAAACAAACAAACAAACAGCACTGGTCCTAATGCTGCAGCTCATGGCTCCTGCAGCTGAAGGTCTGATCATTCACACCAGAGCCAGAGTTAAACACTGTCTCAGACAAAGAGACAGAGGATTTATGACAGACATGATTTATTACCAAAACACATAGTTAGTTTTATATAGGATTATAATGTATTATCATTTCTAAATTCTAAAACATATCAAATATACCTTGTAAATGTAAAACTTGGGGCAACTTAAATCTCCTATGTACTGTGTAGAATTTATGGGTAAGGAAAATGTATTTTAGTGCGAGTCTTTAAGTCTGTCTGTGTTGCGGCCCCTGACCGGCTCTGATTTTCTCAAAATGAGTTTGATGCCCCTGATTTAGAGAAACTGGACATTTACAACCAAGAAATGACACAAAGCATTGACCCTCATAACCCTTGCACACGTGTCTGGAGGGAGTTCAGCTGGAAGAATGTGTGAGGGTTTTTACTACACCAGGTCAAAGTGCCCACTATTCCCAGGGAAACTATCTGCTGGAGAAACGGTGGTTGCCAGACGGCCCCTACCATGTGTAAATATTGAAATGAGATTAACAAAAAATTCCATTTTTTTTTTTTTTTTTTTTAATAAGGACAGTGCACAGAACATGCTCTGCAGATTTATCGACAGGTTTAACAAGTTGTGTTTATTCAATATTGCAGTGATGATAGTTTAATGATTTTTTAATCAAAAGCTTTGCTTATTAAATAGTGTCTCAATTGATTTCTTTAAACTCTTCCCTCCCTGCAATCAGCAGGTTATGCAATAATGTATGCAAGAAAAAATCATAACATGAAGGAAAGCCTTAAATGCCTAAATCTTACAATATTACATTTTATTACTTTACCTAGATGTTTAATATGTGACAAAAATACAAACCTAGATTTATAATATTGATAACTTTTCCTTGAACACTAAGCTGAGCGCTGCAGTTGTTACAGTTTTTTAGACTTAAGTGTGAAGCACGAAGCTTGTAGCCACAAAGCCACGTTATCAAGTGCTAATGCAATTGTATGACTGAACCGGTTACTGTTGGCTGTAACCAAGATTCAACAAGTATAGAAAACCAGGACCCTGCTGTCTCAGCCCACGTTCACCCTCGAGTCCCTTTTAAAACACTGCTGCGTCCCATACACAGGCCCAACAGGGGGTACTTCACCCAGTCACATAGTGACTTCAGAGTTCATAGAATAGCAATGCATTACAGTAGTAATAAATGACAAGAACAACTCTTTAACATCCCTCAGCCCCTGAGGTGACCTGGGGTCTTGTCTGCCTCTGGGGCCTTTGTGGAGTGAGTGCTGGGGAGCCTGCCTACAACCCGGGAACATGTGGCTGGTTAGGGGGTGATTGTGGAGAGAGGGTGGGGGAAACACTAAAGTCTGAGCATTTATTTTTTGTTCCTCTGGGGTGTAGAAGTCCAGCTCAGTTTTGGGCATTGCCCCTTCTTTCTTTTGGGGCTAAACACCCACACCCGGTCACCAGCGTTAAAGTCCTTCCCTTTGGCGCTTACGTTAAAGTTCCTTATCTGCCGTATCCCCATCTTTTGTAGCCGCTCATGTGCAGTACATAACTGCTGCCCTTGTCTGTGCCGGGGAAGGGCCCATGTCTACTGCCACCCTTTCCGTTGGGACCCCCACTGCTAACTGATGAAGCTTGGCATGGGACTGACCAGGGAGACCTCTGTATGTGCCAGAGAGGTCGCAGCGGTGACAGGGTCTACGTCCCTCCTAAGCTGGCCCCGATTACCTCTCTTCCACAGTAGCAGGTTGTGTCCATACTCTCTGGGGCACTCCCTCTTTTACCTGGAGAACCCCAAACCTTTAAAAAAAAGTCTTGGGATCCACACTCTGTTGTGGCCTCTGTCCCGACTCCTCCCACTGTACACAGGTTACAGTTTACAAGTCAGGGTCCAGTTCCTGTTGAACTCTCCATTCAGGTGGGTCATTAACTCATGCCCCCTCACAGATGGGCCCGTGTCCATCACACAAGGACCCACACCTCTCCTCAGCATGGAGCTGTCCCATAGGGACGTCTGTGCTCTACCTTGAAGTCATATGACGCTAGTTCCTCCAACCAGAGGGCAATCTAGCTTTCTGGTTCCTTAAAAGGCGTTTAACCATTTTGTGTTTGTGTTTGGATCAAACAGAATCCAGAATGGTGGATTGGACTGAAAAAGCAGAGTTAAAGCTTTCTTTTTATATTTGACCTTTCCAGGAGCTTGAGCGTTCTTTATAATTAGATGGTGGACAAAAGAGAATAAATGAAATTGAATTCTGCTGGCGTTGGAATTATAGAGAGGTTAAAGAACATAGTATTTCGAGTTTTGATTTAAAAGCATATATTTTTTCTGGGCTTACAAACTGGAACAAAGCAAGTTGTTTACACCCACACACCAATATGTACAACCTGCTCATTTACATTAGAAGTTATCTCATTAACCCTTGGACAAAGTCCAACCACAATATTATCTGCTTTGGGTTAGAGGATGGGCAGGAATCTGACACACAGGGATGTCAGGGCCATATAAGCATGTCCATAATAACTTTAGTCCTACCTGAATGGTTGAATATTCTGTATTTATTCTGTAGGTCCACAGCAGAACTGGAACGGGACAAGAGCTGGAGCAGGACTGGAGCAGGACTGGAACAGGACAGGAGCAGGACTGGAACAGGTCAATGTCCCTCAGAGCAGAGTCTGACCTTTGGACAAATTGATTCAGTCATGTCAACAGTCAAATGATTTGGCTCATTTTTGCAAACTTCAGAAGCACAGGAACAATAACAAGAGAAATAGTCATCTCTGTCTCATCTTTTTGGAGCTTTAAACATGTTGTAAGGAGTTTTCTCCTTTCCCTCTTATTTAGAATGAATGAGTGAATAAATTGATGAATTAATAGTCCCATCAACTGATTAATCATTTTTAATTGTTTTTTTTTTTTACCGCGCCTTTCGAGGGACACACGCACGCACACATGCACACCTCCCGTCCTTAGAGCTGGGTATGGTCCAGGAGATCTCGTCCAAAGTGCTGCCCACAGGTTCTTTGGAGTGAAGTGTTGGAGTGAAAGTGGGTTGGGTGAGTGGGGTGAGTGGAGGCGCGATGTGTTCACGTACATTACAGTTCTTCTCAATCGTTTTGACACATTTTTTAAATCTTTATCTAAACAGTCTTAGGTTGTTAAATCATTTGGCACATTTCACATCCTTTTACCCAGTTCTCAGGCTCGTTCTCAGAACATATCACACAGCACTCATTCAGAAACAAACTTGTTCAATGCAAATGATCTGATATTCATTTATAAAAGTAGATCGCCGTCAGCTCATTCAGTAGTGCCTCGAAATAACTTGATTTATTTATTCTTACTCATTTTCTTTTTTGATGGGCATAAACATAATTACATAATAAACGTGTAATGGTAACGCATGAGTCTTTTGATAAAGTAGTGCAGTAACGGTAAGTTTTCCACAGCAGTAACAAGGTAAGTTAAGGAGTTACTCAAGGTAACGGTACCCAACACTGATTACAACTGTGTAGATACATCAACAAGAAAGAAGGAAGCAAGGAAATATATTTTTCTCTCAAATATGTAAATCCCTATACTGCCAGTGGATGGAGCCCTAAGGACAGTTTGCGTGGGTAAAGCTACAGACCTAGAAGTCCTTTGTTTTTTAGTTCTTAAACATCTTTTGCCACCGTAAAAGGCACTCATGAGCAGGTTTAAAGGCCAATAACTGTACGAATAACTCATTATATTAGTTCTTTAAAAAGTGTTTTACTGGTGGTTGCGGTTGCTGGCACTTCGGCGTCGTGTCGAGTTCAGATCCAACCTACATTCCATTTTCAATCAAAAAATTGGCTATTTGTTCTGTTTTTCAAATTGAGCATTTTTGGTCAGAACCAAAGTGCATTAATAGACACTAAAATAATAAAAACTAAAGTTTGAAACAATGATCTATATTTTTACAGCTGTTCAAAAGCGCGTCATAAAATGGCACCAACAGTACATGAGTCGCAAATTTATAAATCCTGTTATAATGGCCTGAACAAAATTTCAAAATGACTTTTTAGAAAATAATTGCCAAATTAAGGTTTGTAATTAAGAAACATCTAATACAACAGAAATTATGGCTGAAGGAGCAAGATATCAAAGACTTGTCCTTGTCCCTTGTTTTTGTTAACCATAAAAAAATAAACACAAGCTCCATTTATACTACTACTTATACCATGGAGTTTTTGGTGCATGGAAATTCCATCCCGTCCCAAGCCCAATCTGGACCCAAAATAGCACACAGCCAGTACCACCACTGCAGCAGAACATCTTCAAAACACAGTCATGTAAAAATATTTACATTTTATTAAAATGAAAATAAAATAAACTATAAAAAGAAATCTTTGTAAAATATTACAAACACACACTTCAAACAAACAGAAACAGGCCCATGTTAAAAGCCAATCCTACAGACAGTGACAGCACCATTTCATTGAGACACAAGGGGAGCACAGGCCGCTGACCACTCAGCAGGGAACAGTGGATATCATTGAAGAACTGATCATTACTACTAGAAAGAATTCTGACATTTCTATAGTAAATTAGAATTTTCAGTCATTTCTCTTTAGAACTATTTAAAAATACAACCCAATTGAATTATGAGTACGTCATATTGTGGGACGTTTTAGATTTTGTAGAAATAGTCCCTCAAATTTAAAATAACTTTTATGCTATGGTTTCTGTTCAGTTTTGTTGCATATTTACAACAAAAGGAAACTTTTTTCAGTTTTTCTGATTAAAAATATTATATAAGAAAACCTTAACGGGCCCTTACAGTTAATTTATTATTATTAAAGGATGTTTTTCTAAAAATGTGTTTTAATCTGTGTAGTAGACGGAGTTCTGTTTTTACAGAGAAGGTACTATAACCATTCTTCAAATTCAGGTGAAATGTCCCTCTTGTTCCAGTGTGACTGTAGCCTCAGTCTTGCACCTTTCCTCATTTTAAAAGTTTGTTAGAAAAGTTTGGGGAGCTGCCTCAAACGGCTCAAGTCCAAAATATTCCCCAGCGATCCCTGGCTCTCCGTGGCTTGCCTCCTCCTCCTCCTCGGCTCATTCTCCTTGTCCTCGTCATCTCTGCCTCCACCGCTTTGTCTGTTTCCCGCCAGAAGCTGCATCTTGGGCTTGAGCTCGCGTATCAGCTGACTCTGCGGCAGGAGCGCCTCACAAGACGGCCGCCCTTTCACCTCCGGTTCCTCCTCCTCTTCCTCTTCACTCTCCTCTTCTATCAGTCCGTAGCGTTTCATGTACTTCCGCGTGGCTAAAGACATGTTGTTGGGAGACAGGATGGTTATGTCCGTGGAAGGACCAGATCTTTGAGAGGGTTTGGAGCCGTGTCCAGACAGAGAGAGGCGTGTGAGTTGTTGGTCGGACAGGTAGCGCAGGGCGATGGCATTAGCCTCCAGGCTCAAGTCGACGCTGGCGCTGGAGTGAGGGACCACAGAGACTGACGGGCCGGGGGTGGAGAGACGGGAGACCACTGCAGCCGGGTTTATACACGCCAGAGTACTGCAGAGAGAGAGAATCTGTTAGAGTACTGCAGAGAGAGAGAGAGAATCTGTCAGAGTACTGCAGAGAGAGAATCTGTCAGAGTACTGCAGAGAGAGAGAATCTGTCAGAGTACTGCAGAGAGAGAATCTGTCAGAGTACTGCAGAGAGAGAATCTGTCAGAGTACTGCAGAGAGAGAATCTGTCAGAGTACTGCAGAGAGAGAGAATCTGTCAGAGTACTGCAGAGAGAGAATCTGTCAGAGTACTGCAGAGAGAGAATCTGTCAGAGTACTGCAGAGAGAGAATCTGTCAGAGTACTGCAGAGAGAGAATCTGTCAGAGTACTGCAGAGAGAGAGAATCTGTCAGAGTACTGCAGAGAGAGAATCTGTCAGAGTACTGCAGAGAGAGAATCTGTCAGAGTACTGCAGAGAGAGAATCTGTCAGAGTACTGCAGAGAGAGAATCTGTCAGAGTACTGCAGAGAGAGAGAATCTGTCAGAGTACTGCAGAGAGAGAATCTGTCAGAGTACTGCAGAGAGAGAACCTGTCAGAGTACTGCAGAGAGAGAATCTGTCAGAGTACTGCAGAGAGAGAGAATCTGTCAGAGTACTGCAGTGAGAGAATCTGTCAGAGTACTGCAGAGAGAGAATCTGTCAGAGTACTGCAGAGAGAGAATCTGTCAGAGTACTGCAGAGAGAGAATCTGTCAGAGTACTGCAGAGAGAGAATCTGTCAGAGTACTGCAGAGAGAGAGAATCTGTCAGAGTACTGCAGAGAGAGAATCTGTCAGAGTACTGCAGAGAGAGAGAATCTGTCAGAGTACTGCAGAGAGAGAATCTGTCAGAGTACTGCAGAGAGAGAATCTGTCAGAGTACTGCAGAGAGAGAATCTGTCAGAGTACTGCAGAGAGAGAGAATCTGTCAGAGTACTGCAGAGAGAGAATCTGTCAGAGTACTGCAGTGAGAGAATCTGTCAGAGTACTGCAGAGAGAGAATCTGTCAGAGTACTGCAGAGAGAGAGAATCTGTCAGAGTACTGCAGAGAGAGAGAATCAGAGTACTGCAGAGAGAGAACCAGAGTACTGCAGAGAGAGAGAATCTGTGAGAGTACTGCAGAGAGAGAGAACATTTCAGAGTACTGCAGAGAGAGAATCTGTCAGAGTACTGCAGAGAGAATCTGTCAGAGTACTGCAGAGAGAGAATCTGTCAGAGTACTGCAGAGAGAGAGAATCTGTCAGAGTACTGCAGAGAGAGAGAATCTGTCAGAGTACTGCAGAGAGAGAATCTGTGAGAGTACTGCAGAGAGAGAATCTGTCAGAGTACTGCAGAGAGAGAATCTGTCAGAGTACTGCAGAGAGAGAGAATCTGTCAGAGTACTGCAGAGAGAGAGAATCAGTACTGCAGAGAGAATCTGACAGTACACCAGAGAGAGAATCTGTGTGCAGAGAATCTGTCAGAGTACTGCAGAGAGAGAGAATCAGTACTGCAGAGAGAGAATCTGTGAGAGTACTGCAGAGAGAGAATCTGTCAGAGTACTGCAGAGAGAGAATCTGTCAGAGTACTGCAGAGAGAGAGAATCTGTCAGAGTACTGCAGAGAGAGAGAATCTGTCAGAGTACTGCAGAGAGAGAATCTGTCAGAGTACTGCAGAGAGAGAATCTGTCAGAGTACTGCAGAGAGAGAATCTGTCAGAGTACTGCAGAGAGAGAGAATCTGTCAGAGTACTGCAGAGAGAGAATCTGTCAGAGTACTGCAGAGAGAGAGAATCTGTCAGAGTACTGCAGAGAGAGAATCTGTCAGAGTACTGCAGAGAGAGAGAATCAGTACTGCAGAGAGAGAATCAGTACTGCAGAGAGAGAATCTGTCAGAGTACTGCAGAGAGAGAATCTGTCAGAGTACTGCAGAGAGAGAATCTGTCAGAGTACTGCAGAGAGAGAATCTGTCAGAGTACTGCAGAGAGAGAATCTGTCAGAGTACTGCAGAGAGAGAATCTGTCAGAGTACTGCAGAGAGAGAATCTGTCAGAGTACTGCAGAGAGAGAATCTGTCAGAGTACTGCAGAGAGAGAATCTGTCAGAGTACTGCAGAGAGAGAATCTGTCAGAGTACTGCAGTGAGAGAATCTGTCAGAGTACTGCAGTGAGAGAATCTGTCAGAGTACTGCAGAGAGAGAATCTGTCAGAGTACTGCAGAGAGAGAATCTGTCAGAGTACTGCAGAGAGAGAGAATCTGTCAGAGTACTGCAGAGAGAGAGAATCTGTCAGAGTACTGCAGAGAGAGAATCTGTCAGAGTACTGCAGAGAGAGAATCTGTCAGAGTACTGCAGAGAGAGAGAATCTGTCAGAGTACTGCAGAGAGAGAATCTGTCAGAGTACTGCAGAGAGAGAATCTGTCAGAGTACTGCAGAGAGAGAGAATCTGTGAGAGTACTGCAGAGAGAGAGAACATTTCAGAGTACTGCAGAGAGAGAATCTGTCAGAGTACTGCAGAGAGAATCTGTCAGAGTACAACAGAGAGAGAGAATCTGTCAGAGTACTGCAGAGAGAGAGAATCAGTACTGCAGAGAGAGAATCTGTGAGAGTACTGCAGAGAGAGAATCTGTGAGAGTACTGCAGAGAGAGAATCTGTCAGAGTACTGCAGAGAGAGAGAATCTGTCAGAGTACTGCAGAGAGAGAGAATCTGTCAGAGTACTGCAGAGAGAGAGAATCAGTACTGCAGGGAGAGAATCTGTGAGAGTACTGCAGAGAGAGAATCTGTCAGAGTACTGCAGAGAGAGAATCTGTCAGAGTACTGCAGAGAGAGAATCTGTCAGAGTACTGCAGAGAGAGAATCTGTCAGAGTACTGCAGAGAGAGAATCTGTCAGAGTACTGCAGAGAGAGAATCTGTCAGAGTACTGCAGAGAGAGAATCTGTCAGAGTACTGCAGAGAGAGAATCTGTCAGAGTACTGCAGAGAGAGAGAATCTGTCAGAGTACTGCAGAGAGAGAGAATCTGTCAGAGTACTGCAGAGAGAGAATCTGTCAGAGTACTGCAGAGAGAGAATCTGTCAGAGTACTGCAGAGAGAGAGAATCTGTCAGAGTACTGCAGAGAGAGAATCTGTGAGAGTACTGCAGAGAGAGAGAATCAGTACTGCAGAGAGAGAATCTGTGAGAGTACTGCAGAGAGAGAATCTGTCAGAGTACTGCAGAGAGAGAATCTGTCAGAGTACTGCAGAGAGAGAGAATCAGTCAGAGTACAACAGAGAGAGAATCTGTCAGAGTACTGCAGAGAGAGAGAATCTGTCAGAGTACTGCAGAGAGAGAATCTGTCAGAGTACTGCAGAGAGAGAATCTGTCAGAGTACTGCAGAGAGAGAATCTGTCAGAGTACTGCAGAGAGAGAGAATCTGTCAGAGTACTGCAGAGAGAGAGAATCTGTCAGAGTACTGCAGAGAGAGAATCTGTCAGAGTACTGCAGAGAGAGAATCTGTCAGAGTACTGCAGAGAGAGAATCTGTCAGAGTACTGCAGAGAGAGAGAATCTGTCAGAGTACTGCAGAGAGAGAGAATCTGTCAGAGTACTGCAGAGAGAGAATCTGTCAGAGTACTGCAGAGAGAGAGAATCTGTCAGAGTACTGCAGAGAGAGAATCTGTCAGAGTACTGCAGAGAGAGAGAATCAGTACTGCAGAGAGAGAATCGGTCAGAGTACTGCAGAGAGAGAATCTGTTATTACAGTTTTGGACATGTCAAAGATTAGTGACATTGGCTTTGATGATTTTAGTTTTTTTGGAGAAACATTTTTTCCTCCCATTTGCCTTTTTAGCGCCATATTTCCTCCATTGACTTCCATTATAAAAATATTTTTTAAATTGCTCGGCAAAGATATTATAAAATTGTGGTTTTCCCTTTTCAGAACACACAATATGTGGTTTTTATAGTTTATTCTGAAATTACTCCATTTGCCTTTTAAACCACAACACTTTTCTAGTCTGAAAAAAACCCACAAATGACCAGAAAATCAAAATTTTACAGCGTCATTGCAGAGCAATAAAAAATAAAAAATGAAAAATGGTGCCAACAAAAAAAGAAACTGGCCATTTTGTGTGATATCAACATCTTGGGATAAAAATTCAAATGTTGTATTTTTAGCCAGAATGGAAGTGGATTAACAAATTAAAAACAAAGCAAAGCAAATGCGTAAATCCAGTAAAAAATGGCCAACTCAAGTTTTCGGAAATATGGATCAAATTTATGAAAACCATCCAAATATCTCTACAGAGAGGTTATGGCCATTTTAAACTTAACCCTCTGGTCACCTGGGGGCCCTCAAGGGTCCTTTTGAGCAACTTTTACTTTTTTCAAACTTCAATTTGACTGTGTTGAGGTCAGTCCCATGGCATTGCCCACACATCTACTTCTACTCTACTCATGTTTTTTAATGTTGATTTTATTTAATATGGGACAGAACACATGTGTTAGTACAACATGTAAATGTGCCAGAGTTAGCCACAGAGGCTAATTTTCATCTGCAGTCCCATTGGCAGGTTGATAAATGTGCAAACTTTATAAAATAGAGTAAACATTTTTTAAATTATATGGTCATTTTGTCACACAGACGGTACACCATAAAAATAATGGTGCATTACTGTGTTTTGAATGGGAGGGGTTTAATTCAAAAGTCACGTTCATCACCTTCGGGTCCCCATTTTTAAACGGCCATGAAAGCCACATAGATTCATATTTTTTGTACTTTCAATACTGGGCACCCACTTTGAGGAAGCCTGTGGTAGAGGCTGTAACATGCAGAGCCTTGGATCTGGTAAGCCTCACCTTGCGCTCTCCACAGCTTTAGCTCTGGCTTGTTCACTCTCACTCAGCTCCTGTTTGTCCAGCTTCACTCCGAGCTGCCGCAGTCTCCTCAAGGTGGCGCTCACCACCACATCCTCTCCACCTGCATCACTGGCTCTGGAGGGTTTCTTCTTCTTAGGCCCCTGCACCAGACTTAGGACAGGACTTTGGACCTGACCTGGTGCTTCCGAGGAAGAGTGGGACGAAAGAAAGGAGTGAGCCTGAGACAGCGGGCAATCAGGACTCCGCCCCGGGATCTGCTCTTCCTGTTTGGATTGAGACGTTTTCTGTTTGGACTCTGTCACTTCCGGTTTAGTTTTTTCCTCCTCTTGCAGGCGACTGTTCAACTGCGTCTGAAACATATCCACATGAGCATTTATCATGAAAGCTGAAGCACAGGGCTAATGTTTTGTTTTTCATGTTTTAAAGCTGCTGTAGATTGAACCATTGCGTCAGCCTTTGAGGGGCAGAACAAGCGCTGAGAGAGAAATGAGAGCGGGTTCTGAATGAAAACCGGAGCAAAGTGCCTTTAACTTATGAATCAAAAACATGACTAAGAAATGATAATAAGTCCAGTCTTCTATTGGCTTCATTTAAATAATGGAGAATAATCCCATAACTGAGCAGTACTAGATTGGGAGATTGAGAGTAACGGCACAGCCCTGATTTTAAGTATATAAACTGATCAGAACTAACATGTTTAGAACCAACCTGGTACTGAACATTCTGTCTCACTTAAGCCCCATTCACACAGTTCCTGTAACATTCACACAGTTCCTGTAACATTCACACAGTTCCCGTTACATTCACACAGTTCCCGTAACATTCACACAGTTCCCGTAACATTCACACAGTTCCCGTAACATTCACACAGTTCCCGTAACATTCACGGGTATGCTCTCCAATTGACACCACTCACACATACAAATTAGACCTGGAAAAGTCACGCGTCTGCACCTTTCACACTTAACCCAGCATTCCTGGAATACACAGGCTTAAAATCACCAATTGGTGGCAGTAATGCAGCCTAAGTACAAAAAAACTACCCACATTACTTGAAGAAGGTGTTTAACCATTAAAAGGATAAACGTCATTGATGGGATGGTGGATCAACAGCTGACGAATGGTGAGCAAAACAAACATGGTGAGCTTCTTCTAATAAGACAGTTGTTTACAACAGATTTAGATTATGTCTTGTTCTATTCTATTTTGTTCTATGTTTTACATTTTGGAAAAGAAAAGACGGCAGTATTTCTGAAGAGTCTATAATGCAATGGTTGGAGTTTGTGTTTACCATGAGGTTGTGGTAGAAGCTGCCCTGGTGGTCATCCTGAGGGCCGTACATGCTAACACTCTCTCCCAGAACAGGACTGTCTACGCGGCTCAGGCTGGAACACAAAAGCACAAAGTCAGGATCAAACAAGGCACCGGGAAAAAGCAGTTCATGCTAGTATCAATACATGTGTTTAACACCGGGGGGCAGCAGTGAGCACAGCACAAAAAACAAAAAATAATTTGAACATTTGATCTCATGAGCCAAGTCTCACGTTGATTTCCTTGCCTCATTGATTCCTCAGTTTTAATGCCTTGAGGGATCATTTCAGGTTGGCTTCGAAAAGAATGACAAAGAGTGGAGGAAAAAAGGAGCCTGTACAATAAATGTGACAGAAACAAAGCAATTTTCTTCAAAATTCTTTAAAAGACTTTTATTGCCACCTGGGTGTTATTTCACAGAAAGAGTGAAGAAGTGTAAATGCAGTGACAGGGCTCTGTTCAAAAAGCAGCAGAAAGACAGAATCTGTGCCAAACGTCAAGGTCACTGATCGCTCTTGATAGGAGACGGTGGATGAATGAAAACATACTCCACCCCCAGCACCACAGTTTGAGATTATGTCACTGCATACTGGAGTTAAACAGTTGATGGTACATGTGGGTGCAGTGGACATCCGAAAGGAGCAGACTGGAGTTTTGAAAAAGAACTTCATGAAGTTATTTGAGGAGCCCGATAAAGTGGAAATCAAGCCATTCATCAGTGGACCTCTAATCTGTGTATCACTCTGAATTAAGTTCTACACACTATCAGTCTGGACAGGCTCTCACCGAAAGCCATCAGGAAAATGTGTAACGTCATGACGTACATTTGAACTGATTGGTTGCAGCAAGCAGCAAGCAGAGAAAATAAATCCAGTTCAGAGAAAAGCAAAGACTTCTTCCACTTCCTCAAATGCACAAAGCATTTCTATGTGCACGTTTTCAAACGCAAAATTGTCCGTAAATGTGTTGAAATCGTCCGAAGTACGTCCGCTGGCGCTGCCATGTTTAGGTTCATCAATTAGACTTCCCCCAAACCAGAATGCAGCGCTGTGTTTGGTCCAGCACACAGCGGCCGGTGCAACCCCAACAGCGGCAGACCGCTCAGATGGATTCTCAAGAGTTTGTGAACTCACAAATATCACGAGAATTCATATTGAGCCAGGTTATGGACGTCTTCCTAAAATAGAAAAACTCAGATCTATGTCTCACTGACTCCAGATGAATATGGACTCTCTCGCTCTAAGACCTACACATCAAGTTACAAATTTGCGTTAATAATGGACTCAGACTTGAACTTTGACAGCTACATCAAATCAATAACAGCCTTTTGTCATCTAAAAACACTGCCAAAAACAAAGGTTTAGTGTCTACACCAGACTTGGAGACTTATCCATGCATTTGTCTCCAGTAGGTTAGACCAGTGGTGCTCAACCTTTTCAGTTGTGACCCCCAAAATAACAGCATTTGTTATCGGGATAGTGGACTCTGTATCCGGATACATATTGTATCTTGGGGAACTAGGCAATACCCAGCTCTCCCAGGAAAAGGGAGGAATCAAACATAATTAAACAATAAATTGCTGCCAGACAATAGCAGTGAAGCTAGATTGTGCTTTAAATGTAATTTAAACTGTATTTTAGAAAAGAAAATTGAATAATAAAGATTACAACATATATATATTGACAATGGGCGCTCGCTTGTCTCATGTGGCTCCTGGTTCTTTCCTGTTGTCTTCAGCACATCAGACACTTTAGGGTTGTTGGGTTCACACATGGAAATTGATTTGAGTCACATTTCATTTCCAAAAAAATCATATTTGAAGAAAAAAAAAAAGTGTGGAGTGTGAATGAGAAGTGTGCTTTGAACTGATAAATACCCGTTCTGAGATGGAGCAGGAGAAGAGGACGCCGTTGTTGTGGTGTTCCGATCACCTCCAAGCTCAGCCTGATCACGTGACTCCAGTCTGGGGCTGTGGGGAGGAGAGACACTGCTCCGTACGGGAGGAGAGGTGGACGAGCCCCGACGCAGAGCAGGAGAGGGGGACAGAGGAGGAGAGGTGGACAGAGGAGAGGTGGATGAATCCCGACGCAGTGGAGGAGGCTCGGGCCAGAACAGAGATGCTCCTGCACGAACAAAGAAAAGAAAAGACTGAATTTTTAGGGGAATAAACTATTGCATTCAAAATTTTAAACGCAATTCAAACTATTATAAAATTAGGTAAAGCTCCACGTTTTCTAACCATAAATTGTGGACGCTAAAATGAATAAATGGGACTGACACTTGCACATTTATGATCCAAGGCTGAGACCGACAAAGGTAAACATACCACATCTGCCTACATCCTGCAGTGTCTTTCATTTATTTCTAGCAAAGATTTATTTCTGAGAATATATTCAAGTAAGGTTAGGTTTAGGAAGAATTAATTTGGCTTACAACTTTTGAGCACTAGTCCTACCCCGCACCAAAACGCTGAACATTTAGGGAGTTCACTTTTTTATTTTTTTATTACATACATACAAAAAAACACACTTAGTATAAAGATGGGTTGAGAGAAATAATAATTTCAGATGGTTTGTTATTTGAACAGGTGGATTTAGAGTCTGGATTTAAAGAGTGGAAGGGCACACCAGCTGGGACAGGGAAGGGGTTGGATTTGTGAGATTTGAGTTGAATGAACTGATTGCGACCAGAGAGATGGGAAATGAACCAAGAGAGAGGACTGTGGGAGTTTCACTGTGACTGCGAGCGAGCAGCTCTGCTTTGCTTACTATGGGCTCTGTGCACAGAGCAGCAGTTAGCTAAGAGGTTTCTCACAGCTGTTAAAAGATATTTAGAACGTAATCTACAGCAAAATGACACTACATGATTAAGCTTCACACTTTTCTCTTGGTACAGGAGGAAGGGGAGCAGTGCCTGATGTAATGAGATGTCAAGTGCACATTAACAAAACAACAAAGTTATTAAATTTGTATTATTATTTTTGTTATTATTGATTGTTTGTTTGTTTCCCCTCTGTTTTTTATTATTGTTATTACATTAATCAATAACTTTGCCATTGGAGTTACAACTATTCTTCATTAATCCAAACCACTATGATGAATTTATTTACTGAGCAAACACAATACAGATAGAATGGGAAAAAAATCAGGAAAGCGGAAAAGGAAAGAAAGAGTAATGGAGGAAGAAAGGAATAATAATAAAAATAGATAATAATATAGATATTAATACTAATGTTATCTTGAAATATAGATAACATAAGACATAGTAAATAAATGGTAAGATTAAAAGAAAAAGGTAAATGTAAACATGTAACATCTACCAACCCATCAAACCACACAGTGGCGATGGACCCCATCAATGTGTAAGCCTCCTCAGATGTCCATTTTTCCACAGTCACACTGTATGTAGATCGGTGCATGTATGCATATACATGTGTATGTGTATGCACAGAAACGTGTATATTGTGTAGGCCATATGAACATGAGAAACAGGAAAAATAAAGTGAATGCTAACTTTGCTAAAATGTAAAATACAAAACAGGCAACCAGTGAAATTTTAAAATAAAGTTGATTATTTCTATTTTCAAATGTTTTGTGCCTTAAAAGCAGAATTAGCGTTAGCATTGAGACATAAACACGTGCCTTTAACACACTGTATCCTTTTGTGAATTATTCACGGTTTTGTAACGTTTTTAACACTGTTCACTGTCTGATCTGTCAGTATTTGTTCATTTTAGACTGACTTGGCAAAAACCCCAAAGAGATATTAGACAGCAAGTACTGAGCTAACACTGATCTAGCATGGCACTAGTGCAACCCGGAACCCATTGGTTCATGGCCATGGCTGAAAAAGTGACTGATTAAAGTGTGTATTTTGTGAAAATGTGTAAGAATCTGGTGTGGAGAGAAAAATATATTCTAATTTAGTTTATTTATTTAATGAGCCAGGGACAGTGTATAATATATATTAACCTTAACAGGAGACATGCATTGTACCAGGCTGTGGGATTAAGTGATGACGTCACACACAGCATATTTTCTCACTTCTGGGTCCTTTGCATCTGTTGCTGATTATTTTCTTGGAATAAAGTAAATCCGTGTTGTCCCAGTACAGATATATTGCAAAAGCATCTCTGTCAGACCACTGTGTGTCGTCTGTGTCTACTCAGAGCGTTTTGTCTGAAAAAAACAACAGCAACAAAAAACAACGAAGTGCGCCGTTAGCATGCTAGTTGTTGTTAGCTTTGCTGTAATGGTCACCTCTGCTCTGAAAGTTGTGGAAAGCACTTAAAAACTCACCAGAGTGAATAATTTGGATGGCTAGACTGAAATAAAAGAGTGAGCAATAACTTTGGACAGTTTATGATGAAGCTAGCTCTGGTTTTAAAACAGCTGTTAGACTAACAAACTCACCTTATCAACTGAAGCCACTTCTTTATTCTTATCCGACAGAAATCTATGAATGTAAAGCTTCTCTCTTCTGTTTGTATTGATTGCTGATATATTTGAACAAAACTGAGCCCAAACTGTGGCATAGTGTCAAAAACAAAACAAAATCAGATGTGCAGTATAGAAGGAAGTGAGGAATACACTGTGTGTGACATCATACTTGATAATCCCGTAGCACTTGTGCTAATTTACACCTGTAGTCCCTCGTCAGACTGATGTTATAGATGATGTTGTCCTGATGGAGACCATGTTTTCACTGACAAAGCCAGTGATCATTTTGGGCCCACTGCTCTCCCATAGCTGGAGGATTGTGCATATTTTAGGTTCAGAGGATCAGATCTCACCTGTGCCAACTGCGATGCTCGCTGTGCTTTTAGTTTGAGGCAGAGTCTGTTTTTGAGATGACTGCAGCTTTCTCTGAGCCTCCAAGAGCATTTCCACCTGCAGACACAGTAACAGCAGGGATTATATGGGCAGACTGAGCAGAGGGACAGAGGTGAAAGTCAGAGGAGCAGAGGTGAGGGTCAGAAGGTCAGAGGCAAAGGCCAGAGGAGCAGAGGCAAAGGTCGGAGGAGCAGAGGCAAAGCTCAGAGGACCAGAAGAAAAGGTCAGAGGAGCAGAGGCAAGGATCAGAAGGTCAGTGGCTAGGGTCAGAAAGACAGAGCAGAAGGTCAGAGGCAAGACACAGAAAATCAGTGCAGAAGGTCAAAGGAGAGGAGCAGAAGACTGACCTGTTGTTGCAACAGCCGTAGCTGCCCGTCTTGCTGCAATAACAGTTGATAGGCCTCCCCTGAGGAGAGTGCCACCTGCTGCTCACAACAGTGACCAACACATGCCACAGAAGGCGGAGCTGTGAAAATGGGCTGACTACATGGCGCCATCGCACTGGGACACCCACCTGTGACGGAAGGAACTGCAGCTACATTGTGCGGACTTGAAGGCAAAAAATGTAGGTTTGTGGGAGGACAAAAGGGAGATTGGGATGTGTTTAATGGCAATAAATCCAGATTTCCGGCTGGCAGATCTGAGGTATTCAAGCTGGTTGTAGTCTGGTTCATTTTCCCAACATTTTGTGGCGTGTGGAAAAGATTTAAAGCTGGATTTGGTTGCAGTTGTGGCATCTTAAGTTGATCTTGGTCATGATTTGTAGCTTCTTCAATTGTATAATTGTGATTTACAAGATTCTGGGCAGGAGTTAACGGTGATGGAAATACCTTCTGCATTTGGTGACCAAAGGATGGCGCAGCAAGCTCCTGCGGACTTGAAACTGGTTGAGAATGAATCAAACCGGGAAGTGAACCGACTGGATGGGAATTTGTCATTTGGTCAGTTTGCGAAACAGGCCCAGTTTGATTTGTTAAGGATTGCCTTAGATTTGAGGGGTTCTGGTGGTGGTTCGATGGTGACGAATGCTTGCTTGATTGAGTTTGATGGACATTTTGGGTGGTTTTACAACTGTGTTGGCAGTTTAGCTGTGTCTTGTGTTGGATCTGGAGCTGGCTGGGTCCCGGTGTGGAGCCGTCTGCATGGATGCTGGTGCATTGATAGTTACTGGTTTTGCAGCAGGAACAGCTGGATTGGAGGTAAGAGTGAGGAGTGCTATGAAAATGCAGAGGAGAGGACTTCCTGTGTGAAGGAGGGGGCGGGGCCTGGGCTTTAGGAACAGCCAGTACTGCGTCGTGATTGGATGAGAAGGTTCCATCAATCAAAGACAGTTCTGGCACAGACGGCTGGATCCTTCGAGCCTGAAAGATAAAGATAAAGTTATTTTTTGTCAAGGGTTTTCTGATGTTCACTTTGTAAAAACGAATTTAGTTCATCATGGTTTTTCCCTGAAAATTTAAATGTACAGAGACTTAAGCAGGGGCAACTGTGAGGTTCCTGTGAGAATTACTTTTGGTCAAAATGTACTGTGTGTAGTAGAATAGAGAGGGAACCACCTTTGCCGCTTTTAAAAGTCACTTAAAGGAATAGCTCAGAATAACACAAACCTGTGAGCGCAATTCATAAGAACTCAGCTTAGTACTTTAAGGCAGTGGTTCTCAAAGTGGGGGTCGGGACCCCTCGGGGGGTCGCGAGGAATGAACTGGGGGTCGCGAGATGATTTCAAGATCTAATTTTAATTATTTTTTTACATTAAAAGCAGTATCTTTTTGTGAAATAAGGCCCAATAAGACTATAAACTATTCAAATAACAAGCATTAAACCTGATTTAACACACTGGGACACTTAAAACTATTACTACATTCATTTTCATTTCGCTTTGGGGTCCCGAGTTGGTTGCATGGCTATTATGGGGGGTCCCGGCCAGAAAAGTTTGAGAACCACTGCTTTAAGGTATGTGCAATACATGTAGCACTGTAGGGTACTGTAGGTGCAATACATGTAGAACTTTAGGGTGTGTGCAATAAATCTGTGTGTGTGTGTGTGTGTGTGTGTGTGTGTGTGTGTGTGTGTGTAAAGTTTGGTTGTATGGGTCTGGTGGTCGTGGGGTGGTTGGGTGGGATATGGATATGTGTGGGAATGTTTTTAATTCACTGCTAAGCACTGCATCTTTGTATGAAAAGCACTTTATAAATAAAGTCTGATTTGATTTGATGTGCAATACATGTAGCACTCTGGGGTATGTGCAATACATACATATGAACGTACGTTCTTTTAAGCTCACCTACTCCATGTAAACAAATACAACAACAACAAAAAAGATGGCGGTTGCCCAACAACTTCTGGAATAAGGTGAATATGAAACATAAAATTGTGATTTCATGTCTGGTGGTTCATCAATAGCACTCTACTTGAATGTGCTCTTTTATAGTTTGTACAGCTCCAGCTCAAATGAAAGAGAAAGAAAAAGGTATGACCTGATGCCCTGAGGGCAGGTGTGGACTGGGCGAGGGTCTGGGAGACAAGTCCTCGTCCTCTACTCCAGAGTCCTGATCCGCCACAGAGAGCGCCCCCGCTGGAGAGCTGAGAGAGAGCAGGGGAATCATAACAATTATTCAACTTTATACAAACCACAAGATTGATGAGCAAGTAAATGAGTACTGACGTGCTGAAGGCCCGGTGAGCTCGTCTGAACACCTCCATCTGTCTGGAGCTGCTCTCGGGGATCAGCTCACACTCCAGAGTCTGTCCCTGCACACACGCCACCTGCTGGACACAACAGGACAGGCGACATAAAGCTGAAGTCATCACTTAAACCTGCACTCATCACATATTACCCACAGTACAGCCAGGTACAGTGGTACAGTGCACTGGGGCCGTATATTACCTGGTACAGTATATTACCTGGCACAGTGCATTGGTTCAGTATATTACCTGGCACAGTGCATTGGTGCAGTATATTACCTGGCGCAGTGCATTGGTGCAGTATATTACCTGGCACAGTGCATTGGTGCAGTATATTACCTGGCACAGTGCATTGGTGCAGTATATTACCTGGCACCGTGCATTGGTGCAGTATATTACCTGGCGCAGTGCATTGGTGCAGTATATTACCTGGTACAGTGCATTGGTGCAGTATATTACCTGGCACAGTGCATTGGTGCAGTATATTACCTGGCAGTGCATTGGTGCAGTATATTACCTGGCGCAGTGCATTGGTGCAGTATATTACCTGCACAGTGCATTGGTGCAGTATATTACCTGGCACAGTGCATTGGTGCAGTATATTACCTGGCACAGTGCATTGGTGCAGTATATTACCTGGCACAGTGCATTGGTGCAGTATATTACCTGCACAGTGCATTGGTGCAGTATATTACCTGGCACAGTGCATTGGTGCAGTATATTACCTGGCACAGTGCATTGGTGCAGTATATTACCTGGCACAGTGCATTGGTGCAGTATATTACCTGGCACAGTGCATTGGTGCAGTATATTACCTGGCACAGTGCAGTGGGGCCATATATTACCTGGTACAGTATATTACCTGGCACAGTGCATTGGTGCAGTATATTACCTGACACAGTGCATTGGTGCAGTATATTACCTGCACAGTGCATTGGTGCAGTATATTACCTGGTACAGTGCATTGGTGCAGTATATTACCTGCACAGTGCATTGGTGCAGTATATTACCTGGCACAGTGCATTGGTGCAGTATATTACCTGGCACAGTGCATTGGTGCAGTATATTACCTGGTACAGTTCATTTGTGCAGTATATTACCTGGCGCAGTGCATTGGTGCAGTATATTACCTGGTACAGTGCATTGGTGCAGTATATTACCTGGTACAGTTCATTTGTGCAGTACATTACCTGGCACAGTGCATTGGTGCAGTATATTACCTGCACAGTGCATTGGTGCAGTATATTACCTGGCACAGTGCATTGGTGCAGTATATTACCTGGCACAGTGCATTGGTGCAGTATATTACCTGGCACAGTGCATTGGTGCAGTATATTACCTGGTACAGTTCATTTGTGCAGTATATTACCTGGCACAGTGCATTGGTGCAGTATATTACCTGGTACAGTTCATTTGTGCAGTACATTACCTGGCACAGTGCATTGGTGCAGTATATTACCTGGTACAGTTCATTTGTGCAGTATATTACCTGGCACAGTGCATTGGTGCAGTATATTACCTGGCAGTGCATTGGTGCAGTATATTACCTGGTACAGTTCATTTGTGCAGTATATTACCTGGCACAGTGCATTGGTGCAGTATATTACCTGGCAGTGCATTGGTGCAGTATATTACCTGGCAGTGCATTGGTGCAGTATATTACCTGGCACAGTGCATTGGTGCAGTATATTACCTGACACAGTGCATTGGTGCAGTATATTACCTGCACAGTGCATTGGTGCAGTATATTACCTGGTACAGTGCATTGGTGCAGTATATTACCTGCACAGTGCATTGGTGCAGTATATTACCTGGTACAGTGTAGTGGTGCAGTATATTACCTGACACAGTGCATTGGTGCAGTATATTACCTGCACAGTGCATTGGTGCAGTATATTACCTGGCACAGTGCATTGGTGCAGTATATTACCTGGTACAGTGTAGTGGTGTGATGACCAGTGAGTAGCTGGTAGTCGAGTTCAGGCCCGTTCACTTTACACTGAAAAAACTGAGGAGCTCTGTGAGTAGAGGCGAACAGCAGCAGCAGGAAAGTGCCACTCTCCGACAGGACTCTACAAACAGAACACACTGTTCAATAGAAAACATGTGAAGAGTAGAAAAGCTTCATCCTGATTGTACTAATTTGGTCTACATGACAAATTATGACATTTTGATATAATTCCTAAATACATTCAAATTCAAAATTGTGATTTAATTCATTAAATATTTTTGATGTAATTGTCAATTAATGTACTCATTTATTAGGACAAAGTATAATTACATTAAGCAAAAGGCAGAGATTCCAGACTATCTTTACATTTAATTCCATTTGTATTCCTCTGGGGGGAGGGGTCAAAAGTGCAATACATTATTTAACTGTTTTTTCTACAGATTCAGTAGGGTTAGATTTTTAGGGCCGCGGTGGAGAGTGGGGGGCAACGAAATGTTTTCTTCTCCCTAGGGGCGGTGCAACAGAAAATAATTGAGAAGCACTGCTATAATGTGACAGATTGATTGATAGTTGATGATTAAATGTTGCATGTATCAAATCCTTTCAGCTGTGTGTGTGAGGGGGAGCCCGGTTCAGTACACACCGGTCCTGTATGCACGAGCTGAAGAGGAAGCGCAGAATCCAGGCCCAGACTTGAGGACTGTGGACATGAGAGGCTCCACTGAACCATCTGAAACACAGTGCATTCTCTTAACATTAATGACAAACATCAGCCAAGGCTTTCCCTGGTCCTGTGCACTCCTCACTGCACTACACAGGACTGCTTGAGAGCGAGTGACGGGCCGTTTGGGAAAGGCACATTCACCTTAACAAAACACTCACACTCCGACCAGAGGCAGGCTGAGGGCTTTAGGGTCCGACTCCAACAACAGCAGCAGCTTCCGGCTCTGATCCATCGTCACAAACCTGAGAAGAACCAAATCAGATGCCATCAACAGGCTGGCTCTGTTTCTGGTCCCCGGTCACCCATCCCCGGTCACCGATGCCCCTTACCCTATCCCCGGTCCCTTCCCCGTCCCGTCCCGTCCCCCTACCCCCTCCCCCTGTCCTGGGTCCTGTCCCCCTCAGTCTCATCCTGTCCCCCTGTCCTGACCCGGCTCCCTGCACTGGCTCCTCAACCCCCGTCCTGGTCCAGGTCTAGGGTGTTACCCGTTCTGCCTGCTGTTAGCCGCGGTCCTGGCTGGGCTGGTGAGACTTCGGAGCAGTGCAGTGGGGATCACGTGCACGGCTCGAACCGGCTCTATATGCACACTTGTAGCTGGACTCACGCAGGACCAGGTCAAACTGAAGTCCGCCGAATCCAAAGCCTGGGTCCAGACCACGTGAAGTCTCAGTGAGAGAATGTGGGCCAGGTCCAGGCTCTGACGGCCGCTGATGGCCTGAAGCACAGCCTGAGGAAGAGCACAGAGCCATGTCAGACTGTTCTATATAACTATCTACAGCAGCAGGAGACAAGTGGTTAAATCTGTGTGTTTTAAAGGACACATTTTCTGCTACAGTGACTTTTTTGAGCTTTTAACCAAGTTGCATTTAACTTCATTCATGCTATTTCAAGGAATACTTGTTAGAAAACCTTCTCCCCTCGACCGTCAAAAACACTTGCTGCTGAACTCCCTCAATCAGTAACGATTTGTCAAATCATAGATGTCACTTATCAGAATATTCTGCTGTTTTAAGTCCTTACATTACAGCCAGACTCGTTCTGAGCATTTCTGCATCTGGCTCTAAACATGAAATCAGTTACTGCTGGCCTGATCATTGTAAGTGACGCACTCTTATAATGATAGTATGACTAAATTGTGTATAGCGCTAGGCACCATCTACTGGCTGCATACACTAAGTAAGTGTTAGGGCAGACAGCAGAGAAACGTCTTTATTTAGTTTAAAATAAACTTTTTTAATTGTTTTCTTTGAAGGAATCTATAATGCATTTTTCATTATTGGCCTTTAAACATGCTGTGGAGTACCTTAAATTTGCCGTCTCATGTTTGAAACAAAAAACGAGGAGGTACTTATATTTAGTTTACACAAAAATAAGGTAAGCTAGCTGCAGCGCATAATAGGGCTGGCCAATAAAACAATAATACCGTATATCACAAAATTAAAAATGTGTGACTGTATACTTTTGATAGTCATTATCATATAATTCATCATCTCCCCGTGGATGCAGCAGCGCATCAGTTTCATTTTCAGCAGGTCATACCTGCCTTTCAATTAGGGCTAAATGATTAATTGCATTCGCGATTTTATCGCAATATATCACACAACATGATTTCCTAATCACAGGAGCGCGCGATTCGTGTCTTCCCCTTTGACTGTTGTGCGCACCAGTCCGGTAGTTAGCAAAAGTAGAGAGGAGAAAACAGCAACAAAGAGACAAAAACACACAAACTGTTGTAATAATGACTTTGAGTTCTACTTCAGGGCAAGGAAAGTGCTGATGAATCTTTACAGTCCTATTTATTTTATTAACAGTATTTGAGAACAGATTGATTATTGTGGACCCACATTAAGGAAACTATACTTATTAAATATTAAATAATATTAAATAAAAAAAACAACAAAAAAAACTATAGTTATTAAACACTGGATCAAATTCAGGAAGACACGTTAAGAGGCAATTGCAATTATCATTTTTGGCAAAATCGTTCAGCTCTACTGTCAATGCTTAATGCCATCAGATGTCAGAAGCTAAGCAAGTCAGGGCTTGGTCAGCACATGGATGGGAGACAGCTGGAACACCAGGAGCCATAGAGGGTAACTGGAGGAAATGTTTTGTCCACCCACATAGCCTAGTATGAAAGTGGTGTGTACATGAATCAGGGTTCAACACCTTTTCAAAGAAAGATTCAAGCACTTTTCAAGCACATTTAAGGTATTGAAACTTTAACATAACTTGGATTTACTCATTATAGATATTATAAGGCAGGCCCACTTTTCTCTTTATCATAAAGATCATACATTGCCATGAAAATTGAATTTTCTCTTCAGTATCACATTATTTTTGGGTTTTGTAAATGCAAAAAGACCTCAAATAAATGTGATTAATAAGCAAGTTATTAGACATAATATTAGCGCATTCATAAATGTGCGTGTAATTCATTTACATGCACAAAACGCAAGCGCATTCATGGCTCGTCCATAGCTCACTCGTCCTGTTACTGAATTATTGGTGTGACACAAAGGCAGCAGACAAAAGCATAATAGGAATGACTTACATCACGCGGTTTTCTGTCGCTGAGATGTGTTTGTGAACGAGAGAAGGAGTGAGGCACACTGCTCGGGATTATTCACACATTAAAATCAGAGAGTGATATTCAAGCTAATTGAACGCTCAAAACACAAGCAAACTCAGTACTCAGTGCTGGTGTACTTTTTTGGGCCACTTTACTTTTTGGTTCCATAACCCTCAAGAGCTTTTAAGAAATTCCAAATGACTGACAGCATCCCACCTCAGCAGCGATGGAGAGGTCCTGCTAATGCAGCTCAACAACCTGACAACATTCAAACAAAGATCTTTTTTTTGCCTTTGTCATCATAACGTCATGACAGGTGAATACCTGTGTAGTAGTAGTAGTACATAAGAATAATATGTATTTCTTTGTGGAAGTAAAACAGCTGATATTCCACGCGTGTTTGGAGTTTACAGAACCCTTCAAACACGTGCGCCAGGCCAGTGTGGATGCAGCCACCTGCTTTGCCGTATGTGCAGTTATTTTATTATTCATTTGGCTGCGGCTGAGCTCTGGTTTTCAAGTGTCAGTGCTGTCACATAGCTTGAATGTGAGTGTTATGTTCTGATATCAATGTGTTTGGTAAATGCGCTGTTTGATCATTGTCTGCTGCTTTAAGGTGACAGCCCTGCCCTGATTGGGACTGTACCACATTAGTCCATATTGGTACTGAGAAACATGTGGCCCGTCTCACCTTTAAGGCCTGGTGCAGCTCTGCCTCTGTTTGGTCAAGAGCAGTGGGGTCAGAGGTGAAAACACAGGAAGCACACACGTCTCCAGGAAGAGCCGCCGAGGGAACACGGACTCCATTTTGGTCCCGACCTGGATCAAAGCGGTCCAGAGTCACCGTCACGCCTTCCTCATCTGTAATTCACAACAAAGCTCAGAATACAGTCCAAAAACACAGTAGGAGTCTACACCAACTCCAGCCTGACCTGAGTCCACACGCACAGAACCCAGGAAGAAGCAGCGCAGCAGAGCTTTGGAGCTGTGCCTGACGTGTCTCTGAGCCAAACGCAGAGCTTTCTCGGTCAGCTGCACACGAGGAGCTCTGAGGAACAACAAAGGGAAGAGTCAGATACGAGGCGTCCACACGTCACCACATGGAGAAGAGACCTTTACAAAGGTTACGTCAAATTTGTCCAATGATTAATGGAAACATGTGCAATCTCACAGTATCTAACCTTTACTACACCAGGCTAAACTTTAAGAACAAATTCTTATTTACAATGTTGGCCTGTGTTCTGGAGAGTACAAGGGGAAGAGGGCAAACACACAAACTAAGATACACATTATTAATTAGTAAAACATTTACATGAGTCTTTTAAAATGTCCTGAAGTTTGCATTAAAAAGCAGAAAGGGAAATCAGACTCCAGTTTAATTGAGTTCTGAGCCAACCTAGAACTGCGATATTTAGAGATATTTTTTTTAATTATTGGTTAGATTGTGAAAGGCCCATGAGTAAGAGTTTTTTTTTTTTTTACCTAAATTTGACCTAGATCAGGGTTCTCAAACTCACAATTATAATTAACGCAATTTGCAAATTGCAAAGGCTTAATTATATTTAGTGCCATTATATCCACCACATATTTAGTTGTTTATGTCCACCACAAACAATTAAATAGCCCGTTTTAGTCGTTAAATCTGTACAAACATTTGATTCTTTTTTTAGTGTGACGTTTACACATATTTGTCTTCCGCAGGTCTCCTGGACACATTTAAAATGCTAATTTTTAAAAGAATCTTACTATTACAACATAAAGCACAAATCTAATCAAAACTTTTCATAATCATGCAGCCCTACACCGCAGTATGTTTTTAGGTAAAACAGATTAAAAGTACTGTTCTTCTGACATGAGGTATTACCAGTACACTTATCTACAGTAATTCACAGTACCTCTAGGCGGGCCTGGCCTGACTAATCGCAAGATTTCCCGATGGGCCGGTGGCTCTGAGGGCTGGTGTGGCCGACGTACATGTTACCCAGCGGCCCATGATAACGCCGTCTCGCTCTTTCACTTGTTCTCTCTCCGGTCACTGCAATCAGTGGCCCAGAAACTTGTTCTGAAGACTGATTGGCCCATCCAGCTGTCTGTTAAGCAAACTCTGGTCTATGTCTGATTGGATACATGACGTGGATAATTTGTGTGATATGGGTGTCATGTGTTGCAGTAACACTATTATTGCAAACTTTTTTTCCTCATTTGCAAATAGTTTTCTTTTCTTTAGCAAGAATGAAGGATAACTGAATTCTTACTTTAAGATATAGTTGCTTAGGTACAATTATATGCACATTGGAGACCTTTGGAATGTTAAAACCTGTAACCTTTTCTATGATGGAACATATAATAAAGTTGCAGAGGGACTGTACTGCAGTAGACTGTGCTTCTGTGTGAGGCTGCAGTATTCACCTTATTCCGGAAGTTGCCGTACGCGCCGCAGTCTTGTTTCTGTTGTATTAGTTTACATGGAGCAGACGAGCTCAACAGAAAATAAGTTCTACACGGACTAAAAAGACGTTTTCAGACTGACCAGGAAATCAGTGCGTTGTTGACTTAAACATTTTACACAAATCAATCTACTTTATGTAACATTTTAGCGGCAAGACTTTTCCCTCGTTCGTCATTAGCTTTAACGGAGTTCTCAAACAGAAGTACGTTTACAACAAAAGTGCAAAAAACGGCAAAAAACTGCAAAAGTGGGCAGGGCAGAATAAGGTGACTAGAATGTGACACCTAAATACTAGTGGTATTTCCTACTGTGTATCTGACTGCACAGGTCTATCCACATGCAGTTCTGTGTCTTTGGAGGTTAATACAATCTGGATTGCTCACCTTTTGAACTTGATTGTAGATAGATTATATAAATTGTGTATTCTACCAAATGGCAGCAAACACTGTCCAAATTGTACCAGATTACACCAAAAAACATCTATTTTACCGAAAACTGCTTTGGGGGAGGGCCCACAAATCCCCCTAATAGGACTTACGTGGTTAACAAAGATGTCTACTTTTACGATGTTACAAAAATACATGTTGACAAGGTTTATGCAGGTTTCAGCAAATAAAATGTAATGCCAATGCCGCAGCTTCAGATTTTTAATGCCATAATCAACGACAAAACAAGACATTTATGCTTTTATCATGTCAAAACCACAGGCTTCCATTGGGCAGCAGACTGACCAGTATAAGATAAACTAGTTTATAATATTCAGAAGGGTAATGTACATGAAATTTAAAGAATGCCAATGTATGTTTTGAACCCAATCTTTAACGTTTTAATGATTTTAGATTGCCAATACAGCGGCTCTGGGAAACACAGACTGTGATAATTGTTTGCTCAAAATTGTATTATGTTTATAGAGTTATTGTTCTGATGGATAAATCTTTTTTTTTTTTCAAACAGTTTTTTAAAGCCTGCGGGGACTGAATTTAATTCTTTTCAATGCATTTTAAGGCCTTATTTTTTGTGTAAATTAATTTATTTACTATTAAAGCTTATTAAAGCCCCACGGAAAACCCTGCTGTCTTTTGTTACTGTGGTGCTCCTAAACATATCCACTTTATACACAAAGCACTTTTAATGCACAGAAACATTATCTCAGGCTGAAAATAAATCCCAGCCCACCCCTGCCTCCAGGTAAAAGAGGAGTTTTACCTGTGAGCACAGAGATGGAGACGCATTTTGTCTCCAGTCGGGGTTCCGTCCCACAAAGCACATCTGGATTTGGGGAAACTCAGAGTGGAGAGAGAGTTTGTCATTGACCTGAGGGAAAAAACAAAAATATGAACATGAGTGGGATTAAAAATGTATTTTCAGACAGCTACAAATGTCAATAACAACAAGCTTAAATGAAAACAAAAAAATCACCCAAAGATTACTTCTTCCTTAGACTATTTAATTGCACAATTTTCTAGAAGTTGGTTTGTTAATTAAAGTTTTGGTGAGAGGAGTCAGTTGTTAGATACTCCTTTTTTCCCTTTTACTTCCTTTCACCATAAAATCTAACAAATAACAAATAAATAGTGCACGTTTGCGCTATTGTTCTGATCTCGTTGTCGCTGTATACATATTGTATTACATTTTAATTCTACGCATTTTATTTTGCATGCGCTTATGCGAAATGCTTATGCTTATCTTATTTTAGCATAATCTATACTCTTTACCTTTCTATTTTTATTATACGGTGTTGTATGTTGCACTTTACTGCCAAAGCAAGTTCCCAGTTTGGTTCTGAATAAGTACTGTGCATTTTAGTCATTTAGTGTGGAATGTTTTAAATTATTATAATATTGTTTAATATTATGAAAATGAGAGCTGGACATAGCCTTGTGTTCCTTCAGAATCTTAAGTTTGGTGTGTTTAGGAGCTACTTTAAAGTTTCTGTGTCTCTGTGGGAGAAAAGTGCATTTGAAGTTACAATGTCCCAGAGAAATCTATAGATGAAAGAGGTTCCCATTTGAACGCTTCTTAATGGACAGCAAACTGACCAAAAAACGCAACGTCGAAGCAAAAGAGTTTTTCCTGTAGCTTCCTTCTAGATTCTCGGCAGTGACACATAAACCCACCTTGCTCGCACATTGTCGGGCGTTAAAAGCTCTTGGGAAAGCGCGGGGGGCAGAGCGCGGAGGTTCACCGGGCAGCTCATCCTCTTCGTGTCCGCTCGAGGCGCGCATTTAGCGGCAGAACTCGCTTGGAAAAGTCGCTTCTTCCACGGGCATCCAAAACATCGGTCACGGGGGTTCTAAACTTATATTAGAGTTGTCAAATCTACTCTTTACTGAGTATTAAAGCGAGCCAAAGTTTTGCATTTGGGTTAAAACGCGATCAAATCCATTGAACAACGCAGTGTAAAAAATACTTTGACGTTGCTCGAAAGTGGCTCAGCGGTGTTTTTCCTCGTTTCTGCTTGACCTTCACGCCTTTCCTTCACGGAGACCAGAAAAATATATCCTTCGGGGTGTGATTCAGCCGGTTCCTGGGTTTAATTTGGGTTAAAACGTGTAAAATCCCCGGCAGAACGCGGTTACAGGGCGTCCAGTCGAGGGCTCGATTGTGGCGCTGTTTCTGCTTGCTCTGGCGGGGCTCCTGGCTCAGCCAATAGAAAGGCGAGTCTCAGGACATGTGACCAGTCGACGCAGCGTCGTCCTCGTGCGTACGTAAGAGCAGGTTCAGTGCAGTCTGGAGCATAGAGCGCCATCTGGTGGAGCAAAACAAAGAAAATTTAAAGTCTTTATGACAGGTTCTCATTATATTCAAATTGACTGTGCACAAGATGGCTTGGGTTGGGTTGTTTACTTTTAAATTGTTATGCATTAGCGTCAGCATTGAGACACAAACACGTCCCTTTATAAACACACAAGTGTCCTTTGGTGAAGTACTCACTTGTTTTGTAAAGTCTTTAACATGTTTCAGAGACGGTCCAACATAACTCACTGTTCACTGCACGATCTGTCAGGACTTATTCATTTTAGTCTGACTGGGTGAAAACCCCATAGAAATGAATTTGAAAGGAAGCACTGAGCTAGCCGTTTTAAAAATAAACAGACCAATTGCCGCCTTGTGCACAGTTTGGTGGGAGGGCATGTGTGGAAAATATTTTGCATAGTTTTACATTTTTGAAGCAGCAGTTCCAGAAGAAATTTTGATAAATAAAAGGTTAAAATTACAGGAAGTTGTGCTGAGTTCTATAATAGAATTCCTCTGTGATGTCATCAATATGTGACGTGTAGTTGGAAATAAACAGACAGTTAACACTCAACTGACACATTTTTCTGACAGTTTAAACGGTCATTCAACAAAATAAAGGTGTTATCAGGTTTTATTATTTGTCAAATCATAACTATTGTGTAAGTAACATGGATTTTGGCCCTTGTTTTCAAAATGGTTACTAGGTAACAGTTGTGAAATTACCTCCACCTATGTCATATGTGCTGTCCATGTTCAACCAGGAAGTACGATTATAAACTTTACACAAACTGTCAAACTGGCGACAAATAGGCAAAATGTTTAGTAAAAATCTTAAATGCAATCATATTTACTACATTTTAGTCAAACGTGTGGTCTAACCTGTCATAGAGACTTAAATTTTAGAACAAAATGTATTCACGAAATCATCATAGTGCTTTACATAACAAGAAAAGATGCAAAACTAACACATTAACTCGCACATGATCTTTATCAAATGTTCTTTAAAAAGTCACAGTGCAGTGCAGACAATGCACAGCTGAACAGATCTGCCTGGATTTGAACATTGTCAGAGTGGAGACCTGTCTCACATCTCCAAGGAGACATGCTGATTCCCCATGTTTAGTCCGTCACCACCAGGAGATTAGTCCATGCTTAGTCCCGACTCTGGCACCAGCAGGAGGCCGGTCCATGTTTGGTCCTGACTCTGGCACCAGCAGGAGGCGGGTCCATGTTTAGTCCTGACTCTGGCACCAGCAGGAGGCCGGTCCATGTTTAGTCCTGACTCTGGCACCAGCAGGAGGCCGGTCCATGTTTGGTCCTGACTCTGGCACCAGCAGGAGGCCGGTCCATGTTTAGTCCTGACTCTGGCACCAGCAGGAGGCCGGTCCATGTTTAGTCCTGACTCTGGCACCAGCAGGAGGCCGGTCCATGTTTAGTCCTGACTCTGACACCAGCAGGAGGCCGGTCCATGTTTAGTCCTGACTCTGGCACCAGCAGGAGGCCGGTCCATGTTTAGTCCTGACTCTGGCACCAGCAGGAGGCCGGTCCATGTTTAGTCCTGACTCTGGCACCAGCAGGAGGCCGGTCCATGTTTAGTCCTGACTCTGACACCAGCAGGAGGCCGGTCCATGTTTAGTCCTGACTGTGGCACCAGCAAAACCTTGCTGCAACCCACCTTTTTAGCTTAGCTTTTAATTCATATTTATTATTAACATTGTCAAAGTCTATATGGAAGGTTAGACATCACATTTCACTAAAACGTAGTGAAGATGACTGTATTTAAGATTTTACTAAACATTTTGCCGATTTGTGCTCAGTTTGACAGGTTTCATAAATGTACAATGTTACTTCCTGGTTGGACATGGGCAGCAAATATGACAGAGGTAATTCCACTGCTGTTACCTAGTAACCATTTTGAAAACAAGGGCCAAAATCCATATAAATTACATGATAGTTATGATCTGACAAATAATAATACCTGATAACAACTTAATTTTGTTAACTGTCTATTTGTTTTCAACTGTATGCTGCTTTTTACTTTTTTGTCAGCCCTGCGACAAGTTGGCCACTGTCCAGGGTGGGACCTGGACCCCGCCTAAGGCCCAAAGTCACTAGGATAGGCTCCAGTCACCCGAGACCCCTAATGGGAACAAGCGATAGAAATGAATGAATGAATGAATGTCGCTTTTTGATGACACAGGTGCCCTCCCACCAAACTACGGTGAGTCATAATTAGAAAAACATGAGAACCTGTGAAACAGACTTCAAATCTTACTTTTATGATGAATGTATTATATCTATTTATTGTGCCTACTTCATTGTATATGCATTTATTTTCCAAGTATTTCTACCTAGTTCTTTATGTATTTTCTCATATTTATTTATTTATTTATCCATTTTAGGCTGAGTGTTTCCTCTGAGGGGCCCTGGCTCTTGGGCCCCTGGTGGAGGTTTGAGGGGGTGTACTACAGTATTTAAGAGTGTGTGTGTGTGTGTGTGTGTGTGTATGTGTGTGTGTGTGTGTATGTGCGTGTCTCTCTGTGTGTATGTGTGTGTCTGTGTGTGTGTCTTTGTGTGTGTACGGGTGTGTATATGTGACTATTGTATATGTGGGTGGGTTGCCTGGGTCGTGAGGTTGGGTGGGAAGCGGCATGTGGGAATGTTTTTATTGCACTGTAAAGTGCTTTGTGTTACATTTTATGTATGAAAAGCGCTTTATAAATAAACTTTGAACGGTACAGCCATCTGTTTCATGTGACTTCTGTTTCTCTTTTAATCCTACATTATTTAAGGTGGAAGTAATTTCCCGAAAAGCAGTGTGTTAGGAATTATTCATCAGCTTGTTACCTGACACTGGTCTCTAACCATGCTCTTCAGAATGATGAGCAATTAAGACTGTCGCCAATGCTATAACAGTTCACAATTTAAACAAATCTTGCATCTTCTGAATGGAAAAAAGTCCTCAGTTGCATATAAAAAGAAGCTAAAACCCATTAATAGCAATCAGCTCTTTTTATTTCATACCGTTGCTGTTTTTCATTCAAGCAACAAAGGGAAAACTTGACAGGATTTTTTTTTTTTTTCTTGTCACTGGTGAACACAATTCACAGACTAGGAACTTACTTTGGCAGCAAGGTGCAACATATTCTAACAAATAACAATAACAGAAAGGTAAAAAAGTATTGACTATGCTAAAATATGATCAAATAAGGGCATGCAAGATAAAATATGTGTAGAATAAAAATTAAATACAGGACATACAAGACACGGCATTGGAACAATTGTGCAAACTTGGAATGGTATTATTTACATTATTAAAGTGACAGGTGTTATTAAGGTGGCAGGTGTTGTAAAGTGTTCATGAGTCCAACGGCAGAGGGATGGAAACTGTTGGCAGGAGGTTCTGGTCCCGATGGACCGTAGCCTCCTGCCCAAGTGGCTCAAATAGTCCATGTCCAGGTGAGAAGGGTCAGCTGTGATCGACCTGCTCCACCTGAGACGCATAGGTCCTGGAGACGTACAGGTCCTGGAGACGTACAGGTCCTGAAGACGTACAGATCCTGGAGACGCATAGGTCCTGGAGACACACAGGTCCTGGAGACGTACAGGTCCTGGAGACGTACAGGTCCTGAAGACGTACAGATCCTGGAGACGCATAGGTCCTGGAGACACACAGGTCCTGGAGACGCATAGGTCCTGGAGACGTACAGGTCCTGGAGACGCATAGGTCCTGGAGACGTACAGGTCCTGGAGACGTACAGGTCCTGGAGACGCATAGGTCCTGGAGACGTACAGGTCCTGGAGAGATGGAAGGGTGCAAACATATGTCTAAGAACATTGAGTCAATTACTTTATTTATTTTGCCCTTTAGGCTTCACCAGGTGAGACAGTGTATATGAAATGGGGGGGAGAGAACAGGAGGGACATTTAGTAAATTGTCATAGTCTAAATTTGACCCACCATGCTGCAGCCGCCTGCAGAGGCCTTCGGCTGCCACCATGGCATCTATTTTCAATTTCATCTGGCATATATGTGTGCTTTTTGAAGTCAAAATCCTGGCTTTTGAAAATATTGCTTATTTGCGTATTTTCAGATCATTACTAAAACTAACACTTTATTTTTGTAAATGTGCCAAACCAACATAACCTAGTTTTTGTCATTCATTTATGCAAACATAGGTAAGCCTACATTACAGCTTTAAATAATACAGCTCACACGCTATGAATAAATACATATACTTACATAAAGAAGATCCTAAGCTTTAGAAAGGAAAAAGAATGGATCTGGACTTAAAACGGCACTAATGCATTGGATGTAATTGATCTCTTTGATGTGGACAACGCCCACTCATAACAAGCCTTTCTTCCTTTTCCCTCGTGTCCCGCCCACATTTTCATTCTCGACCAATCAGAGCCCATCAAACACTTGTAACCCCTGGCAACCACACGGAGCGGACCAATAGGAGCGCAACAACTACATCTGGACGCCATTTTGTCACCTTTGAGCAGCAGCGGATGGGGCTCTCTAAAAGCCAGGCATTTCGCTCGGGGGCGGGTTCGTCTTGGTATTATCTACGACTCAGATTTGTAAAACTGAAAAAGTTACAGTGTATATGAAGGTTCTTATGTTTTTACAAATTATTACTTAGTTTTATTATACAATTTTTTTTTTCTTTTTTTTTTCCAGGTATGAAAGATAAATCAACTCTTACTTTAAAATATAGTTGCTTTGGTAGAAATACACACACGTTGGAGACCTTAGTGTTAAAACCTGGAGTTGCTTTGTCTGTTACTCGGCAAACCATAAAATACATTACTGAGGCAACAGTTCAGACATTTATGCATCCAGCCAGCAAATGGTGCCAGCTAAATATAAAATCTATTGAAGTTAGCGTTATGATGCGGATTTGCTGCAGTAGTTATTGTGTTTAGACAGCAGAAATGCACAGAATGAGTTTAGTGACTTTAAGGACTGAAACAACAGAAGATTCTGGGATAAGTGACGTAGATGATCCGAAAATATGCCCCGGATCGAGGGAGTTCAGCAGGAAGTGTGTTTGGGGGGGGGGTCTTTTACTGAACATTCCTCAAAACATTGTGAATGCAACTGAATGCAACTTCAGGTATGTTTTTCTGATGGAACATTGTTAGAACAGGGTTAAAAGCTCCAAAAAAGTCACATTTATTAGCATTTTCAATGTAACTCACAACAACAAAGCGTGTTGGTGTTTTAAAATGCAGCTGTACTTTGTATGATGTTATTGTTGTATAATTGTCAGAATCACAGCTGACAGTAAAGATTTGGACTGTTTACTGTTTACATTAAGACCAGAACCAAGATGGCACCCCCCACAAGAAAAGCCTTCCTTTGTGGTCTTTTGAGTGCAGTTTGGGTCAGGGACATGGACATTCTTTACTTTACAGTTTGTATTCAATGAAAGTAAATACGTTATACAATGAGATGTTTCAATATTTCACTACGATCCTACACCACAGGCCCACACAGCAGATAGCAACTTAATTGTACAAATCATTTCAAAGGTAAAACGTAATGGTGTTACATAGCACGCCCACCGGAGCAAATGCCTGGGATGTGCCGGGCCCCAGTGCTCGCCAGCGGCTGTGGGCTGTGCTCTGTGCCGCTGCTGCTGGCTCCGACCTGTTGCTTCGCAGTTCCGCGTTGTGCAATGGATGGGTGAGTTAAACCCCTTTACGCTTTCCTCCCTTTCCACTCAATCTCCGACACTTTCCGCCCGTTTGAAGGACCGAGGCGTGAGGATTTTTCCGTGTGATGTTTTACGCAAAGCGGCTCTTGTTTGAGTTGTCGTTGAAGTAGTGTTTCTATCAGGAAGCGGACCCGTGTGTGGTTAGCCTTTAGCATTAGCATGGACACGGGCCATTTCCAAGTCAACACCGAGCTCCATCCGCACGATCTGGTAGGTATTGTGCATGTATATAACTGCTAGCACACCATCCCAGTTATTAAAATAAAGAAAAACACATTATTCATCCCTAAATCCATTTTCCAGGGACGTATTTATGAGCAGCGCTCTGAAGTTGCCATACACCGCCCACCGCAGTGCGTTATGGACGAAAACAAGGCACTTGTTGATGTCAAAAACGAAATTTAAATAGCTCTACAAGCTATAAAATGTCAGCCGAATTATAAAACAAATCATGATTCAAAATACTGTCTGTGAATTCAGCTTTGTTTAACTTTTAAATTTGTATTGGGAGTCAATAATCTTGGTAAATAACATTTTTTTAAAGGGCGTTTTGTCATCTTCAAGCGGAAGTCACTATTTCTTGCTGTGTTAAGGCTATTCATGTTTTATTAACGAGTGTCTAATGTAACTTGAGTTGTTCTGGTGTCACTGACTAGTTCTTTGCTCGTTTTAATGAGAACTTCAGTCAGGTTTCTTATTTAAATCTATCTGAAAATTGCCATATGGCTGTAATTTGATTCTGGTGAGAATGGTACTAGAGAATCTTCTCGTTTAATGCACAAACTGATTATCAATATGTGTAGTTGAACAAACTTGATTCATTTTTTGTTCATTTGTATTTGTTGCCATGGCACAAAATCCAAATATATCAATCTTTTTTTCCTACGATGGTTGTCTCTCAGTTTTTACAATTCCTGACTTATGGCAGCCAACATAATACTGTAGTAAACTTCACAACACACAAACTTTCTGTACCTGTATTCAAATAATGACTTGAGGATTTGAAATCAGTTGAAGCTTAATGTTTTGTGTTGTATACAATTAAGTATTATATTTTGAATTTGAAATTATATTGCCTTGTTTATGTAACTTTATACAGTTGAAAATTAGGCTTATGTTTGGGTGGCCTGTTTTCTGAAAGCGGTATTAATAGCTGTGTTTATTTGCATTAAAAGTTCAAAGTACAGCTTGGATTATAGTCTAATGCTTATTGTTGTGGCTTTGCAGTGGATTAATGAGCAGGTGTGAGTGAAATCTGGTACAGATCATCTCTGTCTTACGAGCGTAATGTCTCTGTACACTGTCCCTTCAAATAAAAAAAAATCAGAGTTTGCATACAGGAAAGTTAAATAAAGTTGTAGCAGTAGACATCAGCAATATGCTTTTTTCCCCAATGGACAATGTTTAGAATCCGCAACAGGCCTGTTTCACCACAAACGTAGTAGTGGAAGTAAAAGTACTAGTAGTAGTTGTAATAGATGGTTAGCATTCCTCACATAAAAACGTCCCTGGTTCAGTCGCTGGATGGAATCGGCATGTTCTCCCCGTGTCTCGGTGGGTTTCCTCTGGTCTTCACAATCAACCTAAAACACGTACAATATTTGGCGCTCCAGCCGGCTCCTCCTGGATCCTGGCTCAGGTCTGGCCCACTGTCCTGACAGGTGGAACCTGGAACAGTTTTGTGCTGGGTCTTGTCTCACTTATGTCCCGAGGCTGGTGCTTTCACTGAAGGCCTTGAACAGCCGGTTATACTTTGTGTGCATTTAGCTCCTGCTGAACGCTTCTCTGCACATTTCAGTCTGATTCAGTCAAACTCCTCAGTGGGATGAAGGAGGGCTCCGAGCTGCTGCAGAGCAAGTTCAGCGACACACAGAGACTTAAAAACAAGTACAACTGTTGAAATGAAATTGACATGTCATTTAACATATTTAAAGAAGATGTATTACACTGTTATGGGGTAGTAATTGTTAACTCAGAACATGTATAGTCCATGGTTATAGTCCGGCGTGTTTATGTTTATCATGTATGTTCATTAACATGTTCTGCCCCAACTAAATAAACAAACAATTAAAAAAATGCAATATTCGCTAAAAACTAGGGCTGCACAGTATATCGAAAAAATATTGTTATTGCACTTGTTGTTATCGCGTTGTGCATATCGCAAAGATGGGCAATAATGTCTAATGGTTAAATGCATCTTGTGCTGAGCTTGTTTTTACCTTACCTTTTACAGTACTTTACCGTACAGTACTTTTTACCAGTCAGACTCAAATGTTCACCCCTAAAACTGCCGTGAATGTTTAAGTGTTTTATAGTTAAATCTCTTGCTTCAAAATCCTCATAACTTTTTTCATAATTTTATACACACATAAATGTAGGTGAATAAAATGTCTAAAATGCCTCAGTAATGTATTTTTATGGTTTACAGAGTAATGGACAAAGCGGGTTTTAACTCTCTAAGGTCTCCAATGTGTGCATATTTGTACCTAAGCAGCTATATTTTAAAGTAAGAGTTGAGTTATCCTTCATACCTGGAAAAACAAAAATGCAAATGAAGAAAAAATATCGCAAAAATATTGTCATCACAATACTTGAGCCCCATATCCAGTGCTGGGTGTTTCTCTCACTTAGGTACTGTAATTACATTATAATTTTAGTACTTTAGTAGTGTAACAAATTAGTTTGAAAATACTTGGTATTAAATTACAGTTACTATGAAAATACTAGTTAGTTACTTTCAACACCAACAATAATGTTTAGGAAGCGAATGTAACCTTCTTCTGCAGCAAACAGCCTGAAGAAGGAACACGTTTAATGTTCTCAAAGTGACAAACCTACCGGCACGACTTATGCTATATCTTTTGAGACAATTTCAACAACTTAGTTGTTGTTTTCCTCTGTTTAATTGTCATTAATGAAATGTAAAACCACATATTTGATTAATTAAATATTACAAATAAAGTAATCCCAAAGTAATGTAAGTAATGTAACTTCTTGAGGCAGTAACTAAGTAATGTAACTAATTACTTTAAAAAGTAATTAGTTATCTGTAACTAATTACTTTTTCAAAGTAACTTACCCAACACTGCCTTTCGCATATCGCACTATTTTCCCATATCATGCAGCCCCACTGAAGACAACACATTCAAATCCTGCTGCTACGCTAAGCCCCTCCCCCTCCAGAGCATCAGCACAACACAGGCTCACATGGTTTATGAACGTAATAATAATAACGTAATAAATACAAAGGAGAGGGTTTTATTTTTGTGCGGTAGCTCACCTCTGGTGATAGGAATCACAGCAAAATGTGTTCTACAAAACAAACTGCAACTCACTGTGTTCGTCAATTATTCGGCAAGCTTTAGTTGAAGATGCTATAGTCCTCTGTAAAATGATGTAAACGAGACTGTAATCTTTTAGTTGTTTAGTTGATTAATTAGTCAATGATGCCATAGTCGACCAACATTTGTATTTGTTGACAACTTATTTTATTAAAAGGATTAATTTGCAAAAAAAAAATGGAACAAGTGGAAGGAGTTAGCTGAAGATTATGGAGTGAATCATCAGTTTAATCTAACTTCTAACATTGCTGTTGCTTGTTCGAATAAATTAGCCTTATTTAGCATTTAAATCGATCTGCACACACAATCATGTCTACTCTCAGAGCTCAAAGCAAAACTGTCACGTCTTCAAACGGTGACCAAAACGAGCCATGTACCAAACGCACGCTCAAATCTGAACATAACACATAAATGCACGCTCAGTGAAAACGCCTGTACAGTTAAAAGGAAAGGATGATTCGCTAAATACGACACGGTACTAACTCTGTCATAGTGTAGTAGTCAAAACCGCACTGATCAAGACAAGACCAAGACCGCTGAGTGTCGAGAGCGAGACGAGACCAAGTCCGATTGAGACCACATTTAGAAAACACGGCAAACTAAAACTAAGACTGTGACCCATATAATACAGAGGTGCTCTTACTTTTTACAGTGTGCGTTCCTAAATCTGTGCAGTGACTGATAACATGACACGTATTTCATCTTTATTTTTAACTGTTTCCTCAAATAACCGTCATGATGAGTTTGATATAAGGGCAATTGCTTTTTATGGTCATTGTCATTAAAACAGACTGTCTCTCATTGGTTTGAGCATAAAGCCTTGAAGTGGCACAACAGATACTCAAAGCTCTCAAAACATACAGCCCCTGAGAGCTGTTCTCCTCCTCCTCCTCTGTCTCTCCAACGTTCTTCTCCTCCTCCTCTCCTCCGTTCTCCTCCTTTCTTCTGCCTATCTTCTGTTCTTATCCTCCTCCTCCTCTGCCTCTCCTCTGTTCTTCTCCTCCTCTACTTCTATGTTCTTCTCCTCTGTTCCTCTCCTCTGTTCTTCTCCTCCTCTTCTCCTCTGTTCTTCTCTTCCTCCTCTGTTCTTCTCTGAGTTTGTGCATGTCTGAGCCGCTCTGAGAGAACCAAATCTGGGCTCCACGCTGAAGCTCCCGGAGTCTGTCTGGGTCTCTTTTTGGTGACTTTCTGCTCGTACTGTGCAGTTAATAAAGGACTTTATGTTGTTGGAGGGTAAAGGCACATGTACGGAGCGATTTGGAGACAGCGGAAATGGTCATTAAGTTTCATGAATGAATTTTCAACATATTTTGGCCAAAATTACCAGCAAAAATAGTGCCCTTTTTGGAGGTTGGAGCAATGGCCCTGTAAAAGTTCTGTGCACGTTACTGTCCAAGGTGAAGGTTCAATCCCAGCATATCCATGTCCTATACTTTAGCTAAAAACACGTCTAGATTTTTTAATACGGCTTGTATCCAGCGTGACCTGCGTGTCAGGGTTAATTCCTGCGTTATTGCATCTGCGTGTTTTGTCCCAGGAGGGCTGCCATTGGACATGCTTGGTGTCTCACTCATTTCCTGTCAACGCTGAACAATATGAAAACAGATAAAACGTCCAAAAGCCCTGAATGAAATGAAAACACTGTCCGAGATGCTCCAGCATAAGGCTAAATATATTCTAAACACAGGATCACTGTATTTAAATGGCTAAATGTACCCTTGTCTATTCCTGATCAAGTAAATAAGTTATTATTTCATAAGATATTTTCCAGAAGATTGTCCTGTTGGACAAAAAAGGATTAAGTGCCGGTGAGTTCCACCTCTTGAGAAGCAGTGTTACATTTAATTTCATAATAGATTAGACCTATTTATGGTTAATTAAATGACCCTCATAATTTTTTAACTGTTTATTTTATTAAACTTTTATTTAGCCAAAAAAACTTTTGCAACAGCGTTCTGGCCTAGTGGCAGTATGATTACATGGAATGGAGTGTAATGACTCAACGGAAATAATACAGTCCTGATCAAAATACCAGCTGAGTAAATGGCAAAAGTCACATTTTCATGGTTAGATCTTAAAAAGGTTCCAAGTAGAGCTTCAATAAGCAACAAGAAATGGGGGTGAGACAAACATTTTGTAAACATTCTACTGAAAACAACAATTAAACAAAAATGCAGATTCAGTGTCATTTTCTGTCAGGTGTTCACCTGTCATGACGTTCTGATGGCAAAGGCAAAAAAAAAGAGTTATCTTTTTGATGGTGGTTGGGTTGTTGAGCTGCATAAGCCGGGCCTCTCTCCATCACTGCTGAGGTGGGACGCAGTAACACAGTCATATGGAATTCATTTAAAGATTCTGAGGGTTATGGAACAAAAAAGTAAAGTGGAAGATCCAAAAAAATTACCCCAGCTCTGAGCCGGAGGATCTGATTGTCTGAAAGGTCAAGACACTTGACGATCTTCAACCCAAATCAAAGGAAAAACATAATGCATTTTTTTGTATTGTTATGCTCCTTTAAACATGCTCTTTAGTACCTCAAATTTGCCATCTCAGGTTTTGAAACCTGAGAGGGCGCCTAGCACTATACACAATTTAGTGACATAATCTCTATAAGAAAATGTGCAAGTTAGTAGTAGCATTGAAGGGAAAAATGCTCAGAACGAGTCTGGAGATGATTTAAGGACTTTAAACAGCAATAGATTTCCAGATAAAGGACAAGGATGATCTGAACAAACGTCCCAGATCAAAGGAATTCAGCAGGAAGTGTTTTTGGTGCTCGGAGGGGAGAGGATTTTCTAGGGCTGGGTGATTTATTTATTTTAACAAAAAAAAAAAAAAAGGGATCATCTGATCTGTCAGGCTTCTTTTTGGACAAACCTCTGGCCAAGAGCCGTGAATGAAGGATGCCACTTTGTAGGTCTGGGATGTGCTGGTCATTTGTCCTGTTGTTTATTGTGTAGAGACGCCGCATCTTAGATCTTATGTTGTACATCGTGCCGCACCTTTGAATGACAAACATGTTAGAAATTACTTGGATTAGTGGAATTGCACAAATTATATCTAGCTTGCTTTCTCTCAAGGTGGAGAAATAGTTTTAACTTCAACAATGCTACTACTGCTTTTAGTTAAAAAAATTTATCACGATTTTCTTGGGCCCAGATCATGATTTCAGTTTTGTCACGAGTCATTTTCACTTTGTATTTTTCTGTTGTCTTTAATAGAGCTGCACGATTTAGGAAATATATCTCAGTGCCATTGTGAAGTCATAAATTAATAGTAGGATTCTGTTCAAATTCACATTTTGAACACAATTTTGTCACTTTTAGTTATATGTAAAAGTGTCTTTGTTACTTTTAGTTGCATCTATGTCGTTTATAGTCGTGTTTTTCTCGCTTTTAGCAGTGTTTTGGTGCATTGAGTCGCGTTTCTTGTTTGTAGGCACATTTTCTGTTGCTTTTGAATGCATTTTTATCACTTTTGGTTATGCCTTTGTTGCTTGTTTCAGAAGATGTTTGTGTTTTTTATTCAAATCAGAGCAAGACATTTTGTTATTTGTGGAAGAAATTATTGCATTTCAAAAATTGCAGCCTTTGTGATTTGATAATTACATCCATTAAAATTGTGATTTTAGCCCAGGCCTACTCTCGATTTTAAATGTCTAAAATAAATAATAATAATAATAAAACATTTACATTAAAGACATATTAGTCAAATACAGTACAGACAGTATTTTCTCTGATAAACAAAATACAAGACTAGACTACCCAGTGTATTCCAACTGAAGACTAAACTGGCTAAGTTGTGGTATTTACATGAGCTACGCTCTTTAGTAAATACTTTTACCATTTAATAAATACCTCAATCATCGTCCATATTTGAGAAATGCCAGAGCCACAGACAACAGACATTCAGTATTTCACAAAAGAAGCAGTTCATAAAGCAACTTACAAGTAAGAGGTGTAGCTGTGGGGTTTCCTGGCCAGACAAAACGTTTGGAAAAATAGTAAGGGAAAGTTACCTGTCCAGCAAAAGTTTTGCAACAGATCCATCTGTATTAAATCCACATGCCATCGTGTGAACGAATTCAGGAGGAAAACTCTCGTCTTGTTTATCTCCACTGAAGCCTTTTGTCTTTTCTCCGCAACTTCAGTCAGGATTGGTCCCCGAAAATCCTCAGTAACACCTTCAAGTTCCACTTTAGTCTATTTTGATCGTAATTAAAATTTCAGCGGGATGAGTGAACATTTAAATTTATCCCAAAACAATACATATGTTTTGACAAACTTGTTAACTTTTTAAATCAGAAGTGTGAACTCTCAGAGTATTCTTATCGCATTCTTAAACTGCAATTAATTTAAGGACAAGGAAAATCTGCTGCAAATACAAATGACTGCAACCCCCTTTTATTCTTTCTTTTGCTTCTGCTCTGGATTGTTTTGAATTAAAATGTCTTTGTCTTAAGCCGCACGTTCTTTTGACTCTTTTTGGCTAACCTCCATCTCTGTTTACAGCAGTGTCCACCACGAAATAACAGTTGGTACGAAGGTAGGCTCTTTGAAAGCTAATGCTAGTGGTTTGGTTTTGGTTTGCAGTGATGATATTGGATTTTGTTTGCTTTGCTTTTGTTTCCTTTTCCTTTATTATATTAGAATATCACACAGTTAAGTTCTCATAAAGCCGTCGCCTATTTTTACAATATATCAAGGACTTGTTCTCGCTCTTGTTCTGATATGGTCTGGTTTCTCCACAGCACTGGTCAGGCCGCTCTTGTCCCGTTCTACTCACAGCTCCAAAAAGCTAAATCGCTCTTGGATGATGCTGGGTGAAAACTGCGAAGCGGGTTTGGCACATGATTTGAGCGGTTTAGCTGTGGACTGTGGCGCGTACAGGGATGCAGCCATCGATTACTTAAATACTGATCAAGCAATCTAACCATTATGTACTTCGATTAATTAAGTAACTTAAATCTGAGCAAACGTTTTGGTAGCCATGAAATCCTTTTTGTTTCATATCACATGACTTTAGCTAAGATCAGATTCTACATGTGTTTGTAAATCTTGCCTAAGGCGGGGTTGGAGCTGCCTGTGTTGTGCTCGATTATCACGAACATCATATTTGAAAACTAAAGTATAGTATTTAAGTAGAGTATTTTCAACAATTACCTATATGACTTTATTCTGTACAGAAAGTATAGACCAAATATGTTTTATTGGTAATGTTTTTAGAAAAGTGCCTTTGCTCCAGGTTTTGAGGAAAAAGGAGAGCACTCCTACATAGCTGCGGGAACTAGGGGTGCAGAAGGTGCAATAGCACCCCCTGCTGGATGGTCAGTGAACTGTAAGCATTGGCTGCTGGTTTTGCCCTGAAAAAAACTAGTAAATCTATTCTTGGTAAGATAAGACAATCACATTCTAACACTTTTCTGTTCTAATAAACTGGTATTTTCACCTTTAGCAATTCTGCAGTCAACTATATGCCTGCAGGTTAAACTTAGGGAAAACTAAACCTGCGATGCTGCACGGCGCACTGACCTGAGCGCGCAAACCGCTGATTTTTAACTCTCTTAAGTGTGACAAAATGGAAATGACAACCCCAGGCTGGATTAAGAGGTGGAAACTAATGCTGTATAGTCCCCTACATTTATATTATTTACTTTGGCATATGCCCTGTTGATCATCGGCAAAGGTTCGGGGGCATTATTTTCACACGTACAATTCGAGGTTCATGATTTCATACAGACACCTGCTGGTGTGTGTTTGTGTGTGCGTGAAGTGAGGCTGGGCGCTGACGCTGTCCTGTAGCAGAGAGTCAGGAGCAGCGTTAAATAATTCATCCTTTGCGTCTTTTTTCTGGTGTATCTTGATCATTCTACAAAAGTTTCATGGGTCCTAAAGTTATTACCCTTAGTTGGTCCTAAATAAATGTATGTAACTGCACGAAAAAACAAACAAACTGCACCCTCTTCCAAAATTACGTTTCCTATGCTATGCAGTTATTACATTTACGATTACAACATTTTTGTAATCGAATAATAGAGTAATAATTGAAATCCTGACTAATCATATAGTTGTACTTTGTGTTGTGCTTTGTGCTGGTTGAGTCGTTCTGCACACCAGCTCCGTGTGCTGTTCACTGTCCTCCGTGCCTTTGCCCTTCGTTGTGGTCTTTTCACTTCTCTTTTCAGTATCACATCTTTTTCACAGACACTCATGGGTAAAACACACCACTCTCTCTTCCTCATCGTGCAGTGCAGGTTTTAATTCACTACATGGCCAAAAGTATTTGCCCCCTGACATTTTCCCACATAATGAAGTATTTGTCCATGAAAAGTATTACAATTACTTATGTTTTGCCATACACGTTTATTTCCCTTTTGTGTATTAGAACAACACACCAAAAATGGGCCGGACAGAATAATAAATGGATAAATAAATAACATTTGTTTAAGTATGTGATGCTCAAATAAACCCACCTGGAGCAAGTAACAACTTTTAGAAGTACAAAAAAATTAAGTCACATTCAAAAGCAGATAAAAAGGAGAGAAGCTGACTTAGTCTTCACATTCTGTGTCTCTGTGTGTGCATGGAGAACAGAAAATCTCTCTCTCTCTCATATATATATATATATATATATACATATACATATACATATACATATACATATACATATACATATACATATAATTAGTCTTTAATTAGTTACTTGCCAGATCATTGGTCCATCGTGCCTTAGATCCATTTGTGTATTTTCCACGGTGTGATGAAAGCCTTCTGAGGAGGAACAGAGGCTATGTGTCCGTCATGTGGAAGCCCTTCAGCAGGACATGTGGGTGGAGAGATCTTTAACCTAATCTGATTTAGAGAAAACTGCATCCATCAATAACTGCTCCAGCAGGAGGAGCAGACCTATGCTAAGTGCTAATGGCTCTAGATATGTTCAGTGCAGTGGTAAACTTAAGCCTGTTTTCATCTGTACACTTCATTTGTATCTTAAGTGAACCACACCGGGCCATTTGTGGGGTTTGTAGAGGACCACCTTTAAAAGGGCACAGGCTCCATCTTGGTCTGCTTTAGTTCAGGAGGAGCTCCACACCACAGTCAGATGATAGGATCAGAGAGAACACAGACTAAGGCCAAAACAAGACGCACAAAGGAGAAAGAATCAAAAAGGAATCATTTCTCACTAAACCCTGACTTTGTGATAAAACACTGTATTTCCACTGATACTGACTTATATGTTAAGCCCACATACCTAGCAAAACAAACAACAACAACATATGTTTCCTTTTTATTGACCCATGTCCCAAACTATTATTGTTTTTTATATTTCCTTTTCATTTGTCTTTTGAGTTGCGTTTGTTGTTTGTATTATTATTTTATCACTTTTGGTCGCACTTTTGTCGCTTGTTTCAGAACATTCATTCATTTTCTACCGCTTATTCCCGTTCCCGGGGTCGCAGGTGTCTGGAGACTTTAGGCCTTAGGCGGGGTACACCCTGGACAGTGGCCAACTCGTAGCAGGGCTAACACAGAGACATGGACAAACAACGATTCACTCTCATATTCATGCACAACGGGCAATTTAGAGTTTCCAAGTAACCTGAACACAGTCATGTCTTTGGACGGTGGGAGGAGCCGGAGAACCCGGCGAGAACCCACGGTAACACGGCCGACTCCACCCAGAGAGATTGTGTGATGTTGGGGTGGTCCGGCATTCGAACCCACGATCTCCTTATTGGGAGGCTAAGCTCTAGCTGCTCTGCCACCGTGCATCCCGTATGTCAGAACATGTCTGTACAAATCCAAACAGTGTCAGCAGTTTTTATTCAAATCAAAGTAAGACATGTTGTTTGTGGAAGAAATTATTCCACTTCAGAAGTTGCTGCAATTTGCTATTTGCATCAATAAAACAGCCATTTTTTGTCGATTTCGTCTAATTGTGCAGTTCTGGCCTTTAAGAGGTAAATAAAGTCATCTGCTCAGAGGCTTCAGAAGCTAAACAACAGGAGAAAAAGTGTGTTTGAACAGACAGCTGCATTAAAGGACCTGATTTTTATTGCTGTGAAATGTGAAAAGCAGAACTATTCCATGTTCCCAAATTTTTGCAGTAAAATCTGTGTTGCACCAGAATAGATATATTGTAAAAGCATTTATTTGGGTGAAAATGAGACCACAACTTTTACTCAGTATCTTATTTATAGAGGGTTTTTTTCTCTGAGAAGCAGGAAGTTCACCGTTAGCATGTTAATGTTTGTTAGCTTAACCCGTGATGCTCTGGGCTCAGAAACTCGTCAAAGCTGCTTCTAAACTCATTATGGTGAATGTTTATAATGCTGAGACTGCACTGGGAAAGTGAACGATACATGTGACTGAAGTAAAGACTTTGACATGAACTAGTTCAGTTTTTCACGTTTCAAAACAGTAAAAGTCAGGTACAGCACCTTTTAAAGAGAGAAGCAGTGAATCGCGATACAACTGTTTTACAAAAATAGCAGACTGTCACAGGGGCGAGCTCATCATTCGGTTTTTATCACGTACCGCCCAGCCCTAGTGGACGCGCAGGTGGGCAGATGGACGGCCCCGCTCTCTCCTGTCCCGGGCCGCTTTGACTCTCTCCGGTGTCAAACAGACTCAAGTTTCTCTCTTATCATTTATGTATGATCCAGTGTGAGACTAGGGCGAAGGCCAGAGAGTACAACCCGGGTTTAGTTAGTCTTGATGTGAACGCGAACCAGAATTGGTTCAGTCTCGTTGGGTACTGGTTTTACCGCTGTATTCTTGTGTTCGTAATAGTTCAGTCATTTGTTTAGTCCTGGTCTAGTCCTGGTTTGTAGTTTTGGTCCATGTGTTTTGCATTGAGCACAGTGGAATTCCCCTGAGGCTCTGGAGCTTGGGACTCTGCTCCTCCTGACACTGGTACTAGAACTGCAACTGCTACTACTACTACTACTGCTATTACGTCTGCCACTACTGCTACTACTACTACTTGTGCTGCTACTACTACTACTACTACTGCTACTACTGCTGTTACTACTCCTACAACTGCTGCTACAGCTACTACTGCTGCTACTACTACTACTAGTAATACTACTGCTACTTGTGCTGCTACTACTGCTGTTACTACTCCTACAACTGCTGCTACTGCTACTACTGCTGCTACTACTACTACTAGTAATACTACTGCTACTTGTGCTGCTACTACTGCTGTTACTATTCCTACAGCTGCTGCTACTACTGCTGCTACTACCGCTACTGCTACTACTGTTACTGCTACTACTGGTGCTACTACTGCTACTGCTAAATCAAATCAGACTTTACTTTCACTTTTCATACATAAGATCTAACACAGTGCTTTACAGTGCATTAAAAACATTCTCACTTGCCGTTTCCCACCCAACCAGCCCATAATCACCAGACCCCACACAACCAAACAACCCACCCAAGACAGTCACATATACATTAATGTACACACACGCACGCACGCACGCACGCACGTATGCACGCACACACACACACACACACACACACACACGCACACGCACACGCACACACACACAGAAAAGAAACGCAGTTGTTTAGCGCAATGGCGTTCACAATATTTGCCCGGCTGTCTGTCTTCTCTTGTCACGCACTTGTTTATCTTCAGAAACATTTCATGAGGAATTCTTTAAAGCCCTTGGATATATTTTCCTCAGTATGGTCCTAGGTACTTATTTTGGAACTGTGGAGCGGTCTACCTGTGGAATGGACTTCCTGTGGAACGGTCTACCTCTGCAGATCAGCGCTGCTCCATCACTACAGTCTTTAAGTTAATAAGTTAACTCTTATTTGTTGTGTTTGTAATAATATTGTATTTTAGTATGTGTTTTTACCATGTGAAGCACTTTGGGCAGCTGGTGTTGTAAATGTGCTGTAGAAATGAAGTTGACTAGCTTCCAGTCCTTGGCTATATAGCGTATCGTCGGGCTCATGTGCGGGGCAGACTCTCAGCTGTGTCTGACCCACACATGTCTGTAATGGGTGCAGTAAACTACTGCAGACAGTGTATTGACACCTCGGTGCAGACTACAGGGGATCAAACGTTTAAGCATCTTTGTGAAGCCGTCTCATTCGACAGTCTGTGTTAGCATTATATCTGTGGCCAATCAACGCGTCACAGCGTCGGTTCGACTCCCCCAGTGCTTGGAATGTCTTCCGTACGTGTAAAACAATTTAATGCTACATCAAGTCTTTTGAGTCAGTACTTCTGGCTTTTTACCACATCGACAGACGCCTCCCTTTTTACTATTTGCTTCAAATGATGAAAGAGATTTGTTATGTTCCCTCCCCTCGCTACGACAATTTGCCTGCATGTTTTGCAGAATACGGTATTCTGGTGGGTGTTAGACGGGCGAAATCCAAACCAACTCCAAATGACAGAAGTGGCACCATTTTTTGTAACAAATTCTGGTTCCCCTGTGTCAGTCGATGTGGTTTCTTGAACTAGTAGCTACTACCACTAGTACTACCACAAGTACTAGTACTAGCGCAGCAGCAGCTGCTGCTACTTCTGCTACTACTACTCTGTACTCTTCTTTTACTACTACATCTTTTGGCCATTTGTGGTCAGAGGAATATCAGGTTTATAGTCTTTGTTTTGAATGGACACCATTACTCACGTGTGTTTTCTAAATATTGTTTTTTGTTGGTTAAATTTATTTTACATTTTATCATCTAAAACTGGTATAAAAACTGAAAGTGAAACAAAATTCTGAAAGGTAATTAAAATAAATACTGCTTGCATGAGACCAGAACAAATGCTTGATGAGAAGGAAATGTGACGTATTTAAAGTCTTACTTTGTCTCCCACTTGTGGTTGCAGAGAGGATCTGACGAGCTTCTGTCCAGTGTCTCCAACGGCCCGTATATCATGAGCACCACAGGTAAGTCTGTCTGCCTCTGTTTGTGTTAGGACAGAAAGGGCTTGCAACAATGACCCCAAATAGTAATTATTTTAATGAATCACTAAAACAGTAAAATAGTTTGTAGATATGAGACAATACTGTTTTTCAATCCTCAATTCCATTCTTATCTCGATACTGTTTTAATTATTTTTTCAGAAGAACAAAAATGTGTAATACCTTTTTCTGGTAGTTGATAAACTAAACTGAACATTTGTATAAATTGCAATATTATGTCTTTAAGGTAGTCTACATATGACAAGTCAGGAGTTTATCGTTTATTTGGTTTGATGGTTTATGCGAGGGGTTTCCAACATTTTTGCCCTGACGGGCCCCTGGTCATATATTTCACCTGTTTGACTCAATATCAAAATTTGTAACTTTGTAATTTGTAACTTGCGGTTGCATTTCTGGGTAAGAAAGTGTTGTTGTTACTTCACTCTTTGAAGATAACACATGCCCCTTCAATTGCAAATCACGCATTGTGACAAATGTGGTTTTATGCGTTCCCGGACAGGATTCACGGAAAATCAACGTGGCTGAGGCAAACTGGTTGCACGGACTTGACTTTGAAATCGCTCACCATTAAAGTTTGTGAATGCCACTTCTACACAGGGAAGCTGCATCGCAAAGACGTTGATTTTACGAGAGCTCCGCGCAGGAACGCATAAAAACCACACTCGTTCGCTTCTTTGTTCCTTCGATGATTGCATTCAAACAAACAACAATAGTCGTGGCCTCCCATTATGGATACATTTAGTTTAAAAATCGATTTGCGTTAAGTAGATCGGTGTCCACATAAACAATACCCCTTCAAAATGAACTCTCGCATACTCATTGGGGACCTGGGCATGCGCACTAACAATGTGAAAGGACTCTATTGCTTTGTCTCTGTAAAGCTGCGAGTGAGTGACAGCTGGATTTAACCAATCACAGTGAGGAGTGTACTTTTATACAACATTCAATGTTTATGAGTTGTGATAAAATCGAAATTGTGATCTGGGTCCAAGAAAACTGATGATTGATTGATTGATTGATATTCATTTTTTGCGTGTGCACAGTGCAGAGGTTAAATTAACCGAGAATTCTCCATCATTTACGGATTATTTTCAGCGTTGATGTAAAATTCTGAAGGCATTCCGTCATTCTGACAGGTTGAAAATCAAACGATTGCCCTTGGTTGTACATAGGATATCAACATAACTCAACAACTGATTTTCATCTTGTCCCGCTGTTTTCTACACAAGACTTTTTCAGCGCACCTTGGCCCCACCTCCACAGCCTCCGCAGCCTCACCTCAGAGCGGGTTCACATTTTTCTCTTGCCAGAATTCAGCCTTTCAGTGCCGGTGGTTCTAAGAAATGTGCAGCATAACAGGCAGAAAGCGCATAAGATCATAAAACCTAAAGAACAGGACAGATGAGTGTGACTGTATCTTTCACTCACTTCATTTCACAGTGATAGACTCAGGAATGACAAAATATTCACTTTTAAATACTCTAAAACTGCATTTAACTTTATGTGTCCTTAAGTAAAACAGTTAGTGATTCACATGTGTTCCAAGCAACCTGCTTAGACATTTTACTTCCTATAACTACTTTAGTGGTAAAAAATAAAATAAAATAGGAGAGTGGAGTTGTGTATGTTTTTTTTCTCCAGGTCACTGTGAAGCACATGCAGAGTCAAAGAAATGAAATACTGTTCATCTCAATCAAAAACAGCAAATGGAAAAGTCTGATGATGATTTTGCCTCACAGTTACATAGATCATAAACACACATTATTACAAATTCACCTAAATCTCTTTCCTCACTGTGGTACGTGGCGGGTTCTGCAGAAAGGATTGGATTTTTTTTTCATTAACATTTTTTTCCTAACTGTTTAGTAAATGTAGGAAAAAAGCCAAATCACAAACAAATATACTCTCTTACCATTGTAGAAAGGGGTTCAGAGGTTGTCATCCGGACGCCGTTTAAAGATCGAGACGTTTCGACTTTTATCCAAAAGTCATTGTCAATCAGAGAGCTGGTACCAGCTCTCTGATTGACAATGAGAGCTGGTACCAGCTCTCTGATTGACAATGAGAGCTGAACCTCTGAACCCCTTTCTACGATGGACCACACCTGGACGAATGAGGGTTTACATCTCTTACCATTGTTTTTTTGGTCATACTTTGGAAATGTCACCCCATCCCATTCAGATTCAACCTTCTTTCAGCACATGGCTTGAGTCTCTAAATCGTCCAGATCTGAGGTGAGATATGCGTTGAATATAGATACTGCAGCTGTTGTGAAAACTCAGAAATCAAGATCAAGAGCAATTTTTGTCAATATTGCCCCCACTCCGTTGAGGTAATGATTCAAATGTATATTTAAAGCTGTGTCCGGCAAAGGCCCTCGCCCCTTTGCGACCACGGAGAACACGCCACCGTGAAGAGCCCGCCCCTCACCCTCCTGCCTTCCCCACCTGCATCACACTTCCCCTACAAACAGCGTCTATACACTACTCCATTCATTACAATGAAGTTCAGACATTGTCACGGCCGTACGGTTGGAGATAGAGATATGTTCTAATTAACCTTTTTCCAGTATCACGTACAGAATGTATTTGCCAAATTTCAGTTTTCTTTGACAAACTAATATTATTCACCCCATTAAAAAATTCTGTTAACCATATCCCATGTACATATTGCCGAGGATGACAAGTGTAGCCCTTTGAGTCTGTAAAGCACATTTCAAGTGTATTATTGTTATTATTATTATTATTATTATTATTATTATTATTATTATTAATAATAAAGGTGTTGTCTTAATGGGTTTTTTGTTCACAATGGTAAGAAGGATGTTGCTGGAAAATGTATAGTGTCTACGATAAACCAAAAGTTTTGGTCCCATTCAAATATTCAAGTGAACGCTGAAGTGAATTTTTAAAACTCAAATTTGAAGGTTAGAGAGGCTAGAGAGCCATTTGATTAGACAGCAGCTTGATTTGCATATCATTGCGTTCATTTCTCAAATATGCACAAACGCTCTATTTGCGTTTTCAAGAAAAGAAATGTTTGCGAAAAATAGGATTTTTTTTAATGATTTTGCAGTTTTGTTGAAAATTCACTGTGACCATACCTGAAGTTATATCAAATTAAAGTTTATATTATTTAATTTCACATGGGTTTAGTGTCTTTTGGCCAAATTTGAAGTGTTTTTGATTAAAACTGTTGGAGGAGATGTTAAAAGTACACAGGTGCGCGCTTTTGTCAGTCCCAGGTTTGAACCGATATGGCCTCCTCCACGGTTTAAGGCAGAGTCATCATACATGTCCTGACCTACTCTATTTTTCGGCCCATGTTTTTCGGGGCAGGCTTGCATTGGCATATTTGAGGTGGTGCTACTGAGCTGTTGTTCAATATCTTTTTGTGTGATATCAGAGTACTAATTTTCAATACCACTCACAGGCATATTTGTCCTAGTTTACACCTTGATTTGGCCACTTTGTTGATTTTTGCAGTTTCGTTACAGTTCACATTAGTCCCTCACTGGGACGTTCCTTATCACCTGGCTCGAGCTTAGTAGTAAAAATAATTATAATAATATCGGAAACTTTTTTCCCACCATTATTTTTCTCCTATGAGGACAATAGCTAGAGCGATGTCACTTTGTTACATTGTGCCCCATCACAGATAAACCCTCTGTAAATTTTTTCAGTTGTCCTTGAATTTTTTGTAAATCAAATTTGAAGGGAGCGCTTAGATAGCACCTTGTTGGCATATCACTCCGTTCAGCTCTCAAATCTGCACAAACGCTCTTTTAGTGTTTTCTAATGAAAAAAACTGTTACAAAAAGATGTATTATTTGTAAATTGTTTTTTTTTTTTTATTGCAATTTTGCATGTTTTGCTTTTTTTGTTGACATTTTTTTGGTCCGGGCTCTCATTGGCCCCATGTTAATCAATTTAAGGTGGTGTTACTGAGCCATCGTTGAATATTGTTTCGCGGGGTCTTCACTGAAAATTGGAGCCTTGATCCAAATCCAACTGAGACCCTTTGGGGATAGACAGCAAGGGACATTTACACAAATGGAGCACAGTCCAGACAGTAGATGTCCTTCATGAGGCCGTCTGCACCATTTGGACAAATGTTCCCTCTCACCTCCTGGAAACACTTGTATCAAGCGCCACAACCAATGTTTGAAGTGATCAACAATAACGGTGACACTACTCATTACTGAGTTTATGTTTGGTGCGGTGCTTAACTTTTGATCCACTGCAAAACAACCCATTTCAGTTTAATTGTTGCTTTCCATTAAAAAAATGAAAAAGACTTTTGCCATTTTACAATTGATCTCTAGCGTTTGATTGGAACTGTATAATAGATTAGTGGAGAGACCTTTCTTTACTTTTCCATTGAAATGAATGGAATTCCTGCTTAACTGAAAATGAAAAAACAAACTATCATTTTGCATTTAAAATGACATTGGTCCTCCATATTTTTATTTTGATATTATTTAAACATATACACATTGTCTGCTCCTGTGTTGTAGCCAATGGCAGCGACAGTAAGAAGTTCAAAGCAGAGATGCGCAGCGTGGGCTCTCCCTCTCGGGTGCTGCACATCCGCAGACTGCCCTCAGACGTCACAGAGGCTGAGGTCATCGGGCTGGGGCTGCCTTTTGGAGACGTGTCCAACCTGCTCATGCTCAAGGCCAAGAACCAGGTACAGCACAAACAAATGGAATCAAAAGAGGGTCAGAGCATGAGGGTCAGAAGAGGCAGGTCAGAGGAGGAGGAGGAAGTGGAGGGTCAGAGGAGGAGGAGGGTCAGAAGAGGCATGTCAGAGGAGGAGGAGGGTCAGAGGAGGAGGAGGGTCAGAAGAGGCAGGTCAGAGGAGGAGGAGGGTCAGAGGAGGAGGAGGTGGAGAGTCAGAGGAGGAGGAGGGTCAGAAGAGGAGGATAGTCAGAAGAGGCAGGTCAGAGGAGGAGGCGGAGGGTCAGAAGAGGAGGAGGGTCAGAGGAGGAGGAGGGTCAGAAGAGGCAGGTCAGAGGAAGAGGGTCAGAAGAGGAAGAGGCGGAGGGTCAGAGGAGGAGGAGGCGGAGGGTCAGAGGAGGAAGGTCAGAAGAGGAGGAGGTGGAGGGTCAGAGGAGGAGGGTCAGAAGAGGCGGGTCAGAGGAGGTGGCAGGGGGCCAGAGGGTCAGAGGAGTAGGAGACAGGTCAAAGGAAAAAGAGCCAGGTCAGGGGAGTAGAAGGCGGGTCAGAGCAGGTGTGTCAGAGAAGGCGGGTCAGAGGATGTGATGTATCTTCCCTGGGTTCTCAGGCGTTCTTGGAGATGACGTCAGAAGAGGTGGCTCAGAACATGGTGGTGTACTACTCCACTGTGCTGCCTGTGGTCAGGAATCAGCCGGTGCACGTCCAGTTTTCCAACCACAAAGAACTCAAGACGGACAACTCTCCAAACCAAGAGGTTAGTCCACTGTATTAAATGTCCACATTTACAATATACATACCATAAACTAGTCGCCTTTTGGCGAAAATTGCTGTTTTGCTCTCAAATTGAATCATTTACATGAACTAGCCATTTTTAATAAAAATAGATGGGGAGGGTACAGGCCTCGGGCTGCACACAGAACCCAGTTATGTCAGACAGTGTTCTGTTGGATAAATATTTTATCAAAATGTTTTTTAGATTTACTGCCTGTGGGGACTGCTTTTATTGCACTATAAGGCCTTATTTTTGGCAAGATTCATTTAATGACTTTCAGTGCTTTTTAATGCCCCGTGGAAACTCTGATGTTGTCTCGGGGCCGCTCAGAGACTCTCAAGGCCCATGGGGTCGCTCAGAGACTCCCAAGGCCCATGGGGTCGCTCAGAGACTCTCAAGGCCCATGGGGTCGCTCAGAGACTCTCTGGGCTGCTTTGTGCCCTTGGGGCTGCTTGGGTTGATGTTCATGTGTTAATGTGACAGGCCTAACTGCACCTTCTGTGTTCTCTTGTTCCTGACCTGTAGAGGGCGCAGGCAGCTCTCCGTGCTCTCAGCTCCTCCCACCTGGACTCTGTGGCCCCGCCCCCTAGTGCAGTACTACGTGTGGTGGTGGAGAACATGGTGTGTGCTCCTGGTGCGGTCACCATGGATACACTCTATCAGGTAAAGCGCTCAAAACATACTATTACTATTAAAATTCTTCTTCTAATGTAATCATGCTGTTACTGAGAACAATAGTAATGCTGATTCATTGTTAATTATAAAATCATTGGACATGGAAGACCAGTTGTTGATAATTTGCAGTTTTGATTCAAGAGGATTGTCCAATCAGAAAGCAGAATGAGCCTCACATGAGTCTCATTTGCGTTGCCAGTTTCAGCGCTGAAATCCCGTGTGTTTAACCCTGTGCGCCCTCTCTGTGATCTGAACAGTCACTACCCAAAGCCCAGCTCCTGCACCAATCATGAACCAGAGCTGGTTTGTCCTCTGCAGCGAGAGAGCCTGGGACAGTTAAATGTGCTTTTGATATTGTATACCATTTATTTCATGTTTAAATAAACCAAACCATTTCTAAAATATGTAATTTTTCCTAAAAATGAGGTGTGTTTGGAGTTCCAAAAATTGCTTGATGTGCGCAATAAGGTCTTCAAGATTTCCATAAAGGTCTTAAAAAGGTTTTAAAATGGACTTGTATCCCTGCATGTACCCTAGTGTGTCTTATTGTGTGTGTAAATTCTTGCACTCCTTTCCTCTTCTGTTTCCAGGTTTTCTCAAAGTTCGGCACAGTTTTGCGGATTATTGTTTTCACCAAAAACAGCCAGTTTCAGGCCCTGCTGCAGTACTCAGACGGACAAGCCGCTCAAGCAGCGAAAGTGGTGAGGAATACTATGTTTACGCACGACTGTCCAAGGCATGGGCCCCTGCAGGGTTATTGTGCATGTTTGGCATCAGTAACATTATATTGAACTACTTACTCAAGTTAAAAGTATCGTCGATATAGTTTATATCTGAAAGTTGAAATATCTTGAGTTTTAAAACAATGTCAAGATGCCTGCCTTTAAAACTTTTTCTACGATGGACGAATGAGGGATTACACCAACAAGGAAAATGTAGTCAACCAAAAAGTAAAGAAACCAGTGTCGTGTGATCAGGGCAAGCAAAGCAATCAGTGATTGACCAATTAACTTATAAACCACTGTGTGTAAACACTTTAATTAAATTGTTCTGAAATCAAAATCACAATTACTTGTATTCATCCTCAAGGGGAAATTTGTTTTGTTAGTCATGTATCCGACCAGCAGAAGAAAACAGTTTACCATAAAATAAATACATTAACAAACTAAACTAAAAAACAGTATCTCAATAGAATAAAGGATAAACAATTTTATATTTTTTGTCAACTAAACCCCAGTAGAAACAAGCAAGTTTATTTGTAGAGCACAATTCGTACACAGGGCAATTCAAAGTGCTTTACATAAACAGGAAAAGTTGCATTAAAATCACAAAACACAAAAAGACGCACAGAATCATTTTAAAATAAAGTGCTTTAAAAGAGAAGAGTGCAGATAGATCTTTCAGTCGTTTGCACATCTAAACAGAACTGTTTTTAGCCTGGATTTAAACATTGTCAGAGTGGAGGCCTGTCTCACATCTTCAGGGAGACTGTTCCAGATTTTAGCTGCAAAAAACTGAAATGCTGATTCCCCATGTTTAGTCCTGACTCTAGGCACCAGCAGGAGGCCCATCCCTGCTGGTACATTTTCTCCCTCACCTCCCTCATTACCTATTTATATATTAACATGATCGAGCAACACAAGTACTTCAGTTGCACAATAAAGTGAGCCTACAATTGCACAATAACTTATACAGTGCATTTACAGCACAGAGCTCCCATGTTTGATGACGACAGAGTGATTTCCTGTCTCTCGGTGGAACAGTGGCAGTAACAGTCTGTTCTTAAACGAGCTCTTGCAGCCGACCAGCACTCTGTGGAGCGGGTGGGAGGGAATGCCCAGAATAGTCATGATTTTGAAAAACATCCTCCTCTACAACACGACAGTCAGAGAGTCCTGCTCCTCCCCCACAACATGTCCGGCCGTCTTCATCGTCTCATGGAGTCTGTTAGAGTCCCCCACGCACGCGTCAAATAAACTTGTTTTCCCTTCATCTCTGCCTCCTGAAGCTCAGCTGGAAGTCACGGTGTCTTTTAGTGGACTCTACAGGCCACTGGGTAGACAGCAGGAAGTGGCCTGAGCATGTGCCCCTCCCTGGTCAGCTCTCTATCATGTGCTTTTACAACTTCAGCCAACAGCAGCTTGTTTTAGAGGTTTATGCATGTGCACTGATGACAACACATGGGTTTATTCAGTTTGCCGAGTAAACCTATGTTGGAATCCTTTACATTGGCTGATTTTGCTCTAGAGTGTATCTATGAGGCGCAATTCAAAAATAGCACAACAGCACCAAGCTTCAACAAGTAACTTAAACTATTTTTTAAAGACAAAACATTGTTTGTAGCTAAAGCCTTGTGTACGCTGACTCCAGTCGTGGTACGGTTCTGGACCTGCGTGGGTCACTCAATATGAAGAGAGAGATTAATTCCAGTGCTCATCAATATACTAGTTCAATATACTTTTTAAAATGTTCAATTAACATAGGTAAAAAAAATCACAGATTAAAATAGATCAAAGAGATCATGCCCTATCTATATTTCTGTAGATTTGGCAAAACAAAAAACACAAAGCTGCACGATGTAAAAAAAAACAACAACTAACAACTCCACTTTTCACCACCAGAGGGCATATTTTTATGCACTTGTACATGACCACATGGGGGCACTGTTCTGTTTTCTTCTGGAGGGTGTGTCCAGATCTCCCCTGTATGGTGAGAGATCAGCCCACCACATGCTGTCCTTCCAAACCAAGACCCCGCCTTGTGACCATCCACCAGGAGAGCTTTGGCTGGTCTGGTAAGGTGCATTTGGTCTGACCTGTCACCTGGGACCTGTTTGGCTTGGGTGACCCTACCAGGGGCATGAACATAGACATAAAAAATAGTGGACAGACGATCGTCGCTCCGCCCCATTCATGAAAATGCGGCTCAGTCATGGAGAATTCAAAATGGCCGCGGGTTAGCCCCCACCACTCCCCCCTCGGTGGGGGAGGCGGAGAGGCGACTTTGGGCGGCCTTTTGCTGACGCACTGCTGTCATTGCCCTATGCTTACCGCCCACTCGTAGGTGAATGGCTGAGCCTCTGACATTTCCGGCGTAAAGCCCGCCTTCTACAAGAACTTTAAAAAATCACAGCAGCTAAACCAGCCTGGTTCAAAAAAATTCACCCCCCTCAGCGTTGTCACAGAGCCGTAAGCTAACGTTTGAGACCAAAGCCGTATTTTGAGCCAGGCTCTAAAGTAGGTTTTGAGACGTCTAACTCCTCATTGACTTGCATTGAATAATTCTACTTCCGCAGCCAGCCCCTAGTGGTCAGCAGCAGATTGCAAACATGGCAGCCTACAGTCGGCGGCTCAATTTGAGCGCGGTAGCCTCGCCCACTGGGCATGAAGCCTCCGACAACATAGCTCCCAGGATCATTCGAATGATCAAAGAACGATTAAGGAGGGGAACATTACATGAAAGTTTAAAAAATTGTCAACATAAGAACAAGAGGGATTTTTCAAAGTTTATCATTTCCACAAAAAGAGCACTTGTGCTGCCATTTATACGTCTCCTTCGAACAACTACAGGACCAGCCGGTGATTTGGGAGTAACAGACACGTCACAGAAGACACAGAAAGGATTAGACAGCGTACCACGGACCACACTGACGTTTGGAATATCAACCCCCTTTGCACTCACGTGCTGAGTAAGACCAAAGGTTTCAAGGACAGCATCAACATCAAGCTCTTTGGCGTTTCTGTCGCAAACGTTTCACAGGGAATTTGAATTAAACTTCTCAGATTGGACAGTCTAATTTCTGTTCTCCAGTCTGTGGCGTGATTACAGATGTAGCACAGGGACCATTTTTTTCTTTTATTATGACTATAACTCCCAGCATCGCTGAGACACTCTGCATCCTAGCTCTGGGTGATAACAGCTCTGGTTAGAGGTGGGGGAGAATAGGAGGGAGTTTGGGTGATGGACAGTTGTGGGCCCTTTCCCTTGAACAGGTCTTCTTGTTTCCAGAACAGATAAAAGTTCTCAGTGTAGTGCAGTCCTCTTGGTGCACACTCTTTGGACAGCCATGGGAACAATTGAAGCAGCCGGCTACTTGTTGATGTTGATCTTCTGGTCAATATTTGGAAGAGGTCCTGAAGTAACTTCACAAAGACTGTTTTCAAAACTTCTGCGCCCATGTGTGCAATCAACTGTTTAACTCCTCTGTGTGTGGACAGTACTGTGGGAAGCAGTGACTTAATCTCAGACACTGTGGTGCTGGGGGTGCAGTGTTTTCATTCTTCCACCGTCACCTATCAAGAGCGTATCACTGACCTTGACGTTTGGCCTTCTGCTTCTCTTTACAATGTCATGGCTCCCGGTTTCTCTTTGTTCTGTAAATTCAGTGTCTGATAGTGGTAAAAATCTGTTTGTAAGCTGTATAGCAGGCAACTTTACGTTATGTTCATATCGCTTTGGTTTTTCACCCAGTTTGTTCTAAGATGCGGGTGGCTGGTCTTTACCCAGTTTTGGGAAAGACCCTGAGTTACTCCGGTTTAAGTTGAAAGTAGCAGTTTTCTTGAAAAATATATGGGCCTCTTATCACTCAATGACACTGGAATTGTATCCTGGAGTCCTTTACAGTACAGTGTACTGTTCACTGACACTTCCACAAACACGAAGCCCAGCGGCCAATGAAAAGAAGCGGAGCTAAAACTCTCTATGTTCAGCTTTTTAGAGGAGAGAGAAACAAACAAAGGCAGAGGACATTGTACTATCCCTGCCAAAACATGAAATGTATGATGTTAAAAATACAGACACTTACGTTTACACTTCCAACCAAAGCTGAAGCGCACCAAACATAAATCATGACACTCAGTGTGTTATTCCCCTCCTCCTCTTTTCCTCTGTGTCCGACGTCCTCATCTGTTTCGAGGCAATTGAGAAAATCCTGAGAGAATTCGCATGACACTAGCGGCACAACTTTGTTTTGGTCAGTGTGATCAAGTGATCACATGACGCTCTTTAACCAATGAAAAGTCAGACACTGTAGCTGTGCAGTCCATGCCACCTGCGAACATCAATTGCATGCAAGTTATCTAATCAGTGACAAAACATGAGAATGGTCTAAATAGTGTCGGATAAATGATGAAATGATGTTCGGTGTGTTGTGTTTTAATTAATCTGAAAAGACTCAAAAATGGACACTTGAAAAAGTAATCCAAAGCTTTACTTAAATACAGATACATAAAAAAGAATTGTACTACTCAAAGTACAAGAAATTACTCAAAATGTATATCATTACAGTCCACCAGTCCACCCACCTGATATTGTTTGTTATCCACAGTTGCTGGACGGTCAGAACCTGTACAATGGCTGCTGCACTCTGAGGATCAGCTTCTCCAAACTCACTGCTTTGGACATAAAGTTCAATAACGAACGCAGCCGCGACTTCACCAGGCCTGACCTGCCCAGCGGAGACACGCCCGCCATGGAGCACACAGCGATGGCCACCACCTTCAGTACGGACACAAGTTTATTATGTGTTTGCGGAGAATAGGACTCAGAAGTGCGCCACATGTAGCCCGGGATCACAACAGTAGCAGTGGCCATATTTGTACTTTTTCAGGTATTCTTCCACTGTTGAATGCAGAATGATGCAGGGATTGATTGGTCAATTAGTCAATTGGCCAGCAGAGGCAGCGGAGTGCAGTTCTGGTTTCATTAACTGAATATATTCAGGGCTTCCTGGAGTAGGAGGAGATTGTTTGAAGGAGGTGGAAATAAGGACAAGAAAGTGTCTTCCGCTCAGTCAGCAACACAGATTAACTATAGGAACCAGATTTAGTGAAATAAGCTAAAGGTGTTTTATAGCTGTGAAATGAATGCCAGGCTCATCCTCTTTGTCCTGTGACCAGGAGCTCCACAGCAGCAGCCCCCAACCTTTTTTTGCCTATAAGGATGAGTACTAAATGTTCCATTTCTTTAAGGGACCAGTGGAAGGGGCGGGGCCAGTAACAATAGTGAATAATTAATACAACCCTAAACAAAGTTGTTAATGCTCAAGTTTTCCTGGTTAATTGCTACTATATTTCCAGAGAAAAGCATAGGGCTGTGCTGATAGACTATAAAAAAAATCAAATACATAAATTACAAGATGTACAATATTTTTCTCTGGGGCCCAGTACCAGTTGGTGTTTGGAATGGGGACCCATGCCACTCAGAGTTTGAGGAGGTTTATGGACATTTTGTGTTATGTCTACATGTAATGTAGCAGCTGAGTCAGGGTACAATGCTATAGAGTACAAGATTTCACCCGGTTATAAGCGAGGTAATTACATGACACTGATGAATTAAAGGCTAATGAAGGCTTAATAATTGACTAACAAACATGTAACAAACAAGTAGACAATTCAAAAGGACTGAAGAGCCTTTTAGAAATAGACAAAACAAGTGCTTCATGATTAGATTCAAATTCAGTCAATATGAACAACAATGAACAATTATAAAAGAAAAAAAATATATCGAGAGGCCATCAGTGGTAAATTGCAGTCTGCAGCACGACCCAGCCAAAAACCTGGCCAAACTCTAGGGATTGTGCCTCACAACACACAAGCCTTTTAAGATCAGATTGGGACAAGGTAGAAGGCTCCTACAAGATGGTATGTAATGCATTAAATGACATGGTGAATTAAAGAGTGAAACAGTGAAAAACAAGCTTGAACCGACCTTACACTTTTAGTGAGAAAGGCTTTATTAACGAGACCCCAAGTCTGGACCCTGCATTTACCTTCTGTATTTCTGTTATTATAAAACAGATCTAAAGTGTGTTTCACCCTTTGTGTTTCCGTCTATTCCTGCAGCTCCTGGTCTGATTCCTGCTGCTCCGTATCCTGCTGCCACTCACGCCTTCCCACACGCCTTCACCCTCCAGCCAACAGGTAACAACCCACAATATCACTCTAAATGTGTCCACAATCTGAAGCAAAGCGTCTGGGCCTGTGTGTTGGATCCAAAGTGGATCCTGAGAGGTTCTGGTCTGGATCTTGGTTCCAAGAGGAGCTTCACAATAGATGATTAGATCAGAAATAACGTCGACTTAGGCCAAAACGAGACGCAAAAATAAGTAAACAAATCAAAGTATTTATTTCAAAATGATGACAAAAAAGTCCAGCTCGCTATGGCTTGGTTACTATAGGTTACCACCGCAATATTCTCTGTAGCCCTTATAATAACAAAACAAAGCTAGCAAAGCACGTTAGCAACAGCTGTTTCCTGTTTATCGATGCACAGCACTTCCTTTGTCAAGACCCAAAATCTGATCTTTCCAGTTCATAACGATCTGGACTGTAAGTTTAGCTCTGCCTGTGACTGCTCGGTTCTAAGTGCTAGATGGATTCTACAGAAGAGAAAGATGAGTGTGCACCATTTCATGCCCAGACTTCATCACCTGTCTTCGGCTTTGGCTCTACACTGCACCTGTGTTTCCGTAGTGACCTCCGTTTCCCTCAAGGAAAACATGGGCTAATATCAAAGAATTGCTCTTTTAAATAGATTTTTTTAATGTAGCCTACAGTGTCTTCCTGCTTTGTAGGCTATTTTCCACTTTGAAACAAAGAAAAAACACTTTGATTTCTGCCCAGTCTATAAACATATTGATTTGTAGGCATTTGTGTGCAAAAAGGTTATGGCTCTCATCTATAGAAATGACTCTCCCATCACCACTGTGGACTCTATCCACATTGTCGGCACCACCATCACTCAGGACCTCAAGTGGAGCCGACCATCAGCTCCATCATCAGTCAGGCCCAGCAGAGGATGCACTTCCTGCAGCAGCTGAGGAAAGACAAGCTGCCGGCGCAGATGATGGTGCAGTTCTACACGACCATCATCGAGTCCATCCTCACCTCCTCCATCACCGTGTGGTCCATCCTCACCTCCTCCATCACCGTGTGGTCCATCCTCACCTCCTCCATCACCGTGTGGTCCATCCTCACCTCCTCCATCACCGTGTGGTCCATCCTCACCTCCTCCATCACCGTGTGGTCCATCCTCACCTCCTCCATCACCGTGTGGCCCATCCTCACCTCCTCCATCACCGTATGGTCCATCCTCACCTCCTCCATCACCGTATGGTCCATCCTCACCTCCTCCATCACCGTGTGGCCCATCCTCACCTCCTCCATCACCGTATGGTCCATCCTCACCTCCTCCATCACCGTATGGTCCATCCTCACCTCCTCCATCACCGTGTGGAACAGGAGCCACAGCCAGGGACAAACACAGACAGCAGGGCATTGTGCCTCTGCTGAGAAGGTGATCATCTTTGAAGGACCTGTGCGTCTCAGGACTCAGGTGGAGCAGGTCGATCACAGCTGACCCTTCTCACCTGGACATGGACTATTTGAGCCCCTCCCCTCGGGCAGGAGGCTATGGTCCATCCCGACCAGAACCTCCCGCCACAAGAACATTTTCTGTCCCTCTACTGTTGGACTCATGAACACTTTAGAACACCTGCCACTTTAACAATCAGAGAATAAAAGCAGCTATCTATTTCACATTTGCACTACTGTCTATCCAACCTGTACAACCTGTACCTGTACAAGTCCATTTTATTTTATTTATTCCTAGTTTTATGCATTCCTTCTTTTATATATTTTGCTACTATTTTATTAATTGTTTTATGTTGCACCAAAGCAAGTTTCTGTGTTTGCGATTTTTGTTTACTGACAATGACAATAAATCTTTTCTGATTCTGAGTCCATCCACGTCCACTCTCAAGTGGCCAAAGTGTGCGCAGCGTCTTCAATACAGATGAGCTGAACTGGACTTCTTTGCACAATGCACTCTAATGCACTGCCGTTCATGGTGAACCATTTGAGAAACCTAAACGCGTGAACCACAAACATGTGGAACAGAATGATTGATGAGCGCGTGTGTCTGAGTGACTTTATGGATAAACGCGGAGCCCCGATGGGCATTCTCTGCGGACTGTGCACCAAATCACTAATGGGACCTGGAGCACCAGCGCTCTTCACTTGGACTTTTAGTTAGTCCTTGTAAAACCAATGGATTGGAAACTGTTAAGGACGTGTGATTCACGAACACAAAATATGGGTCTATTAAGACGCACAAGTGAATTGCGGCTCTGGTTTAGTTATTTTAACAATTGATCCCTCTACTTCCCATTACAAAAATGAACAAATACAGCCCATAGGCTGCATGAGTTTTACTTTTATGTGTGTAACAGCGGGACCTCTGTCAATTTGCAAATGTGTGCCCCGGTACCGAACATGTGTACCAGGAAAATAGGTAAGCACTCACATCAGCTACTCACTCAGCTGACTCTGTCCCCTGATGTGGAGCCAGAGCCTCAGCAGAAAACACCAGCCACATGAACCTGAGCCACTGGTCATTCCTGTCCTCCTCCTCTCCACAGTATCGTCGTATCCCGGCCTGGTTCCTGCTCTCCCCGGCACTCTCACCTCTCTCTCCCTCCCCACTACCTCCAGACTGGGCTTCACGACTTTCCCTGCAGCCAACGCAGTGCTGCTGGTCAGCAACCTTAACCCAGAGGTACAACCTGTTTCCCACGCTCTCACATTCATGGAGGAAAACACATTTAATATTCAGGAACTTCAGCGCAGAAATCACAAATGTTACACAATATTGTATAATTTAATATCAAAACACCGTGACAATTTAACTTAGTGAACAAAGGGACACGCCCATCCATCCTAAAATCAGTGTGCAGCATAAAAAAGACGGAAATAGTTCATCCAAACAACACAACTTCATTGAGCAAATAAAGTTTTATGGTTGAACTCTGTCTAATCAGTTCATGCCAATGTACATCACATATCAGTTTTAGAATTCAGTTGCTGAGGTCTGAGACATAATGTTTCTACGGGAGGTGACGAGTGTTTATATTTTCTACTTTGCCTTATATATATATATATATATATATACACAAAACTGAATCACTATTCAATCAAATAGGGGTGTAACCATTCAGAAATCTCACGATTCAGTTTGATTCTCGATTTAGGATCTACGATTTGATTCCGATTTGATTTGATCACAATTCATGTAATTATGAACATTTTCATGTCATTATTCCCACTTTGGTGACAAGAAAACCTGCTAAATAAATGATTTTGTCTTTTAATTGTAATTATAATCATAATTGTTATTATAAATAATATTCAGTAAATTGCACAACTGCAGCATAATTGAGTTTATGACATTTATTTTTATTAAATATAGGACTTAATAAAACCTTATATTTTATTTAAATTTAGGCTATATTGTCATAATTATGTTCGCTGCATTTAATCTGTGCTCACATTCCACACGTGAGACTCTTCCCTGCATAAATGAGTCTGCGTTCTAAACTGTGCGTGAGTGTGCGTGCGTGAGTGTGTGTGTGTATGAGAAGGTCGCTTCCACATAAGTGTTAATGACTGTAATGTGCTGTTCACATTAGTTAGCGTGACATCAGTGTAAATGTGCGGAGATGCTGTACGTAAATATACAGTTCATCATCCAAACACCAGAAGTGCTTTTGGTTTTTTGTTTACATAAATTACAATAGTTATGATTTGACAAATTACAATACAATAACCACTTTATTTTGTTGAATGATCGTTTAAACTGTCAGAAAGATGTTTCAGTTGAGTGTTAACTGTCTATTTATTTTCACTTTTTGATCACATTTTAGAACTCAGCACTATTTCCTGTTATTTTAAACTTTTATTTTTCCAATTTTTTTCACAAACTGCTACTTCACAGATGTCAACTATGATAAATATTTACCACAGGTGCCCTCCCACCAAACTAAGTCAGTATTAGAGAAAAATGAGATCCTGTCATTTAGACTTTTATGTGATGACGTCACACGCAGAATATTTTCTCACTTCTGGGTCCTTTGCATCTGTCGCTGATTATTTTCATGAATAAAGTAAATCTGTGTTGTCCCAGGACACATATATTGTAAAAGCAGCTCTGTCAGACCACTGTGTGTCGTCTGTGTCTAATCATTAGAGAGTTTTATTGTCCAAAAAACACAGAAGTGCACCGTTAGCATGCTAGTTGTTGTTAGCTTTTATGTAACGGTAAACTCTGCTCTGAAAGTTGTGGAAAACACTCAAAAACAACTCATCACAGTGAATACTTTGGATGTGCATGCTCAAGTAGGTTATAGAACAATAACTTTGGGCCAAACCAAACAGTTTATAATTAACTAGCTCTGATTTTCATGTTTTTTTGTGACAAAACTGTAGCTAACTACATCTGCCTAATTCTTTCTTTTATATAATTTAACAGTAGCATGTACAACACTTCTCTGTCCAGGCGTTTGTTTAAGAGTAAAGTGAGTTTTTAATGTTACCATAGACTAAACAGCATAATCTTAGTTACCTCAAGTTATCAATTCAAGCCACTTCTTTATTGATTCTTATCCCATGGAAATCAATGAAAGGAAAGGTTCTCTGTCCTGTTTGTATTGATGCCTGATATATTTTAACAAAACATAGTGTCAAAAACAGAACAAAATCCGGTAAATTGCCGTGTAAAATACCCCATGTGATGCCACGCTTCATATCACTGCTATGTGAACGTCTCCATAGCAATGGGTAAACAAATGCTAAACTGCTGTGAGGAAAGTAGCTTTAGCTTTATATAAAACACAGAAATGAAGAAATGACTACAATCTCAGACATTACAGACAGTAAACAGACTTTTCACAATCACAGGTGAAGTATTTCAGTTTGTAGTCGTGGTTTATATTCCACTACAGTGACTTTTTTGAGCTTTTAACCATGTTCTAACAATCCTCTGTCATCAAAAACATACCTGGAGTAGCATTCAGTTGCATTAACGCTGTTTTGAGGAATGTTTATTAGAAAATCCTCCCCCTTCCAAGCGTCAAACACACTTCCTGCTGAACTTCCTTGTTTCTGGGCTGAATGCACTAAGTGTCTTTCCAGACTGATGAGAAAACCTTTAATTATTCCATAATAAACTTTTTGTTTGTTTGTTTCAAAACACGAGATGGCAAATTAAAGGTACCCAAGAGCATGTATTAAAGTTTTAATAATAATAATAATAATAATAATAATAATAATAATACAAAAATGCATGAGATTTCCTTTAAACTACTCTCTTCGTGGAGTAACACCTCTCCACTGTGCGTCGTGTTGTTCTAGACTTGGCAGCATGCATTAAAACCGTTGAGTTAGGGGTGTGCGCGTTTGACAAAAATTAACATCTCGATGTTTTTTGATGAATATTTCTAACATTATTCAGGCGATATTGTTACAACCACTAAACGTACCTGATTTTTTGTATTACAAGGCAGCATATGCATGTATATTTGAATTATGGAGTCTTGTCTTTTGTAATAAACAATTACAATCTAAACCTGCTCTACAGTATATCTCCATATGCACTTAACTGTACTTATTTTGCAGCAATTAACAGTTTGTTGCATAGATCGACTAATACAACATTATTCCAATATCACTGTCAGGGAATATAAAATGCATTAAATCACTGACGTGGAATAATGATATAGAGCAGTGGTGCTCAAACTTTTTACCTCAAGTATCACCAGAGAAGAGATTTGGCTCTGAATACCACCAACTCAAAACTGATGTATAACAGGACTGTTTCAGATCTAAATTAGAGCTAAACCAGGTCTTCAGTAAGAATACACCATTGCCACAGAAGTCTTAACTAGAAATTTACTAAAAGAAAAGCAAAAAATATGAATAAAATGTACTCTAAATGAAGTAAACATTATAATTGAAGAGGTGCCTACATAACACCAGAACAACTTTGTGTACCAGCAGTGGTACACGTACCACAGTTTGAGAAACACTGATATAGAGCACTACTTTGTGTCTCTTCATCCAAAGCTAAATCTAAGCATAGATGGCCAGACGTCACTCCTCGTGTGGAGGCTGGCGTCTCGTTTGGGACACTCCAGAGTCCAAGATCACCAAAGTTATCCCAGAGTGGAGAAAATAACCTGCATGACACGACACAGAAATATTATTTGGCTGTAAAAAATAAAGCAAATTTAACTACAAAGCCTATTAAACAAATACAAATAAATGTGCTCATAGATTTTAGTTACACATGTGTTGTTTTTTTCTTTAAAAAGGCTTAAAGTGAGGCTTAATTGTCTTCTGTGGACAAACATCACATGAAAATAAATCAAATTACAGATTAAAACTCACCAAAATTCTTGAAAGTCATGTGTATCTGTATTCTGAGGAGAGGCAGAAAAACTACAATTTACAAAATGTTTTTTTGAAGTATATTTTACTTGTGAAACTATTGTGAATGTAATCATTTCCACGTAGCTTTTAACAGTTTTACTGAATACTTGACTATAGTTCACTGTGAGGTGCACTTACTCCTGTATCTAATGCTTAAACTGACAAAGAGTGAATGCATGAACGCCAACGTTGCAAGGTTTATGCAACGTTGGCTTTTATGCATTGACTCAACTTTTAGCAAGAAACAAAGTTAAATGAAGTAATAATTATGAGTTCTGTTAAAAAAATGCAAGCAGTACAGAGCACTGTAACTGTAGCCTTGTTGTTGTGCTTGTGCCAGAGAAAACAGCAGAGATAGAGATGTTCATTTAGAAAAATGTTTAATTCATGTTTAATTCTAAAACATGAAATGCTAAGCTTAAGGTACTCGAGCATGTTTAAAGACTAATAACAATTTAAAAAAATAAAAATGCATATGCATATTTTTCCTTCAAATAAAGTAATGCTTTTATCGTTGCTCATGTATGTCTGCACATTTTAAAATGAATAGTGTATAGTAAACATTAAGATGCATCGATGCATTGTTCACACATTGAGTCGTCTGAATCGTAATCAAATCGAATCGTGAGACTCCCATAGATTCCCACTCCTACAGCACATCCCACTGAGTCTGACCATGCCTCACTTGTTTACCTGTTTACTGTTTGTTTAAACCTGTTGTTAACTTGTTGACTTGTGTTGCTGGTGAATCGGCGCCTGGACTCTGCTCTCTTCCTTCCTTCACCTGTTTCTAAAGAGAGTCACGCCACACTGCCTCTTTATTCTCTTCGGTACGTTTCACAAACACTCAAATCTCACTCCAAATCACAGACACACGTCATTTCAAATGTTCAGTCAATGCAGTATTTTGTCACTCTCACTCTGTCTCCTCGGTTCCTGTGTCCTCAGCACCTGACTCTCTCCTCAGTTCCTCTCTTCTTGGTTCTTCTCTCCTTAGTTCCTCTCTCTCCTGGATTCCTCTCTCCTCAGTTCCTCTCTCCTTGGTTCCTCTCTCCGCGGTTCCTCTCTCCTTGGTTCCTCTCTCCGCGGTTCCTCTCTCCTTGGTTCTTCTCTCCTTAGTTCTTCTCTCCTTGGTTCCTCTCTCTCTTTGGTTCCTCTCTCTCCTTGGTTCCTCTCTCTCCTTGGTTCTTCTCTCCTTAGTTCTTCTCTCCTTGGTTCCTCTCTCCTTGGTTCCTCTCTCCTTGGTTCTTCTCTCCTCACTGCATCTCTTTGGTTCCTCTCTCTCCTCTGTTCCTCTCTCCTTGGTTCCTCTCTCCTTGGTTCTTCTCTCCTTAGTTCTTCTCTCCTTGTTTCCTTCCTCCTTGGTTCCTCTCTTCTTGGTTCTTCTCTCCTTAGTTCCTCTCTCTCCTTAGTTCTTCTCTCCTTGGTTCCTTTCTCCTTGGTTCCTCTCTCCTTGGTTCTTCTCTACTCACTGCGTCTCTTTGGTTCCTCTCTCTCCTCTGTTCCTCTCTCCTTGGTTCCTTTCTCCTTGGTTCCTCTCTCCTTGGTTCTTCTCTCCTTAGTTCTTCTCTCCTTGGTTCCTTCCTCCTTGGTTCCTCTCTTCTTGGTTCTTCTCTCCTTAGTTCCTCTCTCTCCTTAGTTCTTCTCTCCTTGGTTCCTTTCTCCTTGGTTCCTCTCTCCTTGGTTCTTCTCTACTCACTGCGTCTCTTTGGTTCCTCTCTCTCCTCTGTTCCTCTCTCCTTGGTTCCTTTCTCCTTGGTTCCTCTCTCCTTGGTTCTTCTCTCCTCACTGCTTCTCTTTGGTTCCTCTCTCCTTGGTTCTTCTCTCCTCACTGCGTCTCTTTGGTTCCTCTCTCCTTGGTTCTTCTCTCCTCACTGCGTCTCTTTGGTTCCTCTCTCTCTCTTCTGTTCCTCTCTCCTTGGTTTCTTTCTCCTTGGTTCCTTTCTCCTTGGTTCTTCTCTCCTTGCTCCTTTTTAAATTGAAAAAAACACAGTGTATACACAGCAAAATTCAGTGACTGAAATTCACAGTAAAAAATATTCAAAAAATGTTTTCTGGTTAAAAACACATTAAACAGAGAAATTAATCCGCATTTCAAATTCTAAATCAGATGAAACAAAGCATTTGGTAGTTGACCTCTGACCTGCTGCGTTCACTGCCTCGTGTCTGAGTATATGCATGTGCATGACATGGTTTTAGTCAAATCTCCCATGATTCATTGCTCCTCAGAGGATCCATTTCTCTGCCCTTTGACTTCCTTGTTCCTTCTTCTTTTACGGGCCTAAAGTCAGTTTTCTCATATTAATCCTGATTCTTATAGAAACTCATGAAGTCATCGGAAATATCTGATCGTTACGGTTTGTGTCGTTAGTTAGAACTATTAGATAACTGTGTTCAGACTTTACAATTCTAGTATTTGACATAAAAGCAGTTCATGCTTTCAAATCATTCTGTTCACCGTGCACTTTTAAACCTGGCCAGGAGCACGAACATTTGAGAGACTGAAATTTGAAGTTTATATCAAGAATCCCACGTGTTTCAGAACAGGTTCTTAGAGGCATAAAGCACAGATTTAAGATCGAAGACTTTTTTACATAAGTGATGTCACACTGTGTTTAAGAGGACATTCTATTATCTAAATAACTGCAGTCTTTCTGATTTGATGATAGCAGTAATTTCAAATTGTGTTTCATTGAAATGTTTAATGTTGTGATATTTCTACACGGTTGAATTAAAACATTAAATGTAAATGTAAATTAAACTTAAACCAAAAAACAGTGATACATTTGGACTAAATACAGAAAAAGTTGACTTTCAGAGATAATTGAAAACTGTACATTACTACAATATATGTTCAGTTAATCTAATATCAATATTCTGTTCATTAATATCTAGTGCTGCAACAACAAATATTGTTTGACTGTCGATAAACTGAAACAATCGCTGGCAAATTGATCTAAGACCAAGTGTCAGTGAAATAGTCTAGTCTTCTTTTGGCCTCTAACGTGTGTCTTTGGACTGTTAAAGGAGTGTACGGCGACGTGATGAGAGTGAAAATCCTCTTCAACAAAAAGGAGAACGCCCTGGTGCAGATGGCCGACGCCACACAAGCTCAACTCGGTAAAGTACTTTTCACTTCTCGCTGGTGAAACGATCACTGCAACTAATTACTGCATTTGAAACTCTCATGTGTAGGCGGCGTTCACATTGGTCCTAAATTTGTTCTGATGTTGACTGGGTTTGGTCCTTTTCTTGTCTTAGTTAAACAATGAGCTGATGCTGATTTAGATCCAGGTTTAGTCCCAGCTTAAAGCCACTTTTGTCAGGGGTTTAACTTAGGACCCAAGAGCAGTACAACGGAGGCAGGTGAAACACAGTTTATTTACAACGACAGGTAAGTGGTTACAGGGCTGGGGGGTGTCCAGGGTAGGCAGAGGCAGGCAGGAACGGGCAGGCAGGCAGGCAGGCAGGCAGGCAGGCACACACACAGGAGCAAGCAGGTAGGAGCAGGCAGGTGGTTACCGGAGGGAGGCAGCAGGGACACCTGGACACAGGACAAGGTGAAGAACAATTCCAAAAATGCACAAAAGTGAGTTGAGTTTTCTGGAGCCAAAAACGCAGTACTAACTGTAGTAGTATATATGACGAACTGGCGATGAGTGAATGAAGGACCAGACTTCTTATGCTGCAGGTAATGATGTAAGTGGATGCAGGTGTGTTTGCTGCCAGACCCCGAAGGACACACCCAGGGAGGAGGAGAGACAGGAAACTCAGGAAGGAGGGGGCAGACAGGAGGGAGCACAATCTTGAGGATCCTGACAACTTTAGAACTATACTTTAGGCTCTGGTTTGCCGTGAGATAAACTGTATTATTGGCTGCAGACAGCACACAGCGGTCTGATGCTACTTTTACAAGAGACTATATCTGCACCATGAGCGAGGGCCACGCACCATGAGCGAGGGCCGCGCACCGTGAGCGAGGGCCACGCACCGTGAGCGAGGGCCACGCACCGTGAGCGAGGGCCACGCACCATGAACTAGGGCCACGCACCATGAACTAGGGCCACGCACCATGAACGAGGGCCACGCACCATGAGCGAGGGCCACGCACCATGAATGAGGGCCACGCACCATGAACTAGAGCCATGCACCATGAGCGAGGGCCACGCACCATGAGCGAGGGCCACGCACCATGAGCGAGGGCCACGCACCATGAACGAGGACCACGCACCATGAACGAGGGCCACGCACCATGAACGAGGGCCACGCACCATGAACGAGGGCCACGCACCATGAACTAGGGCCACGCACCAAGAACGAGGACCACGCACCATGAACTAGGGCCACGCACCATGAACGAGGGCCACGCACCATGTGGGCGAGATAGTCAGAGAGAGAAAGACAGAGAGCGAGTCAGAGAGTCCCCTCATTTGCCGCGTGCGTAAAGCACCAATCCCTGGACTCGTGTGACGTACAGTACAAGTCGTATACTTCACCAGAGCTGAAATATTTGCCAGAAGTGTGTGAGAAAGTAAAGAGCACATCGCAGGAGCCGGGCTGACACAGCAATGAAGGACACAGTGACCCAAATCGGCAACGATAAGAAGAATTGTTATGGGAGGAGACTCTCGATTCCATTGGATTGCTAAAAATACTGTGCTGTGTGCCTCCTGCTCATGTCTGCTGGTCCTGTGTGTCTCCTGCTCATGTCTCCTGGTGTCCCTGTGTGTCTCTTGCTCATGTCTCCTGGTGCCCCCGTGTGTCTCCTGCTCATGTCACCTGGTCCTGTGTGTCTCCTGCTCATGTCTCCTGCTCATATCACCTGGTCCTGTGTGTCTCCTGCTCATGTCTCCTGGCGTCCCTGTGTGTCTCCTGCTCATGTCTCCTGCTCATGTCTCCTGGTGTCCTTGTGTGTCTCTTGCTCATGTCTCCTGGTGCCCCTGTGTGTCTCCTGCTCATGTCTACTGCTCATGTCTCCTGGTGTCCCTGTGTGTCTCCTGGTCCTGTGTGTCTGTTGCTCATGTGTCCTGGTGTCCCTGTGTGTCTCCTGCTCATGTCTCCTGGTGTCCCTGTGTGTCTCCTGCTCATGTCTCCTGCTCATGTCACCTGGTCCTGTGTGTCTCCTGCTCATGTCTCCTGGTGCCCCTGTGTGTCTCCTGGTCCTGTGTGTCTGTTGCTCATGTGTCCTGGTGTCCCTGTGTGTCTCTTGCTCATGTCTCCTGGTCCTGTGTGTCTCCTGCTCATGTCTCCTGCTCATGTCTCCTGGTGTCCTTGTGTGTCTCCTGCTCATGTCTCCTGGAGCCCCTGTGTGTCTCCTGCTCATGTCTACTGCTCATGTCTCCTGGTGTCCCTGTGTGTCTCCTGGTCCTGTGTGTCTGTTGCTCATGTGTCCTGGTGTCCCTGTGTGTCTCTTGCTCATGTCTCCTGGTGCCCCTGTGTGTCTCCTGCTCATGTCTACTGCTCATGTCTCCTGGTGTCCCTGTGTGTCTCTTGCTCATGTCTCCTGGTGCCCCTGTGTGTCTCCTGCTCATGTCTACTGCTCATGTCTCCTGGTGTCCTTGTGTGTCTCTTGCTCATGTCTCCTGGTGCCCCTGTGTGTCTCCTGCTCATGTCTACTGCTCATGTCTCCTGGTGTCCCTGTGTGTCTCCTGGTCCTGTGTGTCTGTTGCTCATGTGTCCTGGTGTCCCTGTGTGTCTCCTGCTCATATCACCTGGTCCTGTGTGTCTCCTGCTCATGTCTCCTGCTCATGTCACCTGGTCCTGTGTGTCTCCTGCTCATGTCTCCTGCTCATGTCACCTGGTCCTGTGTGTCTCCTGCTCATGTCTCCTGCTCATGTCTCCTGGTGTCCCTGTGTGTCTCCTGGTCCTGTGTGTCTGTTGCTCATGTGTCCTGGTGTCCCTGTGTGTCTCTTGCTCATGTCTCCTGGTGCCCCTGTGTGTCTCCTGCTCATGTCTACTGCTCATGTCTCCTGCTCATGTCTCCTGCTCATGTCCCCTACTCATGTCTCCTGCTCATGTCCCCTACTCATGTCTCCTGCTCATGTCTCCTACTCATGTCTCCTGCTCATGTCTGCTGGTCCTGTCTCCTGGTGTCCCTGTGTGTCTCCTGCTCATGTCTCCTGCTCATGTCCCCTGCTCATGTCTCCTGCTCATGTCTCCTGGTCCTGTCTCCTGGTCCTGTTTGTCTCCTGCTCATGTCTCCTGCTCATGTCTCCTGCTCATGTCTCCTGGTGTCCCTGTGTGTCTCCTGCTCATGTCTCCTGCTCATGTCTCCTGCTCATGTCTCCTGGTGTCCCTGCTCTCCAGTGATGAGCCACCTGACCGGGCAGCGTCTCCACGGGAAGCCCCTGAGGATCACGTTGTCCAAACACTCCAGTGTGCAGCTCCCCAGAGAAGGCCACGAGGACCAGGGCCTGACCAAGGACTTCAGCACGTCCCCCCTGCACCGCTTCAAGAAGCCCGGCTCCAAGAACTACTCCAACATCTTCCCCCCGTCCGCCACGCTGCACCTGTCCAACATACCGTAAGCACTGCACCTGCCTAATAACACTGCACCTGTCCAACATACCGTAAGCACTGCACCTGCCTAATAACACTGCACCTGTCCAACATACCGTAAGCACTGCACCTGCCTAATAACACTGCACCTGTCCAACATACCGTAAGCACTGCACCTGCCTAATAACACTGCACCTGTCCAACATACCGTAAGTACAGCACCTGCCTAATAACACTGCACCTGTCCAACATACCGTAAGTCCTGCACCTGCCTAATAACACTGCACCTGTCCAACATACCGTAAGTCCTGCACCTGCCTAATAACACTGCACCTGTCCAACATACCGTAAGTCCTGCACCTGTCTGATAACACTGCACCTGTCCAACATACCGTAAGTACTGCACCTGCCTAATAACACTGCACCTGTCCAACATACCGTAAGCACTGCACCTGCCTAATAACACTGCACCTGTCCAACATACCGTAAGTACTGCACCTGCCTAATAACACTGCACCTGTCCAACATACCGTAAGTACTGCACCTGCCTAATAACACTGCACCTGTCCAACATACCGTAAGCACTGCACCTGCCTAATAACACTGCACCTGTCCAACATACCGTAAGTACTGCACCTGCCTAATAACACTGCACCTGTCCAACATACCGTAAGCACTGCACCTGCCTAATAACACTGCACCTGTCCAACATACCGTAAGCACTGCACCTGCCTAATAACACTGCACCTGTCCACCATACCGTAAGCACTGCACCTGCCTAATAACACTGCACCTGTCCAACATACCGTAAGTCCTGCACCTGTCTGATAACACTGCACCTGTCCAACATACCGTAAGCACTGCACCTGCCTAATAACACTGCACCTGTCCAACATACCGTAAGTCCTGCACCTGCCTGATAACACTGCACCTGTCCAACATACCGTAAGTCCTGCACCTGCCTAATAACACTGCACCTGTCCAACATACCGTAAGCACTGCACCTGCCTAATAACACTGCACCTGTCCAACATACCGTAAGCACTGCACCTGCCTAATAACACTGCACCTGTCCAACATACCGTAAGCACTGCACCTGCCTAATAACACTGCACCTGTCCAACATACCGTAAGCACTGCACCTGCCTAATAACACTGCACTGCACACTGCACCTGTCCAACATACCGTAAGCACTGCACCTGCCTAATAACACTGCACCTGTCCAACATACCGTAAGCACTGCACCTGCCTAATAACACTGCACCTGTCCAACATACCGTAAGTCCTGCACCTGCCTAATAACACTGCACCTGTCCAACATACCGTAAGTACAGCACCTGCCTAATAACACTGCACCTGTCCAACATACCGTAAGTACAGCACCTGCCTAATAACACTGCACCTGTCCAACATACCGTAAGTACTGCACCTGCCTAATAACACTGCACCTGTCCAACATACCGTAAGTCCTGCACCTGCCTGATAACACTGCACCTGTCCAACATACCGTAAGCACTGCACCTGCCTAATAACACTGCACCTGTCCAACATACCGTAAGTCCTGCACCTGCCTGATAACACTGCACCTGTCCAACATACCGTAAGTCCTGCACCTGCCTAATAACACTGCACCTGTCCAACATACCGTAAGCACTGCACCTGCCTAATAACACTGCACCTGTCCAACATACCGTAAGCACTGCACCTGCCTAATAACACTGCACCTGTCCAACATACCGTAAGCACTGCACCTGCCTAATAACACTGCACCTGTCCAACATACCGTAAGCACTGCACCTGCCTAATAACACTGCACCTGTCCAACATACCGTAAGTCCTGCACCTGCCTGATAACACTGCACCTGTCCAACATACCGTAAGTCCTGCACCTGCCTAATAACACTGCACCTGTCCAACATACCGTAAGCACTGCACCTGCCTAATAACACTGCACCTGTCCAACATACCGTAAGCACTGCACCTGCCTAATAACACTGCACCTGTCCAACATACCGTAAGCACTGCACCTGCCTAATAACACTGCACCTGTCCAACATACCGTAAGTCCTGCACCTGCCTGATAACACTGCACCTGTCCAACATACCGTAAGTCCTGCACCTGCCTGATAACACTGCACCTGTCCAACATACCGTAAGTACAGCACCTGCCTAATAACACTGCACCTGTCCAACATACCGTAAGTACAGCACCTGCCTAATAACACTGCACCTGTCCAACATACCGTAAGTACTGCACCTGCCTAATAACACTGCACCTGTCCAACATACCCTAAGTACAGCACCTGCCTAATAACACTGCACCTGTCCAACATACCGTAAGTACAGCACCTGCCTAATAACACTGCACCTGTCCAACATACCGTAAGTACTGCACCTGCCTAATAACACTGCACCTGTCCAACATACCCTAAGTACTGCACCTGCCTAATAACACTGCACCTGTCCAACATACCGTAAGTACTGCACCTGCCTAATAACACTGCACCTGTCCAACATACCGTAAGTACTGCACCTGCCTAATAACACTGCACCTGTCCAACATACCGTAAGCACTGCACCTGCCTAATAACACTGCACCTGTCTAACATACCGTAAGCACTGCACCTGCCTAATAACACTGCACCTGTCCAACATACCGTAAGCACTGCACCTGCCTAATAACACTGCACCTGTCCAACATACCGTGAAGCACTGCACCTGCCTAATAACACTGCACCTGTCCAACATACCGTAAGTCCTGCACCTGCCTGATAACACTGCACCTGTCCAACATACCGTAAGTCCTGCACCTGCCTAATAACACTGCACCTGTCCAACATACCGTAAGCACTGCACCTGCCTAATAACACTGCACCTGTCCAACATACCGTAAGCACTGCACCTGCCTAATAACACTGCACCTGTCCAACATACCGTAAGCACTGCACCTGCCTAATAACACTGCACCTGTCCAACATACCGTAAGTCCTGCACCTGCCTGATAACACTGCACCTGTCCAACATACCGTAAGTCCTGCACCTGCCTGATAACACTGCACCTGTCCAACATACCGTAAGTACAGCACCTGCCTAATAACACTGCACCTGTCCAACATACCGTAAGTACAGCACCTGCCTAATAACACTGCACCTGTCCAACATACTGTAAGTACTGCACCTGCCTAATAACACTGCACCTGTCCAACATACCCTAAGTACAGCACCTGCCTAATAACACTGCACCTGTCCAACATACCGTAAGTACAGCACCTGCCTAATAACACTGCACCTGTCCAACATACTGTAAGTACTGCACCTGCCTAATAACACTGCACCTGTCCAACATACCCTAAGTACTGCACCTGCCTAATAACACTGCACCTGTCCAATAGGGACAGTTCAGATTTGGAGAAGAACCTTTCTTTATTGAAGCGTCTGAGTGATGTGTCTGTGCTTGTGTTCCAGGCCTTCTGTGGTGGAAGAAGATCTGAAGAGGCTGTTCTCCAGCTCCGGAGCCATCGTCAAAGCCTTCAAGTTCTTCCAGTGAGTGTCTCCTCTTATTTTAACTTCTGGTGACTGCAGCCTTAGTATTTTAAGAGCTTCAAAATTGTAAATCTATGGAAAAACGAGTCAAACATTTCTTGGTGGAGCCTCAGCCTTGGTTGTCGGTCCCTGTGCCCTCTGCTGGTGCACCGAGGAGTCAAGTGAACTTACAAGGCTACACAATGTTTGAGCAGTAAAATGATAAGAAAACAGGTGCTATCGCTGACATATAAGGAATGGGAGAAGGAGACAGACAAAATACAACTACCCACAGAGGCGAATGCGCTGTGCCCGCTCGCCCACTCAAGAGATCCCCTTGTCCTGAGTTTATTTTGTAATGTGCTTAATAGCCTTCAGGCTTGGCCCCATGATCCGAGCAGCAGATCAGCGCCTTCTGAAAGCCTTGTGTATCACTGTGACGATGTCACCACTCTTACTTCTGGGTCCAGCCTATGGCAGCATTTTGGTGATTTTAATCTGCTCCAAAGTTTTGAACAAAGCTGTTTTCAAATTTAAAACTGCACAAAAACAATCAGTAAATCTGGTCTTCCTCTAGAGATCATTTTTAAACATAATTAAGTCTGGGCCTTAAAAAATAAATAAATAAAAGTTAAACTGATATCAAGTGTGAAATGGTTTCAAGTTCCCTAATATGTCTTTGATTAATCAGGAGGTTCCGCCTCCTCAGCCCCACCTCCTTTGCCCCGCCTCCTCAGCTATATCACCCCCTCTCAGACCCCGCCCCCTCAGACCCTGCCCCCTCAGCTCCGCCTCTTCAGACCCCTGTGACACAGGCATGTTTTTGATGAAAAATGGTTAAATTTGTCAATGTACAGTGATCCCTCGTTTATCGCGGGAGTTGCGTTCCAAAAATAACACGCGAAAAGTGAAATCTGTGAAGTAGTCACAGCTTTATTTTTTATTATTTTACAATGCAATACTGAACTATGGAATGAAACCAAAAATCAAAACCTGTTTTAAAGCCCAAAATTTGTTTAAAACAATAATTTTAATATAGTAATACAAGGTTGGAAACATTGTCACAGTCGTATTTCACAGTCTGTGCCTCTTGGTCCTGACTCCGCTCCGCTGCAGCGTCTGTTTCTACGGATGGCGCAGGTTATGGGTAGTTGTTGGCGCTCTTTCTTTGTCTGAGCAACAAGATTTTTATAAATGGATATGCCATCTTCGATTATATTTGAGAACTGCAATGAACGACTCATCAGAAGGTCCCGTTCTTGTGCGTGCGCTGAAGTTCAGTGGATGCACTGTAAAAATATCCGCACTGTAAAAAAATCCGTGAAGCAGCGAAGCCGTGAAAGATGAAACACGACATAGCGAGGGATCACTGTAGTGCAAGCAGGATTACTATTGCAACAACACATCATCAGTAGGGTAAAACTAACCTGTCTCACTCCAGTACTGTATTTGCTACTTGAATAATTGCTTTGCAGGTGGTGTAGTGTTTAAAGTGTTGCACATGTGTAGCTGCTGCCACTGCGATTCTGTCAATTCAAATCCAGCCCTCGACATTTTCCGACTGTCTGTACCCTCTCTTCCCTTTCATGCTTCAACTGTTCTGTTAGCCTTCGGGCCCAAAAATCTTAAAAAAAAAAAAAAAAAAAGACTTACAAAAGTATATTTTGTAGGAAGGACCACAAGATGGCTCTGATTCAGCTGGGCTCAGTGGAAGAGGCCATCGAGTCCCTGATTCAGCTCCACAACCACGACCTCGGAGAGAACCACCACCTCAGAGTGTCCTTCAGCAAGTCCTCCATCTGAGAGGAGCCAGCCAGAGGGGGAGGGGGAGGGGAGGGGAGGGGGGGGCGAAGTGCTCGTACTACTAGGACTAACCAATCACAATAGAACAGGAAACAGAGAGAAGTTTTCAAACTGAGTTGAACAGTTGGCTCACACCAGAGTGAAAGTGTGAGTGACGTGGTGAGGAGAGCGTCATACACTCAACTTTATGCAAATACAGTGCGATATCGCCACGGCGACAGACACTTAGTGAACACCTTTCAACAGACATAAGTGAGGCACACGCTCTTGGTGTGAGAGCACCTGAAAGGACTTGGATTCAGAATATTAACCTGACTATTTAAATTTATTACAATAACTCATGCTCCTGTAATTTTGCAAAGAATAATTTTGCAAAGAACATTCATCTTTTGAATGTTCAGAAGTCCTCAAAATGGCACCCTCAACAGGAAAAAACAGACTATTCATGGGTTTCAGCTTCACTGTGGCAACAGTCATCATCCTGAAACCTGGAGAACCTAGTTAAACTCCATGTTTAATCTTGAATCCATGTCCTTAAACCATTTGTTATCTTCTTTTTCCAACCAGAACATGACGGGGATGGGACCGACCAATGGGGTTGCAGATAACTGTAGGATTATGAGGGGAGGGTCCAATCAAAGCGCACAAACCAAAATGGCCTGGACTCAAAACAAGACACTACTTTTGACCAATGAATCATACAAGGACCACCTAGATCGACCAATCAGGACTCAGAGAGGACTCGAACGGACCAATCGGCTGCTGCGGCCGCGCCCACTACACTCCACATTCCAGTGCATGTTTGCATCAACCAACGTGAAGTCTGTGTAACTTTAAATTATTTTTCTAATATATTTTTTTTTTGTTTTCAAGAGTTTTAGAAAGATTAACATGTAAATTAAGGTTAGCCTCAGATGTGTAAAAGGTGAAATTTGAGGTTAAATGTGTTTTTTGGACTTTGGGGGTTTGTCGTCAGGATTTAAAGAGCAGGAATCCTCGCTGTTACATGTAGCCACTCTTGCCTTGGGCCTCTCTTGACTGGAGAGAGAAAGTAATGTGTTACAAATGTACACACCACCATGTTACCTGTGTGCTCCAATTTATTTGGAATAGATTCTGTTCACGTTGTATGATCTGATGATCGTAGGTTTCCCTAATGATAACGTTGGACTTTGCCACGAGACAAAAACGTTGAACCTGATGATTTCTCAGTGACTTGACCTCAGAACTCATTGCATTACAACAAAAATCTGCATTTTGATAATATTCGTTTTAGCTGCGCTCCATCTGTATTAAATATTATTGGCAGATGGAACGCTGTGACGTCACGTGAGCTGAACCTGAGCTCAGAAATCAACCGACAAGTGCTAGTTTGTAGGGGTCAAAAATGAAATACATTTTAAAACAAGAATAACACATTTAAAGCTCTGAAATGTGATCTTTATGTCATGAATGAATTCAGCGTAGGCTTCATTTAGTCTACAGGATTATATTTAATGCGTATATGCTCAGATATAATGCTATTATGTCTGCAACTAATGATTATTTTGACAATTAATTGGTAGGGATAATTTATTTTTTAATGTTAAGTAGTTTGTGGTTTCGATTGCAAAATGCTTGTGACAGAACTGGACACAAATGAAGCTAACTTAAGGGAAGATAATGAATTCTTTTTGTTTTGTAGCCCCCCTCTACGGTCTAAGGTAGTGTCATAATGATTTTTGTTACATTTTCCATATTGTGGTTCTTGACATAGCAGTTTAGCACAGCGCCTAAACCTTATGACTGTTACTTGTTTAAAATGTCGAATGTAGCTTTTGGTTTCAACTATAAACCAATTTTAAGCAAAGCGTTACTGCACAGACGATTTCGATTTAGGGAAACAGCAGCGAAACGTGTTCCTTTAAATTGGAGCAAACTGAACTTGATAATATTGTCGTGTGTACATTTGCAGTTTGTGTGACTTTGAACTGGCGCTGTCTGATCGTTCCCTGTGCCTTAGCCCTGAGTGGACCGCGTCTCCCATGATGCATCAGGGCAGGTTTACAGTTTACTTTAGTGTGGCTTTATTTAACCTGTGTTTATGTTATAGCGTAGCATCTTCATTACTGTATTTAGGGGAACATGATCTCAGAATCGAGTGGAATGTGACTTTATGAATTTGGTTCATTCTTAACGATCTTCTTCCTGTAGTTTAAACCTCTACAAAAGTTCTGAAAGGATTTTAGTTTTCTCTCAAACGTTAATGGGCAGTAGAAGAGTGAATGTGAAGAGAATCTGAAGACTTAAACTGCTTATTCAATTGCAGTTGGATATTTTCCTGTAATGTTACTGTTGATGGATATGTTTTTGAGTTGAGATTGTTTTCTCTTCACAAACAACTTCATAAACAAATTCCTACAGTTGCTGCCACTGCAACCAAAAATATGAAATGTAATTTTAAGGTGAGACACTACAGGTAAAACTTGTTTTTTTTTTTCTGTTTTTTGTTTTTTGGTCAGTTTGCTCTCTACATATCAGCCTTCATTTGGAAACAACAAACTTGTCCAATCTGCTCTTAAATATTTTGTATTCTTTCATTGAATCCACTTCATCCATAGTTTTCTTCGGGACATTGTTAGTTCTAAGGCCGTTTTCTTAAAATACATTTTTCCCACTCGGTACATAAGGATCACCACTTAAAGTAGATCCTACACCAGACTGCTTTTACAATCTTGAACTGAACAACAATTTGACAAAACGTACAGAAAGAGTTTGTGATATCTAATTCTAAAACAGATTTATTGAAGTTTTGAATTAAAAAAATTAGGCGAAATTTTACTTTTTAGGACAATTTTCAGTCTAATCTATGTAACTTAGAAACTAAACAAGATATTATATATATATCTGATAAGATATTTAAACTTGGTTTTGTAAATTTTTCAGTTTTATGTGTCTCAAATATGTGTGTTTTTGGCCATTTTTACACATAAAAAGCCTTATTTCTACATGAAAATATGACATTAGGCACAACATGTAATATATTTTTTTCTTACATTTATGTGAGTAAACCACGGGAGAGGATTCAAATTGATATCTTTAAATTTAAGATTTTTTCATCTGCAGTGTCTCACCTTAAAAATAATAATTTAAATATTAAAAAACTCAAATAAGCCCCAACTAAAAATGTATTTTGTTAAGACTGATTTGACATGCGCAAGGAGTTCTGCTGTGTTGCATTGTGGGTCGGCTTCCTGGCCTCGAACACTACACACCAGAAAATAAGACTAAAGCTGAGAAAGAAACAATGTATTATTCAAAAAAGAATAAAGTTCAGTCTATTCTTCTACAGGTCACTCTGGACACGACATGTAAATAGTTTTTGTCATTTGTTGGGATTTCTCCCACAATCGCAGAAGCGTTAACCACTCTGCCGCTCTTGGCTTTGACCAGATCCTGAAAGTGCGTGTTCCTCTCGGGCCTGAGATCCTCTTATCTAGGGGTTTTAGGGTTTAGCTCTCGTCGTATGCAATCGTGTTTTATTCCAATCATTTGTTGCAGCAATATTTACCATTCCTCTGTTATGGTGTCGTGTTTTTACGTTTGATTCGATTTTCTGTCGTAATCTGCTGGACTCTTCGTGGACGGTTTTATTTATTGGTTTAAAAAGACTCCACAAAGCTGAGACCAAATAGGCCTTCTCTTCCTCTCTTTCTCCCTCTCCTATATCCTTTATCTCTGTCTCACACTCTCTCTTTTCCTCGATCTTTTCTCTCACTCTCCCTCTCTCTCTGTCGTAGATGCAAATAGCTCTCAGGAGTATCATTGATTCATTTTTTTGAGACAGTGCCTTTTTGAAATGCCTTTTGTTTAAAAATCGTGTGTGTTTTTCTTTTTTCGGCTCGAGTCCTGTTTTTGTTTCCGAGGCAAAAACCCAGTGGAAAAACAGTGAGAAGACGTGAGGTTTAAAACTCACTTTGTCCCAGTGAGCAGTGAAGGCAGCACGGGGCGTTCAAGAGAATCAGGCGTTTCTAAATGGTTTCTAATGAAGCTTCTAAACAGCTGAAAGAGGCCGCTTATTCTGAAAGGATTCATGACTGTTAACTTTGACACTAATTCTATTCTCATTTTATTTAGATGATTCCAAATCAAATCAAATCAATTTATTTTTATAATGCCCAAAATCACAACAACAGTTGCCTCGATGGGCCACAGCAAGAATAACAAAAATCCTTCACACTTTTTATTGACTACACCTTTAAAAGCACAAACAAAGAATGATTTCATCATGAACAAAGGGTTCATTTAGAATAATTCAGGCTTAGTAACTACTGCCTGAATTATTAATGAACTATTTGTTCAGAATGAATTAAGTCTTTGTTTGTGCTTTTCAAGGTCTAGTTAATATAAAGTGTTACATTTTCTTTGGCATGATGTTTTTTTCAAGATGAACCAGATGCCCTCACATAAATATCTCCAGGTGTGGGATGGGCACACAAATTCTATACCTAGTCTAAAATGTACTTTACTCTGTCAGTTATATCTTAGGTGAAGGCTTCGTGCTGCGTTCAGGGGCTGCAGGAGCATTCCTCGTGCTGCGTTCAGGGCCTGCAAGAGTGCTCCCGTGCTGCGTTCAGGGCCTGAGCGTCCTGTGCTGCGTTCAGGACCTGCAGGAGTGTCCCATGCCACGTTCAGGGCCTGCTGGAGCGTTCTCATGCTGTCTGTAGGGCCTGCAGGGGTGTCCCGTGCTGCACTCAGGGTCTGCAAGAGCGTCCCGTGTTGCGTTCAGGGCCTGCAGGAGCGTTCTCGTGCTGCGTTCAGGGCCTGGGCGTCTTATGCTGCGTTTAGGGCCTGCACGAGCGTTCAGGGCCTGCAGGAGCGTCCCATGCTGCATTCAGGGCCTGCAGGAGCGTTCAGGGCCTGCATTCAGGGCCTGCGGGAGCGTTCAGGGCCTGCAGGAGCGTTCTCATGCTGCGTTCAGGGCCTGCAGGGGCGTCCCGTGCTGCATTCAGGGCCTGCAGGAGCGTTCTCGTGCTGTGTTCAGGGCCTGAGCGTCCCGTGCTGCGTTCAGGGCCTGTAGGAGCTGTACATACTGCTGTGTGTGCTGTGTGTCTGGAGGTTTCGTGTACATTTGAAGAACCGTTCTGAGCCTTACAGTTCATGTCACACAAGAATAAAGACCTTTTTATTGAAAATTCAAATTGTTTTATGTTTTTTTTCTCCATAAAACAACAGTCCACTTCACTCCCCCCTCTCCCTCTCACCCCCATTCACTCTCTCCCCCTCCTTTCTCTCTCCTTCCCTCTCTCTCACTTCCTCCCTGCTTCACCCCCTCTCTCTCTCTCTCACCCTCTCCTCCCCCTTCCTCGCCCCCACCCTCCCCCTCCCTCCTGCCGCCCTCTCTCCCCACCCCACCGACCCCTCTCCCCCTCTCTTCCCCCCTCTCTCTGGCTGATGCTGCAGAAGTACTGTCCAGAGTCTGTGAGCTTAGACCCCCTCAGGACCAGTGATCCATGGGACCCTACTGTGACTCTAGACCTGAGTCCAAGTTCAGACCCAGATCCAGGTCTAAATTCAGGTCCAGACTGAGTTGGGACTTCATCCAGTCCTGATCCTGGTTCAGATTCAGTGTGATCCAGGTCCAGACTGAGGACTATCTTCGGACTGTGGCCTGGGCTCCTTCTGTACCAGGTGAGGACCGGGCCTGGGCCTGGGCCTGGGCCTGGGCCTGGGCCTGGGCCTGGGCCTGGGCCTGGGCCTGGGCCCCGTTCAGATCTCGTGGACTCGGAGGCAGATCCAGCTGTAGTTCTGAGCTTGTCCAGCAGAGGGCAGTGCAGTGTGACGTCTTCTCCTGCGTTCACGCTGATGATGATGGAAGCTTTTGGGAGAAGATCAGAAGATCCAGAAGAAAACAGGCCTGAAAAGTCACAACAGAAAAATACAACGTCATATTACCAGGTAACGCTGTTTGGAAACATTAATTACATGTTACTTACATGTTTTGGTTTGTTTCTTTTCAATATTTAAAATAACCCATCATTGCAATAACCCATATTAACATTATTATATGCCCTTACCCTAATTAAACTAAATATTTACTAAGTCTTAATTATTCTTAACAAATTGTTTGTTCATTGTGAATCACAGGTTCTCCTGTTTTTCTTATTATGACAGAGTTTGGTGGGAGGGCACCTGTGGTAAATATTTATCACAGTTTTACGTCCATGAAGTTGCAATTAATGAAGAAATTTAAAAAATACAAGTTTAAAATGACATTCTAAAACAGAATCCCTCTGTGATGAAAATACAGGGACACTTTACAGCAGCTGACAAATAACTCATGCATAGAGCGTTTAAAATGTGACATCAAAATGTCCAGAATGGAGGCAACTGGAGGCCAAATGAAGTGACTGTAAATTTTTCAATAATGATCTCACATTCTACTGGTTTTAAGTGTTTGTGTTGGAAAAAAGCAACACATTTGAATTTCCAGAGTAGAAAGGTTTTCTATAACAAACTATGGATAAAATACAATTTTCTAGCCTTAAAATTGTATTTTAGCTTCAAAAGAATTAAATTTATGGAAAAGTATCTAATATATCTCTAGATAAAATAAAAAATGATTGTGGGCTCAACATTTCTGTGAGTATTTTTCCAGTAAAATCATATTCAATACATTTTAGTTAAATGTGTTGTTGAACCTGTCATTTAGATCAGGGGTTCCTGAACTTTTCTGGATGGGACCCCAAAATAGCCATATGACCGATTCAGGAGTCACAGCATGTTAAATCAGGTTTAATATTGGTTCATTGAATAGTTTGCCTTATTAGACCTTATTTCACTAAAATATACTGTTTTAAATACAAAAACAGAGCAAATACAGTGTCATATTTATTCAAATTTGATCTTGAAATCATCTCACGACCCCCCAGAGGGTCCCGACCCCTACTTTGGGAACCACTGATTTAGACTTTCATAATGGACCCACATGGACCTGCAATAGTTTCTCATTGTATGTTTCAGATATATCACATACTTTACTGTAAATTGTTCTTTTTATGAAGCTCAAATACCATTTTTAAAACTAGAAAACAGTATATTGTCCATCCTTTGTAATAGAAGAGCAAACTAGCTGTTTCTAGCCTGAATTCGGATTTGTTGCTTTTTCCCTCACATAACAACTTAAAACCATTAGTATTTAGCTCTGACGTGAGCAAATAATTTAAAAATAATTAAAACCTGCTTCATTTTAACTCCATTCCGGAATTTTGACGACACAGCATTTTAAAAGGTCTATTAAGAGTGTTACAAAAGACCTTTCCCTCAGTGTGGAGAATTAACACTTTGAGTATGATGTGATAAAACTGCTCTAGAAGTCAAAGAGTTCAAAAAATGATGTTAATGTTAAAATAATATAACATGAAACATTAAAAGATGCATATTTAGCGACCATTACTTTGTCCCTTGTATTTAAAGTAAATAAAGTCAGATGTAAAGACCCACCGCAGAGCGAAAGGAGCCAGAGCCACAGCTGCACACACATCTTCAGTTTGAGACGTTGAACTGAAGCAGGAAACGGTTGTAGAGCGTCCACGCGTTTCCCTCAAAAACACCACAGTGAGAAAAACAGAGTGTGGACTGTCACATGACCCACTGCACAGCACAAACACATTTACAAAAGTGTCACGACTCCAGCTGTGTGTCATAACCACGGCACATCCAGTCGATCGATCCACCGTTTGATCCAATGGACAGCTCTGTTCTGCAGTCGGTCTGATCTATCGGTAGAACAAGCTGCCAGCGCCGCTTGTCGAAAAGATATACTGTATTTATCTAAATTCAATTCAATTCAAATTAGTTTTTTAGCACCCAAAATCACAACAACAGTTGCCTCGATGGGCCAAAGGTAGAAAGCAGTTCAATTAAACAATGTTCAATAGAATTTAGCAGTGGATAAATGTCCTAGAGCGCCCCCTGTCCTCGTCCTTCTCGGCAAGAAAAAACTACAAAAACCCTGTGGGAAAAAGTAGAAACCTGGAGGAGAACCACATGAAGGAGAGATCCTCCTCCCACAGACGGACAGACTGCAGATGGACCAGAACCATCAAGAGGAAGGAAGGTGGATCATCTAGTGTAGAGAGAGTTCCTCCAGGCAGATGAAGAACAGTTCATCTAGTGTAGAGAGAGTTCCTCCAGGCAGATGAGAAACAGATCATCTAGTGTAGAGAGAGTTCCTCCAGGCAGATGAGGAACAGTTCATCTAGTGTAGAGACAGTTCCTCCAGGCAGATGATGAGCAGTTCATCTAGTGTAGAGAGAGTTCCTCCAGGCAGATGAGGGACAGTTCATCTAGAGTAGAGAGACCCCCCAGGCAGGCCCTGTACCTGATCTTTACTGTTTTGAAACATGAAAAACAAAGCTAGTTCATGTTAAAACACAGATTATACATTACAAACCAACTGTCTTTCCATGAAGTTGTTTCTATCAAACAATGTATGATGTAAAGAGATTGTATCTCAACTAGAGTAAATAAAAATCAGGTGCAGGGTTTTAACATTAAACTTCTTGGAGTATTTCCTTGGCCTCCTGGTAATCCTGTCTGCTGCTCGTTTGGCGGACCGTAGATGTGATTTGCTGGATGCATTTGTGGTGGTCCCCAGTCATTGCCCGTCACACAAAATCAAAATTTGTTGAGGATATTTTTGGGTCTACAGCAAATAGCCTCATTACCTTCCACTTTGCACAATATTGAGTAATAATATCATTATTACTCAAATGCACATAACTCCTTATCCAGAGGTCATTTTCGCTCGTGTTAGCAACAGGTTTGATTGACAGCTAAGTGCCACACGTTGCCGCCGTCTCCTCCCGCCGAGGGGCGTAAACCACTAGCAACCTTGCTCTTGATTAGTCCGTGTGGTTGCCACGATACACACTCAGATGTCCACATATGGAGTCTGGCTCCACTTTAGCCGCTACAACTGCTAGCCGCAATCGGCTTCATCTGGCTGGAGCCAAACTCTATGACGCCACACTCTGATCGTCCACTGCTTTGCGGTCTATGGATCCAAAGTATACGTCGCTCTCTTTGTCTTTTCTGTAGATTTTACATCCTGCTCTACGTTCAGAATCTTTGCTAAGTTAAAAAAAACAAAAAACTTTCTGTTTACATTTTGCACCTTTTCTGTGCATGCTCCCTGTACTCACTTGTTTTTTTTTTTTGTCTTTTTTAATGTACTCTGTTCTTCTAGTTGTCACATTTGGTGGCAGAATCACACCACACCTGGCCTGGACACAGTAGTTCTGAGGTGTTTTGAGTGCCCCATGTGGGCTCATGTATACTCTTACATGAACTACGAAAACAGTAGGTAAAGTATACTCTCCTGCAAATGCATCAACCAAAGACACTTTAAGATCTCTTTGCAAATAAACATTTTAAATGCAACACAAAATTCGGCTTGGCGCTCGGCACGCCCATACATATTCATTTGGCCCTCTGAGGGACCAGCTGCTACTGTCGACACAGTAGTGGTGCCCAATGGTTGCTGCCTATCATATAATGATTTAAACTACTATGTTTGGTATGATTTTAAAGAAAATAATCTTGTCTGTGATTTAAACACAATTGTTGCACTTGGAGTCACAAACTGTAACATGAGAACATTTTTGCTGCATTCTCACCTGAACTGTTTTGCTACTTCTCACACATGACACACAGTTGGCCTGTCATATTACTTTCTATTGCATTATCTTTCAAAGATTAGAAAGCCAAATATAAACTCCAGTTGCGATGTTACACTGAACAGTGCACACTACTTATGGGCTTAGTATGCCTTCCTTGCTCCGTGTGCTGTTTCAGGCAGACGGACTGTCTTAATTGGATTATATTCATTATTCTG